>CM060916.1:1054597448-1055202864 GCA_030737875.1 Allium sativum | reverse complement strand
ATTGCCAACAGAAAAGTGAGGTTAAGTTTTCTCCATTTTAATTTTCGTCGCTAATCACTTGGCAATTAGTGAGGGTTTACCCACTTCTTTTTTAAATACCATTTTATTATAAATTAATTATCCATCGGTAAACAGTCGGTATATAAATTAAAAATAAATTAATAAATAAAATTTTATTTTTATTATGTTATTAGTAAAATAACGAAAAACTGTCGGAAAACTCGTGCTAAAGTCCATCGCAAAATCTGACACATTTACCGTCATAGTTTTTACCAACCACCAAGTTATGCAGAAAATCCGTCACTAAAGCCAATTTAGCGATGGATTAGAAGTGGATTTTGCCGCTGCTATATACAGTTTTTCTTGTAGTGTTGGTTTTCCTTTGGATCGAAATAAGTTCGATGGGATGGTAACTTGAGCTCATTGGGAATGGCGGCTTCAAATTTGTATACGAGGGCGAAAGTAGTACGGCCGTTCATTTTCTTGTGGGTGGTTTGGTAAGCCCATAGAGCTAGAGGGAGTTCGGCTGCCCACATACCCCCAGCCTTTTCCAGACGTTTCTTGATGATGGATTTGATGACCCTGTTAACCGCCTCGATTTTCCCACTGGCATGGGGATGAATCACCGCTGAGAATCTCTTATCGATGTCGTGGCGCTGACAAAAAGCTTTAAACTCAGTGCTCTCGAATTGAGTGTCGTTATCGGAGATGATAGCCTAAGGCACTCCATAGCGGGTAACGATGTTGCGGATGACAAAGTTGATCATCTTCTTTGTGGTTATGGTGGCGAGAGCTTCGCTTCTGCCTACTTAGTGAAATAGTCCACTACGACGATGACGTATCGTGCCGCGCCTTTAGCCATTGGGAGAGTTCCGATGATGTCGATTCCCCACATGGCGAACGACCATTGGCTGACCATTTGAGGCAGTTAGGTAGGTGGGGCTAGTGGAATCTTGGAGAAGCGCTGACACTTATCGCACTAGCGAGCATAGTCTGCGGCGTCTTGATCAAGCATGGACTAGTAATAACCATGTCTGAGAATCTTTCTGGCCAGGGTCTGCCCCCCAATGTGATCGCCACATTCACCTTCATGCACACTGCTTAGTACTTGGAGGGCATCACCGCGAGCTATGCACCGGAGAAAGGGAACATAAAAACCTCTGCGGTAGAGTGCCCCGTCCATAAGAAGGTAACAGGCGGACTGGCAAGTGAGCATTCACCTTTCCTTGTAGTGCTTTGGTAGGATCCCGTGCTACAGGTAATTTCTGACTGGTGTCATCCAGGACTCGGGCTCGGGTTCGGTGCTCATAATCGTCTCGTCTTTCCCTTCCTTGATGCTTGGAGAGTTGAGGACTTCGACCGGGGAGGATCCGTTAAGTTGCGGATCTTCGAAGCTTTCCATTCTAGCAAGGGAATTTGCTTTTTCATTTTTTTCGCATGGGATATGGGTGGTAGTGAAATGCTCAAGGTTGAAGAGTAGCCCCTGAACCCAGGCCAGGTACTGGGCAAGTCGTCCCTCTTTAGCTTGATACTCCCTCAGTACTTGTTGGACGATAATATGTGAATCGGAGAAGATGTGGACAGTCTCTAGCTTGTGTTCGATCGTGATTCTAAGCCCGGCGATTAAGGCTTCGTACTCCGCGTCGTTGTTAATATCAGGAAAATTTAGCCTCAATGCATAGTATATTGGGTGTTCTTCAGGAGTGATGAGAATGACTCCGGCCCTGGAGCATTTTCTGTTAGAGGAGCCGTTTACGAACAATTTCCACTTGGCGTCGGGAGTTCCAGCGTTCACAATGGGATTCCCCTAGAGGACAGCGAACTCCATGATGAAATCTGTGACAGCTTGGCCGAGGATGGCTCGTCGGGGGATGAAAGTTATCTTGAACTTGCTTAGCTTGATGCTCAACTTTAATAATCGCCCTGACGCCTTGGGTCGTTGTAGGACCGAACACAGTGGTTGGTCAGTGAAAACTTTTATGGGATTCGATTGGAAGTATGTTCGGAGCTTTCTAGAGGAAATCAATAAGCATAATGCCAGCTTCTCTAGCTTCAGGTAGTCCTTCTCTTCCCCCATTAATCGCTTGCTGATATAGTAGTCAGGCCGTTGAGTGCAGTCTTCGAGGCGTATTAGTGCCGAGTTGAATGCCTGCGCAGAAACAGCCATGTAAATATATAAGTCCTCATGGTCTATAGGCTTAGAGAGGAAAGGTGGTCGCTCTAAGTGAACCAGAAGATCCTTGAATGCGGAGACGCATTCGGGCATCCACTTGATGTTGCATTTCCTTTTTTGGAGTAAATCGAAGAAGGGGATGCACTTGTCGGTGGCCTTAGAGATGAACCGACATAAAACGGTGACCTTTCCATTCAAACTTTGAACATCCCTGATGTTCTTGGGGACTCGGATATCCCGAATAGCTTGGATTTTTTCTGGGTTAGCATCGATGCCCCGTGAATTGACAATGAAACCCAAGAATTTTCCTGAGGCGACTCCAAAGGAGGATTTCAGGGGGTTGAGCTTCGTGTCATACTAACGAAGGACATCGAACATTTCGGAGAGGTCGTGGACGTGGTCGCTTGATTTTTTTCGATTTCACTAGCATATCATCTACGTACACCCCCGTGGACTTTCTGATTTGATTTTTAAAGAGTGGATTAACCATTCTTTGATAGGTGGCGCCGGCATTTTTAAGGCCGAAAGGCATAACAGGTAGCAGTAGATGCCAAGGTCGGTTATGAAAGAGGTGTGATCTTAGTCGCGGAGGCTCAACGGGATCTGGTTGTAGCCTAAGTAGGCGTCTATGAAAGATAATAGCTGGTATCCAGTGGTCGAATCAACTAGTCGATTGATCTTCGTGAGCAGGAAGTTGTCCTTGGGACATGCCTTGTTCAGATCGGAGAAATTGATGCATGTTTTCCACTTACATTTGGCCTTTTTAACCAGAACTGGATTGGAAACCGATCTGGGGTAGTCAGCTCCGCGGATGAAGTCATTGTGGAGCAGACAGTCTAACTCTTCTTCGAGTGCCTTGGACCTCTCGAGCCCTAAAAAGCGGTGTTTCTGTTTAACTGGAGGTATTGTGGGATGTAAGCCAAGGGAATGGAAAGCAATTGCGGGGTCGAAGCCTTTGATGTCGGAGTGAGTCCATGCAAACATATCTAAATTGCCTTTTAGGAAGCATATGAGATCTTCTTTAACTGCTGGGTGGAGTTGTGACCCTACCTTCAACACCCTGGTTGGGTCATCGAGGTTGATGGGACCGTCCACTGTGGATTCGACCAGGGTAGCCCTCTCATATTCGGGCTCTTCATCCTTCCGTGGGTCTGGGCCATCGGAAAGACAGGAGTGGTGCCTGAGCTAGGTCCCTAACGTCAATGATTGCTATGCAGAAACGTTCTTGGCACAAGAAGGAGTGAGCACGTCTTTTTCGTTGTCCTTATTGCACGCATTCTTCCATTCTATTGCGTAACATTCCCTTGCGCTTATTTGGTACCCCTTGATGATTCTGATCCCATTTTGTATTGGGAATTTCATTAAGAGAGACCATGGTGCCATGTAAACTTGGAATTCGGTGAGAAAGGGGCGCCCTAGGAAAGCGTTGTTGGGGGACTCGATGTCTATGACCATGATGGTGAGAATCCAGACTCGGCTTCGGTCCCCCTCGCCTATTTCTATGGGTAGGTCGATCATCCCTACAGGAGAACTAGAGGCCCCGTTGAATCCGTGAATTGCGGTGGGACATGGCTTCAAGTCGTTCGTTTCCAATTTCACCTGATCGCAGGCGGTCTTAAAGATGATGTTGACCGAGCTTCCAAAATTGATTAAAACCTTCCTAACGGAAGCGACCCCGATCTGGGCAGTGATGACTTATGGGTCAGTCATCGGGATTTCCACCCCTGTTGGTTCCCTTTCTCGGAAGACGATGTAATCCCGCACGGTTTCTTATAGCTTAGATGGGATGGACTTAGGAAGAGAGGAGAAGGCTTCGTAAGTGGCATGTTTTATGGAACTCACATATTCCTCCATTTTCCGAAAGCTGTTATGTGTGGGGTAGGGTCCGCCACATATGGTGTTGATCATGATTCCTGTCTTTGGTTAGATGGTCCTGGAGCTCCCTTGGCGGCTAGTTGTGGAGTTGGCGCTGGAGGTTGCGAGTTTGCTTCGGCGGGAAAGGGCTCTTAGACATATTGCTCGAGCCATTTCTCGCGAATAAGTTTCTCTATTGCATCCCTAATTTGGCGGCATTCATTGTTGTCATGCCCGTACACGCCATGGTATCTATAGTACCTCCCGGTGTTTTTGTTGCGGTCAGTTGATTCTCTAACGTGCGGCTTCTTATGTGGTAGGGTGTTACATGTTTCCAAATAGATTGTCTCTTTGTCTTCATTCAACGGGGTGTAGGTCTCGAAAGCTTGGCCAGGGCTGGGCTTTCTTAATTCGGCTGGGGACTGCCCATTATTTCATCCATCTGGCCTACCATTGTTTGGTTTTTGCCTTTGAGGACTTGTCCACCTGTTTTGGTCGAAGGGCACCCCGCCTTGCCTACCTCTAAAGCGGTTATTGGTTGTTTCGGCTTGGGGGTCATTGGGACGGTTCGTGGCGGAAAGTAGGTTCCACCTTGCTTCTTCTTGGCACAAGTACTGATCTGCCTTCTCATAGAAGGCGTCAAGGCTCTTTGGCTGCTTTCAATCGATCTAGGCTTCGAACTCTGAGGTAGGGAGACACCTTTTGCTAGTTGAAAGAGTATGGTGTGAAGGTCTGGATCCTCGACCTCAGCGAGAGCTATGTTAAACCGGGAAAGTTTGCTTCTAAGTGACTCGGCGGGCCCTTGTTATAGGTTGGATAAGGTGAGGGCATTCTTCGGAGTTGAGATATGCACCCTGAATTGCTTGACCAGCTCTGTTGCTACTTGTCTGAAGTTGTTAATGGAATCAAGAGGGAGGCGCGAGAACCAAAGTAAAGTTGTTCCAGATAGGAAGACCGGGAAGTATTTGCATTTGGCTGGATCGTCACCCCGGCTCGAGTCCATTTTCCATTCATAGCGATTCAAGAAGGCACAAGGATCAGTGGTACCATTGGAGAGTGGCATTTGTGGCATGCTAAAGCGCCTCGGCCGTTTGGCCTCATTTACTCTTATCGTGAAGGAGTTATGCCTAATGTGGGATTCCCATGTGCCGCGTGCGTCCCTTCGCATTTCCCTCATGATCATTCGTATAATGTCGGGAATGTAAGTTGGATGGGGATCCGCCATTGGGATCCATGGATTTTGACGCGGCTCCAGAGTCATGTTGCGAGGCCGTCTTCTATGATGGATGTCTGGATCTTCTTCCTCCATGTCCTCGACATCAATGATTTGGTCTTGTGGATGGTGAGGTGAAAATGGGTGATGCGGGTCCTGTTCTCGAGGAGCGCGGGTCAGTGGAATAGCGGGCCCTTCACCCCGATTAGCGGCTATTGGGATGTGTTGAGGAAGAGGTTGGTTTGTAGGATATGTTCCGTCATTGATAATTAAGTGAGAGCGGTCTCGATACTACGCCCCCTCGCTGTATGTGACTATGGTCTAGTCGTTGTCGTTCCCATTCCCATTGGGATGACCGTTACCGTTGTCGAGGGAATTGGTACGAGCTTCGACATGGTTGATGAGGGTGAATCTTCTCCTTTGGTATGGGCCCCTTGATGCGAAAGAGGAAGTTTCCGAGGCAGTCGGTCGGGGTCGAGCATTGTTCCGAGTTAGTTGAAGTTGGGCGACAACGCGTTGACTTTTTTGAAGTTTTCGCATAAGGTCAATGTTATTCCTTAATGCTTGGTAGAGCTCGACTGCGCTGTTTTCATATTTTTCATTAAACACGCGAATTTGTGCTTGGGTAATGGGTGCTTTAGGGTCCACTACATGATGGATGGTTTCATTATGGGCTGGGACATCTACCGGTTGAGGTTGTTGGGAGGTACCGGTCTTGGCTGCGACCATTGCATTCTTTGACTTCTTTACCATCGTAAGCCGACTCGACAACAGGTTGGGTGAGGAACCTTAAGCTTGTCGAAGTCGAGATGATAATGTGGAAGAAAGACACAAATCCTGAATTCAGATTCTCAGTGAAAGCACCAAATGTTGACGGTAAAAAATGTCGTAAACACCAAAGATTCCTATTACTGGGAATAGCTAAATTGGTCGCAAGACTAGGTAAGAGAAAGCTGTAAATGACACAAATATTTATAGTGGTTCGACCGTGGATTAGGCCTGCGTCCACTTTGGAAGGATGTTGAACTTTTATCAATCACTCAAGAATTACAAGGTAGAGCCATGCTAATTACATTCACTTTCATAATTGAAATATTCTAGGTATTTAGGGAAAAGAATATTTAATTCTCCTTCTTCCTCAAATAGGAGACGCCATTAATGGAGTTCATGAAGCTCTAGGGAGGTCTTAAGTGAATAAAATCCAACCCTTTTGAAGTGTGAGGCCATAGACTATTTATAGGGGTGGGAGTACATAGGAGTAGGCAGGATTAGGTAGGAATATGGACCATAAGCAGGAAATTCGAGCCCACCACCCGCGCGCCTCGAAATTTCGAACCGGGCACGGGTTCGAAATTTTGAGTCCCTTGGGTTCGAAATTTCAAACCTGGTGGGTTTGAAATTTCGAACCCAGGTGCAGGTGCGAAATCTCGTTCTACTGGGTTCGGAATCTCGAACCCAGCCATGGGTGCGAGATTTCGCACCCGCTGGGCTTGGAATCTCGAGCCTAGCCATGGGTGCGAGATTTTGCACCCGTTGGGCTCGGGATCTTGAGCCTAGCCATGGGTGCGATATTTTTGCACTTGCTGGGCTCGAGACCACGCACCCACTGGGTTCGAAATTTCGAATCCAGACATGGGATCGAAATTTCAAATCCAGGCATGGGTGCGAGATTTTGCATCCGGATAGGTGTGAACTCCGCGTCATGCTTCGGTGAGGTCCATCCGAGGGGGGCGAGGATCCTAGGACCGGGTGGTAGAGGCTCATGGCTCCTTCGGGGACCGAGGCCTTGGTTTGCGGACGTCTTCTGGATGTCGTGAGGCCACGAGTGATGTAATCCCTTCTTGATCATGTTTCCTTCACTCCTATGTGCTCCTTTTTGACCTCCGCTTCAGGAGGTATGTTAAGTTGAGCGTGTATGATGCTCTCCTGGGAACAAGACCAAAAAGTCGATTAACAATGTTATAACTGAAATTAATAAGCAAGAGTAACTTGGTAACTGGAATAACAAGTTAACGTGAATGGGAATGACCAAGTTAAATAGAAATCTGACGAGGTAGAGAAAGCGCATAATTAAATGTTTAGACATAGGTTCTAATAACACATCAGCTGAAGCATTTGGGCCAATCCGTAGGTATGAAGGTTAATAACCCAACGGGGTGGATCATCGCGGTGTCATAGGACACAAGAGGAGCGCACGTCCATCTGATAATTCCTGTTGTTCAGCAGATATTCCATTGCCTCTGAAGGACTGGAAGGAAAATCACGCGGCTTCCTAGGACATGGAGGGTACTCCTAGTAGTCCTCTGTGCTTTGACAGCATATGACTGTGCTTGCAAAGGTTAGGTCTGTGCATTTTTACCGGTGAGTATACCTGGATTGCCATGATAATGGGCAATCATAAGGCTATGAGGTGGCATAGGCGATTCGATGATCTAGTTGCCTTGCGACTAGGATAGGTTATGACCATTTTTTCGACTTACCGGCGGGTCTAACCATTTGTTGATTGCAAGATGTTGGATACCAACCATCGACAATCAGTGTGATACGTGATGCGGAAAGATTGAGATCTTATCCAAAAGATCATAGACCTTTGTTATCAAGGCTACGGGTGAGGGATAGGCCAATTAGGATTTATTATTTGTTGTTTTCTCTGGGGCCAGGTCACTAGCTCTAAATTCTATTCGTCTTTAATTATTTGAGGGAGGGGTCGAGTAAGACCATAACCACTGAAAATGCAGACCTTACCATATGTGTATGCAGATATCTGCAAAGCTCACGATCGAGTTCTGCGTTTCTGATACAAATCAATTACGAAACTCGGTGCACAGTAGATAGGTGCAGATACATGCATACCACTTCTAGGTGGTGTATCATAAAGGTTACGACATCGAGTAAGATTGACGATACATACATGGGAAAGTCTAGATACATGCATGTCTGCTCTGGGTGGTGTATCGTAGACGCTAGAGCATTACTCTATGTTCTGATTCAATCAAAGGTGGCAGTTTGTACGCTTACGTAGCATAGTGATGGAGGTTTTATGCGGAACATAGCGTTGTTATATAAAGATTCCTACGTCATTCTGGCGTAGGATGAGGGACTGCGCATATTTGAGTTATGTTACAGTGGGGACAGTGCGAGTGTTGTACCATGGGGTGTACCTTAATTCGAGGTAGCTACATATATATTTACGGTATTATGTTAAGCTACTAGGGAGTAGATGGGTATGACATGTGTGCAAGCGTTGAGCGCTACTAATACAAGTTACCTAATAAACAAGAAAATGCAACTGAACTGTATATAGGGTTATCCAAAATGTGTAGTTTAAATCTAGTCACCAAAACTTGTGTTCTAACCCCCTCCTCATAATGTACTCGCAGGTTAGATTTGTGGCAGAGATATGATAGATTTGGATACTGGTTAGGCAGTATTATTATCTGGGTAAGGCTATATTTTGATAATATTATACTTTATCCATTCCGCTGGCATATGTTTTCTAAGCTATGATATATTTTATATCTCCGTTTTTTCTGTAGGATAACAAACAAACCAACATCATTTTTGATGGATTAGAATTTTGAAAAAAAAAATCAGTTTGTCAAAATTCGGGTTGTTACACCAAGTTCAGCAAATGTGCCTGAGATACCGAAAGGGCATCTGATATAGAACAATTGACTCTCCCAAGGTTTAGATTTGTTAACACCATCGCTAATCAACTTATTTATTGGATTCAAATGCAAGTTCGACGAATCAGCTTCTTTGGAAAACATAACAAGTGACGAATGAGGTTTGAGCTGAGGGAAGCATGGCCTGATTCAAGCACGAAAATTTCATGGTATATGATTAGGGTATAGGTATTTGGTGAAAGATGGATGGAAGCGACTCCTAGGTTCCATAAATGCCTGGTGATTATAGCACGCAAGTGGAAGAAAGCCCCATGCCAAATGTTAATGACAGTGTATGCAAAGTACCCCTTCGGCGGCTCTTGAATGGTATCTTGTCCAGTGGTAGGAATGGCATCTATTCCAGATATTTAAAAGCTCCTAAGAATATTTTCACTTCATCTTGAGAGTTTATAAGAGATGATTGTGAAACAAACACCCTCTTTGCCCAAGGGGTGACCAATATACTAAACAATGGTTCGCCAGAACTTTTCTTGTTAGATAAAATGCTACCAGGTGATATTACTGCACAATTGTCCATAAGCCTTTGACCACTATAAGAACTTGTTAACTTTAATTATTTGGTAATCTCACAAATATTGAGACATAAAATGAACATAAGCATTAAGGCTTTGACAAAACTTGCATATCATTGTGCACATTGCATATGCCTGAAAACAGTAATGTGTTTGGTGTCGTTCTTGCTAACTGCCTTGACACCGAAACCAAAATACCAAAAGGGTTCGTTGTCTAGGGGAGCCAAAATTATGATAATTAAATTCTTTGGTGTCGGCTAAAGAAAAATCAAATGTTAAGGATCGATAATGAAAATTTAACTAATAATGAGAAGAGCTTAAAACCTAGTACTGAGGGAGTCAAAATCAAAATGTTTCAATGTCAAGGCCCTAGGTTTTATCGACATAGCGTTCGATAATGCTTTTACACTGTCTCAACACCAACTAAATCGGAAGGAAAATAAAACATTAGTGTCGGTGCTGGTAAAACTGAAACTAGAATGATTCGACAATGGATTGGTGTGTAATCCATCGGTATTGGTAGAAGAACGTCACTTTTTTACATCACAAGACTTGAATCTTCTACATACAAAATTTGCATTAAAAACCCTAAATGACATGCTTAGGCGATATTGGTAATAATCCCTATCATCCAACATTGATGATTGTTCAACTATTCCCATCGTGTAAATTTATGTTTAATTGATCAAGAGTTAGAGAATTTGAGTGATTTCATAACCCAGCTGAAACAATAATTTTCATCGATTAAAATATTTACAGAGAAAATCGAGTAGAAACCTTGAATAACGATGATCTCATTTAAGCGTTGTTACTTGTACGTAAAGAAATGGAAAGGAAGAAGAAAGTGCATTTAAACCAAAATGTTCCTTCAACCTCAGCCTCACGAACAAGAATAAATTGACGATCCAGATCAATGTAGGAATACCAAGAGTGGTAAATTCAAAGTATGCTATGAAGGACGGATTTGGGCTTGAAAAGGCTAAAGTACCGTTTCACTAAGTGGGCAAACGTTACTGCTAATGCGACACCATAACCAGATACCAATGAAGGGGTATCGGAGCACTATCGGCACCAAGCGAGTATTTCAGAAGCAGACAATTGACACTAGATTGTAGAAGCAACCGATACCGAAAGCAGGAAGTGGAAGATTTGGTCAATGTGTTATCGGTACCAACATAAGGGGTAGAGGCTTAGTGCTGATACGAAAGGAGATAGCAGCAAGGCAGCACAAACAACAAAGTCTATTAATACAAATTCAACTCCCAAAGCATATCATGTGTTGTCTAAGGCAGATAATAAAGGGGGACCGAAAGCGTACTATCCGAAACCCAAGACCAAGAAACGAAAGTATGAAACCAAGCAATGATGAAGCAACAGGTTATCAATACTAATTTTCTTAATGTCAGTATATGTTGCAAGAAACTACTAAAAAGTGACTAGAAGAGATCCTGAAATCTTGTTGTCACAAAGCAGACATAAGATCCAAAGAAGATGGAGTAAACCGAAAGGAGACATGAAAGGTTATCCATTTTAATTTTCTTAGTGTCGATACAAAAAAGATGAAGATACCAAGGTCATAAAAAATGGAAGCATAAGGGCAATACTCTGAAGATTTGGAATTGAAGCCAGTGCTTAACTCCAAAACCAAAATCATCTCTCGGAACCATTCATACAAACTTCTTGATATTGATACACTATGAAGAGGCGGCACCAACTTTATGAGCGAGAAAAACCAATAACCACATTAAGAAAAGGAAAGAAGACCAAAACTCAAGAGCCGACACCAAAAGCTATCAATGCGGCCGACATCGACACTCAATGCACTTGCCGAACCCGTAAGTGAGCTTCTGTTGATTACTACTGAAAGGGGCCCATTTTTTCTATAAATAATCCCCCACTGGTCTCAAATTTTTTTTTTTGGGGGGAGCTTTTCTCATTATCGATTCTTGTAATCATTTCTTATAGAGTAAACCCTAATTTCTAAATCGACTAGGGGGTTTTGCTTAGAAACACATATGTACTCTACAAAGTAAGCAATAATGAGAGAATCAATACTTGAGATTAATGTCATGAATTTCCTTATCACTTATGTTGCTAATTTTCTCACTAACTTTCCCACACAAAAGCTTCATGCATATCTTTCTACAAGCCATTTAGCCTTCTAACTTGCATTGTGCTTAGGGAACCCTTATCCATAGGTAATTGTTGGTCTTTAAGCTTCATAAGCATGATACTCACCTCTTTTGTAACGACAAGGAAAATCTGAACCAATTAAAAAAAAATTAAATTGGCTAAAATAATGGATTTTAAATATTTAAAATAAATATTTTAAATAATAGCAATGAAAAGTGAGTTTGAATCGACGTTTGAAAACGAATATAAATAATTCTAATTATAAACAAGGCCTGAAATGGCGCTGCAGTTTCAATAATTGAAATCAAACTTTGTCGGACTGTACCGGGTGCAAAACAAAACCAATTTGAGTGAAACCAAAAATATTTAAATCTGTTAGTGAATACCTTTCTAACAAATCTGAAAAATCGAAGTTTTATAGCGGAAAGCAAAAGTTATGGCCAAATGAATTTTCAGAAAGGTCGCTATGGAAATTATATAGCCCGTGAAAATGGCCATTTTGCAAACGACCTCGGAATTCGACGAAACCACTTTTGTTGGATCCGGGATGTGAAGTTATTGATAGGTTTCAAATTTCATAATTTTTGAAGCAAGTATGTGAGCGTGGCAAAGGAAAACGTGTTTTGGTCAATTACACTTAAATTGGTTCGACCAGAAAAGGTCCTTTTTGCAAACGGTCTCAGAACTCGACGAAACTAGTTTTGTTGGGACCGTATCGTCAAAACATAGCTAGATATATTTTTCTGGAATATTTCGAATCAGTTTGTGGCCCTGGCAAATTGAAATGTACGTTCAAATTGAATATTGAATGTTTTATATTTTAATTTGAAGGAAAACTGACTGAAACAGTCGAATGGGCCTACGAAACATATCCCATTGTGTTCGGAATGGGGGTAATTAGCTAGGAACGACAGTCGTTGGGTTTGGATTGGAGTTCGTATGAGAACGGGGTATTTTTGGGATTTAAATATATTAAAAATTAAAATAAAAAGTGCTGGCCAATCATATCCCTCCGTCACTTTCTCTCTCCCCGCGTCTCTTCCCAATACCTTCGTTCGAACGGAGGAAAAGCTCCCCCCTTCTCTCCACAAATCCGATCAATCTACGCAATAAACTCCCATGGTCCAGTTAAGGTTTTTGTAGACCTCTTCTCCAGCTTCCAATCCATCCGTGTTTCGCCCTCCATCGCGCAGTGTGCATCGAGGAACGGGTCCCTAAACTGCGGCCGCTCGCACCCTGCTTCCGCCGCCACCTGACCTTCGATTCCGGCGCCACCACCCTGCGCGAGAAGCTTGTCCGAACCTCTTCGACGCTGTGCCACCTGATCGTCGTATAACTTCATGGTTGGTGCTGAAAAACGAGACCTAGTTTCGAACGAACTATGAAGGTATACGACAGTTTATTTTATTTTACAGTTAATAGCACTTTAAAGCGCTACGGTTTATGATTTCACAATAAAAATCATATCTTTTTTCTATGTTGACGATATTCAGTGAAACAAGAGACGCCGGGACCGTGAGGACGTCTTCTACATTTTAGAAGAGACCGCATATTTTTCTGAGCTTTCTGCAATTTTTAGTGGAGTGGAACCCAATGTGAGATTTCTAATTTATAAACGATATGGAAAACGACGATGTATAAATTATATAGCCGATGTATGAGTTATATAAGCGTTGTACACCTCTTGTATAAGCGTTGTATAAATTGTATATGCGTTGTAAAAATTATATATGTGTTGAAATAGAAGTGAAATGCTATATATATATATATATATATATATACACCCCTCGTCCACAAACCATGGACGATATTTATTGGTTGGGATTGGTGTGAAAATTGATTGATAGTGAATGGTTGATTGGAATTGTTTGTGGTTTATATTGATCGATTGCAGTTGAAAAATACCCATTTGTGGTTGAGAAATATTTGGTTGAAACCACATAGGATTAGTTTGTGGAAATGAAATAAATATACATGCTGCCTGTGTGCGAACTAGAGGCATGAATCCCCATTGTCAAAAACCGCGAGGTTTTAAGGTAGAGCTAGGAGCCGTACTAGGGACGGTCCCGGTTTTAACTACCCTGCCGTTGTAACACCCCGTAATTTTATAACATTAAAATTCACAAATTAAAGTATACTTAATTTTTAGAAAAGAACTAAGTGAAATGGGTTGCTCAGAGAAATATATATATTGATATAAATATATATATAAAAAATTAAATAAATAAATATGCGAAAAAGTTCAAAACAGCGAATTGGGAGGGGTGAATGACCGAACCGGCCCATTTTTGAAGTCGACCCAAGCCCCGCTGGGTCGACTAGGGGTTAATCCAGGGTGTTTGGCTGTCAACCCGTGAGCCGATTCGCTCAAATGCAGATTTTGCATTTGGTTAGTTCTCATGGTTCAGGGTTAATCTAATGGTCCTAAATAACTTCCTACACCTATAAATACATCCTAATGCTAACCCTAAACCTAATTAAAATTGAAACTAAAGTCGTTATGCCATCGCCATGGAACTTGGTGTAGCCGCCGCCAACTAAAGAGGAAGATAGCTAATCAATTCAACCTAATTCAAGCTTAGAGCTTCAACAACGTATCAACTAACGTCGCTACAACAATTCTGCATCAAGTTTGATCAATTGTTCATAATTCTTTAACCACGAAAGGCAAGTTCGATTTCTCTAATCAAGATAATTATTAAATTAAGTAAGATTAGATATAATTGTGGATTATATGGATATGATGTGAATTATTGACCGTATGATATGATTATGTTGTTAAATTGTGATGTTATCATACATGTTGTAAAGTTATGATCTATGTTGTAATTCTATGATTGGCTTATGTATAATCAAATCATCATGTTGTTTAAATGCTAGTTTGGTTATGTTGATTCATATGATAGATAATATGTATGTATGCAAGTTTAGATTCTGATTTAGACATAAATCACATGCAAGTTAGTAAAGATTATGACATCTATTTTAGATCAAAAGTTAGGCTATGACGCGTATGAGTTATATGCTAAATCTTTACATGCTAGTTTATATGTTTAGAGGAAAATTTACGCCATTGTTATGTTGTATAAATCACATATGCAAGTTTATATAAAAATATGAGTTTGGAATATGAATCATGTTGTGCAAGTTTGTGGTTATTGCCTATGTAAATTTTGTGATGAAAATCTTATTCATAACATGCAGGTTCATACCTTTTAGGCCTATGTTTAGATCTATGATTTTATGCAAGTTATGTGGTAAATTCTCATATGCAAGTTAGGCCTATTTTGTATGTTATGTGAATATGTGGTGTTTTTTCCTTTTTCATGTGTTAGACTATTTCTTAGTCTATCATATATTCTATGCGAACGAACGCCGCGGGGGTTATGGGAAAAATATTGATTATGTTAATAAATGTGAATTGGCATGTAATAGCCTTAAAAGAGGCATATATGTAAATTGAGATATTAATTGGCAAAGTGATATATGGACATAATTAATGTGAATTATGGTCATAAAGATAATTGGAATTTTATTAACATATTTAATTAGGAATAATTAATCCAAATATGGGATGAAAATATTGATTATGTTAATAAATGTGAATTGGCATGTAAATGAGGCATATAACGAATTTGAGATATTAATTAAGGTGAATTGCCTTAAAAGGCGAAAAATTTAATGAAGGCATTAATTGTAAAATTAATGTGTAGTAATGGACATAGTTTAATTATGGACATAGAATAATTTGAATTTGAATAAGGATATTAAATATTGGGAATTGGCATAAATGCCTAAAAAGGCATGAAATTAATTTGAGATGTAAATTGGTACAATTTATGTACCATAAATAGTGGACATAATTAAGGTGACATATTTATACATAAATAAATATGGAAATGATTTGTAATTTGAATAGGGAAAGTAATTCAAATATTGGGGGAAATTAATTATGTATAATTAATTGCCTGAGACACGAGGTTGGACTCACTTGTGGTGTAAGACTGCCCGGACCCGCCCGGCAAATCCAGCAGCCACAAATGGTAGCCCAATGTGAGAGGTCAAAGGCCCAAACTAAATGTGTAACAATTGTATGGACACGAGGTTAGGCTCGTTTGTGGTGTAAGACTGCCTGGACCCGCCCGGCAAATCCAGCAGCCATAAATGTCAGTCTAATGTGAGAGGTCCTACAGGGGTTACGATAGTAATAAATTAAGAAACACTTAACCAAAGTAAATATGTAGTGGGCCATGAGGGGGTTAAGTGGGTGCCTTGGGTGGCATGAGGAATCTAGTGGGTGACATGAGGATGTCATGAGAAATACGATTAGAAAAATGGAGTAATTTGAATATAAACAATTATGACATGTAATTCAAATTATTGGATAAAATAGGTATTGACACCTATGAAGGGAAACGTTTTAATTAATTGATTAATTAATTAAAAATGGACATGGTGACTACTTAACCAAATCTGATCCCTAGGGATTGTAAGAACTTAAGTTTAAGTTGGGGGTTAAGTAAACTGGGTTATACGGAATGAGTGGGTTAAGTAAATCTTTGGTAGGTGGGTAATATTAGTACATATAGGCCCACAAACTTAACCGTAAATTAATATGTCTGAACCAGTGAGAGGGTTAAGTAAATCTTGGGTAGGTGGGTAATATTTGTGTATATAGGCCCACAGACTTAACCAATACAACCTGTTAATTAAACAAAAGGGTGAGACTAGGTTAAAATAGAAAACACTTAACCAAATTTATACATGTAATTGGACATGGGGTTAAGTGGGATGTATTAGAGGGGACCAAGCCTAGGTGGGAAGCTTGGTGGGGGCCCTTTTCAGTCCAGTAGCCCATTAAGTATCTTTGTGAGCTCGACCCAAGTCGAGGACGGGACATGCCTACTGGGCCTGATTGTTAGAGGCCAAAATGGGTTAGCGGTGGCAATGCAAGTCCAACGGGGTCATGTGCGTGCGTGGGCCCGGGCTGGTAGGTAAGACGTTGTTGCATCGTGTAGGTATAAGCCGTGCATCCTTAAGTTGTATTGGGTTGCCACTTTAGGGGAGTGATACACCCCATTGTGGGACCAGCACGGGTATCTACAAGTTAGGGAGCCGATCGAATGGGGTAGGGTAGTGGGTACATCTAGTGGAGATAGGAGCAGACGGCACCTATGTAGTCAGCTAGGGGTACACGAAGCTACCATTATTAATTAATCATTAAAGGGGTACACCAAGTGGAGATAGGAGTAGGCGGCACCTATGACGTCAGCTAGGAGTACATGGAATTACCATTGAATGGGTACACCTAGTGGGGATAGTGGGTACATCTAGTAGTACACGAAGCTATCATCATTCTATTTAGTCAAGAGGGATCAAGTTTCTAGAGTGACTAGTATGGGTGCAGTTAGTGTTAGTACAGTACAGTACGGTAGAGTATAGTAATTACCCTATATTGATTAGGAAGCGCCTTTAACGTTATTTTTGCTCATCCTATTATTTTCGGTTGCTTGGTCTTGCCATTAATTCACAGTCATTTCCTTATTTACCAAGCTTATGTCTTATCCTAGTTACTTTGATAATTATATTGTTGGAGTTATCGGACTTGCTAGACTTTATGTCTGACCCCCTTTGTTTCCACCTCTTTTCTTCCTTCCCCCCCCCCCCCCCAGGTTCTTAGGGTGGGATGCTTGATTTGGATCTCCTTGGGAGCACTTGGTTTTGGATTGCTGAAGTAAAGCTCAACCTATCTCTTTTATGGCTATTTATGGGATTATGCTTTTTATATTATGTACTCTGATTTTGTCAAGATGGATATTATGTACTTGACTTTAGTCTTTGGGTTTTGGTGATGTAACCAAACATATTTACCTTCCGTTGCAATAAATAAAGTTTTAAATTTTCAAGTACTATTTCATATCTGTCTTGTTGTGATTTTCTGTTCTATATTCACTTAAAATGCTCCATAGAAGTTAATGCATTCCCTTTTGTGAGTGACATTAATGGACATGGGGTGTTACACGTGATATCAGAGCTGAAGGTTACCAGAGCAGATAAGATATTTTGAGAAACTATTTTTCAAAAGCATTTTTATAAAGAATACTTTCAAAAATATGTTTGTAGAAGAGTATTTTTGAAAGAAAGGTTTGTTTTAAAAAACATAATCCCCAAGAGCCATTTATCCTTCCTTCGACTCTCCGTTTCGAATCTCTTCCTCTTTCTCTTTTTTGGATTTCCCCTCCGTGTATAGATGCTTTTTCTAAGATAAATAGGGACTTCCATACGAAGGACGAAAAACCACTTCAAGGGACTTAGACGTTTGACGGGCTAGAAGTTAGTTCAAGGAAGTGGAGGGCTTGTTGATACCTTTAAGGTAGACGATGGGAGGAAGGTTCAAATAGATGTTGGTTAATGAAGGACGAAACCTCATCTTGGTGGAAGGTCACGAATGGGGATTGTGAACAAGAAGGCTAGTAGTTATCCTTTTGGAGAAATAGGACACCTTATTAGGATTGTCCAAAGAGGCAAGGGCAAAGTACAGGATCTTCTGGAGGGTAGTTATATTCCCTCATGACTGGTATACCTGATAGGGGTAGGACCGTCCAAGTAGAAATTTGGTTTCCTTTATCATCATGTTCGAACTTTGTTTTATTCTGGCGCTTCATACTCGTTAGTATCAGCTTCGTTAGTTGAAAACACTGCACCTAAATACTAGTCTAGTTAAGGATCCCATCCTAGTCTCAAATCTTTTTGGTGGTTCGGCTCATCCTTCAATGGTTTGTCGGGATTTGAGAGTGTCTATCTTGGACGTTGGATTTGAATGCAACGCCTTCGTCCTAGGTTTCACGGGCTATAATTTGATTCTAGGGGTGGATTGGCTACCCAGGCGGGGTGCCATCCTAGATAGTGAAAGGAGGGTAGTTAGACTATTGATTCATTATGGAAAGACCCTCATATTTCTTGTGACCCTAGGGGTTCAGTGATGTTTAGCTGTCTCGAATCTCTTGACGTATCCAACGGTGATTTGGAATCTTTTCGTGTGGTCCGTGAGTATAGTGACGTCTTCGATGAAGTGCGGGGTTTACCTAGAGGCACGAGGTATTCGTGTGTGTCTAGGGGATAATGCAAAGTCAGTTAGGTGATTAGTGATGGTCTTGAAGCAAGAATGGCGAGGACAGCCAGAGTCGGTTAAGTGCCCAATTATTTGTTTTGCTAGTATCATCTCACGTAGACTGTCTGAAATCGGAGGAGGTATTCCTTGGGTGCTTGTCTGATATTGGTTTAGGCCTTTGGGGCTTGTGCTTGGGGGATATCGAGTTCGAATAGGATGGCTTGCGTGGGAGATGGATAGTTGCGATGAGTTCACATGGATAATATCTCGATAGATTTTGTTGATGGATTACCAAGATCGAGGAAGGGTAATACGGGGATTTTTGTTATAGTAGATAGACTTACTAAGAGCTCCCATTTTATTCCCGTGAAGAGTAAGAGGACTGCTCCATGGTTAGCTTCTGTATACGTCCGAGAGATAGTTCGTTTGCATGGTGTTCCTTCTAGCATAGTAAGCGACCGCGATCCTATCTTCACTAGCGAATTTTGGAGGAGCTTACAAGAAGCGGTAGGGACTCGGTTGTGTTTGAGCACCGCATATCATCCTCAGACGGACGACCAAACCGAGAGGGAGAATCGTATTCTAGAGGACCTTTTGAGGCTATGTATCCTAGACTTTGGGGGTACATGGGAAGAGCATCTTCCATTGGTGGAGTTCGCATATAATAATAGCTTTTAGTCTAGCATTGGCATGGCACCTTTCGAAGCTCTTTATGGACGACCTTGTTGTTCATCTACACGTTGGTGGGAATCTACGGATAAGATCTTACTTGGGCCCGATATGATTAGAGAGATTTCGAAGAAGATTGATTTGATTCAAAGAAGGATGAAGGCAGTGCAAGATAGGCAGAAATCTTATGCGGATAAGAGGAGTTGCCTGAGAGACTTAGTGGTGTACACGACGTATTCCATGTATCACATTTGAGGAAGTGCTTACACCAGATCGCGGAGGTGCTGGAGCCGAGCTTGCTTAGAGAGGTGGAAATAGAGCATGATGCGACGATTCGACGAGCTCCTACATGCATTCTTGGGTCGGAGATCAAGAAGTTGAGAAATCGAGAGGTCAGACTAGTCAAAGTACAATGGGGAGACGATGAGAGTAACGCTACTTGGGAGACGGAAGAGAAGATGCGTTCATTGTACCCTTTTCTTTTCGAGGGTATGTCTTTTAATTTCTCCTTTATCGCTTAGCTTGTGCTTATCTTATCTTTAGTATGTCCTCTCGCTAGTATCTTTAACCTTCAATTAGGGAAATCCTATGGTTGAAACATGTGTTTGAAACATGTTATGTATGATGGATGCAAAGTGGATGCAGGTGTTCGCTAGTGGTTGCTCGTGGATGCATATACACACACTATTAGGCACCAGATCGGCTTAGTCACTTCATATTGCATATTGCATATATATGGATGTATTTAGTAAAATGGATGTATAATGGTTGTATTATCATATGGTTGCTGCATTCGGGTGGAAGGTTGTGCACACATATAGAATTAATATGTATCATTAGGAATCTTTTGCAAACATATTGGACGCATGGCACTATCACGAATTGCACTAAGGAGGTCGACTGAATCAGTAGACCGCCTAATTTTGCATTAGATATGGACATATACACACACTGTGCATATAAACATTAAAGCATTAGAAGTCTTTTAAGGATAATGGATGATGGTGTTTGATGGTTGAGTAGATGGACGATTAGATGGTAGGATATACATTCTTCTTGACTTGGCGATTTCAGGGACGAAATCCTTTAAGGAGGGGAGAATGTAACACCCCGTAATTTTATAACATTAAAATTCACAAATTAAAGTATACTTAATTTTTAGAAAAGAATTAAGTGAAATGGGTTGCGCAGAGAAATATATATATTGATATATATATAAAAATTAAAAATTAAATAAATAAATATGCGAAAAAGTTCAAAACAGCGAATTGGGAGGGGGGAATGACCGAACCGGCCCATTTTTGAGGTCGACCAAAGCCCCGCTGGGTCGACTAGGGGTTAATCCAGGGTGTTTGGCTGTCAACCCGTGGGCCGATTCGCTCAAATGCAGATTTTGCATTTGGTTGGTTCTCATGGTTCAGGGTTAATCTAATGGTCCTAAATAACTTCCAACACCTATAAATACATCCTAATGCTAACCCTAAACCTAATTAAAATTGAAACTAAAGCCGTTATGTCGTCACCATGGAACTCAGTGTAGCCGCCGCCAACTAAAGAGGAAGATAGCTAATCAATTCAACCTAATTCAAGCTTAGAGCTTCAACAACGAATCAACTAACGTCGCTACAACAATTCTGCATCAAGTTTGATCAATTGTTCATAATTCTTTAACCACGAAAGGCAAGTTTGATTTCTCTAATCAAGATAATTATTAAATTAAGTAAGATTATATATAATTGTGGATTATATGGATATGATGTGAATTATTGACCGTATGATATGATTATGTTGTTAAATTGTGATGTTATCATACATGTTGTAAAGTTATGATCTATGTTGTAATTCTATGATTGGCTTATGTATAATCAAATCATCATGTTGTTTAAATGCTAGTTTGGTTATGTTGATTCATATGATAGATCATATGTATGTATGCAAGTTTAGATGCTGATTTAGACATAAATCACATGCAAGTTAGTAAAGATTATGACATCTATTTTAGATCAAAAGTTAGGCTATGACACGTATGAGTTATGCTAAATCTTTACATGCTAGTTTATATGTTTAGAGGTAAATTTACGCCATTGTTATGTTGTATAAATCACATATGCAAGTTTATATAAAAATATGAGTTTGGAATATGAATCATGTTATGCAAGTTTGTGGTTATTGCCTATGTAAATTTTGTGATGAAAATCTTATTCATAACATGCAGGTTCATACCTTTTAGGCCTATGTTTAGATCTATGATTTTATGCAAGTTATGTGGTAAATTCTCATATGCAAGTTAGGCCTATTTTGTATGTTATGTGAATATGTGGTGTTTTTTCCTTTTTCATGTGTTAGACTATTTCTTAGTCTATCATATATTCTATGCGAACGGACGCCGCGGGGGTTATGGGAAAAATATTGATTATGTTAATAAATGTGAATTGGCATGTAATAGCCTTAAAAGAGGCATATATGTAGATTGAGATATTAATTGGAAAAGTGATATATGGACATAATTAATGTGAATTATGGTCATAAAGATAATTGGAATTTTATTAACATATTTGATTAGGAATAATTAATCCAAATATGGGATGAAAATATTGATTATGTTAATAAATGTGAATTGGCATGTAAATGAGGCATATAACGAATTTGAGATATTAATTAAGGAGAATTGCCTTAAAAGGCGAAAAATTTAATGAAGGCATTAATTGGAAAATTAATGTGTAGTAATGGACATAGTTTAATTATGGACATAGATTAATTTGATTTTGAATAGGGATATTAAATATTGGGAATTGGCACAAATGCCTAAAAAGGCATGAAATTAATTTGAGATGCAAATTGGTAAAATTTATGTACCATAAACAGTGGACATAATTAAGGTGACATATTTATACATAAATAAATATGGAAATGATTTGTAATTTGAATAGGGAAAGTAATTCAAATATTGGGGGAAATTAATTATGTATAATTAATTGCCTAAGACACGAGGTTGGACTCATTTGTGGTGTAAGACTGCCCGGACCCGCCCGGCAAATCCAGCAGCCACAAATGGTAGCCCAATGTGAGAGGTCAAAGGCCCAAACTAGATGCGTAACAATTGTATGGATACGAGGTTAGGCTAGTTTGTGGTGTAAGACTGCCCGGACCCGCCCGGCAAATCCAGCAGCCCCAAATGTCAGTCTAATGTGAGAGGTCCTACAGGAGTTACGATAGTAATAAATTAAGAAACACTTAACCAAAGTAAATATGTAGTGGGGCGTGAGGGGGTTAAGTGGGTGCCTTGGGTGGCATGAGGAATCTAGTGGGTGACATGAGGATGTCATGAGAAATACGATTAGAAAAATGGAGTAATTTGAATATAAACAATTATGACATGTAATTCAAATTATTGGATAAAATAGGTATTGACACCTATGAAGGGAAAGGTTTTAATTAATTAAAAATGGACATGGTAAATGAAATGGACTACTTAACCAAATCTGATCCCTAGGGATTGTAAGAACTTAAGTTTAAGTTGGGGGTTAAGTAAACTGGGTTATACGGAATGAGTGGGTTAAGTAAATGGGGTGTTACAGCCGTTATGCTGCCGAAATTTTGAATAATATTCATGTGTTTGAATTATTTTCATTTGTTGAAACTATATTTATTCGTTGAATAGAAAGCCTTCATGTGTTGAGTCGATATTCATTCGTTGGATGGAAATTCATGTGTTGAATGGTATTCATGTTTTAAATATAAAAATCACATTTTTATCTATATATATAAACTATCGATATTCATTCGTTGTATTGAAATTCATGTGTTGAATGGTGTTCTTGTTTTAAATATAAAAATCACATTTTTATCATCTATATGAACTATATAAAATAATCTTGTTTTGAAATAAAATGTTTTATAATAAAAATCACATTTTTATCATCTATATGAACTATATAAAATAATCTTGTTTTGAAATAAATTGTTTTATAATAAAAATCACATTTTTATCATCTATATGAACTATATAAAATAATCTTGTTTTGAAAGAAATTGTTTTATAATCAAAATCCCATTTATATTACCTATATGAACTATATAAAATAATAGTGTATTTAAATGAATTGTTTTACAACAAAAATCACATTTTTATAATATACATGAATTGTTAAACAAAGTGAAGTGTTGAAATAGAAGATAGTTAGATAAAAATATCACTTTTATCAAATGTATGAAATTCATATAGTTTCGAAATCGAAGAATCGATATATATATATATATATATAAAGGGAATTGAAATATATCGAATAACGAAGCTGCAGTTCGTATTTTGAAACCATGATTTCAAACGATTAGTATGGGAGATCCGACCATCGGATTTTCCCGAAACCGCAACCGTTGGGTTCGCTATGGAAATATCTTTCTAACGGCACCAACTTTGTAAAGATCCAACGGTTGGATTGTCTGGAATGTTTAATTCAGATCTGAAGAAAAACAGCGCCAGAATCGATTATATTTATATATATATAAATATAATTATATTTAATCGAATAACGACGCTGCAGTTCGTATTTTGAAACCATGATTTCAAACGATTAGTACGGGAGATCCGACCATCGGATTTTCCCGAAACCGCAACCGTTGGGTTCGCTTTGGAAATATCTTTCCAACGGCACCAACTTTGTAAAGATCCAATGGTTGGATTGTCTGGAATGTTTAATTCAAATCTGAAGAAAAACAGCGCCAGAATCGATTATATATATATATATATTTAATCGAATAACGACGCTGTAGTTCGTATTTTGAAATCGAAACTTCAAAAGATTATACCGGGAGATCCGACCGTCGGATTTTTCCCGAAACTGGAACCGTTGGATTCGTTTTGAAAAGATCTTTCTAATGATGTAAATTTTGTGAAGATCCAACGGTAAGATTTTCAGATATGTGTAAATCAAATCTGAAGAAAAACAGCGCCACGGCGCGTTGTGGCCTGAAGCGTCGTTTTGAATAAATTGGCTATTTTAAAATAAATAAAAATAGCGATAAATTGTTATAAAATATTATAAACGATATGGATGTGAAATTTAGAAACTAACTGAAGGTTGGATAAGTCGAATGGTTTCTTGGGTATTGATCTGATGTTGGTTTCGGCCTTCGGGGTTAATATTTGGGAAATCGTTCTCTTACTGATTGACGGTTAGTGACTAATGAATTGAAACGATGCGTGTGTATGTTATTGTTGCACTTGTTTATTATATACGCGAGTTGCTCAGAAAGACCGGGTTTATCCCATTCTAAATAACTGAATCGACGATAAGAAATCGAAGATGAAGACGGTGGTCGAAGACCGGAGATCTTAACCTCGTTTGGATGGTAACCGAGGTCCTGATTGGGAGGCATCCCGAAATATGGATAATGAGTGGTGATCGTCCAGACGTACGTGGTGATCGATGGGTTTGCGAGGTATATAGTGCCTCCGGTTTCATTCAGACCCAGAACGGACTTGCAAATGGACAGTGTGTCTGACATTGGAATTTATTCTGTGTGATTGATAGCCATCAGTTGCACAGTGTGAATTGCCTGTGTGGCATGCTAAGATGCAGTGATCAAGGCTTCTGTTAAAAAGCAAAGTCTTGTGGTGATGATCAAAGCACCGCCTATGTGGCGTAGCTTTGTGTATAACGTTTAGTCGCGAGCCTCACACCCGGTATGAACCAGAAACGGGAGAGGACATCAGGAAGGGACTGCGTTTCTTTCTAGCTAGAAGTGGCATCTGTGGTTTTACACGCCCTGACGAGTTTGACTTATGTGGTTATTACTGTTGCGAGGCGCCTCGGTTAGATCGGACGATCCGGGTCCGATGGAGTCATTCGTTGGCTCATTTACGCCCCATACGGCGGGGAAACGCATTGTTCAGGAATTTTAATCCACATCGGTGGACCGGCCCTGACGATCCAAGGGTCGATGCGCTCTGACCCTGAGGCTCGGGTTAGGCAGTCTCGAAGTCGGTAAGGACTATCTTTTGCCTTGGTTCATGACGGAAATCCAATTTCCAAATATGTGACCGTGCGATTTTGATTGTATACCTATATATGGCGACATAGTGGTATGGGGCATTAATGCCGTCTATGATTGATACTTATGATTTGAAAATGCTTTTGAAATATATAAACACTAGTAATAATATCAAATGCTTTTGTTTTATTCGTATCAAGCATATTTTGGCTATTATAAGGTAAAAATCTATCCTCCGGTTTGCGTTGCATTGTGTGATGGGAACTGAGTCTTATAATGGCTTCATTTTTATAAAAAGCATTGCGATGTTTAAAAGAATGATTTGTTTTAAAGCACTGGTAATCCAATGGAGTAAACCCGTTCCACGAAAGTGGCGTGGTCCTGTGATTAGCCATATTTGAAATGTGTTGAGTAGATTTCTCATACCAGTCCCATGACTGACTCGTAGGTTGTTTCACTTTCAAACTCGGGTGCCCCTTTTTCTACATGGGCAGCCTTGTATTCAGGTTTAGCTGGCTCTTTCTGGATAGCTGGAGCTGAAGATGGATTCTATCATTTATCAATTTTATGCTGTTCAGCTCCTATTGTACATATTTTGTTTGTTTTTCCGCTGTAGACATATATGTATAGTTAAACTGTATTTGTACTAAGTAAGATCTTGTATACTGTGTAACTCTGATGATTACATTTATCCAGTGTATTCTATTGTACATTATCTGGTGTATTTATTTAATTTTGTTCTGCTATTATTTGTTTCTATGTTATATTCCAAAGATTACCCTTGTCACCGTCTGTACGGGAAATGGGGTCGTCACAACGTGGTATCAGAGCTTTGGTTAAGCTTAGTTCTGGAGTATAACATATTAACGAACTCGTCAGAAATAGAACCAGTAGTGTTTTAGGACGTGTAACTCTATACAGATAGGATCAGTAATATCCTAGTATGAGTAAAGCAGAATGAAATTACACCTCGATAGACACATTTACATTTGAAGTATGTGTTTCTATATTTTAAAATATCTTTTCTTTGACTTGACACTTGATCTGCCATTTGCAGAAGTGCAAGAAAAATGAGTGTCAGAAACAGTAGAAATGCAGAACCCGATCTAGAGGCTCTATTAAAGAGATATCGAAATCTGAACGGAGTACAGTTCTCGGGCAATGAATCTATTATTCAAACTCAAGCTTGGGTGAGCTCTACAGAAAGAATATTTGAGCGTATCCAGTTGAGAGATGATCAGAAAAGATTAGTAGCATCTTGGGCGCTTAAAGAAGAAGCTTTAATCTGGTGGGAAACAATCATTAAAGATAATCCAGAAGGTGATATCACCTGGGACAGATTCAAAGTGATCTTCCTGGAAAGATTTACTCCTCCCGAAGCGACTGAGCGATTATGTGATGAATTCTCTAATCTGATAGAAGGAGATATGACCGTTCCCGAATATCATAAGAAATTCAACGAGCTTTCTCACTTTGCTCCTCTTCTGATTCAAGATCCAAAGAGGAAGAATCTAAGATTTATTCATGGCCTGCAAAGGAGATATCAGAATAGTGTGATGAGGAATGTGAAGCTCCCTTTTTCAGAAATGATTTATATGGCTTATCAATATAAAGATCTCCATAAGAAAGGTATGATGCGCGACGAAGAGGAAGTCAGCTCTAGTAACAAAGAAGGGTCAGAAACTGATATTCCTGAAGCCAGTACGAGGTCCGAGGTCAGTAAAAAGCCTAAAGTCAGTCGAAAAAGGGCCAGATCTGAGAAAGAACCAGTAACTGCTGCCATATGCCTTAACTGCAATCAGAAAGGCCATTTGTCCAGAAAATGTAAATCTTTAAAGAAACCAATAAAGGATGGATATAGAGCCAATCGAAAGCAAAAGAAGAAAAGGTTTGGAAAAGATAGGCAGTTTCAAGAGAATAGGGAGTGCAAACAGTGCCACGAGGCTGGTCATCTTGCAAAGGTTTGCCCGCTCTTAAACAAGCCCGAAGCAGTACATGTAAATGAAGTGGCAGAAGTGCCTGCATCTCCGTCTGCTCAGGAAAGGCCAGATGTGTTGGAAGGCACGCTCAATGTCAAGAACATTCCAGTTAAAGTACTGTTTGATACTGCCGCGTCACGTAGCTTTATTGCAAAGAGTGCAGTCAAGAAGTTGGATTTGAAATTGAAGAAGCTCAAAGAACCAATGACTGTCCAAAATCCAGTTGGGGGTTCCATCGATCTCAGTTGGGTTTGTGGGGTGCCTGTCTCTTTTTCCTGCTATAAATTCCCTACTATCTCTATCATCATGAATTTTAATGAATTCGATCTTATTCTAGGATTGGATTAGCTAACCAAATATGAAGCAGAGGTTAGAGGCGCCGAGAGAGTTGTTAGGGCTATGATTAAATCAGGGAATTATATAACCATACCGTGTGAAGGTCAGAAATCTAATAGAAAAGACTTCTGGGCAGCTCTCGATGTTTCTCTAGCCCAAGTAGAAGATATCCCTAAAGTTACAGAGAATATTCCCAACCTCATAAAAGATATCCCTGTCGTCCAGAACTATGCGGATGTGTTTGAAGAAGTTGTTCGCTTACCTCCGCAGAGTGAAATTGATTTCAAAATTGCTTTAATTCCGAATGCAAGGCCGGTAGTTCACGCTATTCGAAGAATGTCCTTGAAAGAGAAAGAGGAATTAGACAATCAAACACGACAGCTCGAATGGAAGGGCCTGATCAGGCCTAGTTTCTTAGATTGGGGAGCAGCAGTGGTGTTTGTCCCAAAATCAGACGGTACTCTACGGCTATGTGTGGATTATCGTGATTTGAACAAGCAGACCATAAAGAACAAATATCCATTGCTGCGGATTGATGATTTGATGGATCGATTAAATGGCGCATAAGTATTTTCACGAATGGACCTAGCTACGGGCTTCCATCAGCTTCGAATTGCCGAAGAGTGTATTCCAATGACAGCATTCAGAGGTCCAGACTTATTCTACGAGTGGTTAGTAATGTCGTTCGACTTATGTAACGCTCCAGCCTATTTCGTCGATCTAGTGAACAGAGTATTCAGAGGAGTATTGAATAAATTTGTTCTGGTTTTCATTGATGATATCCTTATCTTCTCTAAGTCAGAAAGCGAGCACGAAAAACATTTGGAACAAGTGTTAGAAATCCTCAGAAGGAATGTATTAAAAGCAAAGTTTTCCAAATGTATATTCTGGCAAGAAGAAGTCAAATTTCTTGGCCACGTAGTGTCAAAGCAAGGAATTTCAGTGGATCCCAGTAAAATCACTGCTATTCAGAATTGGAAACAGCCTTGTACGCCAACAGAAGTCAGGAGTTTTCTCGGGTTAGCCAGTTATTATCGGAAATTCATTAAGGATTTCACGAAGACATCTAGTTCTTTAACGAAACTGACGAAGAAACATTAGAGATTCAACTGAACTCCGGTATGTGGGGAAGCTTTCCAAGAGCTGAAGCTGAAACTGACAACTGCTCCAGTGTTAACAATAATAGATGGCAATGAGGACTTGAAAGTCTGGACTGACTCTTCTAGAGAAGGCCTTGGCGCAGTGTTAATGCAAAGAGGTCAAGTGATCGCTTATGCTAGCCGTCAGTTGAAGCCGCACGAGAAAAACTACGTCACTCATGATCTTGAGTTATTGGCCATAGTATTCGCTTTGAAAATCTGGAGACATTATCTTCTGGGTGAGAGATTTGAATTGTTTACAGATCACCAGTCGTTAAAGTATCTGTTCACCCAGAAGGACTTGAATCTGAGGCAGCAACGTTGGCTGGAGTTTCTTGCGTCATATGACTTTGAGATTATATACACTCCAGGGAAAGCCAATGTTGTGGCCGATGCGCTGAGCCAAAAGAATGTAATGATCGCCAGCTTTATTATTACGACTTCCTTGATTGACAAAATATCTATTCTTTAGAAGGAGGATAACTTTATTAAGGATATGATCAAAAGGATTCAGAAAGGCGAACCCTCGTGTTTTCAAATAGATAACGACGGAATCCTGAGATTGAATGGAAGGATTTGTGTTCCTGGCATCCCTGAGCTAAAAAGGGAAGTGTTAGACGAGTGTCACAAGTCGAAGCTGAGTATCCATCCTGGTGTGGCCAAAATGTACAACGATCTCAAGCGAACATTCTGGTGGAAGGCTATGAAAAGAGACGTTTCAATATATGTTAGCCGATGCCCTACTTGCCAGCTAGTCAAGAGTGACCAACAGAAACTAGCTGGATTGGTGCAACCGCTGGACGTCCCAGGTTGGAAGTGGGAACATATTTCCATGGACTTCATTGATAGTTTGCCCAGAACCAGAAAAGGGAATGACAGCATTTGGGTGATCATAGATCGCTTCACGAAGACCGCCCATTTCATACCAGTCAGATCAAACAGAACTGCTCAGAGTCTGGCGCAGATATATTTCAAGGAAATAGTTAGACTACATGTAGTGCCGCTCAGTATAGTCAGTGATAGAGATACAATATTTACTAGTAAATTCTGGGAGGCATTTCAAGTAGAGCTGGGAACGAAGCTGAACTTGAGCACCGCTTATCATCCTCAGACAGACGGTCAGACTGAGAGGGTGAATCGTATTTTAGAAGATCTATTGCGGGCTTGTGTTCTAGATTTCGGTGGATCATGGGAAGATCATCTGGATTTGGCTGAATTCTCATATAACAACAGCTACCAGGTGAGCCTGACAATGTCGCCATTCGAAGCATTGTATGGTGGACCGTGCCGATCCCCTGCTTGTTGGGTTAAACCTGGAAATAGACTTGTGTTGGGGCCAGATATGATCCAAGAAGCTGCAAACAAAGTCGATTTTATTAAGAAACGATTACTCGCCGCTCAAAGCCGCCAGAAAAGCTATGCCGATAAGAGAAGGAGAGATATATCATTTGCAGTTGGTGACTATGTATATTTGAAAGTATCGCCGATGAGAGGAGTTATCTGATTCGGTAAAACTGGGAAGTTGGCGCCCAAATTCATTGGTCCGTTTCCTATTCTGGAACGGATCGGACTCTCGCTTATAGGGTTAAATTGCCTGATTGGTTGCCTGGAGTTCATGATGTATTTCACATATCTCAACTACGAAAGCACGTTCATGATCCAGACTTGATCGTGGAAGAAGCAGCTCAACACGATATTGAAATTACTCCAGAATTAGCTGTGAGAAGAGAGCCACTAAAGATCATCGGCAAAGAGGCCAAAGAACTGAGGAACAAGAAGATTCACTTAGTCAAAGTGCAATGGAGTGGAGATCCACGAGATAGTACTGGGGAAACTGAGGAGAGCATTCAGAAAGCCTATCCTAGATGCCGAGTTGACATCTCAGATTGACTCCGGTGCAAGGTACATTTACCGTACTTTGCATTACCAATTAGTTTTCTACTTTGTTGTTATATTCTTTCCATGGATGTGCACTTTTAATTCTATAGTCTGCTTAATTTAAAAAGAGTGTATGAATAAATTTGTATGATTTTGAAAAGTTAAAAACAAATTGATTGCTGTTTGTGTTGTGTGATAGTAAAATTTGATTAATTAAATTATTAAAACGATAGTTAATTTAATCAATAATAGAATGAATGGTAGAATTTATTCGATTATATCATGCATTGAACTGATATGAAGACAGATAGAAATATATACTTGTGCATTATATATGTTTGAACAGGTAATTGGATAGCTGTTGAGTAAAGATTTTATTTGCGTGCCCGACAAATAGGTAAACCTTAATGAGTTGGATGCGAAATATTATTATATCAACTCCTGTGAATGCCATTGGATGCGGAGTGCTGGTTATTCTGTGTGTAAAAATAATTGTCGCCATAGGATAGTAACAATTAATTTTGAACTACATTACATGGCATACTTCTGGAAGATAGGCATACTTCATCATATACCACATAAGCATTTGGAGCTTGTGTGACGAGGTGGAAGATTTACCATACGAGCGAGAGGCTTGTATGGCGATGACTATATTTTACAGGTTGAACTGATGACTGATATGGACTATTTGAATTGTAACGATTAAATTGCCAGATTAATAAAAACCCCACACGGGTCTGGAGTTGACAATAATCACGTCTCTCTAGTTATTAGATACAGCACATGGACTATTTATTTCCCACACGGGACGAGGTGACGAGGATTTATCCTCTGGAGCATTTAAAATACACACTCCCTCAGGCTTTGACAGGGTGACAAGAATTTATTCTCTGGAGTTATTATTTATACACGCTTCCTTGTAAACACCAGAATATATCACTATAAATATGTGTATGCTTATTAGGATTTATTGGGTACCTAATACGGCCCAATAAATTTCCAAACCTCTCCCCGTACAAAGGAGGTTATGGCGAAATTTTTCGAAAATTCCAGGTGTTAGCCAAATTTTTGAAGAATTTGAAAATTTTCAGAAACTGAAAAGTTGGAGAATTGAAGCCAGATTGAACGTAGAGTTGATTAATCAAACCACTTTCGACTTTGTTCCTTTTCGGGGACGAAAAGTTTCAAGTAGGGGAGATTGTAACGACCCGGAAAATCTGAACCAATTAAAAAAATTTAAATTGGCTAAAATAATGGATTTTAAATATTTAAAATAAATATTTTAAATAATAGCAATGAAAAGTGAGTTTGAATCGACGTTTGAAAACGAATATAATTAATTCTAATTATAAACAATGCCTGAAATGGCGCTGCCGTTTCGAAAATTGAATTCAAACTTTGTTGGACTGTACCGGGTGCAAAACAAAACGGATTTGAGTGAAACCAAAAATATTTAAATCTGTTAGTGAATACCTTTCTAACGAATCTGAAAAATCGAAGTTTCATAGCGGAAAGCAAAAGTTATGGCCAAATGAATTTTTAGAAAGGTCGCTATGGAAATTATAAAGCCCGTGAAAATAGCCATTTTGCAAACGACCTTGGAATTCAACGAAACCACTTTTGTTGGATCCGGGATGTGAAGTTACTGCTAGGTTTCAAATTTCATAATTTTTGAAGCTAGTGTTTGAGCGTGGCAAAGGAAAACGTGTTTTGGACAATTACAGTTAAATTGGATCGACCAGAAAAGGGCCTTTTTGCAAATGGTCTCAGAATTCGACGAAACTAGTTTTGTTGGGACCGTATCGTCAAAACATAGCTAGATTTATTTTTCTGGAATTTTTCAAATCAGTTTGTGGCCCGGGCAAATTGAATTGTACGTTCAAATCGAATATTGAATGTTTTATATTTTAATTTGAAGGAAAACTGACTGAAATAGTCGAATGGGCCTTCGAAACATATCCCATTGTGTTCGGAATGGGGGTAATTAGCTAGGAACGACAGTCGTTGGGTTTGGATTGGAGTTCGTATGAGAAAGTGGTATATTTGGGATTTAAATATATTAAAAATTAAAATAAAAAGTGCTGGCCAATCATATCCCTCCGTCACTTTCTCTCTCCCCGCGTCTCTTCCCTAATACCTTTGTTCGAACGGAGGAAAAGCTCCCCCCTTCTCTCCACAAATCCGATCAATCTACGCAATAAACTCCCATGGTCCAGTTAAGGTTTTTGTAGACCTCTTCTCTAGCTTCCAATCCATCTGTGTTTGGCCCTCCATCGCGCAGTGTGCATCGAGGAACAGGTCCCCAAACTACGGCCGCTCGCGCCCTGTTTCCGCTGCCACCTGACCTTCGATTCCGGCGCCACCACCCTGCGCGAGAAGCTTGTCCGAACCTCTTCGACGGTGTGCCACCTGATCGTCGTATAACTTCATGGTTGGTGCTGAAAATCGAGACCTAGTTTCGAACGAACTTTGAAGGTATACAACAGTTTATTTTATTTTATAGTTAATAGCACTTTAAAGCGCTACGGTTTATGATTTCACAATAAAAATCATATCTTTTTGCTATGTTGATGAAATTCAGTGAAACAAGAGACGCCGGGACCGTGAGGACGTCTTCTACATTTTAGAAGAGACCGCATATTTTTTTGAGCCTTCTGCAATTTTTAGTGGAGTAGAACTCAATGTGAGATTTATAATTTATAAACGGTATGGAAAATGATGATGTATAAATTATATAGTCGATGTATGAGTTATATAAGCGTTGTACACCTCTTGTATAAGCGTTGTATAAGTTGTACGTTCGATGTATAAGTTGTTTATGCGTTGTGAAAATTATATATGTGTTGAAATAGAAGTGAAATACTATATATAAACATAAATATATATATATATATATATATATATATATATATGTGCCCCTCATCCACAAACCATGGACGATATTTATTGGTTGTGATTGGTGTGAAAATTGATTGATAGCGAATAGTTGATTGGAATTGTTTGTGGTTGATATTGATTGATTGTGGTTGAAAAATACCCGTTTGTGGTTGAGAAATATTTGGTTGAAACCACATAGGATTAGTTTGTGGAAATGAAATAAATATACATGCCGCCTGCGTGCGAACTAGATGCATGAATCCCCATTGTCGAAAACCGCGAGGTTTTAAGGTAGAGCGAGGAGTCGTACTAGGGACGGTCCCAGTTTTAACTACCCTGCCATTATGCAGCCAAAATTTTGAATAATATTCATGTGTTTGAATTATTTTCATTTGTTGAAACTATATTTATTCGTTGAATAGAAAGCCTTCATGTGTTGAGTCGATATTCATTCGTTGGATAGAAATTCATGTGTTGAATGGTATTCGTGTTTTAAATATAAAAATCACATTTTTATCTATATATATATAAACTCTAGAAAACCTTCATGTGTTGAATCGATATTCATTCGTTGAATTGAAATTCATGTGTTGAATGGTGTTCGTGCTTTAAATATAAAAATTACATTTTTATCATCTATATGAACTATATAAAATAATCTTGTTTTGAAATAAATTGTTTTATAATAAAAATCACATTTTTATCATCTATATGAACTATATAAAATAATCTTGTTTTGAAATAAATTGTTTTATAATAAAAATCACATTTTTATCATCTATATGAACTATATAAAATAATCTTGTTTTGAAAGAAATTGTTTTATAATAAAAATCCTATTTTTATTACCTATATCAACTATATAAAATAATAGTGTTTTGAAATGAATTGTTTTACAATAAAAATCACATTTTTATTATATACATGAATTGTTAAATATAGTGAAGTGTTGAAATAGAAGACAGTTAGATAAAAATACACTTTTATCAAATGTATGAAATTCATATAGTTTTGAAATCGAAGAATCAATATATATATATATGTATATATATATATAAAGGGAATTGAAATATATCGAATAATGAAGCTGCAGTTCGTATTTTAAAATCGTGATTTCAAACGATTAGTACGGGAGATCCGACCATCGGATTTTCCCGAAACCGCAACCGTTGGGTTCGCTTTGGAAATATCTTTCCAACGGCACCAACTTTGTAAAGATCCAACGGTTGGATTGTCTGGAATGTTTAATTCAAATCTAAAGAAAAACAGCGCCAGAATCGATTATATATATATATAATTATATTTAATCGAATAATGACGCTGCAGTTCGTATTTTGAAACCGTGATTTCAAACGATTAGTACGGGAGATCCGACCATCGGATTTTCTCGAAACCGCAACCGTTGGGTTCGCTTTGGAAATATCTTTCCAACGGCACCAATTTTGTAAAGATCCAACGGTTGGATTGTCTGGAATGTTTAATTCAAATCTGAAGAAAAACAGCGCCAGAATCGATTATATATATATATATATATATATATGCACGTATATATATATATAATTATATTTAATCGAATAACGACGCTACAGTTCATATTTTGAAATCGAAACTTCAAAAGATTATACCGGGAGATCCGACCGTTAGATTTTCCCGAAACTGGAACCGTTGGATTCGTTTTGAAAAGATCTTTCTAATGATGTAAATTTTGTGAAGATCCAACTGTTAGATTTTCAGATATGTGTAAATCAAATCTGAAGAAAAACAGCGCCACGGCCGCGTTATGGCCCGAAGCGTCGTTTTGAATAAATTGGCTATTTTAAAATAAATAAAAATAGCGATAAATCGTTATGAAATATTATAAACGATATGGATGTGAAATTTAGAAACTAACTGAAGGTTGGCAATGTCGAATGGTTTCTTGGGTATTGATCTGATGTTGGTTTCGGCCTTCGGGGTTAATATTTGGGAAATCGTTTTCTTACTGATTGACGTTTAGTGACTAATGAATTGAAATGATGCGTGTGTATGTTAGTGTTGCACTTGTTTATTATATACGCGAGTTGCTCAAAAAGACCGGGTTTATCCCATTCTGAATAACTGAATCGACGATAAGAAATCGAAGATGAAGACGGTGGTCAAAGACCGGAGATCTTCACCTCGTTTGGATGGTAACCGAGGTCCTGATTGGGAGGCATCCCGAAATATGGATAATGAGTGGTGATCGTCCATACGTACGTGGTGATCGATGAGTTTGCGAGGTATATAGTGCCTCCGGTTTCGTTCAGACCCAGAATGGACTTGCAAATGGACAGTGTGTCTGACATTGGAATTCATTCTGTGTGATTGATAGCCATCAGTTGCACGGTGTGAATTACCTTTGTGGCATGCTAAGATGCAGTGATCAGGGCTTCTATTGAAAATCAAAGTCTTGTGGTGATGATCAAAGCACTGCCTGTGTAGCACAGCTTTGTGTATAACGTGAAATCGCGAGCCTCACACCCGGTATGAACCAGAAACGGGAGAGACATCAGGGAGGGCCTGCGTTTCTTTCTAGCTAGAAGTGGCGTAAATGGTTTTACACGCCCTGACGAGTTTGACTTATGTGGTTGTTACTGTTGCGAGGCGCCTCGGTTAGATCGGATGATCCGGGTCCGATGGAGTCATTCATTGGCTCATTTATGCCCCATAGGGCGGGGAAACGCAGTGTTCAGGAATTTTAATCCACATCGGTGGACCGGCCCTGACGATCCAAGGGTCGATGCGCTCTGACCCTGAGGCTCGGGCTAGGCAGTCTCGAAGTCGGTAAGGACTATCTTTTGCCTTGGTTCATGACAAAAATCCAATTTCCAAATACGTGACTGTGCGATTTTGATTGTATACCTATATATGGCGACATAGTGGTATGGGGCATTAATCTATGGGGCATTAATGTCGTCTATGATTGATACTTATGTTTGAAAATGCTTTTGAAATATATAAACACTAGTAATAATATCAAATGCTTTTGTTTTATTCGTATCAAGCATATTTTGGCTATTATAAGGTAAAACTCTATCCTCCGGTTTGCGTTGCATTGTGTGATGGGAACTGAGTCTTATAATGGCTTCATTTTTATAAAAAGCATTGCGATGTTTAAAAGAATGATTTGTTTTAAAGCACTGGTAATCCAATGGAGTAAACCCGTTCCACGAAAGTGGCGTGGTCCTGTGATTAGCCATATTTGAAATGTGTTGAGTAGATTTCTCATACCAGTCCCATGACTGACTCGTAGTTTGTTTCACTTTCAAACTCGGGTGCCCCTTTTTCTACACGGGTAGCCTTGTATTCAGGTTTAGCTGGCTCTTTCTTGATAGCTGGAGCTGAAGATGGATTCTATCATTTATCTATTTTATGTTGTTCAGCTCCTATTGTACATATTTTGTTTGTTTTTCCGCTGTAGACATATATGTATAGTTGAACTGTATTTGTACTAAGTAAGATCCTGTATACTGTGTAACTCTGATGATTACGTTTATCCAATGTATTCTGTTGTACATTATCTGGTGTATTTATTTAATTCTGTTCTGCTATTATTTGTTTCTGTGTTATATTCCAAAGATTACCCTTGCCTCCGTCTGTACGGGAAATGGGGTCGTCACATCTTTGAAGGAAGAGTAACTAAAATTTGAACTCAAGACCTTGACATCTAGGAAACAATGAACTAACTCAAGCTTGTAGGAACTTAGAACACTCTTTTAGTTCCCCTATGTCCGCATCCTTAGACCTACTTCTGGTGTTGACAAAAAATATCGTTAACATCATCCGTACATAATCCAAGTCTAAAATTATGACTTTCTGCTGCTAAATTAGCATAAGCTTTATCGAGATGCTACCGTGCTTCTCTGTCGGCTAGATGTGTGGATGTACCCTCTTCTTCCGATCTCATACTATATTTGCCATCTCATATAAAATGCAATTACAAAAGATACGTATAATCTTTGAAGCCTTGGAGTGTTGGGTTAGTAATGTATACGATTGCATGGAACTTCCTTTCTTTTTCTTGGTTTGTATCTTTCTTGATTACATATTTTTCAATATCTAAGGTTTACGTCTTCTTTCAAAGACAACATGCAACCATTTAAACATGTATATATTTTCTGATAAGTTAAACCAAAAGTCGACAAAAGTTTTTTTAACTTCATAGTGATTTTCATACATTAAATTATTGGGTTGCATATGCCTTTTTACAGCTTGTACAATAGCCATAAACTCGGCTTTAATGATGTTGTATTTTGACTTCGTTGCAACGTATTCTGCGATTAATGATAGGTGAATGCTGCTTTTTTAACCACCCCTAATAGTTTTCTTATTTGTATCCAGTAAATCATTATTTTTTGTTTCAATATTTGGTTCTTCAACATTCCATCATTGTCCTCAACTTCAACCATTGGAAATGCGGATTGTGCTTAATATTTGACCATATTTTCGATACTCGTTATATTAACAGTTTCTAAACAATACGTTCTAATTAGGAGTCTACAGAAGTATTTGCTACAACTTCTCCATGACGATCCCAAACATAATATTCAGGAACAAATATGTTTTTACACAAATGAGCTTTCACAATATAGGGTAACAAATATTTCCAATGTGTACACATATTACATGGAAAACGATTTTCTAGATCATTTCCGTTATTACTTAAAATGAATTCAACAAATAGGTTTATACCATTATAAAAATCTTTTTTTATTGAGCCTCTTAGTCTTCTTCTTTGACGCGTCCATCTCCTCCGATCAATAAAATAATCAATTATTTTTCCTATTTGATAAAATAATTCACTAGTTCAAAAATTAGTATTTACGTTCAAGATTACAAATTCGAAAAAGCATATTTTCATGGTCATATTACACATGTATAATATTTAAATTCAAATAACTATTCTATAAATTCTAGAATATTTTCAAATATGGCATGTCATTTTATTTTTATCGATACAAAAATTTATCAGGAGGTATCTTTTTACCATGGTCAACTATACTACTTTCCCTTACAAACACAATAAGCACTTACATTTCATATATTACTTCGACGCAAATGATTCAATAAAATTTCGGAAGCTTTTCCCTTTTTTCCATGCATTGTACTCATGTATGAATACATAGGAAACAAAAAAGAAAAGTTAAGCCAAAATTTTGTGAACCGTTTGCAGAAGTAATATGTGAAATATGTTTGCTTACTTTTTTTATAATCCAAATACAAGGACAAATACAACAAGAATTGTACCATATTTAATATAAATGGTATATTTTTGTAACGAAACAACTATTTATATACTGATCATGTACAATATCCATCGAACGGGACCATAACTATCTAAGGGACAAAAAAAGATGTGCGCATTTTAAGAAAAAGAATATATTTTTACATAATTTTATATATTTAAAAACATATATTTTAATTTGTCATATGTTTCAACAAATACGATGGTCTTAAGACTGCTTTAGTATTGTTGCCAACACTCTCAAATCGCTTTTACACTCGTGCATTCATTTTTATTGTATAAGTCAACACGAGCAGAATATAATATTTCTGATTAGTGCATTCCAATTAATTCAATATAGTGGTAACACCAAAAAACACACACACACACATATATATATATATATACATACATACAAATATATATATACATACATATATATATACATATATATACATATATAACACTTTACATGTACATAAACAACAACAATTTGTATATATATTTTTGCAATTTGATAGTAACATGTGAAATACACACACAAAGCGATGCTATAAACCATTACTATGTTGTTAGAGGTAATTGCAACCATTACATAACCCTAATTTACCAATATATGCAAATATAGGTTTAGAGTAAAATTTTGATTTTTGAACGAAATAAGAGATATCAAATGAAATTGTATGTTGCACATGTTGATGTTGAAGCTAGGAGTGTTCTAAGATGTTGAAAATGGAGTTTGGAGGCTTGAAATATGGATTTGGAAGAGAAAAGGAATAAGATTTTGTGGGTTTAAGGAAAATTGTGGTTGAAGCGATAAGGAAAAATTGTCAGTTATTTGATATTTTCTGATGGATTCCGACAGCCCTCGATGGCCAGTCGAGAGTCGCGGGAAACTAGTCGTCATAAGCCGTGGCGATGTCGTGCTGGAATAAAACACCATTTTAGTGTTGTTTCAGTAAAATTGTAGAAAAAGAAGCAACTATTTGCAAAAATTACAAATATATCAGTAGTTTTTCCATACATAAAAAAAAGTCTGCAAAACACTATATAATAGTTGCAGATATGTCTGCATTTATTCAAAATTAGTGCAGCAGTTGTAGCATTTGTTTTTTCTGTTTTCATTAACTACACACAAAAAAATTGTGAATAATTGCAGGTACATCTGCATTTATTCACAATAAGTGCAGATATGTCTGCAATTTTTTTCTAGTAAACTTCTCCTAACATTTACAATATTTTTTAAAAAAAAAATTTACATAGTAGCGCAAAAAATAACGGGAAACATATTGTTATAGATATAGAGATCGGCTTTGAATAGAAAATTACTAGAGGATGCACTTCAAAACATCTTTGAATTTAAGTAGTGTCCCTAATATTCACTTAATTTTAAGTCCTATGGACAATTCTATATTACAACATAGTAGGATCACTAGGAGTCAGCTATAAAGTTGATGGCCTCATCATCCTTTTTAATTCTTTCATTCATTGAAATTATCATTTTTGGTTAAAAAATATTTTTCTTTCAATTATGCGTGCGGTTTGTCGAACAATAAGATAAAGGCGCCTATTTCGTCACTTTAGATTATACTCCCCCCGTTTATAATACAAGACATTCTAGAAATTTACAAGGAAATTAAGCAAAAAATCAATTAAAACTTTGGTCCATACTTTAATTAAGAAGGTCCTACTAATTAAATTTTCTTTTTGTGTGCAATCCAATTATCACTCTTATTTTCATGCATAAAATATCATGAAGCAACCATTTAGTCTCAAACATTTATTATGGATCAAGGACATAATAGGATTAACAAGCTAAAACGTCTTATACTTTGAACTAAATCATACAAGTTAGAATGTCTTATATTATGAGCAGTTGGGAGTATCCATTTTGGATGCTGAAAGTGTTGTTTAATTTTAACTAAGGACTTTATTTGTCGATTACCATGTAAAGTAGGACAACCTTTTTCATTTTGAACTTCCAATACACCAAATTTATACTACACAGTACACATGCGAAGAATTAACTAGGCCTGTGAAGTGTCACTTGTTGTCTCGTGCTAGTATTATATTACCTAAACGAAATTATTCAAGCATCACATATGAAAAGTTTAAACATGTGGACATTTAAAAGATTATTACAGACCAATATGTGATGATAAAATAAATACAAATTAAACTTGTTTTGACATTTTATCGTGAAACCACTTATTGTTACAAAATCTAATGGTAACTAATTCCCTAGTTCTTAGCAAATATATGAAGTCATTGGACATCAATTGTTCTAACACTCACCAACAATATTATTTTACTTCTTTTAACGGATCCAACTTGAGTGTAAAATATGACCAAATATGGTGGATTAGCACTTTCCTTTCCAATTTGAAATACAATTTTTCTTCACAACGAATCGCCATTTTGACGAGACAAAGGTCAAGCAATTGTTCCTATGAAATTTAGATCAATTTATGATAAACTGCTTATTACTTTTATTATTATTATTATCACTACTAAAAATAGATATAAGAAGGTGAGTATGTTTGAATGTGCTTTATATTATTTGCGGCCTGTCATTCGGTCTAAGAAATTTGCATGCTTTCATAACACAAACAGTCTAGACATGTTTTTTTGTTTAATTATCTTTTCACGTTTTTGTTAAATTTTGCGACACTATATAGTTGAATTGAAGTGGATGAAAGTCGCTTCATGTTAGAGAAGACGATACGCTAATCGGAGCTCGTACGAGGAAATTAGAGACGAAAAGATGCACGGCTTCAGCTGAGTTCTAAGACAGATGTATGTCGCACTCCACGACAGACGTCTCAGTTGTCATGAAAAATATTCCGAGAGTTGCAACTGACATATGTCATTTTGATAGATGCCTGTGTTGAAGCACAATAATTCTAGAACCGGGACAAATGTTCGTCTCACTCCAAGACAGATGTCTGAGGCGATTTCGAGCTCTTTTAGGCTGAAATATCGCAGGCTGATTTATGAAGGATTCAGGGGCAATTTGGGTAATTGCAACATTCTATTCTCTCCCTATATAAGATACTTTCAGCATTAGGTTATGATATCCAAAAAAATACCAGAAAAAGAGGCTAATCAACAGAATAAGACCTAAGTTTATTCTAATAAGCGTTTTGGCATCCCTAATCTTCAATTCTTTTCTCCGCAAAATCGGCTTTTTCTGGTGAATTTGATCATAAATCTCTTGTACTCTTCTATTGATATTAATAAAGGTTCTCTCTCAAAGTGGACGTACACTGACAAGACATCGGTGGAACCACTATAAATCCCACTGTGATTTAGTTTATCATTGTTGCTCTACTATTTCCATTATTTGCTGATTGTGATTGGCATTAGATTGGGTTGAGATTGTTTTCATATATCGATTGGTTGTTTTTGCACTTTTACCACGATCTATTCTTCCGCTAGGTTAGGGATTTTGATTTGAGCGGTCTTGAGTTGAAATTCTCCTCAACATTTGGTATTAGAGTATTGGTGTTGGTAGATAGTCGTAGAAATGCCGGAAACAGATTAAAATAGTGCCTCAATCATAGGTCCAAGTGGTGTAGCTCCTTATGTACGTGGGTTGTACGCAGATTCTAGTTCACAATTGGTTAATGACAAGTGGAATAGCGATTATGATTTCGAAAAATGGTAGAGGAAGATGAAATCGGTTCTTAGGCGGATGCGGTGTAGTGACCCGAAAATCCGGTCCAATTTGAGCTGACCAAATAACACAAGTCCAACCTCAAATTGCACTGAAAATTCAAGAAAACTAATAGAAAGAAGATAGAGGGTGAGGATAGATAAGATAGAACTAGTAGAATAGAAGAAGAAGAAGAACATCATCATCAGAGTAACACGAATCTCACAGCGGAACGAATAAATTATAACATAACTTTTGAAATACAAAGTTATAACTGTTTATACATACCATTTTCAGAGTACAACATATAACATCACAGCAGAATAAATAATAGCTATCGACTGCTGAAGCCTCCTGCTCCAAGCTCTCCAAGTGCATCTGTAAATCCCGACTACTTGACTGCCCGTACAAATTCAGGCACCCAAGAGTTTAGGGAAAACAAACAAATAAACTCCGGGTCAGTCATGTGACTGGTGTGAGTAAACTCAAATCATTTAAACAGGTATATGATATCTCATAAGACCACGCCGTGAATACGGAACGGGTTTTTCCCTTATGAGAATCCAAACATCTTTGAAAAGCAATATCATTCTGATATTATGATAATGTCTAAATACAAATAGATATCAGTCTAGTAGAAACGCTTGCATCTCACGTTCTACATATATAGTATACAATCAAAACCGCAGGTGCGTATTGGATGATTGGGTTTCCAACTATGACAAGGTATGGAACCACCTTCCGATCAGTGTACTCTAGGAACGATACACTGGAGTTCAACAAGAACATCTTGCAACTCAGCCACACATGACCGACCACTCATTTCGCTTGAGTGTATCGAATGTACATCACCAACGGTAGGGATCAGCAACCGTTCTCGTATATATATATGGGACAGCATTGATAGATTTAAGAAGCAAATGAATATTCTCTAGATAGGTGATTATACACCCTAATAGGTGCGACCTACATAGCCATGCTGCCTGCCCGATTTCTGTCATTTACCGGATGTGAGGCTAGAAGCTACGCTTACTTTCCATTTATTTATAACACGATCACTTTGAATGCCACATTATCAGATCCGTTAATCATTTAGTTGGATCTGCACAAATAGATTCTGGATATTATGCGAAGGGAATAAATCCGTTGGCCACCATATATATTTGTACAGTCCAACCCATTCGATCATTGGAAATACTCTGTCAGACATTCGTCCATATACGTTCGTTCTGGGACTGAACGAAACCGAAGGCACTATTCAGTACATCCATCTTAGTCCATGTTATCTAAGACTTGTACAACAGCCCTTGCACTTTACTCCGTCTTCCATTTTCTTTGGCATATTCGCAACGCTTATGCCAATACAAAGTGGTTCTTTGGATATTAATCCAACCGGTCTCTCCATATTAACAACGTTAAAATGGTAAAACTTGATAGTCTATGATTTAACTATCAAATGAAAACATGTCGGTGTTCACACAATGATCTTAATTCCAAATGGAATTATCGATCAAATCATCCAACATATAAATATATATGTATATGTATATTCATATTTCCTTATTTTCTATGATTAGAAAATATACGTTTATTTACATTGGAAAACATTTCAAATCCTCATTTACGCATCACTACCATTTCACAACTATTAGTCCCTAACTGTAAACTAGTAAGAGAACAATTCTCTAAGTATAAACCCCGAAGGCCGAAACCAACATCAGATCAACACTCAGAAAAATATTCAACTTACCAATCTCTAGTCAGTTTCTAATATTTGTTTAACTCTATTTGACTTACTCTTATTCGAATACTATAAGTCGATTAACTCTATTGATTTAACTCTATCGAATAACTAAATTCGATAAACTCCTTTTGATAAACTACGTTTGATTAACTCTTTTTGATAAACTACGTTTGATTAACTCCTTTTGATAAACTACGTTTGATTAACACTTTTTGATAAACTACGTTTGATTAACTCCTTTTGATAAACTACGTTTGATTAACTCCTTTTGATAAACTATGTTTGATTAACTCCTTTTGATAAACTATGTTTTCCGTTACAACTATTTCCCTTTTTACAACTTCTATTTACCGTTACAAATATTTCCTATTTACAACTTCTATTTACCGTTACAAATATTTCCTATTTACAACTTCTATTTACCGTTACAAATATTTCCTATTTACAACTTCTATTTACCGTTACAAATATTTCCTATTTACAACTTCTATTTACCGTTACAAATATTTCCTATTTACAACTTCTATTTAAATATTCTCCTTTTCAATTCTATTTATTTTCTAAATAAATATTCTCCTTTTATAAAACTCTATTTGTTTTATAAATACTTCCTTTTATAAAACCGTGTTCGTTTTATAAATAATTTCCTTTTTGTAAAATCCTGTGATTTTATAAAATTCCTTTATTTCAATATACACATTGAAATATTCCTTTTTACAACTCAGGGTTTCTTATGATATTCAAAATATCAAACAACGATGATCAATATCGTTCTGACATCCATAATCAATAACAGATTATAAATCACAACATATATCACAATATATGAAAACAGTAAAATAATTGTTGAGGAACCCAGTCGGATTCCTCCAACCTGTCTCCCTGCATCCACAGATGTTACACAGTAATATGTATCATATTTCATTTTCAATATGAAATATTCTACTGGAAAAAAATCAATATTTGATTAACTATATAACTTATGACTATATCTATGTTTTCAATCAAATCTATTTAACAGTCCAGTTTAACAATCAATATACAGCAGTCAACAAAAATAAAGTACAATTTATATTAAAATATAAATTGAGGAGAGTTAGTGAGTTTTACTCACATTGGACTATCATCGTTAGATAAAGATAATTGTCGCTCGATTCAAACGGACAATTTATTTTGCCATAAATTGTAACGGGCTCGGATTCACTCCCAGTCAGTCTCATTGTGTTGCTCCCGTCCATACGGTCCCAACGCAACTTACGGTTCATGATTCCCTCACTTGTCTTGGCCCATCTTCCTTGTATTACCAGGCCTGAACCCGAATTTCCCTTTCTTCCCAAAATTGCCGTGACCTCCTAGTAAACCATACGCACAAAAAAAAATGGCCATTGCCATTATTTCCTCCATCAACTGTTCCTTCTCCATCACATTGGAATTCAAATAAAAATCACTCAACTAATCCACACCAAAAACTCTTCCCTCCTATACCACTCGTATGAAACCCGAACTGGCCTTGATGGCTTCGGCTCCCAGATCCAACGCGAGCGAACAGTAAAAGCACCGAATTAAATCCCCCTCATTTCCAATCAAGGTTTGTCAGCAAGTGTGATTTCTTCATACGAATCCACCTACACAACACGTTCGAACCATCACTGCTCCAATAAAAATTCGAACACCCCATTCCTTCATCCCCATAGAGAAGCACTCGAGCTCCTGTTGCTCGATCTCCACTCAAACTCAGTAACCCATTTTCAACATCACGCCCTTAATCGATGACCCAACTCTCGCTGTAGAAAAATCTGAGGCCCGAGAAAAAGAGGCGTCGAACCCTATAAAAGATACACAGCGTGTAGAGAAACTCATCTGGATTCCATACATATTTTTCTTTGGGATTTATAGGGATTTATATGAATTGATTCTGGATTTAGAAGTGGCGATTTGGTTTTCTGAAGAACACTGGTGGCGGCTAGAATTTTAATCGGAGGAAGTAAAGTGATTTAGGTTAGATTGGATAAGAGTATTTATAGGCTTTTGTTTTCTTACTCGTGAAGCATGGTAGACTGGACAGGTTACAGTATTTCGTAGCTGTCCATTTGCTGGTAGGTACCGTGATTTGATCATTCACTGCTGTGGTTTTACTTTGGAACCAAGTATTTGAAAATAGGCAGTACTAGATAGGACGTGGTATGTTGATAGCCCTGCTGATTTACATGGCTATGACGAGAACACATCGATGATGCCAGGTTGTTTTTTTTTTAGCTATTTAGGGTATCAGTATAATCACCGCATATGTATTATTTGTTTTATAATACTCGTATACTATGTTACATAAAATTCGTTCATATCCGAGCTGTTATGGACCGATATAAAAATACCGTTGTGATGAGCAACGTACCCCGGTCCTAAAAATATAATAATACCGGTAGATTGACTCATATTTTGAAACCTCAAAATGTTGATTACAGGGTGCAAAGTACTCCAAATAAAAAGTCGCTTATTTAATTAATTAAAAATTACAGTAAAATTCTAAAAATTAAATTATCACTATTTCCCAAAAGAACCTTGTCAAAATTCAAACCCGATCTCTAGTTATATCGAATAATCTATTACGGTCGATAAACGATTTTATAGCGACTATTTTAAAATTTGATTTGAACATATCTCAAAATCTACACAACAAAATCCTGATTTTTCTCTTTTCCTAGAAAGATATACACCACTAGCTCCACACGTTTCTTGTTTCACAGAAATCCGATTTAAAATGAATCCTGTACACTCAGTTGAAGTTCGAATCGTCAAATTCCGAACTGCAGCGCCATTTCGAGCTCGATTTTAATTATAATATAATTATACGTTCTAACATCGACGATTAAATAATATATTCGTTATTCTAATTCAATTCTAAACTGAATTACATATTACAGATGATCCGGTTCACACCATATCGTCATTCAGCCAATTCTGATTATTTCAGAATTTAATATATTATTATATTATTATTTAAATTAAATATTCACTATTATTTTATTCAACGACCATGTAATTCACTAACCTACCATTTATACAATTAAATAAATTAATCATAATACCCCTGCCAATGCGGGTCATTACAATCTTCCCTACTTAAAATAATTTCGTCCTCGAAATTGCTAAAAGGTAGAGAACGACCCTATCGACTGGTTAGAACATATTTGTTCACTTCTTAACTTCAGTTTCAACTGAACCAATTTAATTTTAATTAAATTATTAATTAATTCTTATCAATGAAAATTTTCAAAAATCTTGAAAATTTTCTAACTCCTTAATTCTTCGAAAATTTCGCCAGCACCTCCTTTGTACTGGTCAATAGGTCAAACTCCAACTTGCCTCTCTAGGCCATCTCCAACCCAAAAGAAAATCAAACAGCCAAGCGGCTTGCCAATTCAGCTCATCAAAATCTCATATCATATGAAATATAAACTTGTACCTTTTTGTCGGGCAAATCAACTCTATTACTTCCATATGCTATCAACTCAGCATATATCAATGTTATCCCAATCAAATTCTGAAATCACTTTCATATCCAACACAACCATTCGCTTTTTACCAAGCCAAATATCATTTCAACTCGAGTTTCTTCTCGATTCCCAGCTCTTAACTTGATTATCACATTACACTTCGAATTTGAATCTCACAATCCAATTTGTCTTGATATCATTCTAATTCAATTTCAGTTACCACTTTACTGGCTTTACTTTAATTCAAATTTTACTTTCACAAATTTCTGTTAAATTTGTTTTTAATTCAAACAGTCTTTCCCTGAGAGTCTTTAAACAGTTTGCTCTTTTCAAAAACCAAACTTTCCTTTTTGAAATTCAACACAACTTGTCTTTCCCAAAACAAATTTAAAACAGTATCTCTGGTAGTATTTCGTCACTTACAACTCGAAAATGAATACTGATGATGCAGCTGTCATCATCAGAATCTATTTTCCAGCGATCGAAGTGAGTTCAATGCTATAAAACCATTTCTAAACATTTCCACTTTGAAATCCATTTCAAAATATAATTCACACTGCTTGCAAAACAATTTAAAATCTCCCAGGATCTTAAATTTTTCTTATTTTTAATCCCAATCCATTTACAAACACTTATCCCATTCTCTAGAGTTTTAACTCTATTTCTGGTTTAAATTTCAGATTTAACTCGTCTGATTTCACGTATTTCACTTATATGAATTCTGATTGGTTATTTACATAACCATTTAATTTATAATCCTACTCGATTATAATAACAACCAATATATCCAATATATTCAAAATATACGTTGGGTAAACTATTTCGTTTACCCTCTTTCAAAACATACCATGACGGTTCATCGTATTCAAGAGTTTATCAACTCCTACCGATACAGTGGATCAAACTGATCGACCAGAACCCATAAACAACTCAACCAATGAATCTCCACAATATAAAACAATTTTTATATCAATAACAAATACGTTCACTCGTATATATACACTCAACTCAATCTAGGGTATTACTAACCCTATCTCTACTGAGTCACGCCACAGAGCCAAGGTAATTCGCTTAACTTAAGCTCTGATACCAACTGTAGTAACCCGAAAATCCGGTCCAATTTGAGCTGACCAAATAACACAAGTCCAACCTCAAATTGCACTGAAAATTCAAGAAAACTAATAGAAAGAAGATAGAGGGTGAGGATAGATAAGATAGAACTAGTAGAATAGAAGAAGAAGAAGAAGAACATCATCATCAGAGTAACACGAATCTCACAGCGGAACGAATAAAATATAACATAACTTTTGAAATACAAAGTTATAACTGTTTATACATACCATTTTCAGAGTACAACATATAACATCACAGCAGAATAAATAATAGCTATCGACTGCTGAAGCCTCCTGCTCCATGCTCTCCAAGTGCATCTGTAAATCCCGACTACTTGACTGCCCGTACAAATTTAGGCACCCAAGAGTTAAGGGAAAACAAACAAATAAACTCCGGGTCAGTCATGTGACTGGTGTGAGTAAACTCAAATCATTTAAACAGGTATATGATATCTCATAAGACCACGCCGTGAATACGGAACGGGTTTTTCCCTTATGAGAATCCAAACATCTTTGAAAAGCAATATCATTCTGATATTATGATAATGTCTAAATACAAATAGATATCAGTCTAGTAGAAACGCTTGCATCTCACGTTCTACATATATAGTATACAATCAAAACCGCAGGTGCGTATTGGATGATTGGGTTTCCAACTATGACAAGGTATGGAACCACCTTCCGATCAGTGTACTCTAGGAACGATACACTGGAGTTCAACAAGAACATCTTGCAACTCAGCCACACATGACCGGCCACTCATTTCGCTTGAGTGTATCGAATGTACATCACCAACGGTTGGGATCAGCAACCGTTCCCGTATATATATATGGGACAGCATTGATAGATTTAAGAAGCAAATGAATATTCTCTAGATAGGTGATTATACACCCTAATAGGTGCGACCTACATAGCCATGTTGCCTGCCCGATTTCTGTCATTTACCGGATGTGAGGCTAGAAGCTACGCTTACTTTCCATTTATTTATAACACGATCACTTTGAATGCCACATTATCAGATCCGTTAATCATTTAGTTGGATCTGCACAAATAGATTCTGGATATTATGCGAAGGGAATAAATCCGTTGGCCACCATATATATTTGTACAGTCCAACCCATTCGATCATTGGAAATACTCTGTCAGACATTCGTCCATATACGTTCGTTCTGGGACTGAACGAAACCGAAGGCACTATTCAGTACATCCATCTTAGTCCATGTTATCTAAGACTTGTACAACAGCCCTTGCACTTTACTCCGTCTTCCATTTTCTTTGGCATATTCGCAACGCTTATGCCAATACAGAGTGGTTCTTTGGATATTAATCCAACCGGTCTCTCCATATTAACAACGTTAAAATGGTAAAACTTGATAGTCTATGATTTAACTATCAAATGAAAACATGTCGGTGTTCACACAACGATCTTAATTCCAAATGGAATTATCGATCAAATCATCCAACATATAAATATATATGTATATGTATATTCATATTTCCTTATTTTCTATGATTAGAAAATATACGTTTATTTACATTGGAAAACATTTCCAATCCTCATTTACGCATCACTACCATTTCACAACTATTAGTCCCTAACTGTAAACTAGTAAGAGAACAATTCTCTAAGTATAAACCCCGAAGGCCGAAACCAACATCAGATCAACACTCAGAAAAATATTCAACTTACCAATCTCTAGTCAGTTTCTAATATTTGTTTAACTCTATTTGACTTACTCTTATTCGAATACTATAAGTCGATTAACTCTATTGATTTAACTCTATCGAATAACTAAATTCGATAAACTCCTTTTGATAAACTACGTTTGATTAACTCTTTTTGATAAACTACGTTTGATTAACTCCTTTTGATAAACTACGTTTGATTAACACTTTTTGATAAACTACGTTTGATTAACTCCTTTTGATAAACTACGTTTGATTAACTCCTTTTGATAAACTATGTTTGATTAACTCCTTTTGATAAACTATGTTTTCCGTTACAACTATTTCCCTTTTTACAACTTCTATTTACCGTTACAAATATTTCCTATTTACAACTTCTATTTACCGTTACAAATATTTCCTATTTACAACTTCTATTTACCGTTACAAATATTTCCTATTTACAACTTCTATTTACCGTTACAAATATTTCCTATTTACAACTTCTATTTACCGTTACAAATATTTCTTATTTACAACTTCTATTTAAATATTCTCCTTTTCAATTCTATTTATTTTCTAAATAAATATTCTCCTTTTATAAAACTCTATTTGTTTTATAAATACTTCCTTTTATAAAACCATGTTCGTTTTATAAATAATTTCCTTTTTGTAAAATCCTGTGATTTTATAAAATTCCTTTATTTCAATATACACATTGAAATATTCCTTTTTACAACTCAGGGTTTCTTATGATATTCAAAATATCAAACAACGATGATCAATATCGTTCTGACATCCATAATCAATAACAGATTATAAATCACAACATATATCACAATATATGAAAACAGTAAAATAATTGTTGAGGAACCCAGTCGGATTCCTCCAACCTGTCTCCCTGCATCCACAGATGTTACACAGTAATATGTATCATATTTCATTTTCAATATGAAATATTCTACTGGAAAAAAATCAATATTTGATTAACTATATAACTTATGACTATATCTATGTTTTCAATCAAATCTATTTAACAGTCCAGTTTAACAATCAATATACAGCAGTCAACAAAAATAAAGTACAATTTATATTAAAATATAAATTGAGGAGAGTTAGTGAGTTTTACTCACATTGGACTATCATCGTTAGATAAAGACAATTGTCGCTCGATTCAAACGGACAATTTATTTTGCCATAAATTGTAACGGGCTCGGATTCACTCCCAGTCAGTCTCATTGTGTTGCTCCCGTCCATACGGTCCCAACGCAACTTACGGTTCATGATTCCCTCACTTGTCTTGGCCCATCTTCCTTGTATTACCAGGCCTGAACCCGAATTTCCCTTTCTTCCCAAAATTGCCGTGACCTCCTAGTAAACCATACGCACAAAAAAAAATGGCAATTGCCATTATTTCCTCCATCAACTGTTCCTTCTCCATCACATTGGAATTCAAATAAAAATCACTCAACTAATCCTCACCAAAAACTCTTCCCTCCTGTACCACTCGTATGAAACCCGAACTGGCCTTGATGGCTTCGGCTCCCAGATCCAACGCGAGCGAACAGTAAAAGCACCGAATTAAATCCCCCTCATTTCCAATCAAGGTTTGTCAGCAAGTGTGATTTCTTCATACGAATCCACCTACACAACACGTTCGAACCATCACTGCTCCAATAAAAATTCGAACACCCCATTCCTTCATCCCCACAGAGAAGCACTCGAGCTCCTGTTGCTCGATCTCCACTCAAACTCAGTAACCCATTTTCAACATCACGCCCTTAATCGATGACCCAACTCTCGCTGTAGAAAAATCTGAGGCCAGAGAAAAAGAGGCGTCGAACCCTATAAAAGATACACAGCGTGTAGAGAAACTCATCTGGATTCCATACATATTTTTCTTTGGGATTTATAGGGATTTATATGAATTGATTCTGGATTTAGAAGTGGCGATTTGGTTTTCTGAAGAACACTGGTGGCGGCTAGAATTTTAATCGGAGGAAGTAAAGTGATTTAGGTTAGATTGGATAAGAGTATTTATAGGCTTTTGTTTTCTTACTCGTGAAGCATGGTAGACTGGACAGGTTACAGTATTTCGTAGCTGTCCATTTGCTGGTAGGTACCGTGATTTGATCATTCACTGCTGTGGTTTTACTTTGGAACCAAGTATTTGAAAATAGGCAGTACTAGATAGGACGTGGTATGTTGATAGCCCTGCTGATTTACATGGCTATGACGAGAACACATCGATGATGCCAGGTTGTTTTTTTTTTAGCTATTTAGGGTATCAGTATAATCACCGCATATGTATTATTTGTTTTATAATACTCGTATACTATGTTACATAAAATTCGTTCATATCCGAGCTGTTATGGACCGATATAAAAATACCGTTGTGATGAGCAACGTACCCCGGTCCCAAAAATATAATAATACCGGTAGATTGACTCATATTTTGAAACCTCAAAATGTTGATTACAGGGTGCAAAGTACTCCAAATAAAAAGTCGCTTATTTAATTAATTAAAAATTACAGTAAAATTCTAAAAATTAAATTATCACTATTTCCCAAAAGAACCTTGTCAAAATTCAAACCCGATCTCTAGTTATATCGAATAATCTATTACGGTCGATAAACGATTTTATAGCGACTATTTTAAAATTTGATTTGAACATATCTCAAAATCTACACAACAAAATCCTGATTTTTCTCTTTTCCTAGAAAGATATACACCACTAGCTCCACACGTTTCTTGTTTCACAGAAATCCGATTTAAAATGAATCCTGTACACTCAGTTGAAGTTCGAATCGTCAAATTCCGAACTGCAGCGCCATTTCGAGCTCGATTTTAATTATAATATAATTATACGTTCTAACGTCGACGATTAAATAATATATTCGTTATTCTAATTCAATTCTAAACTGAATTATATATTACAGATGATCCGGTTCACACCATATCGTCATTCAGCCAATTCTGATTATTTCAGAATTTAATATATTATTATATTATTATTTAAATTAAATATTCACTATTATTTTATTCAACGACCATGTAATTCACTAACCTACCATTTATACAATTAAATAAATTAATCATAATACCCCTGCCAATGCGGGTCATTACAATCTTCCCTACTTAAAATAATTTCGTCCTCGAAATTGCTAAAAGGTAGAGAACGACCCTATCGACTGGTTAGAACATATTTGTTCACTTCTTAACTTCAGTTTCAACTGAACCAATTTAATTTTAATTAAATTATTAATTAATTCTTATCAACGAAAATTTTCAAAAATCTTGAAAATTTTCTAACTCCTTAATTCTTCGAAAATTTCGCCAGCACCTCCTTTGTACTGGTCAATAGGTCAAACTCCAACTCGCCTCTCTAGGCCATCTCCAACCCAAAAGAAAATCAAACAGCCAAGCGGCTTGCCAATTCGGCTCATCAAAATCTCATATCATATGAAATATAAACTTGTACCTTTTTGTCGGGCAAATCAACTCTATTACTTCCATATGCTATCAACTCAGCATATATCAATGTTATCCCAATCAAATTCTGAAATCACTTTCATATCCAACACAACCATTCGCTTTTTACCAAGCCAAATATCATTTCAACTCGAGTTTCTTCTCGATTCCCAGCTCTTAACTTGATTATCACATTACACTTCGAATTTGAATCTCACAATCCAATTTGTCTTGATATCATTCTAATTCAATTTCAGTTACCACTTTACTGGCTTTACTTTAATTCAAATTTTACTTTCACAAATTTCTGTTAAATTTGTTTTTAATTCAAACAGTCTTTCCCTGAGAGTCTTTAAACAGTTTGCTCTTTTCAAAAACCAAACTTTCCTTTTTGAAATTCAACACAACTTGTCTTTCCCAAAACAAATTTAAAACAGTATCTCTGGTAGTATTTCGTCACTTACAACTCGAAAATGAATACTGATGATGCAGCTGTCATCATCAGAATCTATTTTCCAGCGATCGAAGTGAGTTCAATACTATAAAACCATTTCTAAACATTTCCACTTTGAAATCCATTTCAAAATATAGTTCACACTGCTTGCAAAACAATTTAAAATCTCCCAGGATCTTAAATTTTTCTTATTTTTAATCCCAATCCATTTACAAACACTTATCCCATTCTCTAGAGTTTTAACTCTATTTCTGGTTTAAATTTCAGATTTAACTCGTCTGATTTCACGTATTTCACTTATATGAATTCTGATTGGTTATTTACATAACCATTTAATTTATAATCCTACTCGATTATAATAACAACCAATATATCCAATATATTCAAAATATACGTTGGGTAAACTATTTCGTTTACCCTCTTTCAAAACATACCATGACGGTTCATCGTATTCAAGAGTTTATCAACTCCTACCGATACAGTGGATCAAACTGATCGACCAGAACCCATAAACAACTCAACCAATGAATCTCCACAATATAAAACAATTTTTATATCAATAACAAATACGTTCACTCGTATATATACACTCAACTCAATCTAGGGTATTACTAACCCTATCTCTACTGAGTCGCGCCACAGAGCCAAGGTAATTCGCTTAACTTAAGCTCTGATACCAACTGTAGTAACCCGAAAATCCGGTCCAATTTGAGCTGACCAAATAACACAAGTCCAACCTCAAATTGCACTGAAAATTCAAGAAAACTAATAGAAAGAAGATAGAGGGTGAGGATAGATAAGATAGAACTAGTAGAATAGAAGAAGAAGAAGAACATCATCATCAGAGTAACACGAATCTCACAGCGGAACGAATAAAATATAACATAACTTTTGAAATACAAAGTTATAACTGTTTATACATACCATTTTCAGAGTACAACATATAACATCACAGCAGAATAAATAATAGCTATCGACTGCTGAAGCCTCCTGCTCCATGCTCTCCAAGTGCATCTGTAAATCCCGACTACTTGACTGCCCGTACAAATTTAGGCACCCAAGAGTTTAGGGAAAACAAACAAATAAACTCCGGGTTAGTCATGTGACTGGTGTGAGTAAACTCAAATCATTTAAACAGGTATATGATATCTCATAAGACCACGCCGTGAATACGGAACGGGTTTTTCCCTTATGAGAATCCAAACATCTTTGAAAAGCAATATCATTCTGATATTATGATAATGTCTAAATACAAATAGATATCAGTCTAGTAGAAACGCTTGCATCTCACGTTCTACATATATAGTATACAATCAAAACCGCAGGTGCGTATTGGATGATTGGGTTTCCAACTATGACAAGGTATGGAACCACCTTCCGATCAGTGTACTCTAGGAACGATACACTGGAGTTCAACAAGAACATCTTGCAACTCAGCCACACATGACCGACCACTCATTTCGCTTGAGTGTATCGAATGTACATCACCAACGGTTGGGATCAGCAACCGTTCCCGTATATATATATGGGACAGCATTGATAGATTTAAGAAGCAAATGAATATTCTCTAGATAGGTGATTATACACCCTAATAGGTGCGACCTACATAGCCATGTTGCCTGCCCGATTTCTGTCATTTACCGGATGTGAGGCTAGAAGCTACGCTTACTTTCCATTTATTTATAACACGATCACTTTGAATGCCACATTATCAGATCCGTTAATCATTTAGTTGGATCTGCACAAATAGATTCTGGATATTATGCGAAGGGAATAAATCCGTTGGCCACCATATATATTTGTACAGTCCAACCCATTCGATCATTGGAAATACTCTGTCAGACATTCGTCCATATACGTTCGTTCTGGGACTGAACGAAACCGAAGGCACTATTCGGTACATCCATCTTAGTCCATGTTATCTAAGACTTGTACAACAGCCCTTGCACTTTACTCCGTCTTCCATTTTCTTTGGCATATTCGCAACGCTTATGCCAATACAGAGTGGTTCTTTGGATATTAATCCAACCGGTCTCTCCATATTAACAACGTTAAAATGGTAAAACTTGATAGTCTATGATTTAACTATCAAATGAAAACATGTCGGTGTTCACACAACGATCTTAATTCCAAATTGAATTATCGATCAAATCATCCAACATATAAATATATATGTATATGTATATTCATATTTCCTTATTTTCTATGATTAGAAAATATACGTTTATTTACATTGGAAAACATTTCCAATCCTCATTTACGCATCACTACCATTTCACAACTATTAGTCCCTAACTGTAAACTAGTAAGAGAACAATTCTCTAAGTATAAACCCCGAAGGCCGAAACCAACATCAGATCAACACTCAGAAAAATATTCAACTTACCAATCTCTAGTCAGTTTCTAATATTTGTTTAACTCTATTTGACTTACTCTTATTCGAATACTATAAGTCGATTAACTCTATTGATTTAACTCTATCGAATAACTAAATTCGATAAACTCCTTTTGATAAACTACGTTTGATTAACTCTTTTTGATAAACTACGTTTGATTAACTCCTTTTGATAAACTACGTTTGATTAACACTTTTTGATAAACTACGTTTGATTAACTCCTTTTGATAAACTACGTTTGATTAACTCCTTTTGATAAACTATGTTTGATTAACTCCTTTTGATAAACTATGTTTTCCGTTACAACTATTTCCCTTTTTACAACTTCTATTTACCGTTACAAATATTTCCTATTTACAACTTCTATTTACCGTTACAAATATTTCCTATTTACAACTTCTATTTACCGTTACAAATATTTCCTATTTACAACTTCTATTTACCGTTACAAATATTTCCTATTTACAACTTCTATTTAAATATTCTCCTTTTCAATTCTATTTATTTTCTAAATAAATATTCTCCTTTTATAAAACTCTATTTGTTTTATAAATACTTCCTTTTATAAAACCGTGTTCGTTTTATAAATAATTTCCTTTTTGTAAAATCCTGTGATTTTATAAAATTCCTTTATTTCAATATACACATTGAAATATTCCTTTTTACAACTCAGGGTTTCTTATGATATTCAAAATATCAAACAACGATGATCAATATCGTTCTGACATCCATAATCAATAACAGATTATAAATCACAACATATATCACAATATATGAAAACAGTAAAATAATTGTTGAGGAACCCAGTCGGATTCCTCCAACCTGTCTCCCTGCATCCACAGATGTTACACAGTAATATGTATCATATTTCATTTTCAATATGAAATATTCTACTGGAAAAAAATCAATATTTGATTAACTATATAACTTATGACTATATCTATGTTTTCAATCAAATCTATTTAACAGTCCAGTTTAACAATCAATATACAGCAGTCAACAAAAATAAAGTACAATTTATATTAAAATATAAATTGAGGAGAGTTAGTGAGTTTTACTCACATTGGACTATCATCGTTAGATAAAGATAATTGTCGCTCGATTCAAACGGACAATTTATTTTGCCATAAATTGTAACGGGCTCGGATTCACTCCCAGTCAGTCTCAGTGTGTTGCTCCCGTCCATACGGTCCCAACGCAACTTACGGTTCATGATTCCCTCACTTGTCTTGGCCCATCTTCCTTGTATTACCAGACCTGAACCCGAATTTCCCTTTCTTCCCAAAATTGCCGTGACCTCCTAGTAAACCATACGCACAAAAAAAAATGGCCATTGCCATTATTTCCTCCATCAACTGTTCCTTCTCCATCACATTGGAATTCAAATAAAAATCACTCAACTAATCCTCACCAAAAACTCTTCCCTCCTGTACCACTCGTATGAAACCCGAACTGGCCTTGATGGCTTCGGCTCCCAGATCCAACGCGAGCGAACAGTAAAAGCACCGAATTAAATCCCCCTCATTTCCAATCAAGGTTTGTCAGCAAGTGTGATTTCTTCATACGAATCCACCTACACAACACGTTCGAACCATCACTGCTCCAATAAAAATTCGAACACCCCATTCCTTCATCCCCACAGAGAAGCACTCGAGCTCCTGTTGCTCGATCTCCACTCAAACTCAGTAACCCATTTTCAACATCACGCCCTTAATCGATGATCCAACTCTCGCTGTAGAAAAATCTGAGGCCAGAGAAAAAGAGGCGTCGAACCCTATAAAAGATACACAGCGTGTAGAGAAACTCATCTGGATTCCATACATATTTTTCTTTGGGATTTATAGGGATTTATATGAATTGATTCTGGATTTAGAAGTGGCGATTTGGTTTTCTGAAGAACACTGGTGGCGGCTAGAATTTTAATCGGAGGAAGTAAAGTGATTTAGGTTAGATTGGATAAGAGTATTTATAGGCTTTTGTTTTCTTACTCGTGAAGCATGGTAGACTGGACAGGTTACAGTATTTCGTAGCTGTCCATTTGCTGGTAGGTACCGTGATTTGATCATTCACTGCTGTGGTTTTACTTTGGAACCAAGTATTTGAAAATAGGCAGTACTAGATAGGACGTGGTATGTTGATAGCCCTGCTGATTTACATGGCTATGACGAGAACACATCGATGATGCCAGGTTGTTTTTTTTTAGCTATTTAGGGTATCAGTATAATCACCGCATATGTATTATTTGTTTTATAATACTCGTATACTATGTTACATAAAATTCGTTCATATCCGAGCTGTTATGGACCGATATAAAAATACCGTTGTGATGAGCAACGTACCCCGGTCCCAAAAATATAATAATACCAGTAGATTGACTCATATTTTGAAACCTCAAAATGTTGATTACAGGGTGCAAAATACTCCAAATAAAAAGTCGCTTATTTAATTAATTAAAATTTTCAGTAAAATTCTAAAAATTAAATTATCACTATTTCCCAAAAGAACCTTGTCAAAATTCAAACCCGATCTCTAGTTATATCGAATAATCTGTTACGGTCGATAAACGATTTTATAGCGACTATTTTAAAATTTGATTTGAACATATCTCAAAATCTACACAACAAAATCCTGATTTTTCTCTTTTCCTAGAAAGATATACACCACTAGCTCCACACGTTTCTTGTTTCACAGAAATCCGATTTAAAACGAATCCTGTACACTCAGTTGAAGTTCGAATCGTCAAATTCCGAACTGCAGCGCCATTTCGAGCTCGATTTTAATTATAATATAATTATACGTTCTAACGTCGACGATTAAATAATATATTCGTTATTCTAATTCAATTCTAAACTGAATTATATATTACAGATGATCCGGTTCACACCATATCGTCATTCAGCCAATTCTGATTATTTCAGAATTTAATATATTATTATATTATTATTTAAATTAAATATTCACTATTATTTTATTCAACGACCATGTAATTCACTAACCTACCATTTATACAATTAAATAAATTAATCATAATACCCCTGCCAATGCGGGTCATTACATGCGGGTACATCGAATAGTGTTTGATACACATTTATTGTCGGCGGACATCTCAGATGTAGAGTGAGAAGAAATGGAAGAGTGGGCATTCACTACACTGCAACTTGTTATGAGAGAGAATGTTATCTTAGAAATTAGTGGTGAGATGACTGCCAAAGCTATTTGGACCAAGTTGGATGAGCTGTATATGAAGAAGTCACTCATAAATCAACTGATCTTGTTGCAGATTTTCTTTACCTACAAGATAAAGGAAGCAACATCGCTAAAGGCACACTTGAATGTATTTTACGATTTTCTAATGAAAATGAAGGTGGTAGATTTGAAGATTGAGGAGGAGCAGAAGGCGATGATATTGTTATGTTCTTTGCTTGAGCGCTATATGGGTTTCTCAAATAGTTTGATCTATGACAGAGATACATTGACTCTTAATGATGTCAAGACGAGTCTTCTTAGAGAAGAATTGCGCTATCAGATGAAGAAGATGAGTGATGGTAGTAGTTGTGCTGGTAATGGTTAAGACTTATTTGCAAAGAAGGAGAAGTCTAAGAAGAAGGGAGACCGGAGGTGTTCTAAGTCTAGAAAGCCCAGTGGTGGTGGAATGACGAAGGAAAGAAATGGCAAGTGCTTTATATGTAAGAAACCTGGTTATTGGAAGAATGATTTTCCAGACAAGGGGAAGAAGGAAGTAGCATCTTCATTAGCTGCGATGGATAGAGATGTTGGTTAGGGAGACGTAGATATTTTATCGGTTGTGGCATCAGATGTCTCGACCAACGAAAGGGTGCTTCATTCAGGGGCTTCATATCACATGACAACTAATGGGGATTGGTTTTCTTATTATGTAGTTCGAGAAGGAAATTCAATTGTTGTTGGAAACGGTACAATTTGAAAGTCGTAGGGGATTGGATCCATGCAAATTCGGATGTCTGACGGAGTGGTTTGTACTCTCACTAATGTGCACTATGTTCCAGGATTACTGAAGTCGCTTATCTCTTTGGGATGGTTGGATTCTTTAGGTTGTAAGATCACTATTGATAGTGATAGCTTGAGGGTTTCGAAGGGTGTGTTTGTGATTATGAAGGGTGCTAGACCTCTTGGTATTTATTTGCTTCAAGTAGTGACTGAGGATGGCGAAATTCGTGTTGGTGTTGATAGTTCTCATGGCTTAGATGTGATACAATTGTGGCATTTAAAATTGGGTCATGTATCGGAGAAGAGTTTGGTTGATCTTTGGAGAAGGGAGATAATTGATTGTGAGAGTTTCAACAAGTTTGAGTTTTGCAAGGAATGTGTCATAAGGAAGCAAACTAGAGTGACATTCGGTAAAGGGAAACATGATTCAAGGAGGATTCTTGAGTATGTGCACACGGATGTTTGGGGACCAACGCCTGTGGCTTCTTTGGGGACAGAAAGATATTATATTTTTTTCATTGATTATTTTTCCTGGAAGGTTTGGGTGTACGTAATGAAGTTCAAGTCAAAGGCATTTGCAAGGTTCAAAGAATGGAAGGCCCTTTTTGAGAATGGGAGTGGAAATACTTTGATGGTTCTTTGGTCCGACAATGGCAGTGAGTATGTTCCTGAAGAGTTTCTGTAACACACAACCTCCATTAATGTCACTCTTTATCAGAAGGCATTAATTTTCACGGAGCGTTATTGGTAAATAGACACAGAATTTCACAAGACATATATAAAATAACAACATAAAATTAAAACTTTATTTTCCAACAAAAAACATTATGGTCAAAAATCAAGTTACAACATTAGTCTAAAATACTGAAAACCAATTACATCAAATATAAGTATCTGCCTTGTACTAAAACCATTAGAGTACAGAAATATAAAATCATAGTCCCAAAAAATAGCTATAACAAAGTGGACAAGTAGTCAAAGCGGTACGTCTAAGCAGCTCCAAGCAGAAACAGAAACGAGATTCCTAATCAAGTCGGAGCTTTCACACCCTGAGAAATTGGGGGGAAAACGAAGAGAGAGTAAAGGAAACAAAACGGGTTAGACATAAAGTTTGGCAAGTCCTGTGCCTTATAGCATATAAAGAAATAAAAGTATCAAGACAATAGAAAAACTAGATTAGAGATAACTGTAGTATAACAGGTATAAACAGGATGGATAGGATAAACAGAATAAATAGGATAAACTTTGGTTCTCAGTTACTTTCTCTACACCAATACTAGTATACTGAATTAAGCATTTTCCAATTACTTAACAGAAACAGAATGATCCTAAAATAACGTAAATGGTAGACTTAGGTGTACTTCTAGCAACGGGTTTTACCCCAAATAGAAATAACAGGTACCTAAACAGAAATAATGGGTGTTACCCCAAACAGAAATAACAGGAACCTAAACAGAACTAGATGTACCCTAATTAATACACCCAACGGTCGGCTCCCTACCACGTAATTACCAAGTGCCGACCCCATAGTAAGGTGTATTACTTCCTAAATTGGCAACCACCAGAAGGACACAGACCTATTTGCAAGTATTATGGCGTCTTATTTTCTCGGACACACCGGACCCATGAACTCACATGACCCTATTGGAACACGCCATCAGAACACCCCATCCCAAGTTAACCTCTTATAATTAGCTCAGTAAGCGTGCCCTGACCCCTACCTAGTGCGGGGTCCTCTTTTAATACCAGAATGAGTTACTGACTAATATGGGTTCAACACAACAAATGACACAAGTCAAACCTCTTAACTTGTGTCCCTAATCAACGAGGATTTTCATAGGTTAAGTTTTACACGGATTAAAAATGTCCATACAACCCAAATAGAATATATTTTTTACTTAACCCCCAACATATTAAACAGATTCATAGGTGACATACAATTTCATTAACATGTTCCACTTAATCTTTAAATTAAGCCTACAGGTTCACATTTTCATACACCCTAAATTTCAAGCATAATTCGTAATCTAGTTTATGCCCCCAAATCCCAATCATATACATAGTAAGTTACACTACAACAAAAACACCATATTACAACTTCAATTTTACAACGGTGGTAAAAGCACCGTTGTAATAAATGTTTTTTACAACTTTTTTCCAGAAAAGTTGTAATAAATTTATTTTTAACAACTGTGTTATTTTGACAGTTGTAATAAAAGCCTATCACAACTTATTTTTTGACTATTGTAATATATGACTATATTTTAATATTAATTATTTTCATTAAATAATTTTTAATAATTAATATTAACAACTAATTAGTAATTATTAATTAATAACCTTTATATTAATATTAAATATTTAATTAAAAATACTTCAATAAATAAATAATTCATGCTAATAATTAGTAATTGACAACCAATTAGTAATAAAGGATTAATAGAAAATTTAAGTAATTATCAATATAATAAAAATAATCAATAATTAACTATCTAAATTGATTATTTAAAATTAACAAATAATAATTTCTATTAATAATCAATCAAGAAGTAATAATTAACATTAACAGTTAAAAATAATATTTAATATTTAATATTTAATAATTAAGAAGAATTACTAGTGAAAATATAAAAAATAAATAATACTAAATAATTTATTAAATCATTATTATTATATATTGAAAAAATAAATATAATTATTTAATAATTATAACTGATTATTAATAATTAAAAATTACTATTAATAATTAAGAAGTATAATTAACAAGTATAAATAACAAGTATAAACAACATTTAATATTTAGCACTTAAGTGATCTTTAGTATATAAAGGTAACATTTATCATTAGTATTTAAATGTTGCTACCATAAAGTTTAAAATTTTGGAAATCTCTTTGTTAGACCCAAAAGTGGTTCTAACACCCAAATTGATTAGAAACAAGATTAAATGAGACAAAAATAAAAATGAACACACAGGATTTATAGTGGTTCGGCGAAGAAATGCCTACGTCCACTTATCTTTCTCTATATTCAATAATTCAGTTGCAAATACAATGTAAGATTCACTCACAACTCACTTTTGTTCACTCAATTGACTAAAACAAGAAATGAAAGATGATTTGGATTCTCCGGGAGTAATGGAGTTCGGATGATGGAGGTAGTTGAATTCTCAAAGTGCTGAAAAAAGATCCTTCTCTTTGTCTCCAGACGGGGTATTTATAGGTGTGAATTTGCTCGAAACTTGATCCGGGTCGGGGCCACGTGTCATCCATCGCACTCTCTTCGGGTTCGGATGAACTGTCATGTTGACAACGCATCAAAGGGAAGGACGTTAGGGATAGGAACTGGTAATAGCCGATCCGGATATTCAGGCGCTTTTGCAGGAGAATAACAGGAAGAATGGGTTCGGGTCGGAGACATGCAGATAAGGGGTTCGGATCGGAGTACCCGATCCGAACCGGTTTGGCCTGGGTGCGACTCTCCTTCTCTAATCTACTCCGCTCCGTTCCATTGTTGTGGCAAACAGATGGCTTTCCGATCCATTCAAGACTTAGTTGCCTTCCGATCCGATTAGAGATGCCCTACCAATCTTCTCAGTAGGAACTCACTGATCCGAACAGAGGGCTCTTTCCGACCCGAACCAATGGTTTGCTCTGACCCGATCCGAACAGCTGCTGCTCTCTAATCTAGAATGTAGAGTCTTCTCCAATCCGAACCGAAGTCTTATAATTAAAAATACCCTTCAATGTTTGGTTTCTTGACTTTGTGTTGCCTAGTTCACAAAGTAGGCTAACATTTTGCCCCCTCAAAGGATGCTTCTGTTGCATACGAAGCGTGCTTTGATGTCGTTTAAAATGATAGTCCTTGAATCAGATCAGTCAGGAGGAATGCACAGATTTCTACTCGGTTCGGATTCCGATCCGATGCGTTTTCGTGGATTTGGCTCCTGGACATTGGGCCTTCAGGCAGAGTTGTGATACTGGGCCTTCACTCCGGTTCGAGCGGGTGAGAAAGAATAGGAATATGAGGAGTCAACACCACCCCTTATATAAATCCACCACCGTCTTCTTTCTTTTCTTCTTCTTTTCTGCCGCCGCTTCCAAACCCTAGTCTCGAAAACTTCAGAAACTCCAATATCCTGAAACTATTCCTTGTAGATTTCTCAAATCAGACATAAAGGTAGCTTTTTTAATCTCTAATAACTTCGTTATAACTGCTCTTGATTTCAATTCGCGGTTGATTGGGATGGTTTAGCTATGGGGCTTTGCTCGAACTCCACGTCGTTACTGGTGGATCCGCCATCACCTCGAGGCGCTGATAGGCTGGAGAGGGCAAATATTTGTCCTCAACTGGAGCTTTGGTGATGGAATGGATTTGTTTGTGAGTGGGGAGAAAGAGGAAGAAGATGAAGAGCGTGATGACAAATTGGAGTTGGTTCGGGTAGGAGACGAAGGAGCAGAAAGGAAGGAGAAGGAAAGGGGATCGGTTCGGGTTGCATACTTTAGAAAGACGGGAAGGAAGGAAAATATCGGTTCGGGTCGGAGAAGAGAATGGGATAAGGGGTTGAAGTAAATGGACTGGTTAAGTGATGCTGGTTCGGTTCGGATCAGGTCTCCCGATCCGATCAGATCAGTCCTTTATCCGAACCCATTGTCTCCCTTGTCTCGAACTGATCTTGCTTTAATGAAGCATCCGAACCGACCCTATATTTGTATTTGTATTGAGCCAATTATCATATGCATATCCGAACCGAACCGAACGTATCAAACTTGGCACACAAAGACTACCCAACTGATTCAACTAACATTCACTCTAGACAATAACTTCGTGGACAGTTAGGATAGTGCCCTGCGAACATAAACGAGAATTAAGAACAACTCTGACTATCACTTTTTCTTCAAAGCTTTGTCCTACATTGCTGTACTTTTATTTTGCATTTCCCATATTTGCTGCACACACTTTAGTTCACACACATACACAAAAAGGGGGGCACGGGATAATTTACTCTAATCCGTGCTATTGCTTCTTCAATAGTTCCATGACAATGAGGCCCAGACGCTCTTCCCGTCTAGCTGAGAGGAAAGAAGCCCCGGAAACTTCTAACAAAATCACTCTTGAGGATATATCTTCTTCGTCTGATCCGGAATGGGACAGTGAGGGTCCAGATTACGGAGTTGGTCATCGGGAAAGCGACGAGGTGTCTTCAGAGAATGAAGTTTCTCTGGGTTTCGAGGAGGAAGGAGGGATTGGTGATAATCGAGCACCCGATGAATTTGAATCAGCCATCATATTGGAATCACCCTCAGACTCCGTTGAATCAACAATTGACAACGATCGACTTGTTCGAATTTGCTTAAAGTATGGAATAATGAAAAGGGACACCTTAGTGCCCTCACGCTCTGACCGCCCTCACAACCCTCCAGAAGGATATATGACGGTCACTCGATTGATGTGTATGGTTGGTGCCATTCCTCCATTCTCTCCTTTCATCGTTGATTTCTTAAGACAAATGCGGATTGCCCCCATGCAGTTGCATCCCAATTCATATGCCTACTTGCACACTTTGTACATAGCATATCGTGAAATCCTAGGCATAGAGCTCACGTACGACGACGTTCACTTCTTCTATAATTTCAAGCATCGGACTCGAGAAACTCCATCCTTCTGCTACTTTGAATCAGTTCCAAAGAGGAAGATAATCTCTGCACCATTTAGCAGTAAAGCTGGAGATTCCAGACTTGAATGGTTCTACGTGAAGCAACAGCCTGGATGCGCCAGGAGATGGACAAAATCAAGTAAAGCGTTGACTTTCTGAACCCGGATTCTATACATTTGAATCATCACCCTGACCTGTTTTCCTTTTTGTTTGCAGTCGACAATCCCAAACAGGTATTGGATCAGGTGTTCTTTGATCGGATGCACCGACTTCTTAATGGCGATCAAAAATTCCTGACTATTGACGAGGTCCTTAAAGATGAATACCTTCACTTTCACGGGCTGCTATCCGTTTTCCGTAGCATTGGTCATGGGACGGTCCCTTATGCATACATCCCTCCAGTGGAGATAGTTCCAGAGACAGGAGAGGGCTCGGGAATTCCTACAGTGCCTCTTCAAACTTCACCTTCTCCATCTTCCACACAAGATGATGAATTGGCTAATCTGGCCGAAAAGCATCGCGGAGGGTATATTGCCCCCGAGGAAACTACTTCTCTAGACAAGTCAAAATCTTCCCAAGAGTCGCCACTTCACGCTTCCGAAGGGGATGTTCCTAGCACTGATGAGCACATATTTCAGGGTTTGGGGGATCTCCCTTTACCTGAGACTATATATACTTCAGAGGATTTCAGGAAGGATCCTTTAGTCTTCACTTCTTCCGAAGAAACTACTCCCGCTAAGGCCAAAGAGCCTGCCCGCACTAATCTAGCTTCAGACTCGGGTTGGTTGGGGGGTCACACACCACTTAGGATGCACCTTCCACTACAGCATTAACATTCGTTGCACTTCTTTCTCCATGAATCCATTAATTCTAAACTTCGTTTATTTTATCGTGCAGGTACAATGTCTCGATCCTACTACGATATAAGAAAACTTCGTCGCAGCATGTCCAATCCTCCTCAGGATGTTGAGTATGATCTTCGGGATGATCGTGGTAGGGAAGAGAGAAGACCTTATGATCCCTACCGTTCTCGACCCTCACGTTCCCGCTCACCAGTCCGATCTGAATAAGAGAAATATAAGAGCTATCAAAGCCGTAGGGATGAGGACAGACCACAATCCAAAGACTCCTCCTCTTCCTATGAGAAACGCAGTAGAGAGAAAAGTCCTCCAAAAGAAACCGGGTCTCGAAGTAAGCAAAAGGTCCCTGCGACTAAACGACCTAGGACAGACAAAGAGACTACAGAATCCCCTTCAGGAAGGGACACTGAATTGACAATCCTCGCTCCTCCCCCACCAGATGCGGGAACCGCGATAAAACGGGCATATTTGAAAGAGCAATTTCCCGAACACTACTTCGAAACTCTGACTTTTTTACCTGCCCTTGAACCTGTTTCGTCAAAATGGGCAGATGAGGCCAAAGCAAAGATTGACTTGGTGGAAATACAATATATCGAGATGTTCAAGTACTCACGCAATCTTTCTAAAATCATCCGCACTCTAATGACAAATACTGATTCAATGCAAAAGACCGCGGAGGAGGATGCTAAGGCCTTAAAAGTTCTAGGAAAAGATTTAGAAGACACTCAAGCTCAGCTAGCTGTCGCTCAAAAGAACGCTTCTAATTTCAAACAACAATTCGAGGACATGCAAAAGCGTTACCATGACTTGCTTGAGTCTCACACTCAGGAGCGCTCTGAACTAAAAAAGCAAGCTGACGAGGCCAAGTCAGAGGCTGCTAAGACACGCCTTGCTTATGCTGAGCTTGAACAGAAAAACGCCGAGTTAGCAAAAAGGAGTGCTGAATTAGAAAAGAAGAACGCTGACTTGGCTTCAAAATTGTTGGAGGCGGAGAACAGGGCTGCTCTGGCCGAGGGCAACGTGGAATGTGCTATTAAATCTGCGGAGGAAGCCCGCAAGCAACTATCAGAGGTGGAGGCTGATATTCAGGGCTTCGGCGAGTTAATGATTGAATTCTTCGCACACATTATTCGTCGTCGAAACATTTCTTGGATCGAGGACTATCCATCCACTTTGGTTCAAGTATGGAATCAAATCGTCGAGTGGGAAAAAGAGGAACTTAAGGTCGATTCCCTCGATGAAGATAAATTAATGGAAAAATACTTAAGAGATGATGAACCAGAGCGCCTAGCTGAAGGGCGCCGCCTCATTGCTGAGGCCATGGAAGAAGAAAGACGGAAGTCTAAACAAAAAACCACTCTCGAAGCTGGTTCCTCTTCTTCTGCTCCTGCCATTCCCGAAGTAGAAGGGTATGATCCCGAAAATCCGGGAATTTCCCGAACATCTCTGCTATCTCCCATTCCTGAAGCAACACCAGAGGCAGTAGCCACCCCCGCAGAAAAGTCTTCGGAAGGTATCCCTATCTTTTCTCCTCAATTTGCCAAAGCTATTTCTACCTTTCGCCACGTGATTGAACAATCAATGAGAGACCCTTTGTTTTCGCCTGAGTTGATAACCGTTGCTTCTCATTCTGCAGGTGTTGAATCATCCGAAAAGACAGATGTAGCTCAAGGAGCTGTTGCTGGGACAAAACCCGCTGATAGGGCCAAAAAAGGGGAAGACAAGGCTGCTTCTGCAGACTTGGGAGAAGGAAATGAGCCAACTAAGGTCACCACTCCCCATGATGAAGAAATGATAGCAGCTTTAAAGGACGATGGAGGAGACGGGGGGCATGAAGAGGAACCGGAAGTTGCAATAACTGGGGAGTCGAAAAGCGCTGATGACGCTACCTTGGCTGCCATGAAGGCTGATCAAGATAAGCGCTTGCAATTAAAGGCCGAAGAACTAGACCCTGAGGTCCTCAAGCCCCTCGCAGTTGTGGATGCGGGATCAAGGTTAGTTGTTAAGCTCTCAACTAGATCTATTACCGAAGAACTTGCTAAAAAATCTTCTCTTGATTCCAGTGTCCTGCCCTCCGGGAAGAAGTCTACTGGCTCCAGCACCGCATCTTCAGGGAAAAAGAAATCAAAACGAATCTTGACTGAAGCCGAGAAGGAAGCAAAGGATGTGGAGAAAGCTGCCAAGAAATCTAAGGCTCATTCCAAACCTAAGTAGCGGATTCTCCTGTATCTTTTTAGCATCTTTGTGAACCAATAATTGCTGCTACACAAGTAGCTCCTGCATTTTCTTTTTCAGCTATTTTCCTGTACAAATTCATTCAGTGTAAATAAAAATAACTCATTTTTTGCAATGTTTGTTTGTTAGTAGTTCTGCACTTGTGTACAAATGCATGTCTGTAGTCATGAAACGAAGTTGTGGAGGGGGGAAATATGCGTATGCATACGTGTCCCCAGTCAATTTCCACAAGTTATTCAATGCTTAACCAAGCAATCTGAAAGCTCCCGATTTTCTGACGGGATAGCATTTCCTGTGTCGTCAACGCCTGTCGTTTTTTCTGGCATTCCTTTTATACTCTCTCTCTCTCTGGAGAGTTAGAGTTCGAGCTCGGTAATCTATTTATTCCCCGGTCGTTCAATGGGAAAAAATTTCTTTCTCGGCGCTCAGTCGGAGACGCCTTTATACTCTCTTTCTCTCTGGAAAGTTAGAGTTAGGAGGAGAATTTCCTTTTCAGCGCTCAGTCGGAGACGCTTTTATACTCTCTCTCTTTCTCTGGAGAGTTAGAGTTAAGAATGTCGTTTTCTCATTCTTTTATGTCTTATTGCACAAATAATCATTGTGCTTCTTTTTATATCTAAACCGTTTTCAACCTTTTTAGGCTGCGAGTTATCCTGTATCTTATAATCACAACAGAATAACTGATAAATGTATATACATAATGCATAAAAGTAAATAACACACAATATTTTTATAGTGGTTCAGCTAAGTCGTAGCCTACATCCACTTTATAGTCCTTTATTCATATCGTCAGATTTTCCCAAGGCAAGTCGTGCCTTATTACAGAGTTTACAGGAAAAATAACAAAAAGTACAGCATTTTTAATCCAAATATCGCATTAAGTGTTGGGCATTCCATGCTCGAGGGACTTCCTCTCCATCTATGGTCGTTAACTTGAAGGTTCCTTTTTCAAGTTTCCGTTGGATGACAAAGGGTCCTTCCCATTTTGGGCCAAGGTGAGGAAGAGATGGAAAAACTCTTTTTAGCACCAAATCTCCTGGTTCAAAAGTTCTGAGGCGAACTTTTTTGTCATAATAGCGTGCCACTTGACGCCGATGTCTTGCTGCACGCAAATCTGCTTCATCCCTTTTCTCTTCGACTTCATCAAGAGACTCAAGTAAGAGCGCCCGATTCGTCATCGGGTCATAATACGTCACCCTGTGGGAAGGAACTTCCAGTTCAACTGGAATTACTGCTTCTGAGCCAAAGGAGAGAGAGAAAGGGGTATGACCGGTGGCTGTCTTAAATGTTGTTCGATATGCCCACAAAGCTAGGGGCAATTCATCAACCCATCTTGCCTTTGCCCGCTCTAACCGTTTCTTGAGGATGGATTTTATAACTTTGTTTATTGCCTCTACTTGTCCATTCGATTGCGGATAGGCAACTGCAGTATATCGCTTGTCTATCTTATACTTCTGACAGAAATTTCTGAATTCTGTACTATCAAACTGGGTTCCGTTGTCAGTTATAATCGTCCTTGGAATCCCGAACCGGCATATAATATTTCTGACCACAAAACTTATCACCTTTCTTGTTGTGATCTTAGTCAAGGGCTCCGCTTCCACCCACTTCGTAAAATAGTCCACGGCCACTATTGCATACTTGGCTCCTCCTTTAGCAATCGGTAAAACTCCAATGATATCAATTCCCCATGTGGCAAATGGCCAAGGACTCACCATTGATTTAAGTTGGGTCGACGGTGCCCTGGGGATTTTGGCGAATCTCTGGCACCTATCGCAGCGTCGTGAATAATCAGCTGCATCTTTATTGATTGTAGGCCAGAAGTATCCGTATCGCAATATCTTCTTTGCTAAAGTTTGACCTCCTGTATGATCTCCACACTCACCTTCGTGTACTTCTCTTAGTACACGCTTGATGTCGTCGTGTGCGATACATCGTAACAGGGGCATAGAAAATCCTTGTCTATAGAGAATACCATCTTGTATGACATATCTAGTAGCTTTGCGAACTACAGCTCTTTTCTCACTCTTCTTCGATGGGAGTGTCCCATTCTCAAGGAATTTCTTAATTGGAGTCATCCATGACTCCTTCTCTGGTTCCGCTTCAAAAGCGAATTCAATTTCCATTGATTCAAAGCTTGGCGACTCCAACGTTTCAATTGGAATTACTTCAGTCTCATCTGGATTGTCGGAACTAGCCAGCTTTGCCAGCCTATCCGCTTTCTGGTTTTCAACCCTGGGAATATGTGTTATGTTGTACCGCTCAAAGCTATTCAATAGCTCTTTCACTTTCTTGAGGTAGGCGATAAGTCGAGGTCCTCGAGCCACGAATTCTTCTCGCACTTGACAAACAACAATTTTAGAGTCACAAAATATGTCCATCATTTTTACTCCGAGGTCTTTAGCAAGCTTCAGCCCGGCAATCAGGGCTTAATATTCTGAATCATTGTTAGTTGCCGAAAATTCTAATCGCAGGGCATAATATAACGATCGTCCCTCGGGAGTGACTAAGACAATTCCAGCTCCGGACCTTCGATCATTCTTGGCTCCATCTGTATATAGTTTCCACGGATTCATCTTTAGTTCATCCACAGATTTAACCACTCTGTCATTGATTATTTCCTTCTCTGGAATGGTGAATTCCGCAATAAAATCTGCTAGAGCTTGCCCCCTAATTGACTTTCATGGCTGAAAATTCAAATCAAACTGACTTAATTCTATGTTCCATTTGATCAACCTTCCCGATGCTTCGGGTCTCTGCAATACTTGCCTCAAGGGCTGGTCGGTGTATATGGTTATTGGATGGGCTTGGAAATAGTGACGAAGTTTTCGGGATGCGATCAGGAGGCTGTAAGCAAGCTTCTCAATCTTTGGGTAGTTGCGCTCTGCCGCTGCTAATTTCTTACTTACATAATACACCGGCCTTTGTACTTTGTCTTCTTCTCGAACCAGGGCTGTGCTAACAGCGTGAGCCGAGACTGCCAAATAAACAAATAATTCCTCGTGATCTACGGGCTTTGATAAAATCGGCGGTTTCTCTAGCAGTTCTAACAGATTTTGAAAGGCCTCAACACAATCCGGAGTCCACTGGAAGTTCTTCTTTCCCCTTTTAATCAAATCAAAAAACGGAACACATTTATCTGTGGCTTTGGAGATGAATCTACTCAGCGCCGCTACTTTCCCTGCCAGACTTTGGACGTCTTTAATTTTCCTTGGTTCTTCGATGTTTCTAATCGCTGCTATCTGGCTAGGGTTGATTTCAATTCCTCGGGAACTCACAATAAAGCCAAGGAACTTTCCCGATGCCACTCCAAATGAGCATTTCAGAGGATTCAATTTCATCCGATACTTTCGCAAGATACCAAACATTTCCGCTAAGTCTTGCGTATGACTGGAAGACTGTTTTGATTTGACAAGCATATCATCCACATAAACTTCCATAGTTTTTCCTATTTGATCGTAAAACATTCTATTTACCAAGCGCTGATAAGTAGCTCCATCGTTTTTTAACCCGAATGGCATTACAACATAACAATATAGCCCCAAATTCGTAATGAAACTCGTATGCTCTTGGTCTGGTACGTGCATAGGAATTTGGTTGTATCCAGAGTATGCGTCCATGAAAGAAAGAAGTTCATGACCTGCTGTCGAGTCTACAAGCTGGTCAATTCTGGGAAGTGGGAAACTATCTTTCGGGCAAGCTTTATTTAAATCTGAAAAGTCAATACAAGTCCGCCACTTTCCGTTTGGCTTCTTTACTAAGACGGGATTCGATATCCAGTCGGGATATGTCGAATCTCGAATAAATCCATTCTGCTTCAACTTCTCTACTTCCTCTTTGAGAGCAGCCGACCTCTCTGGGCCCAGCATGCGTCTCTTTTGCTTCACAGGTGGATGCTTCGGATTTACATTCAATTTGTGACTTATAATGGATGGTGATATCCCACACATGTCAGCATGGGTCCAGGCAAACACGTCCAGGTTTGCCTTCAAAAAGTCCGTTAGTTCTTTAGCTCGACGTGGATCCAATTGAGAACCAATTTTCAAAACTTTTGTCGGATCAGCTTCATCAATGGGAATTTCCACTGTCGCTTCATTAGGAGTTGCATTCCTAGCCTCTGGTTCCTCGTCTTTTCTAGGATCCAGGTCTTCAGGTGTTCCTTTGGGCAACTCCTTTGGGGTCAATTTCTGTAATTGCTATGCCGAGTCCCCCTTTGAGGGAGACGAGGCATCCTTACTCTCAATGTCGAGTCCTTTCATCAACATTTTTAACTCGGCCACATAGCAAGCCCGTCCGGAAACCTGATCCCCTCTCATTACTCCAGTTCCGGCTTCGGTTGGGAACTTAAGTAACAGACACCAAGGGGCGATACAAACTCTGAATTCGGCGAGGGCAGGTCTTCCCAAAAACGCGTTGTAAGGCGAATCTACGTCCAATACTACGAATTGTAGCATTCGCACTCTTCTACGTTCTCCTTGCCCCAGGGTCACGGGCAACTCTATGTATCCCAGGGGAGCTGTTGTCGCTCCGTTGAAGCCTCTAATCCATCCTTCACAAGGCTTCAGATCTTCGGGCTCAAGCTTCATCTGATCAAATGACTTCTTGAATAAGATATTAACGGAACTTCCGTTATCTACTAATACCTTATGGACCAAAGCCGGCCCAATGGTGGTTGTAATAACCAATGGATCATTGGTGGGCGATTGTATCCCAGTATTGTCTCGGCTTCGAAATACCACGTCGTCAAACATGGTCTTCTGTTGTTTTATCGGAGTGACATCTTCCAAATCATCACCTTCATTCACGTCTAGATGCTTGGCAGCATTCACATACTGATCCATTGATCTGAAACTTCGGATTGCCGGGTGAGGTCCGCCTACTATGGAGTTGATGACAATCCCTTTACCTTTCTGCTGCGCTGTAGGCTTAGGAGCAGGTAGGATCTGTTTTGGAGCCTGCTCTCCTTGCCCCCTGTCCCTCGGGGCCACCTTGTACTCATCCAACTTTCCTTCACGCAGCAGCTTCTCAATCACATCCCTCAAATGCCGACATTCATTGGTCGAATGCCCATGAGTTCCGTGAAACAAGCAAAATTTCCCTGTCGCCATTTCTTTCTCGGTCGAATCACGAGGTGGCGGCCTTTTGTACTGCAACACATTGTACGTATCCAGATAAATATTTTCCAGAGTGTCGTTCAATGGTGTATAATTCTCGTAGTTCTGGAATCGGGGTCTTTTATTGGGATCACTTCCCCTATTTCTGTTTCTTTTGTTGCCGTTTGAATTACGGTTACTGTTGTTGTTACCCCCGTTTCCAGCATTGCTGTTTCCTCCCTTGTTTCCAACATTTACTTCAACCTTGCCAGAACTTTCCCCAGACTGCTTCACGGCAATATTACTCTGCACATTATCCTTTGAAGCTGTCTCAGACTTTCTCTTTCGGTTTGCCCTGGCCTCCTCTCGTCTTAGATAAATATCGGCTTTTTCGTAGAATATCGCCCTTGTGGGGGGTGTTTCCCCAGAAAGGTAGTCTCCAAATTCGGATTCAGGATCGACTCCTTCCTTCAATGCCATCAGAATAGTGGGCTCGTGCGGGTCACTGACCTCAGTTATGGCTTGGTTAAAACGATCAAGATATGCCCTTAAAGATTCTCCGGGCGCCTGCTTGATTCTTGACAATTCAATAACACTTTTGGACTTTCGGGCATGGAGACGGAACTGGTTCATGAAACGCTCGCTTAGTTCCTTGTAATTTGAAATCGAACGAGGAGGAAGTCGGGTAAACCAGAACAATGCCACATCTTCTAAGTAGATTGGGAACGCTTTGCACTTTACTTCATCAGGAGCAGCAGCGGCATTCATGAGCCATGAGTACCGCATTAAATGCTGTCCCGGATCAGTCCTTCCGTTATACTTGTCCATTTGTGGCAAGTTAAAGCGTCGGGGAAATTGGAAGTCGAGGATATCGTCGGTGAAGGGAGTATGGCTTCGCTCAATGCCATAGTCTTCATTTGTATAATTCCGGCTCTCGGACATAATTTGGCGAACCATTGCCTGTACATCAGCATTAGTTAGGGGCCGCTCAGGTTCCCTGGCCCTAGCATCCGAGTTCCTTCTGGGCTCTTGCTCAGGAGATGCCCTTCTTCTTCGAGCTGCCTCTGTTTGGTTCCGTTCCCTGCGTTCCCGGTCGATCTCGGGAAGAGGGGACTGGAGTCTTTGCCCCCGAGTGGGGTCATTGTTTCCTAATGCTCGTGCGATATCCTCACGAGATCCCAAAGATCCAAATGTCATCTGCTCCACGTTCTGAGGTCGTTCGAGTGGCCTTCGTTCACGGGGCCTCTCTTCCTCGGAAGATGAAGATTGATCAACTGGTGTGTAACGAACCGGTGATGGAGTTCTCTGTCGACGGAGTTCACCAATCTCCCGACTCATGAGCCTCATATTTTCCTGCATCATGAGATTAGTGCGCTCGTGAACTTTCATGGCTTCCCTTGTGCTCTCAAGCATGTCAAGCAAGCGCGAAAAATCTCCTTGAGTGATGGGCGCAGATGGATTGACCTGATCACCAACCCTGGCAGCTGGAATTGGAGCATTCGTAGGGACTCGAGTAGAAGTTCCAGCTTCACCAAACATCGGGTCGGGTCGGAGGTAAGAAGTCGGATCGGATCGGAGCTGTGGTGCCTGGTCGGATCGGTTCGCAGCGAGCAGTTCAGGTCGGTTCAGATTGGGGGAATGCACTGCTTCAGAGTCTCCTACCCGGATCGGATCGGAGCTCTCCCCCTGCTGTCGGTTCGGATTTCCTGCATTGGCCCTTCCTGCTGCTGAACTCTGCCCCCGAGACCTTGTTACAACAGCATTTTGCTGATCTTCGCCAGCTCCATTTCCTCGAACAGACTGAACATCTTTGCCTTTTCCTTTGGCCATGAGTTTTTGACAATCACTTCAACGAATGTAAAAAAGCAGAGAAACTTAAGGATTCACTTCTTTGAACTCAACGGTCCAAAAAGTAGAAAGAGATCCCGGAAAATAGAGAACTTAGATGAGAATTCTCAGTGAAAGCACCAAAATGTTAGACCCAAAAGTGGTTCTAACACCCAAATTGATTAGAAACAAGATTAAATGAGACAAAAATAAAAATGAACACACAGGATTTATAGTGGTTCGGCGAAGAAATGCCTACGTCCACTTATCTTTCTCTATATTCAATAATTCAGTTGCAAATACAATGTAAGATTCACTCACAACTCACTTTTGTTCACTCAATTGACTAAAACAAGAAATGAAAGATGATTTGGATTCTCCGGGAGTAATGGAGTTCGGATGATGGAGGTAGTTGAATTCTCAAAGTGCTGAAAAAAGGTCCTTCTCTTTGTCTCCAGACGGGGTATTTATAGGTGTGAATTTGCTCGAAACTTGATCCGGGTCGGGGCCACATGTCATCCATCGCACTCTCTTCGGGTTCGGATGAACTGTCATGTTGACAACGCATCAAAGGGAAGGACGTTAGGGATAGGAACTGGTTATAGCCGATCCGGATATCCAGGCGCTTTTGCAGGAGAATAACAGGAAGAATGGGTTCGGGTCGGAGACATGCAGATAAGGGGTTCGGATCGGAGTACCCGATCCGAACCGGTTTGGCCTGGGTGCGACTCTCCTTCTCTAATCTACTCCGCTCCGTTCCATTGTTGTGGCAAACAGATGGCTTTCCGATCCATTCAAGACTTAGTTGCCTTCCGATCCGATTAGAGATGCCCTACCAATCTTCTCAGTAGGAACTCACCGATCCGAACAGAGGGCTCTTTCCGACCCGAACCAATGGTTTGCTCTGACCCGATCCGAACAGCTGCTGCTCTCTAATCTAGAATGTAGAGTTTTCTCCAATCCGAACCGAAGTCTTATAATTAAAAATACCCTTCAATGTTTGGTTTCTTGACTTTGTGTTGCCTAGTTCACAAAGTAGGCTAACACTCTTAATTTTATTTTAAAATATTTATAAAATTTTGAAATTTTCATAAATTCGTAAAAGAAAAAAATATTTTTTTAAAGTAAATTTAGAAGTTTATAAAACAATTAAAATTTATGAAAACTTGTTAATTCCTTTTTTTGCAAAATTTTAACGTTAAACTCTCTCTATTTTTTTTAGAATGAATGAACTTCAAAGTCGAAGTGAAATATTTGAGTGGCTTAACTGTTGAATTGATTTAATTGTTAAGAGTGGTAATCAATCAAACAATTAATGTTATTTACAAACCATTGAAATATTAACGGTCATGAACCCAGCGTTAATTAAAACAAAATTAACCAGGTTCAAAATTTAGAAGGGAAAAAAGCGGCAAGTAAAATTTTCAGAGGGTCGCGCCTTCCAGTTCCCCAAAATCAGTCTTTGACAAGTAACCTGCAATTTCCTTTAAAGATGGGAATTAAGTGCCAGATCTGAGATCTATCCTAACGCATCGAAAAGTGAACTTTTTGATTCCAAATCCACAGATCCAAATTCGCTATCGCAAACAACATCGCATCGCCAGGTTCGCAGCCGAAATCATCCTTCTCCCCAGTTCTCTCCACCGTCTGTTCTGAGAATTTGATCGATGATAGAAGATCAAGCCACTAAGGGTTTGGGTTTCGGCATGTTCCGGAGCAACTGAATCATCTTGGGTTCCTGAATCCTTCAACCTTTCCTTCAAACCGTTTGAACGAGATTTCTCTTTGCTGATCAGTGGGTGTGATTGGGTAAGATCTAATACAAACTTTACTTTTGGGTTAATGGAAAAATTGGTGTTGGTACGATCCCTATAATGGGTCATTGGATGGTTAGACTGCGGTTTAAGCTTTTATACATTGATCTGGTAATTTCGAGTACTATCTTACTGTATTTCTTTCTCTAATTCGATATGCTCTTTCGGATGGGAGGTAACTAAAGACTTATATTGAGGTATATCCGTATATTGTTTAAAAATAGGGAAGTTTTACCAATCTTTAGAAATAAAAATTAATCTTTTTCATCAGTTCAAGGAAACTTTTGTGGTTGATTATCAAAGAAATCAAACAAGCCGTCACCATCCCCATTAGGGTTTGAGCACTTCAAAACAGAGATCTACGAGTAAGTTTTTTTCTTCTTCTATAATTACATGTATTACCATACCCAACGATTGTTTGTCAATAATAATAAAGAAGGTCAAAATAGTATTACTTGATTAAATACACTTTCAATTCCCATTGAATATCTTTGTCTTTTTTCCAGTAGTGAAGAGAAAATTACGATGACTATGATTACCATTTTTTTTCATTTGCTTAGGCCAGTTACCATTTTATTCATTTCCATTTTTTCCGTTGATTTAGTAAAAAGCCGGAGCTTTTCAATGAGCTTGCAAAAGGACAGAGCCCGAAGGTAAGAAGGTAAGGATTCTAACATTACCCTACGATAATCATATAGATAAGAGATTGTTTGAGTGATATTGTCTAAGTATTTTGGAGCTGAATCTAACTCTAGTGTCAGAGATAGCCACTCTGGCCGAACCTTTGATTATGGAAAATCAATGCTTTGAACTTCTGTAAGATTCAGTAAACATTGTTTTTGTTAGTGTACGTGCCGAACAGGGAATATGCTTTTTACACTTCTATAATGTCTGGGGCAAACGAAACTACTTCTAATACTTTTGGCGTATGTGATATATTCTTTATTCTTTTGCTTTTTTGGAGGAATCATTCATATATTATTTTCAAAAGATGATATTGAATTAGTTTCCTTTTTGTGGATTAGTATACTTAAATTATATGCAGATTAATTAGGAATTGCTCCTCATATATTTAAGAAAGAAGCTGAAAGTGGTTTTAAAAGCCTATTATATACATGAATAGTAGTTGTAAAGCAAGCAGTTGCTCAGATTAGTTATTATGAGTGATTAAGTGCTATTATTTTTGATATTATGAGTGATTGAGTGCCAAATATATTGAGAAGGGCGGTAGCTTGATTGATTTGGTTGTAAGTTGTAACTATATATATGTATATATACGTCATTTTCAAATATATATATATATACGTCATTTTCAATATATATATATATATATATATATATTTGTGTGTGTATCATTTGAACACTAAAAAAAGAAGTGAAATAATATATTGGCACATATATAATATGTAGTACACACATACACGTATGCGTGCGCGTGCATGTGTAAAATATAACATACTTGTCAGACCTGGCTATAGTATGCTTTTACATGCTACATTAATTAGGCACCAGCTAGTTGATTTTTTGTTTTTGTTTTCAAGAAACCCCTCTTCTCTGATGAAACATATAGGATTGTGCATCAACTGTTACATGCTGTTTGCAGATCAAATTTTCAGTATATTTGGCCATGTGGAGAGTGGGCTTATGTCAAAGACCTTCCAAGATGGGCCCCTCAACGGGTTTTTGTTCAAGAAGTACTTGAAAGAGAAATCGGATTATCCTACTATGACAGGATTAAACAGGTATTATTATTTGCAAGTATATATTGGCCTATGAGTTTCTTCTGTGCACCTGACAGCTCTTGTGTGTGTATGTGTGTGTTTTGTAACTTGTGTATAGAATGCTAGTTATGTTTGATGCTATTAAGATTTGGTATTGTTGGCTTTAAAAAACACTTTTTGTTCTTTTTTCTAACAACAGACGTATTTTTATGCAACAGGTTTGATCACTGCAGTGAACTTGCACCAAAAAGATAAATGGCGTAAAGATTTCATTGTCTTCGACTAGTGTACTCCCTTAGGATATGCAATTTTTTGTGGATAACTTGTGATTGTATTAAGTTGCTTTGTAACGGTCAAGTATGTAATAATGCATAAAATGTTGTCTAAAACTTATTGTTTGTAATATTGAATATTCAAGTCTTTTAATAAATTAGTTTGCAAATAACTGTAATATCTGATTTGCTTATGGAGTATTGCTATATTTAGTGTATTGTTCTTTTTAGTTGCAAAAGATGTCTATTTTTTTTAAAACCCAAATGTCAATCACAACGGTGCATAACAGTTGTAGTAGATATTAGTACAACGGTGCATAACTGTTGTAATAAAGTTTATTACAATAGTGGAAAAATGTTGTAAAATATACATATTACAACGGTGTTGCAACGGTGCAAAAAAGTTGTAAAAGATTTTAGTCTATTACAACTTCTTAATACACGACGGTTAGCCCACCGTTGTAAATTGTATATTACAACGGTGTTCCACCGTTGTAATAGGGTCATTTTGTTGTAGTGTTATCCCCCCAAATTATCGTTCCCAATCATCCCAAATTAATTCCAATTTCGTTTATATGCATATTTCAGCGGTATTGGCCTAGGCTCGAAGGTAGCCTAGGCTTTAAAAATAAAAATGGAATGAGAGAGGAAGAAGAACATAAATAGGCATATATAGCAGAATTAAGCGTAGAAATAGGCATATAGCAATAAATGAATAATAGAATAGGTGTATAGAAAATTCCATGTCATTATAGTAGATCTGTTTTAATATTAATCAATTTCTTAATAGGCATAGGTTTAGATCCAGTTTATTAACATGTTAAGATTAATGTTAAATATTTATATCCAAAAGTAACATGAACTTACAAAGATTGGATCTAAAGAACAGAGAATACTATGCTGATATTGCAAAAGAGATTCTTGTATACGTAAAGGCTGTCATTGTGGATGATAGTCTAATTCAATCCTAGTTGGGGAAGCATCTCCTTTTCACCGTTGTTTTAGGTGTATAAAATAATAGAAATGCCAACCCTTATATAGATTTTTTTCAACGAATCTCTCTCAGAAACAAGTCTAGCTTCAGAGAATGAACCTGGCTGGATCTGGGGTGAATCGACCCTGGGGTCGACCCTAGGGTCGTTACACCCTTGAGTGGGTCGACCCCCCAGGGCGTGGGTTGACCACCAACGGGTCCAGATCCCGAGTTTGACTTCCTCCTTTGATTTTGAATATTTTTGAAATTCTAGTTTTATTTTGTCCATATATATTTCTCTTATATGTATACAAACTTCTTACCATAATATCTTCTTCATATGATGTTCATTTTATGCAAACTCGGAGTCTATCAAAACCAGAATTCTGAGACGATAGCAGTGGTATAGCCGTTTTACATAATTCCCAATATTGAATTTAGTATTCGATTGTAACATCCCAGATTTTTGATCAATTGAATCTAAATATTTAAATTGGTTTTAAATATTATATTAGAATTATTAATGGGTTTAATATCGATTTCGTTTATAAAACAATGATTAAACATTTATATTTACATCTAATATAAAATGAACTTGTAACAGTGCGGTAGTTTGTAATATTGAGTTTTGAACTTCAATTGAATATACAGAATACGTTCTAAGTCGGAATTTTATGAAACAAGAAACGTTAGAATCAGATTGATTACAATTTTCTAATGTAGAAGACAAACCCTTTCTTTTTTTGATGTGATATTATATTCCATTTTCATTATTCAAAGCCTTCATCCTGCAAATAAATAAAACGAAATATCATCTAAACATTAAAATTGTGTTTTAATATTGAGATATTCAATCGTATTATTATAATGGAGTTTGTATTATTACGAACGATAGATTTGTATATTTTTGCAGTACTAACTTACTAATATCAGTTTATTTTAATGTTAAAAATTCATTGTGTTATAGGATTATCATTATATTAATGGATGATCGACAGTGGATGTATCGTAGAGTTTTTGATGGTTTCGTAAATCAAGAATTTTATGATGGTATTACAATTTTTGTTAATTTTGCATTCTCTCAAGCATTACCAGTGACAGTTGTTAGATGTCCATGTGTGAAATGCGATAATAGAAAATTTCAAAATAAAGAGGTTATCTTAGAGCATTTGCTGCGGAAAGGGTTTACTTCAGATTATTTCCGCTGGATATATCATGGGGAGGCTGGCACAGAAGAAACATCATTACCAGAATCTTCACATAATAATGTTAGTGCTAATCCATATAGGGAAATGCTTATGGATGCGATGGGTGAAAATTATGTCGATAACAATGAAGACTTTGATTATGTTAATGATGAAGCACCTAATTCTGAAGCTAAAAAATTCTATGACATGTTGAGAGATGTTAGCGAGCCTTTATATAATGGTTGCAAAACAGAGACAGTATTGTCAGCATGTGTAAATATGATGGTGTTAAAAGCCCAAACAAGATAGACACAAGCAGGTTTTAATTTTGCTAGTTCCATGATAAAGAACTTTTTGCCAGAAGACAATAAATTAAATAATAATTTTTATGAGGCGAAGAAGATGTTGAAACCGTTGGGACTTGGTTACGAAAAGATCAATGTGTGTCATAATTTTTGCTTGCTATACTACAAGGAGAATGAAGCAAAGATTTTTTGTGATATTTGTAAAGAGCCAAGATATAAGCTTACCAATTCTAGTGGTTGTAGAAAAAAAATCCAAAGTACAATTACGTTATTTTCCTATCATACCACGTCTAAAAAGACTGTTTATGTCTTCAAACCATGCTAAGGACATAACATGGCATTATTATAATCATTCCACCGACGATAAATTGGCTCATCCAAATAATGGTAGGGCATGGAAGCATTTTGATCAGTGTTATCCCGACTTCGCCAGTTCTCCACGAAATGTTAGGCTTGGACTTTGTACAGATGGTTTTAGCCCATTTGGCACTCGATTGACTACTTATTCATGTTGGCCTATGATTCTGGTTGTGTATAATTTACCACCACGGACGTGTATGAAGAAACCATTCATGTTTTTAAACATGATTATCCCAGGTCCAAAAAATCCAGGAAAAAACTTGGATGTTTTTCTACGACCTTTGATTGATGAGTTATCGGATTTATGGCTCGGTATAACAGCTTATGACGTGCATAGAAAGGAAAATTTTCTTTTAAGAGCAGCACTGATGTGGACCATTAGCGACTTTCCAACTTATGGAATGTTGTCTGGTTGGAGTACACATGGTAGATTAGCATGTCCTTATTGCATGGAGCAAACAAAATCATTTACTCTTGAGAAGGGTGGCAAGCATTCGTGGTTCGATTGTCATCGATGTTTCCTACCATTGGACCATCCTTTAGGAAACAAAAAGACAAGTTTTTGAAAAATAAAATTGAATTAGATGATGCTCCAATCAAACGTTCTGGCAATGAATTGGAAAATATTGTGTCACAATTGCCTTATGTTGCACCTGGGTTTAACTCGGAAAATAGAAAAATAGCAGGCTTCGGTGAAACACACAATTGGCTTCGTAGAAGTATATTTTGGGACCTTCCATATTGGGAAAGTAATTTGATTCGTCACACTATAGACGTAATGCATGTGGAGAAAAACTTTTTTGATAATATATTTGAGACTCTAATGGATACTGATAAGACAAAAGACAATTTAAAAGCTAGAATTGATCTTGAAAAGTATTGCAGTAGAACACGATGGATGAGCTTAGTCAAAAATCACAATGGTCGCTTTTACAAGCCAAAAGCTCCTTACTAACTTACAAAAGCCAATCAGAAAGATGTTTGTAGGTGGATTAAATCAATTAAATTTCCAGATGGATATGCTTCTAACATAAGATAATGTGTTAATGAGTCTGAAACAAAAATAAGTGGGTTCAAGAGCCATGATTGTCATGTGTTTATGCAAAGACTCCTTCCTACCGCATTCGAACCATTTGTACCAAAAAATATATGGGAAACTTTGGTTGATTTAAGCAACTTTTTCCGTGAACTTTGCGCAAAAATTATAAATATGGAAAATATGGAACTTCTAAATAATAATATCATTGAGGTTTCTTGTAAACTTGAGAAGATATTTCCACCTAATTTTTTTAATTCTATGGAACATTTAGTTGTTCATCTACCATATGAGGTTATGCTATGCGGTCCAGTTGGATACCACTGGATGTATCCATTTGAGCGGTATATTCTTCCTATAACTTTTGAATCTTTTTTCATGCTTTATTATTAATATTTCAACCACATCTTTTAATACAATGTAGGTATCTATTTTATTTAAAATGAAAAGTAGCTAATAAAGCACATGTTGAAGGATCCATTGCTGAAGCATATGTCATTGATGAGATTTCAAACTTTGCATCATGTTATTTTGGCCCAAATATCGAAACAATTTGGAATCAACCTCCTAGAAATGATGATGGAGGAGAAGTTATATTGAATGAACGTTTGTCTATATTTTACCATCCAGGAAAAGTATTATCTAATGCGTTTGTTCGACGGAATCTTTCTCAATTTGAACATCATGCCATTCATAAGTATGTGCTTTTCAACTGCACAGAAGTAGAAGATTATGTGAAGTATGTATTTTATGTTTTATAGCAAAGTATTAGGAGCATATATACTATAATTTAACTTTATTTCTATTGCTTACAGTGAATGCAAAAATGAGTTAATAAGTCAGTACCCTATGGAAAATGAAAGTTTCATTGTTGCGCAGCTTGAATCCGTATTTCCTGATTGGTTAAAAATTCGTGTAAGTATTCTTATTACAAAGTAGCTCGTAATTATATAATAAATTGAATACTATTACTCATTCTCTTTTTTTGGTAAATAGATTCCATTTCAACCGAGCGGTATTGGACATCAGTTGTTTTTACTTGCACAAAAACCAGATTATAAAGTAGAGTGCTACAATGGCTAATATGTAAACGGTTTTAAATTTCATTCACTGAATTATGGAAAAAACAAGGCGACGATGAATAGTGGTGTTTGCGTGAAAGGAAGTTGTTACAATGATTTAGAAAACGATTATTATGGACTGTTAAAAGAAGTCATAAAGGTTAGATATCTTGGATAGGAAAATGAAATATTTTTATTTAATTGTGAATGGTTCGATACATTGAGTAGAAATGGAATCAAAGTGCACCATACAAATGGATTAATAGAATTGAATAAAAATTCTCGACTACAAACCGATGATAACTTCGTATTTGCCCAACAATGCCAACAAATGTATTTATTGTCTAAGCCTGGCAGTGGCTTGAATGAATGGGTGACGGTAGTTAAAACTGCAGCAAGAAGTCGATTTGCAAGTGAACTGTTGAGTCCTAACTTAATGGATGACGTTGTCGATGTCGATCAAGTTGACGAGATTTATCAGCCCTCTACAGTTCCATCGACGATATCTTAGATCAACCATTTGTACCGGAATATTTTGATGCGGTTAATGAAGAAGAGTTGGAACGTGTAATGTAGTCAGATAATGCTTATTTTTCTGGGTCATCAGAAGATGATGAAAATGCAAGTGATGTTGAGGTGGATTTTGATGAGGATGTTGACCTCAATGATGAGGAAGAAAATGAAGATGGTTATCAAAATGAAGATGGTTATGATGAAGACACTGAAGACGAGTTTGCATTGTAGTCAACTTGAAAATATTATGTGTTGAATAAAATTTATGCGAGTACATTAGTTTAAAATAACTTTGTAGTTTTTGTTGTACATTTCCTGTTTTTTTAGTGACTTGATGCATTGTCTAATAGTACATGTTCTTTTTGCTTTTTTTATCTACACCATTAAAAATTTAATGCAAATTATAATCTCAACTGCTGTTTTTTTTACTACCTATTTCATGTAAGGTTGGGGATTAGTCAACATGTTTGATAACTCATGTTCATGGAAGTAAATGATGTGAAGTACATGAAGGTTGTATTTTTGGTCTTTCATATTTGCTGTTATGTTTGTTATTTTCGAAATATATATCCTGTACTTGAATATTTAAGATTGTTTGAACATGTAATGTTATTTTACAATTTGTTTTGACATTTTTTAATGATGGAATCGAATGCCTGTTGAATGAAAAGCTTACCAATAATTCAACATCTGAAACCAATGATTGCACTTTTATTTTTGAATCTTAATCCCATTATATTAGTCTACATTTTGGGTAATATGACATATCCACTTTTATCGAAAATCAAATTATTCTCTTGACATTATGCTTTATTAGGTGCTATTGCTTTCGAAACCCTTTACTTACCGATTAATGTATGTATAAGATATATGAATTCAACCAATTGTTTCTATGGATTACACATTCTAATTATGTTACTATATTTTTTTATGAAGGTATAATGCCAGGTGGATCCGTAACTCGTCTTCTTCAAAGAAGAACTTATTCGAACCAACCAAATAATTTTTCCACATCTAATTCTCAACGTAATGGTGGCCCATCAAATGAAGAAGAGTTAGAGAGGACGAACAATGTTGATGATGGAGAAGAAGAAGTTGAAGAAGATTCTGAAACGATTCCTACCCAGGGTTACAATCCTGCTATTGATCCGGTCACAAAGAAACCTCCGTTGGAATGGACAGGAAATTGGTAATATTTTTTTATGTTAGTTCTGAATACTTATTTAGATGTAGATAATTGATGATATTGTTTAATTCAACACCGTTTTTTGTAGTTTTATAAACCAAAAGGCCTCGCGTATAATTGGAGACATATGGTCTAGACGTTTTACCGGGCCATGGTATGAATTTAAGTTGGTACCTCAAGAAATTAGAAGCGTGCTGTTTGATGAATTCAAGGTATATTTCTCCAACCATTTATTGTTTTTTCACAAGAGAAATTATAAAGTTATTTATATTATTGTAATTTTACATGAGTGCATTAAGTTTCAACAAGTTTAAGTTTTAAGGAATTCAAAAATATCACCTTTACATATAATTAAATTCTATTATATGTATGAACTCTTGTTCGTTTTATCTTATTTTGTATGTTATTTTTTTTCTTCTACATAGAACAGATTTTGCATAGGTACAATAGTTTAAAAACATACAGGACCTAGATAGTTTAATATGTTCTTTCATGATTAAGCAATACAACCAAGTTACAACCAACCTAAAAATTAGCGGGTTCTTCTTCCTAAGTTCTCATTGTACGTTTACCAATTGAAAAAGCAGAAACCCGAAGAACACTAGCACTGTAAGTTTCGCATCAGCCAACTATTTATTTTGTTCAGTTGCACTGTTTGCTCTTCTCCATAGTAGAATTGTTGTTAGAGACACAATTTCATGCCTAAACACTTTCGGGCAATTTAAATCAAAATATTCATCAGTTCCGCGAATTTGTGCAAATCGAATCCAAGAAGCTCTGTCTTCAGCAAGAGGAAATGATACAATCGTTTCACTTACTGAACTTCTCAAATCATGCGAATTCACAGATCCCCAAATCACAAAATTCTGCACTAATTTCTCGATTAAGCCCTCATACAATCAGATGACTGTCATAAAACCTAAGATGGATTTCTTGCTTGACACCGGGTTTTCTCATACTCAGCTCGCAAAGTTCGTCTCCTCAAATCATTTTATCACAAAATTGAGCTTAGAAAACCGAATAAAGACAAACGTTTTCTACACAAGGACTTTAGGTTGCCGACGTTATGTGTAATATCTGCTTTTTGGTTGCCGACATTTTCAGCCTGAATGATCATCTATATTCAGGTTATAAATAAAAATGTGACAAGCAACCTGACCACAATTTCTTCAGCATCCTACCCTTCTTTTTTTTTTGTATAATAATTCAGGAGGGATACAAATGCTCATCTACAGCTTTACAAACTCTGCTTTGATTCATTTGCTTATGCATTGTCAGGTCATGAACCCTTCCCGGCCATTTCATAAACTAATCATCTTTTGCTCTGTTTTGCTTCTCTTCTCCCCTTTTTTCTCCATTTTGAGTTTTTGGCTTTGATGATAAGTGATAAGAGGACTAGCAGGGACTTTGAAAAGATTAACCTCTTGATTATGACCATAAGAGTTGTGATATCCTACTTTATATAATTCAGGTTGGATAGTGGAATCGAAATACTGAGATACAGGAACATCATAGTCATGGTAATTTTACCAGTTTCCAAATGCTGGAAAATGAACTTTCCTCATCCCCCATTTGACTTTTGTAATATTTTGTAAGTTAGTTTCACTATAAATTTAAGATTCAAACAACATATCTTAGACACGGTTGATTTAACATTAAAAGAAGCATCTTCATTATGTAGTATAATAACAGTTTTTGATTTCAAAATAAAATGAAAATCAAACTGAGAAAGAAAAAAAATGGAAATGAATAAAGAGGAGATGATGATAATAAGTTTTTACACAGGATAAGTTTTCAGCTAGTCATTTTCTATGTATGTTAAATTTAAAAGACAAGTTGTGTATAATTATGTGTATAACTAATATAATAACAGTTTCTAGTTTCTACACAGGAAAAGCAATCTTGCATTCTTTTTCGTCCCTTGTTGATAACATTCAAATATCCTTATTGGTTGTTATAACTCTAACTGTTATGCATGCTTAATTTTGTCATACTATGGATTATGCTGCCAGCATGCTTCGTTTTACTTATATCTCAATAATTCATAGCACGCTGCTATAGTAATGCCTGGTTTTACTTGTAAACATGGTTAATTTAAATTTCTGCAATTTTAAATTATGATGTATGCCTAGTTTTACTTGTACGTCAGTAATTCATATAACTACGCTTCTCATAGACGGAAATCTTCTTAAGCCGGTGATACCTTTTATTCAATTGATTCCAGACACATTGGACATCAGTTTACACATGTAACAACAATTGTTTTCTCTTAATTCATGTAACGTTCGTTAATCAGACTTGAGTAATTTGGCATTATTTATTTTCAGTTTTTTCTGCATGAACATAAAAATTTAATTAAGCAGTAATATTGACCAAATCATCCAACAAAATGACAATGGGACAATTTTATTAGTCGTGTATTACTCTCATATATTGTGTATTTCCCAAGAGTAACAAGATCTTTTATGAAGAGACATTTCTCATATGATGAAACTCATGAACCGACGGTCCGAAGAATATGGAAGGCTACAGCAAAATAAAATTTGAAGAAAAAACTAAACCGTGCACGTAAAGAAGCAAAAAGAGCTAATAAGACGACTAATATCACGGAATGCAAGGACCATCCACCAACTTGGATTCCTCCCGATATATGGAACCAGATGATTGATGTCCGTTGGGCGCAAGAGGAGTTTGAGAAAAGAAGAGAAGTAATGCGAAGGAATCGCCTGACGTCGAAAGAAGGGACCTATACCCGTCATTGTGCATGTTCTGTTTCAATTGCCTCGCATAATGAACAAATTGTAAGTCAAACATTTTCAATAATTTTTCGTCTAGTAAACTATTAACCATGCTAGTTAAAGTATGTTGGTGTTTTTTTTTTTTTTTTTGAAATTGAAGTATGTTGGTGTATACACACACACACACACACAGACACACACACACACACACACACACACATATATATATATATATGTACACACAAAAACACACACACACATACATATACACATAGTATGTTATCGTTTTCATTTCGTCGTAAATTTAACAGATCACTGTAGCCTCAGCAACAATTGTCAACTGCTGCAATTCGTGGAAGTTTGTTGGTTCCAATGTATTGCAACTGCTGCTATGGCAGCAACTTATCGGTATCACAACACCCAAATTAGTGCTGATTTAAATTCAGCTGCTGCTATCCTCATCAACACACATAATTCAAGGGCTATTTTAGAATAATAAAACAAACAAATATACACACACAGAGAATTTTTTGAAAACGATACCCACAATGACGTGTATTAAATAAATCATACCCTACATGACAAAAGGTATGGAATCTAGTATATTCCCATTGTATAATATATAAACTGAAGAAACTTAGCATCATATATGTGAACTCCTAACAAATCAGTGTCTAAATATAAAGGCACAACAATTTAGAGGTAAATAATACACAAAATTTTCTAATAATTTTATCAATTACCATAAATTTTTAGTATTCAAGTAATGAATGCAGAAAGCTGTAACAGGAAAGGAACCAACGTTCCATCAGGCATTTCGATATTGGCATGTTTTGAAAGACCCGTCTAATTCCTCAAAAAATACCAAAAAAATATGTAGGAGCAGTAGATATGTGGACAACAAATCTGCAAAGACAATGGTAATTATTTTATTTTATTTTATTTGAGTAGTTAATATGTTTGCAGTATTTAATAGACGTCCCCTCAGTCACCAGCATATCAAAATTTAATATGGACGACGAATACTTCCTTATATAGTGTTCGTTTTAGCGATGACGAATACTTCTGTATCAGATGCGAAGGCAACAAAGAAATTCCCTTTCAGAACTATGGAAAATATACTATCAGCACAGCATGAGGATGAATGTTTTCTTTGTCATAGTAGCAAGAGCCATTGCCAATATTAATAGAATTGTTAAACTTGAAATAATATGATCATAAGCTGTTCAATTTTTTTTTGTTTGTGATGATTTGAAATTGGAGCTTGATGAATTTTGTTCTTATGCAAAGAAAAAAAAAAGGCAGTATTTAATGATTTTTTTATTACTCAGGAGAATTATATCAAGAAGAAGGCCGAGTCTGAGGAAGCAATGGATGTTTTCAATCCACAACATTGGGTGGATTCGTCAGGTGGACTGACAAAAGGGAAGATTTATGGAACACCTCATGTAGATACTAATATTTTATATGGAGGTTCTGAGTCTTCTTCAGCCAGTGCTCATCAGGGTTCATCTACCCAGCCAATAAATCCGCAGTTTTCATTGGAAGAAGTTGTTTAACGGTATGAGCTATAAATATGAAATTTACAATAAATGTTGAATTTTTATGTGGTTATCTAATTCTAATTCATATATTATGTTAAAATAGGGTATTGGATAGATTGAAGCAGTCCCCTGATGTACCTATCCAGGCCACTGCACAGCCAACCACTGCACAGCCAACCACGGATCATGTCGTAACGTCTTCTCAACCAACTGTGCCTACATCACCTTATATTTCTGATCAGTCTATTATGCCTGCACAGACCACCATGCCTACGCAGTTACAACAAATGGGGCTTTCTTCGTTCAATGGTACATTTCCTCATTTGATAGGTTAGTATACTTCTATTCACAGTTTCTGTTATTCATTATGGCTTTTACGTAATTTACGTGAGATGTTCCACTCTCTACAAAGTTGAATTTATACATGCTTATCAAATTTGATAGTGGAAAATGAGACTAGTTGTTTTATACAAGTACATAAATAGAACGAACCTTCAATGTAGACTTTTAATGGGGTTAGGGTTCCACCTTTTTTCTTCTTCTAGATCCCTTTCTCTTGTTTATTCATCACTTCCCCTTTGCCTCCTAAATTTTCCTCCGCGATCCACTTTTATGTCTTGTTTTTTAAATTCTGTCTTTGTTTTTTTTCTGCCTTTGCTCTAGTTTTCTCTTTTCCTATTGTCATGGCATACACTAGCTGCATAATACTCTTGCCCCCGCCATGCGCAATCTAGATCTGTCATGCACTTCTCTATGCCTCACCGTCTTTGTATTTCCTATCATCCTTGAGTTCCCCTATTGATTTCCATTTCTTGACATATCCTCGTGTGCGGAGATCTCTATATTACACGAAAATATATTATGTTTTGTACCAAGGACACATCCTCATTGTAAACTCTAGGACTGATCTGAAGCGCCCTATAACCGCCGTCGCTAAAAGCCCAAGTCCTAACAACATTCAATCCATATTGTGATGCTTGCTGAAATGTGCTTTTGATGCTTGGTATCTAGTAGTAGGGCCAGCAGCAGTGTACATGAGCCAATATGCATTGAGCCCCTTAACATAAAATGGCGACAGTACAAAAGTGTGCGTTTCATAAAAGCAGGCAATTTGGACAGCTCTGTTATTACCGCTATTGCAAGCTACGTACTTCGCAATGAAATCGATATTATCAAACAATTATATAATTCAAAAATCATATTTGATTGGCTAATTGTATTTTGTATAGAAGATTTTTGATATTTTTTTATAATATATAAAAAGCAGAAAGGTTTAAAAGTGATGTCAGTTTAAAAATTTGTAAAGTGATGAGTCTGGTTTTGTGTAGTTTTATTTATAATGCAATGTTTATTTTTTAAAACTAATTTGCATAATTTAGTTAATGTTATAGCCAAAGACTATTATAACTTCAGGCATGTTATAGCCAAAGCCTATTATACAAATTTAGGATTTGTTTTATTACATTTTGTCATGTCAAATTTACTTTAGATAACAGAACGGTGGCTATTTTTTGATTTCTTGTAGTATTGAGCTTGTCCCTCATCTGCTTAGACCAATTTATCTCAACTGTTCTGTCCTTTTGCACATGAAAAGTACTGTTAGAAGATTTTTGGGAAATTCTGTTTGTGCTTGGTAAAATTCCGTTCTGCTTTGGTTTCTGGCATAGGCTTGATAAGAGTCATAAGACTTCAAATTATTTTGTGCCAGCCTCTCTTTTATTCTTCCTATTTTTGTTCATTTTTTTTAATTTGATCTTCTTGTGATTCTTTTTGGGGGGCAATTATGAATTGTATTATGTCTCATATGGTTTATTCATTGCTTAATACAACAAACAGTAAGAGTTTAATTCTCATCACATTTACTATTTTTCTTAGGGCATTTTTTATAGATCTCGGCTGGGGCAACATTTTAGCTCGAGCCAGCACTGATTGAAGGAGAACTAAATGAAAACGGGAACAATTTCGAACCCCGTTTTGTTGAACTAGTACTAAGGTTAGCTAGGAAAATCACACAGCAAATCATAGCCACTAGTCGGTCTTTGTTTGAATTCCAAATACTAACAAAAGTCACCCAACCATACCGAGTTTCTTTCTTTGTCTTCCATCTGTCTTCCTTGAGACATTTCAACAACAAGGATATAAACCACCATGTACTATTCTCTATTGAGTTCCATACAAATATCATTCATCATAATACGCATTTGTTCATTGTTTAGCGATCAATGTATAACGAAGAGAAGTAAATTAAGACGTGGGATGAGATTGAGAAATTCAATGAAGCAGAACTAACTTTTTTTGTTGATTATGTTTGTGGATGTACAGCTTACAGGGCGAAGGCAGTTTGTCAGTATGTGGTAAAACAATGACATTACTAATAAAAAAACTGAAAGTTTCAGCAAGTAGTATGTATGTTTAATATACTTGGAAAACGAACATCACAGAAGAAGTTTTTGTATTGTCTTACATCACAACTTTGCGTGCATGTTACTGTACCTAATGAGATTGTTTTGTATACACGAAACTTGTAATGCATACGAAGTTAAGGCGTACAAAGTTGCTGTGTCTAACTTGTTTATTACAATCTATTTACAAGTCGATGCACACAAATGTGCTATGTCAAATCACAGTAACATGTTAACTTGTAGGCTAGTAATGGATTTTCATAATAAATAATCTCATTTTAACCGTTGTTCTTATAGTAATTTGTATGTATTTTGTTTATCAGGTCACGGATCTATGCCAGTAGGGGCATATCCATCACAGTCGCCTATGCATTCGAACGCCTTCAGGACCACGCAACAAAGTATGCCATTTTTTGAGCTAATGCAACAACTGCCATATATGCAACAATTTCCACATATGCAACACTATCCAGAACCTTCTATGCCTTATCAGTCGCCTCAAAATCGCGAAGAACACCGTCATCATGAAGGTATGGAGTGAATTGGCGTTTCAACTTTGCTTGCTTTGTTTTTCTTATTGAAGGTTCGTATGTATCTACATACATGTTAGTGTACTACTTGTTTCTTTTGTTTTTGTTTCAACAGTTGTATGTACCTTTGTTTTGTGAACATGCTGGACCGACCTTGTTTTAATGAAAGTTGTTTTAGACATACATCTTTTCTTTCCAGCTGCTAATATATGTACATTTCCTGTGTTCATGAATAGTAATTTCTATATAAGTGAATATATTTTGATATGTATGAAATTGTATTGATGATATGGTGAATCCATGATATTCGTTTATCATTGTGGATATTTTATTGTTCAAAAATTACAAATTTAAGACCGACTAAAGACAAAATTTCAGTTTCTAAATTTCAGTTTCAAATATGATTTAAGACTGCAGTATCAGTCTTTACAATTTGAGACTGAAATCTCAGTCTTAATATTTTTTTGCGACTAAGAAATCAAAGACTGAAATTTCAGTATTTGATCAGTCTTTAATTATGATTTAGAGACTGAACTAGTTGATTAAAAACTTAAATTGTCAGTCTTTAATTCAGTATTTTTTTGTTGTGTACGTCATCAAGCATGTTAACAAGCTTTGCTTTCTTCATCTATAGCTCCTGCCTCTCAACGGTCGACAATTCATCGCTTCTATGCGCCCAGTTAATGTTGAATCTCCATGCTTTGGTTTAAAATTAATGGTGGCTGCCATAAAGATAACGAATCATGTTTGTGAAACATGCTCAGTGACCGTATTGCTCAGTTTTTTGAAACTGAGATATATATTCAGCTACAAAAAAGTGAGCTATGCTCAACGCTAAAAAAACGCGCAGTGCTTAGCTTATAAGATGAGAAATAGCTCAGTTTTTGAATTGAATTCCATTTTTGGCACAAAATTAACTTAGCTCAGTTTAAAAAACCGAGTATGTCAAAAACTGAAAAACTAAGTTAGCTTTGAGCATTAGCTGAGTTCAAAACACAAATTTGCTGCTGTAAAAAATTAAAATCTGTTCTTGCCTTTTTTTAAATATACAATTTTAATAAAACACTGGAAATTGAAAAAAAATTACGATTATTTCCATATTAATTGTCCAATAGGTCATTACTTGACGTATGTTTTTACCTAAGTGTAGTGAATTTTTTTTCCACAAAATGTTGAAAGAAGTTCAATTCAATTCAATACCTGGCTCTCCCTTATTTTCACGCTATTATTTTGAGCTCTAAAATTGCTTTACCTATCCATTTTGCAGTATCTTCCATATTTCTACAAGAAATGCACTGATCAACACAAGAATGTTTAAAAACTATAAAGATCAGTAGTAAAGTAAATATAATTTAGTAGACATAAACATAAATATCTTCTCTCCAGTAAGTTCATATAATGATTCATCTAGTGTTTTCTATATAATATTGTACAGTTTTCCATTGTTCAATCATGTTATATTATATTGTATAAATTAGGTGAAGAAAGACTAATATGAGACCATGTTCATGAATGAATTAACATACTTGCAGCAAGCATAGAGAAGAATACTAGCTCACACGGTAGGGCCCTTCAGTTTTGCAATCACATGAAATATGACCAATTAACTATTTATTTGTGTATTTTAATAATTCTGACTTCTTATTACTTCTCTTTAATTCAAATCCCTTTTTATTGGCCGAGCAGCATCTACGTGTTGGCCTTTGAAAAAATGACTATGACGTTTGTGAAAATACTGTGTAATTTTGAAGGAAATATGGATTATACTTTTGTATGGTTTTCATCGAGGAGCCGAAGATGGCAAAGCAAATTGAGAAGGAATCGAAATTATTAAAAAGGAAGCGGCAAAAGAATTATTTCATGTGCACGCCAATAAATTTGGCGTCTGTATTTTTACAGCATTGTGTACCGATGTGTTTATTGACTTTGTATTTTTACGAACGTACCGATCATCGATGGTGGTTTCAACGCTATTCAATTTTGCAGTCAATACCCATTTTTTTGTAATGCAAGTTTCACTATATCAGGCTGCGTTTTGTGCATCAACATGTGGGTTGTTTCAACTAACATTAAACCTTAGTCATGTTCTTAATTGCAATTCCAATTACTATCAGAGAAATAAGCAGTAGTCAACCAATTCAGGAAATTGAATAATCCAGATTCCACTAGCTTGGCTTCATGCAGTCTACAAAGGTAACAACCCGAAAATCTGGGCCAGTTTAAAATTTTTATTTTTGAAATTTTAGCGAATTTGGAACATTTAAAATGAATTATTTTAAATAATATCGACGAGAATTTTATTTTGAATAGAATCGAACGTATATTTTATATACGTCGTCGTTAGAATATAAATATTTATTTTAATTTATAAATAGAATTGAAATGGCGCGGTAGTTCGATAATTCGATTTCAAACTTCAATTGAATATATCGGGTGCAAAATAAACCGGATTTTAGTGAAACCAAAAATAATAGGATCTAATTGAGAATGTCTTTCCAACGAATCCGAAAAATCGAAATTTCATAGCGGGAATCAAAAGTTATGTCCAGTTGAAAATTCTGAATAGTCGCTATGGAATTCAGGCCATTAAAAATAGACATTTTGCAAACGACCTCGGATTTCGACGAAACCACTTTTGTTGGATCCGTGATGTCAAATTATTGCTATATTCCAAATTTCATAATTTTTCGAATCAATATGCGAGCGTGGCAAAGGAAAACGCGTTTGACCAGTTTCAGTTGATTTTAATCGACTGGAAAATGGCCATTTTTCAAACCGTCTCAGAATTCGATGAAACTAGTTTTGTTAGGACCGTATCGTCGATACGAAGCTAGAAAATATTTTTATGGAATTTTTAGAGTTCGTATGTGACCCCGGTAAATTGAAATGCGCGTTCAAATTCAATATATAGAGGTATATGTTGATTTTGATGAAAACTGATTGTAACGTTCGAATCAGCTTATGATACATATCCCATTGTGTTCGGAATAGGGGTAATTAGCTATGGACGACAGGCGGTGGGCCTCGTTTCGAGGTCGAAATAAAAAGTCAACTTTTTGAAATTAAAATAATTAAATAATTAAATATAAAATTCCTCTCTCTCTTCCCTTATTCCTTTACTGCCCCCACCCCCCTTTTGGAAAATCGATTCATCAGAAAACGAGAAAAAAAATTAAAAAAAAAAAGAGAGGAAGAGGAGGGAGCGACGCGGGTGGGGGGAAACCCACCGCCGTCGCCATCCCCCTTCCTCCCTGGTGGACACCGCCGCTGCTTCCTTCTTCTCCCTCTCTTCTTCCTTCTCCTCCCCTTCTTCTTCCCGTCCGTTCTGCCTCGCGCCCAATCTGCAACGCCCCACCTCGTACGCCGCCCCTTCTCCCCTCTGCGCCCTACTCCCTCTCGACCTCGACATCGCCCCCCCCTTCTGATTCGATTGCCCACAGCCCTCTCCGCCAAGCCCTCCAACGATCGAACCAAGGTGATTTTTATTTGTTTATTTATTTATAAAACCAATTTTAATTTGTGAGTGCAGTTTTGAATAAATGAAATCAGTTTTATACATATAGCAATGAAAGGGAGGGATTGTTAGTTGATAAAAATTGGGGTTTATATAGTATTTATATTAAAGGTATAATCTTTATTATGGTAGAAGGTTAAAAATATGATTTTTTATATGGTAGAAATCATAAAGGTGCGATTTTTATATGGTATAAATCATAAAGATGCAATTTTTATATAGTAGAAGATATAAAAATACAATTTTTATATAAGTAGTGTATTGAAAATAAAATTTCTATATAATAGAGAATATAGAAATAAAATCTTTATATTTGAAAGGGCGAGATCATTATATTTGAAAAGAGATAAAATCAAATAAAAAAGATTAGATTTTTTTTAAATAGAAAAGATTTGATTTTTATATATTGAATAGCGATGTAAAATTTCGATTTTTATATATTGAATAGCGAAGTAAAAATTCGATTTTTATATATTGAATAGCGAAATAAAAATTCGAATTTTATATATTATATAGCAAAGTAAAAATTCGTTTTTTATACAAGGAGGAGCGTTATAAAAATATAATCTTTATTATATGAACATCGATGTAAAAATAGAATTTTTATCTATATAGTAGCGTTGTAAAAATAGAATTTTTACCTATATAGTAGCGTTGTAAAAATAGAATTTTTATCTATGTAGCATCGATGTAAAAATAGAATTTTTATCTATATAGTAGCGGTGTAAAAATGGAATTTTTATCTATATAGTAGTGATGTAAAAATAGAATTTTTATCCATATGGAGCAATTATAAAAATATGATTTTTATATGCATGGCAATAATATAAAAATGTGATTTTTATATATGTAGTGAATACGGGCAACGAAAGAGACGAAAGGCGAGAACGACGAAGATTTCTATAAATGAAGTGTCGTGGAGTTGGGATAGCTAGTCGATGAGAACTTCTCACTCTAAATTCTTTTTCTAGTAATATATATATATATATATATATATATATATATACTAGGATGCAGACGGTGCTTAGCAGCACCCGACACCCGTCGTCCACAGACCATGGACGGCTTGTTTGTTTGATTGATGTGTTGTGAAAATTATTTGTGATGTCGATGTGAAATCGAAAATAAATTATAGCTGGTTGAAATAAATTAATTATCATTAAGAATATAATTTTTAACGTGAAAGTGAATAAATAAATATTTATAAACAAATCGGCCGATTTGTTTATATACACTTATTTGACTGATATTGATTTGGATGATAAATTTTACACATCGCCCAACTGCACGAATAAAAATATGTGTTTGTTGATTTGAAACCCCACACAGGTGTTGGGATGATATTTGGCATACACTAATCCCAATTATTTAATTGTATGTCGATCGATAGGTCCGACAGGTTGTGTAAGCGTTGATTATTTATATTTGATGCTTATGCAGTTGTGTGGTGCACTTTGGATGATGGTTGATTGGTCATCGTTGCTATTATATACATGTGTTGTATGGAATCCATATAATTAACATTATATAGTGATTGATTGGGCCTCATTCCAATCGGGAAAATAATGAATATTATAAAATAAGATTCATGTGTTGACAGTACTCATTTGTTGAGATTAGTCAAGTGTTGAAAGAAATATAGATTCATGTGTTGAATGGAATAAATATTCATTTGTTGAATAGAATAAATAAGTTTTTGAAAAATATAAAGCCGTGTTGATTAGAGATGCGTTATTTTGACGCGAACGATATTTATATCGATTTTATTCGTTTTATAATGAATATTGAAAAGTGATTTCAAAATTTAATATTTTGAAATGAAATTCAAATTAAATTAGATTAGAATTCAAATTGAAATTTTATTGAATCAATTTGAAATGAATTCGAATCGAATAGAAAATGAATTCGATTCGAATTGAATAGAAAGTGAATTTGAATTCGGATTGAATAGAAATGAATTCAAATTGAGTTAAATTGAAACTGAATTAAAAACGACTTGAAATTGTTTTGAATGAAATTTAAAACGAACAGAAATTGAATTGAAATCAATTTGAAATGAATTCGAATTGAATTAAATAGAAGGTAAATTCAACTTGAATTGAATTGAAACGAATTAGAATTTGAATTGAAACGAATTTGAATTCGAATTAAATAAAATTGAAATGAATTCGAATTGAATTGAAATCAAATCGATTTGAAATTGAAGATGAAGTTGAAATTGTTTTTGAAACGAATTTAGAACTACTTATAAAATTCGTTTTAAAAAGGAAATCGACGAAAAATATAATATATATATATATATATATTATATATATAATGGCCTGAATAGAACGCACCGCGCCGCGGTAGTTCGTGAATTTCGACCATTGACTTCGAATTGACAATACGGGAGATCCGGCCATCGGATTCTCCTAAAACCAGAACCGTTGGGTTCGTATCGAAAAGAGCTTTCCAATGAATATTAGAAATTTGAAATCTAACGGTTGGATTTGGAATTATGTCCAAATCAAATTTAGAAAAGGTCGCTGTAAGTGCAGTTCGATGGCCGTTGATGGAAATCGACTGTACGGGCCTTGATAAAATTATTAAAAATATCTATAATTTGTGTAAAATCATAAGAAATGATTTGTGAAAAACTGGGGTGAAAAATTCCACATTTGAAAGGATAAAAATATATTTTTGTTGAAATGAACTTGTTTTGAACTAGAATTAAAATAAATTTATTTTTGAAATAAATAAATTGAATTTGAAAGTGATTTTGAAAATAATCAATATTCCCAATATGTGAATTGGACTGGAGTTGAATCGAAATTATCTTCGGAATATTTCGATGTTGGATTTCGTGACTATACAGATATTATTATGGGAATTTAAAAGATATATTTTATATCGTTATTTCCAATACGATATTTGTTGGTTTCAGGATTTGATATTGAATATAAGCCGGTATATTTTCTATTCAGAGCCTTGTATTTAATATCAAATGTGATTTGGGTTTGTCGTGAATGGTGTCTTCATTAACAATGTTCTTAAGCCCAACAGAGAAAAAGATTAAATCTTCCTATTTAGATTTAATGAAGTGTATCAATTAAATAATATTTAATTGGAATTGAATTTAAATTGGTTTTTGGGTTTATCGTGAGGTGTTTTGAACAACGCCTGTTCTTTAACCCGACTAGCAATAGAGTGTGATTTTGGGTTTATCATGAATCGTGTTTTAGATGACATTGGTTCTTTAACCCAGTTAAAGATAGGTTATTGATTTTTGAAAAGATTAAAACTAAGTGGAGTTTTAATGAATCTTTAATTAGATTGAAATGTGAATTGATAATTTAAATTTTCAAATCTGAAAGGTGATTGAGAATGGAGTACCACCAGTTTTGCTCCAAAGCGATAGTTAAATCTTTAATTAGATTTGAGCGTGAAATGGTAATTAATTTTACCGATAGCACCGTGGTCTTAGATATGGAGTATTACCAGTTTTCTCCATGGGATATATAGGTTGGGATTGGGAAATAAAACAAATAATTACTTCGGTGTGGTTCGCTAATCCCGACTAGTTCGAAATGATATCCAAAGGAAGAATAAAGAATAAATTTAGAAGAATTTATCTTGGATAAAATTAATGGGAACCTTTCCCTAAGAATGTGATTTTGTGAATAAAAGAATATTATGGATTGGAATGAGGCGTTTGTTGTGTTTGTGTGACATTCGTTTATTATATACGTGGGTTATTCAGAAAGGCCGGGTTTATACCCATTCTGAATAACCGATTCGACGAGATGTCAAAGATGAAGACGGTGGTTGAAGACCGGAAGTCTTCACATCGTATTGGGTGATTACTGATGATCTCGATTGGGCTGTACACCCAAGATGAGGGAATCAGTTGGTAATCGTCCAGACGTACTTGGAGATGGATGGATATGCGAGGAAAGTACCTCCGGTTTCGTTCAGACCCAAAACGAACTTGTATATGGATTGTGTGTCTGAAATTGGATTTTATCCTGTGTTGATTGTTCTCTATTAAATATACATCTGTTTGGCGGTAGAAAATTTATTCTCTTGCTTAACGCCCTTCTCTGAGACGTACGAGCTCAGAGGTTGTATATCGATGGACATCAGTCGCATGGAGTGAATTGCCAGTGTGGCACGCGTAAGTGGCAATTGATCAAGGCTTCTGTTGAAAAGCAAAGTCTTATGGTTGATGATCAAAGCACGGCCTGTGTGGCGCAGCTTTGTGTACAACGTGAATTCGCGAGCCTCACACCTCGGTATGAGTCAAAAACGGGAAACAGACCCAAGGAGTGCACGACGTTTCTTTCTAGCTATGGCGGTGTAAGTGACCTACCAGCCCTGACATTTATATACTTTTCACCTGTGTGGTTGTTGGATACAAGGCGCCTCGGATATAGGTCTGTAAGGACCGGGAAACATGTGTTCAGGAATAACCAACCCTCAAAAGTAAGAGAGGACCGACCTTGGAGGTTCCAAAGGATCATAGTGGGGTCCTGAGGCATTTGCTAAAGTGTCTCGAACGCAGAGAGGAGCTTGCCCCTTGCCTCGACTCATGACTGAAATCCAATTTCCAATACGTGATATTGCGGTTTTATTTGTAGAACCTAGTATGGCGACATAGTGGTATGGGTCATTTATGCCGCCTATTATTGATATTTATGATTGAAATTGTTTTGACACTATACACTTATAATAGTATCAAATAATGTGTTTTTAACGTATCAAGCATGCTTTGGCTATTATAAGGTAAAAAACCCTATCCTCCGGCTTGCGTTGCATTGTGTGATGGGACCTGGGTCTTATAATAGCTTCATTTTTCTATATTTAGCATTGCGTTGTTTATATTATGCACTGGTATTCTTGGGAGGAAACCCGTTCCGTGTTATACGGCGTGGTCCCTTGATTTACCGAACTTTAAAATAAAGATTAATAACTGTTTTAGTTCTCACACCAGTCCCTTGACTGACCTGAAGTTTATTGTTTTAATCTAAACTCTGAGTGCCCTTATTTTCAACATGGGCAGCTAGTAGTTTTGGTTTTGCAGATTTATATTCACAGGATCCTGATTTACAGCTGGAACGATGCTCGGAAAGCTTTGTATACGTGCATTACTTCTAGTTGTGCTTTTGTATTATTTTCCGCTGCGATGTATTTAAATGTAATTTAAATCTCTGATATTTGTTGAATGTAATTTATTCATTTATACTCTGTATACTCTTGTATCTGATGGAATTGTTGTAATAATAATGAAATGTTCTTCTGTTTGAGTTCTATTTTGTCTTGTCCTCAATTCTATCCGTGCTTTCCTTCACGGGAAAGTTCGGGTCATCTCAGTTTGGTATCAGAGCTTTGGTTTACAGAGCACAAAGAACAAGACACATTAGAACCATACGAAAGAATTCATCAGATATTGGATTAGTAATATCCAATTAGAATTACTTGTTAGAGATAGGATCAGTAGTATCCTAGAACGAGTGTGAAGAGTATATTTTTCAAATGAAAACAATTTTGTTTTGAAAATTTAAATTGTTTTAAACGTATTTGAATATTGATTTATTTTGAATATATAAAGATTTCGCGTATACGCGTCATGAACGTATATTCGAAGTTTTAATATACTGGATAGATATAGAATTACACTCTAGTTGCCCGGAGATGATATTGATAATGACCATGGCATCATCAATATTTATGTTCGTGTTTCGAAGGTGTGATTTCTATATATTTCCATTAGACTGGTGTGAGAACCAAAACTAATATAGCTAGAATACATTGTTGTGAATTGGCATCAATACATGATCTTCTGCATATATATCAAAATTATGAATTTGAAACTCTAATTCACTAATTGATTGATGTTTGTGTTGTTTGTTTATTTGTTTGATAATTTTGAACCATTTAGCCTAATAGAATCAAATATTGAATTGTGTTGAAAATTGGTCGCATTTGCTTGTATATACAAGTACTTACATTGAACAGGTCATAGCAAGGAGGCTAGAGCAGAGAAATAAAATTTGTTTGCCCGATAAATAGATACATATTTACTATAATTTACTGTTTTGTTTGGTTGATGATGATTTTATGAGCCGATTGGCTAGCCGCTTGGCTTTTTCTTTTTCTTTTTGAGATCAGAAGGCCTATATGGCAATTTCGGGATTTTCCCATTACTCCCGGTGCAAGGGAGGTTATGGCGAAATTTTTCGAAAATTTAGGGTGTTAGCCAAATTTTTGGAAAATTTGAAAAGTTCTTAGAAACTGAAAAGTTGAAGAACTTAAGCCATAGTCAAAATAATGGAAGTTGAGTTGATTTGTTAAAAAACTTTCGGCTTTGTTCCTTTTCGGCCTTTGATTTAGAGAAGATTAGAATATCATCAATAAAAACCAGAACAAATTTATTCAATTAAATCACACATTGAACTGATTAGAAAATAGTTAGAAATATATACTTGTGCATTATATATATTTGAACAGGAAATTGGATAGCTGTTGAGTAAAGATTTTATTTGCGTGCCCGACAAATAGGTAAACCTTAATGAGTTGGATGCGCACTTTTATTATTATATCAACTCCTGTGAATGCCATTGGATGCAGAGTGCTGGTTATTCTGTGTGTAATTAATAAACATCGCCATAGGATAGCAACAATTAATTTTGAACTACATTACATGGCATACTTCTAGAAGATAGGCATACTTCATCATATACCACATAAGCATTTGGAGCTTGTGTGACTAGGTGGAAGATTTACCATACGAGCGAGAGGCTTGTATGGCGATGACTATATTTTACAGGTTGAACTGATGACTGATATGGACAATATAAAACTGTAACGATAAAATTGCCAGATTAATAAAAACCCCACACGGGTCTAGAGTTGACAATAATCACGACTATCTAGTTATTAGATACGGCACATGGACTATTTATTTCCCACACGGGATGAGGTGACGAGGATTTATCCTCTGGAGCATTTAAAATACACACTCCCTTAGGCTTTGACAGGATGACGAGAATTTATTCTCTGGATTTATTATCAATACACGCTCCCCTGTAAACACCAGAATATATCACTATAAATATGTGTGTGCTTATTAGGATTTATTGGGTACCTAATACGGCCCAATAAATTTCCAAACCTCTCCCCGTACAAAGGAGGTTATGGCGAAATTTTTCGAAAATTCCGGGTGTTAGCCAAAATTTTGAAGAATTTGGAAATTCTCAGAAATTGAAAAGTTGGAGAATGGAAGCCAGATCGAACGTAGAGTTGATTGATCAAACCACTTTCGACTTTGTTCCTTTTCGGGGACGAAAAGTTTTAAGTGGGAGAGATTGTAACAACCCGAAAATCTGGGCCAGTTTAAAAATTTTATTTTTGAAATTTTAGCGAATTTGGAACATTTAAAATAAATTATTTTAAATAATATCGACGAGAAATTTATTTTGAATAGAATCGAACGTATATTTTATATACATCGTCGTTAGAATATAAATATTTATTTTAAATTATAAATAGAATTGAAATGGCGCGGTAGTTCGATAATTCGATTTCAAACTTCAATTGAATATACCGGGTGCAAAATAAACCGGATTTCAGTGAAACAAAAAATAATAGGATCTAATTGAGAATATCTTTCCAACGAATCTGAAAAATCGAAATTTCATAGCGGGAATCAAAAGTTATGTCTAGTTGAAAATTCTAAATAGTCGCTATGGAATTCAGGCCCTTAAAAATAGACATTTTTGCAAACGACCTCGAATTTCGACGAAACCACTTTTGTTGGATCCGTGATGTCAAATTATTGCTAGATTCCAAATTTCATAATTTTTCGAATCAATATGTGAGCGTGGCAAAGGAAAACGCGTTTGACCAGTTTAAGTTGATTTTAATCGACTGGAAAATGGCCATTTTTCAAACGGTCTCAGAATTCGATGAAACTAGATTTGTTAGGACCGTATCGTCAATACGAAGCTAGAAAATATTTTTATGGCATTTTTAGAGTTCATATGTGACCCCGGTAAATTGAAATGCGCGTTCAAATTCAATATATAAAGTTATATGTTGATTTTGACGAAAACTGATTATAATGATTGAATCAGCTTATGATACATATCCCATTGTGTTCGGAATGGGGGTAATTAGCTATGGACGACAGGCGGTGGGCCTCGTTTCGAGGTCGAAATAAAAAGTCAACTTTTTGAAATTAAAATAATTAAATATAAAATTCCTCTCTCTCTTCCCTTTTTCCTTTATCTGGCCCCTCCTTTTTGAAAATCGATTCATCAGAAAATGAGAAAAAAAAATAAAAAAAAAGAGAGGAAGAGGAGCGAGCGACGCGTGTGGGGGGAAACCCACCGCCGTCGCCATCGTGCCCCCCCACTTGGTGAACACCGCCGCCACTTACTTCTTCTCCCTCTCCTCTTCTTTCTCCTCCCCTTCTTCTTCCTGTCCGTTCTTCCTCGCACCCAAACCGCAACGGCCCACCTCGTACGCCGCCCCTTCTCCCCTCCGCGCCCTCCTCCCTCTCGACCTCGACATCGCCCCCCTTCTGATTCGATAGCCCACAGTCCCCTCCGCCAAGCCCTCCAACGAGCGAACCAAGGTGATTTTTATTTGTTTATTTATTTATAAAACCAATTTTAATTTGTGAGTGCAGTTTTGAATAAATGAAATCACTTTTATACATATAGCAATGAAAGGGAGGGATTGTTAGTTGATAAAAATTGGGGTTTATATTGTATTTATATTAAAGGTATAATCTTTATTATGGTAGAAAGGTTAAAAATATAATTTTTATATGGTAGAAATCGTAAAGATGCGATTTTTATATGGTAGAAATCATAAAGATGCGATTTTTATATAGTACAAGATATAAAAATACAATTTTTATATAAGTAGTGTATTGAAAATAAAATTTCTATATAATAGAGAATATAAAAATAAAATCTTTATATTTGAAAGGGCGAGATCATTATATTTGAAAAGAGATAAAATCAAATAAAAAAGATTAGATTTTTTTCTAAATAGAAAAGACTCGATTTTTATATATTGAATAGCAAAGTAAAAATTCGATTTTTATATATTGAATAGCGAAGTAAAAATTCGATTTTTATATATTGAATACCGAAGTAAAAATTCGATTTTTATATATTGTATAGCAGAGTAAAAATTCGTATTTTATACAGAGAGGAGCGTTATAAAAATATATTCTTTATTATATGAACATCGATGTAAAAATAGAATTTTTATCTATATAGTAGCGTTGTAAAAGTAGAATTTTTATCTATATAGTAGCGTTGTAAAAATAGAATTTTTATCTATATAGCATCGATGTAAAAATAGAATTTTTATCTATATAGTAGCGGTGTAAAAATGGAATTTTTATCTATATAGTAGCGATGTAAAAATAGATTTTTTATCCATATGGAGCAATTATAAAAATATGATTTTTATATACATGGCAATAATATAAAAATGTGATTTTTATATATGTAGTGAATACGGGCAACGAAAGTGACAAAACGCGAGAACGACGAAGATTTCTATAAATGAAGTGTCGTGGAGTTGGGATAGCTAGTCGGTGAGAACTTCTCTCTCTAAATTCTTTTTCTAGTTATATATATACTAGGATGCGGACGGTGTTTAGCAGCACCCGACACCCGTCGTCCACAGACCATGGATGGCTTGTTTGTTTGATTGATGTGTTGTGAAAATTGTTTGTGATGTTGATGTGAAATCGAAAATAAATTGTAGATGGTTGAAATAAATTAATTATCGTTAAAAATATAATTTTTAACGTGAAAGTGAATAAATAAATATTTGTAAACAAATCGGCTGATTTGTTTATATACACTGATTTGACTGATATTGATTGGGATGATAAATTTTACACATCGCCCAACTGCACGAATAAAAATATGTGTTTGTTGATTTGAAACCCCACACGGGTGTTGGGATGATATTTGGCGTACACTAATCCCAATTATTTAATTGTATGTCGATCGATAGGTCGACAGGCTGTGTAAGCGTTGATTATTTATATTTGATGCTTATGCAGTTGTGTGGTGCACTTTGGATGATGGTTGATTGGTTATCGTTGCTATTATATACATGTGTTGTATGGAATCCATATAATTAACATTATATGGTGATTGAATGGGCCTCAATCCAATCGGGAAAATAATGAATATTATAAAATAAGATTCATGTGTTGACAGTACTCATTTGTTGAGATTAGTCAAGTGTTGAAAGAAATATAGATTCATGTGTTGAATGGAATAAATATTCATTTGTTGAATAGAATAAAGAAGTTTTTGAAAAATATAAAGCCGTGTTGATTAGAGATGCGTTATTTTGACGCGAACGATATTTATATCGATTTTATTCGTTTTACAATGAGTATTGAAAAGTGATTTCAAAATTTAATATTTTGAAATGAAATTCAAATTAAATTAGATTAGAATTCAAATTGAAATTTTATTGAATCAATTTGAAATGAATTCGAATCGAATAGAAAATGAATTCGATTCGAATTGAATAGAAAGTGAATTTGAATTCGAATTGAATAGAAATGAATTCAAATTGAATTAAATTGAAGTTGAATTAAAAACGAATTGAAATCGTTTGAATGAAATTTAAAACGAACAGAAATTGAATTGAAATCAATTTTAAATGAATTCAAATAGAATTAAATAGAATGTAAATTCAAATTGAATTGAATTGAAACGAATTAGAATTTGAATTGAAACGAATTTGAATTCGAGTTAAATAAAATTGAAATGAATTCGAATTGAATTGAAATCAAATCGAATTGAAATTAAAGATGAAATTGAAATTGTTTTTGAAACGAATTTAGAACAATTTATAAAATTCATTTTAAAAAGGAAACCGACAAAATATATATAATATATATATATATATATTATATATATATAATGGCCTGAATAGAACACGCCACGCCGCGGTAGTTCGTGAATTTCGACCATTGACTTCGAATTGACAATACGGGAGATCCGACCGTCGGATTCTCCTAAAACTGGAACTGTTGGGTTCGTATCGAAATGAGCTTTCCAATGAATATTATAAATTTGAAATCTAACGGTTGGATTTGGAATTATGTCCAAATCAAATTTAGAAAAGTTCGCTGTAAGTGCAGTTCGATGGACGTTGATGGAAATCGACTGTACGGGCCTTGATAAATTATTAAAAATATCAATTATTTGTGTGAAATCATAAGAAATGATTTGGGAAAAACTGGGGTGAAAAATTCCACATTTGAAAGGATAAAAATTTATTTTTGTCGAAATGAACTAGTTTTGAACTGGAATTAAAATCAATTTATTTTCGAAATAAATAAATTGAATTTGAAAGTGATTTTAAAAATAATCAATATTCCCAATACGTGAATTGGACTGGAGTTGAATCGAAATTATCTTCGGAATATTTCTATGTTGGATTTCGTGACTATACAGATATTGTTATGGGAATTTGAAAGATATATTTTATATCGTTATTTCCAATACGATATTTGTTGGTTTTAGGATTTGATATTGAATATAAGCCGGTATATTTTCTATTCAGAGCCTTGTATTTAATATCAAATGTGATTTGGGTTTGTCGTGAGTGGTGTCTTCATTAACACTGTTCTTAAGCCCAATAGAGAAAAAGATTATATCTTTCTATTTAGATTTAATGAAGTGTATCAATTAAATAATATTTAATTGGAATTGAATTTGAATTGGTTTTTGGGTTTATCGTGAGGTGTTTTGAACAACGCCTGTTCTTTAACCCGACTAGCAATAGAGTGTGATTTTGGGTTTATCGTGAATCGTGTTTTAGATGACATTGGTTCTTTAACCCAATTAAAGATAGGTTATTGATTTTTGAAAAGATTAAAACTAAGTGGAGTTTTAATGAATCTTTAATTAGATTGAAATGTGAATTGATAATTTAAATTATCAAATCTGAAAGGTGATCGAGAATGGAGTACCACCAGTTTTGCTCCAAAGCGATAGTTAAATGTTTAATTAGATTTGAGCGTGAAATGGTAATTAATTTTACCGATAACACGGTGGTGTTAGATATGGAGTATTACCAGTTTTCTCCATGGGATATATAGGTTGGGATTGGGAAATAAAATAAATAATTACTTTGGTGTGGTTCGCTAATCCCGATTTGTTCGAAATGATATCCAATGGAAGATTAAAGAATAAATTTAGAAGAATTTATCTTGGATAAAATTAATGGGAACCTTTCCCTAAAAATGTGATTTTGTGAATAAAAGAATATTCTGGATTGGAATGAGGCGTTTGTTGTGTTTGTGTAACATTCGTTTATTATATACGTGGGTTATTCAGAAAGGCCGGGTTTATACCCATTCTGAATAACCGATTCGACGAGATGTCAAAGATGAAGACGGTGGCTGAAGACCGGAAGTCTTCACATCGTATTGGGTGATTATTGATGATCTCGATTGGGCTGTACACCCAAGATGAGGGAAACAGTTGGTGATCGTCCAAACGTACTTGGAGATGGATGGATATGCAAGGAAAGTGCCTCCGGTTTCGTTCAGACCCAGAACGAACTTGTAAATGGATTGTGTGTCTGACATTGGATTTTATCCTGTGTTGATTGATCTCTATTAAATATACATCTATTTGGCGGCGGAGAATTTATTCTCTTTCTTAATGCCCTTCTCTGAGACGTACGAGCTCAAAGGTTGTATGTCGATGGACATCAGCCGCATGGAGTAAATTGCCAGTGTGGCACGCGTAAGTGGCAATTGATCAAGGCTTCTGTTGAAAAGCAAAGTCTTGTGGTTGATGATCAAAGCACAGCCTGTGTGGCGCAGCTTTGTGTACAGCGTGAATTCGCGAGCCTCACACCTCGGTATGAGTCAAAAAAGGGATATGAACCCATGGAGTGCACGACGTTTCTTTCTAGCTATGGTGGTGTCAGTGACCTACCAGCCCTGACATTTATATACTTTTCACTTGTGTGGTTGTTGGATACGAGGCGCCTCGGATATAGGTCTGTAAGGACCGGGAAACGTGTGTTTAGGAATAACCAATCCTCAAAAGTAAGAGAGGACCAGCCTTGGAGGTTCCAAAGGATCATAGTGGGGTCCTGAAGCATTTGCTAAATTGTCTCGAACGCGGAGAGGAGCTTGCCCCTTGCCTCGACTCATGACGGAAATCCAATTTCCAATACGTGATATTCCGGTTTTATTTGTAGAACCTAATATGGCGACATAGTGGCATGGGTCATTTATGCCACCTATGATTGATATTTATGATTGAAATTGTTTTGACACTATACACTTATAATAGTATCAAATAATGTGTTTTTAACGTATCAAGCATGCTTTGGCTGTTATATGGTAAAAAAAACCTATCCTCCGGCTTGCGTTGCATTGTGTGATGGGACCTGGGTCTTATAACAGCTTCATTTTTCTTTATTTAGCATTGTGTTGTTTAAATTATGCACTGGTATTCTTGGGAGGAAACTCGTTCCGTGTTATACGGCGTGGTCCCTTGATTTACCGAACTTTAAAATAAAGATTAATAACTGTTTTAGTTCTCACACCAGTCCCATGACTGACCTGGAGTTTATTGTTTTAACCTAAACTCTGGGTGCCCTTATTTTTGACACGGGCAGCTAGTAGTTCTGGTTTTGCAGATTTATATTCACAAGATCCTGATTTACAGCTGGAACGATGCTCGGAAACCTCTGTATCCGTGCATTACTTCTAATTGTGCTTTTGTATTATTTTCCGCTGCGATGTATTTAAATGTAATTTAAATCTCTGATATTTGTTGAATGTAATTTATTCATTTATACTCTGTATATTTTTGTATCTGATGGAATTGTTGTAATAATAATGAAATTTTCTTCTGTTTGCGTTCTATTTTGTCTTGTCCTCAATTCTATCCGTGCTTTCCTTCACGGGAAAGTTCGGGTCGTCTCAACAAAAAGCATTTTCACCTATATACCAGTTCTAATCCTCTTCCAGTCTATCAGAAAATTGATTCATTTGGCATTTTGACTTATTATAACAAAAAATTGTCCTGAAGCATTGAGAAATAAGACGAGGACATGGGAAAAGTGAGGATAATAACAGAAACCAGAAAATTGTTAAAATAAGTTTGTAAAACATTTCCCTATAAAACATACCTCATCTCAAACAAAATAATGACACCGCAAAACGTTACCCATTCAAATCCTACGAATTCATACCAAATGTCCAAATAATAAAAATTATAAGTTTAATTATATAATATAGCACGAAGTGTAACTTATAGAAGTAATCGGTTTCTTTTCAAAAAGTTCACCATTCTTGCCATAGTCAGGATATGTTTAACTATGTCCATGAATCATTATTTTTGCATATAAAAGGATGAGTAATGAAAAGAGATTCATCCAAAAAATATTAAATTACTTTCACTGTGATTAACTTTATATCCTATACCTCTTAAAATGAAAAGAGATTCATCCATACATACAAAAATATTGTTATAAACAGTTAAGTCGGCCTAAAAGGATTTTACCTGTGCTTGCATGGGCATTGCTTCATTACAATTACTTCCATTCAGTAACACACCATCTCATGCAAGGCTAGCATCATGTTTCATCTGAAACTGCAACATTGTGCACTTGCTTTCCCGCTTGAATCTGCATATTTCCTTTAGTGCCTCAACTCCTGCTGCAGCTCAACTGTTTTTTCCATGTGACATGCCTGATTGACTCCAGGCCAAAAATACAATTATTGCCTAGAACTTAGCATCTCCTTCACATCATGTGTAGAATGATTACTCAGCAGCTTATACCATCTTCAATTCATGCACAACAGCTTACACCAGCTGATTTAGAACATTGACGTGATCCTTTAATGTTAAACAAGGTAAAAAGAAAACCAAATTCAAGCATGAAACTGCAATAAGTGTGGGAAATTTCTATACTACATTTAAGGTGTTGTGTTAATAGGAATTGAATTTGCCGAACTTATGCGATGTCATCTTCGATAGCCATGCTTGTGTATTTAATTTTTATAGCACTTGCACAACAATTATTTAATTTTTGTAAAATTGGTTAATTACAATAAAAATTCATATTGCATATATCCTATAAAACTTAGTTTTTATAATAGTCAAGAGAATAAAACAACTTTTAGAAACTTGTTTAACTTATTTTGATATTTATGAAACTTACTAAATTATTTAGTAACTTGGTTAATTTAGTTAAAAAATTTATAAAATATAGTAAATTTTAATAAACTTATTTAATGTCAGTAAAATTTAGTTAATTTTTACAAACATGGTTAATTTAGTTAAACATTCATAGAACTTAACTTCTGAAGAAACTGGTTATGTTTTATTAATTGGTTATTTTCTTGAACTTGGTTATCTTTCTAGAACTGATTAACATCTACAAACTTAATTATTTTTATGAATTTATTTAACTTTTATAAAACCTATTTAACTTCAATAAATATTAGTAATCTTTACAAGTTAGTTAATTATAAATATTAAATGTACAGCAGTTTGCCGTAGGAAAAAATTTATAATCAAAAGTATTTAATGAGGGTTACTTCTTGTCTGCACAATTTAAACCAACACTCATACCCTGGAGACATGCTAAGCTAAAATGAAACATTTATAAATATCATTTCATATGCTCAATGGGAAACCAGTTTCATGTTTATGCTTCCACAATTTTTAAGACAACAAGGTAAATTATTTATAAATAATCTGAAACCAAACACTACCCATTTCTAGCAATTAGCATTTAGATAACACTATTATATAATTACACCACGTGATAGCCCACACATGCAACGCATCCAAAAGCATGCTAATGATTCATTTCCAGTTCTGCCTGAAAATATCGATTGATCATGTGTTTATTTGTTATATCCACCAAAATACATAGTATAAATATCCACCCGAATATGTGCTACAAATATTCACAATAAGAGTACTAACATACTAGGAAATATGGAAATTTATTCTTCATATCAGAAATACCATTCAAAAAATCGATCTATTGGACATGATTCAAAGTGTTAAAGAACTTCAATTTTGCTCCTTGTTTAAGTAGTTTTTCCTCTGTCTTCTCCTTCACAGTTCTTTCCAGTTCTTATATACTCCTACATTGTGCCTTCCTTATTATATTAAAAGTACAAGGCAAGATTCATGTGTTGCCTCCGCAATAAAGTAATGGGTGAACTTGCTTTCTAACAATGTACAAACAATAAAACCAAAAAAAAATCTTAAGATATATGATTAGGTATCAACATAATGGTTTATGTACATGTATCTTGAAATATAGTCAAAGGGGTTAAAACAAAAGCTTCCCGATTTGAATATGAAAAAGAAAGAAAGCAAACTTATTTGCTCAAATAATACTTCAAAAGCTTAACCTTCTGTACTGTAGCAGTACCATAATCTTACACTGGGCAAACCATAAACTGCAAATTTTAGTATATATAACATAATGATTACACCAATGATTGGTAATTCATAACATCATAAATGGATGGGTTTAAAGTACTAAAAAACATAAATTTAAAGACACATATGATTAAATTTTGGAATTTAAACCCATTGTCAATATGATAAAAACTTAATAATTTAATGAGATTAAGCCAAGCTTTTTTGGGATAAAAAACAATCATAGAAAGGACAAATAAGAGACTGAATTATCATACATAAGCACTAGAACATGTCACTGTGCAATAGCTTTATCAACCTGGTTTCAAGAGTTGCCTAAACGATAGTAAGAACTTAGGAATACAAAACCAACTATCACCGTTGTATTGAAAAATTATTAAGTTTTAGATCAATGTAATGACCAAATTAGAGACTTTACAACAAGAAGAAAATTGAATAGATATTGATATCTACAAACAACACCATCATGACATCATAGATCCTGATACCACCCCCATCAGATTTCACTACACCGTCAACATGCCTGTAATGGTTGCTTCGACTTAGATCTGACCTCTAAAGTGACCGAATTCATTAATCGAAATTTAGCACATCTCAGCATCCATCCCAAAAGAGAAATGCAAGTGTATTAGGAGACGCGGTCTTCAAGCAATGAAACTCTTTAGGCGGCGACAATGATATTTTGAGGCTATGATAACTCTTAGGGATGAAAAGGGGAGGCAGCAATTGAAAGAGGGAAAATGATTTTTTTTTTGGGTAAAATATGAGAGGGGGAAGCAAACAGGAAAGCCCTAAATATTACAAGCGTTTGAATGCAAAAATTCGCATGTCTATATTGGAAGCAAACAGGAAAGCTGGGAAGAAGGGAGAAGGAGGAAAATAATTTTAGGGGAAGACGAGGATGAAAATAATTTATGTTTAGGCGGAAAAAATGAAACATAACCTGAGAAAAGCGCCAAACGTAACCAGTATTTTAGTCAATTTTTAAATAAATGTAACCAAAATCCCTAAATACAAAATTAAAAACCACATTGGTTACATTTACATATCAAACGCTACCAATGAATGCGACCATATGTATATTTTCTTGTAGTGTTTCGATGGACTTCGTTGACGGGTTGCCTAGGTCAAGAAGGGGCAATACCAGTATTTGGGTAATAATGGATAGGCTCACGTAAAGCGCTCACTTTATACCTGTTAAATGTAGAAGGACCGCCTCGTCCATAGCATCCATTTATCTTAAAGAGATAGTTCGACTCCATGGGATACCCTCCGGCATAGTGAGTGATCGAGATCCTATCTTTACGAGTGAGTTTTGGAAGAGTTTGCAAGTGGCTGTAGGCACAAAATTATGCTTAAGCATGGCCTATCACCCCCAAACCGATGGTCAGACGGAAAGGGTGAACATAGTATTAGAAGACCTCTTGAGATTGTGCATTCTTGACTTTGGAGGAACATGGGAGGATCATCTTCCTTTGGTTGAATTCTCTTACAACAATAGCTATCAAGCCACCATAGGCATGGCACCCTTCGAGGCTTTATATGGAAGACCATACCGATCACCAACTTGTTGGTGGGAGTCATTAGACAAGCTCGTACATGGACCATACATGATTAGAGAAACTTCAGAAAAGGTAGACTTGATAAGAAGACGAATGAAGACTGCACAAGATAGACAGAAGTCCTATGCAGACAAAAGAAGGACCGACCTTGAGTTTGAAGTTGGAGATAAGGTGTTCCTTAAAGTCTCTCCTTTGAGGAATGTCATTCGCTTTAGGTCCGTAGGAAAGCTAGCACCAAGATTTGTAGGACCATTTCCTATCATTGAAAGGATTGGAACGATGGCTTATAGAGTAGAACTACCCGAAAGACTGGCTGGAGTTTACAATTTTTTTCATGTTTCTCAACTACGAAAGTGCTAACATGAGTCTGCGGAAGTTGTGGAGCCAAGTATACTAGAGGAAGTAGAAGTGGAACGAGAAGCGACTGCGAGAAGAGTTCCAACTCATAACTTAGGTACGGAGTCAAAAAGCTACGCAACTGTGAAGTCAAGCTTGTTAAAGTTCAATGGAGTGACGTTGAGGAAGCCGCGACTTGGGAAACTGAGAGTAAAATACGCGCAGCCTACCCTTTTCTTTTTGAGGGTACCTCCTTGATCTCTTTTTCCATAAGTTTATACATGCTTATATCTTTCTTTTTAAGTATATCTCCTCGGTACTATTCTTTATCCTTAGGTAGAAACCAATGGATGTAAACATGTATTTGAAACATGTTATGATTGATGATTGCAAGTGGTTGCTCATGGATGCATATACACACACATTAGATGTTATATCGGCTCAGTCACTTTCATATTGCATATGAAAATATATGTTTTGGTGAATGGATTGAAACTTGAATTGTTATCATATGGATGTTGCATTTGTATGTATGATTGTGCACTCATGTAGAAAGTATGATTAGGAATAATTACATGCATAATGGACTCATGGCACTAACATAATTTACATTAAGGAGGTCAACTGAATCAGTAGACCGCCTTATTTTGCATTAGATAAGGATATGTACAGACACTATGCATATGATCATCAAAGCATTAGAATTCTTTTAAGGACAATGGACGCCTGTGTTTGATGGTTGAATAGATGGATGATTGGTTGGTAGGATATGCATTCTTCTTGACTTGAAGATTTCGGGGACGAAATCCTTTAAGGAGGGGAGAATGTAACACCTTGAATTTTTGTGTCTTTTAAAAGAACGAATTAAAGAATACTTAATTTTTAAAGTGAAAATTAAGGGAAATAGGTTACGCCATTGCGTTCGTCTCGAAAATTTTCTTGGAATACAGTCCAAGTTTTCGTAAATCGGAATTCGAATGAGGAAGTTATGGCCCTCGAAAGTTTCAAGAATTTAAATAAATTAAAACAGCTCAGATTTAAAATTCATAATTCAAAATTCAAACGAAAATCAAAGAAGTGGGTTGGGCGGGATTTCTCCCGCCCCAGGCCAGGTTGACCAGGATGTCGACCAGGGGGTCAACCTCCCCTATACAGGTCGACCTGTGGGTCGACCTACCCCCTCGTCCAGATCCAAAACAGTGATGATTCTCACTTGTGGCTGAGTTTTTCTAACCTGTTGCTGAGTCACTAGGGCTTATGTGGCAATTCTGGATAATTATATCTAGTCTGGACGGTTGTGATTGCCCTAGGATGATCTAACGGCTCACATAAGTTTAAACATCTATAAAAGCAACCCTATTCCTCAACCCTAAATCACACAAATTCATTCCAAGGATCCACCATGCTGTCTATGACCGTCCTGGCCTAGCCACCATTTCTTCTTCAACTAGAAAGCAAGTCAGAAGCTACAAATCAAATCAAAAGTAAATAGTATACATCAAGGGATTGTTATTTAGTTTCAGAATACAGATCCAAGAAAACAAAACTTTCTTTTATTTGCAAGTCCTGTTATTATTCAGATGTGAACGATAAAAAGTTATGATTTGTAATATAGTGAAAACTAGAGTTATTCCTAGTTGTAAGATAATGGTGATGCTGATTCATGTCTAATCTTGTAACGGTTCTATCGTATATGCTTATGAGACTATTGTGGTTATTAGGTTGATGTTAAACCAATCGTGTATTATGTAAATTTGGCGACTTTTTCATGTTATATTACATGCATATTGTTAGGCTAAGACATGTATTACGTTTGGATCTACATTTAGATCTATGAAAATTAGATCCAAAATAAAAGTTTACATTTACATGCCTAGTTGGATCTGTGTAATCCCATATGCTTAAGAATCATGTTTATTGGATCTAAAATAAAAGCTCATATTCACATGCCTAATTGAACTTGTGTAATTCCACAAGCTTAAGATTCATGTTTATTAGATCCAAAATAAAAGTTTACATTCACATGCCCAGTAGAACTTGTGTAATTCTATATGCTTAAGTTTCATATTTATTGGATCCAAATTGCAAGTTTACATTTACATGACTTGTTGGATTTGGGTAATTTCACATGCTTAAGACTCATGTTAATTGGATACGAAAATGCAAGTTCATTGTTTATGCCAAATTCAAGTGACACATGTTTAGTTAGTACCTTATTACATTATGTTGTAGAAATGGAACATGCTTCCTTTTTTTCCTTTTGTGTATAAGTTGGGCTAAGTTACAAGCCTAACATTCTATGTGAATTTTTCGAACGTATGATAGGGGTAACGTTAGGGAAACCTTAAAATTATTATTATTGGCATAATTTGGCCCATATAATACGAATGGTTAGTGGCATAAAAATGGTATAATTTATATACCAACATTTTTGAATATGACTTAGAGGGTAAATGGGGTATAACTTGAATGGCAATAACTATGGATAATTTACATATAAATATGTAAGGTAAATATGTAAATTAAGTAAAAGACGAATATGCCTAACCCGAGGTTAGATTGAGTTACGATGTAAGACTGCCCGGAACTGCCCGGCACATCCAGCAACCGTAAGAATATATATCTAATGTGAGAGGTTAGTGCATAAAGCCAAAAAGAACCCGCGGTTAGATTGATTTGCGGTGTAAGATTGCCCGGAACCGACCGGCACATCCAGTAACCACAACAATACATATCTAACGTGAGTGGTTGGTGGTTTAATAAATGAATTAAAGCTAAGACAGTAATGGTAGGGTTAAGTTAATTAAGGCAAGACTTAACCAATACAATATGTTAACTAAAATGATGGGTGGGGTTAGGTTAATTTGAGAACACTAAACCATTTTAACATGTTGATTAGAAAACCCTAGTAATGGAGACCCATTTCCGCAGTAACCCACATAGACGTATCATGGTACCTTGAACTAGGCAGGGTGGGGCACGATTACTGGGCTGATTATAAACGGTCAAAACAACGGCAGCTGGTACATTAGTGTAGGTTCCGACGGAGTGCGGTCGTGCACGTACTCCGAAGTGGAAAAAGCAGGCACTGGGCATCAGTAGTTATACTCTGTGCATCTTGAATTGTGTTGGGTTTCCACCATAGGACTTGATACACCCCCATGGTGGGACCAGCACAGGTATCTACAATCATGCGGGGCCGAATGACACAAGTGGTAAACGTATACGAGTAGGAGCCGACCAGTAAAAAGGGGATCATTTATCTTGAACAAATGGTGCAAGTTGAAACACTTGTAAGGGGGCAGACAAGTTGAATTGGGTGCGATAGCATATTCAGTCCTATTATCTTATTTTTAGGGTACTGTCCTAAATTCAGTTTATTCGTGTCATAATCCCTTTTCTTGTTTACACGCTAAATAATCACTGGACTTACCAAACTCATGTCTGGCCCATTTTCTTTCGTCTTCTTTTCTTTTGTTTCCCTCCCCCCCAGGTCCGTAGGGAGGGAATACTTCAGCTTAGTTCGGATCATTTCCAGCTTGAAGAGAGTAGATGTACTGCTTGGAATCTCTTTCCATGGGCTGTGGCTTTGGATACTCTCTTATTTGGTATCTATGCTGCCTTACTGTTCTTTTAACGCTTCTTTATGTTTTAATTCAAGACAGAAATTTTGTTGTAATGATTTGGAAGTTGGTTTGACAAAGTTGTTGTAATGTTTTAACTGAACCACATACTTTTGAAATAAATTTAGTTTTTCCGCTGTTTACATGTCTGTCTTGTAAATTATCTGTGTCTTTTACATATAATGCTCCACCGAAGTTAAGGCATTCCCTTTGTGAGTGACATTAACGGAGGTGGGGTGTTTCAATTATCTATATTATCCTCATCTACCCTCAACTAATGAAATCCTGTTTCTAAGTCCAGCTGCGAGAAAACAGAAGCAGCAAACAACTGATCGAACAAATCATCTATCCTCAGCAATGGATGTCTGTTCTTCTTTGTGAGCCTATTCAGCTCCCTATAGTCCACATGCAATCTAAGAGAACCATCAGCCTTCGTGGAAAAAAACAACTGGAGCACCCCACTTCGAGATACTTCTTCTTATGAACCCTTTCTTAAGCAACTCTTTCTCTTGTTTACTAAGATCCCTCCTTTCTCTAGGAACCATGTGGCACACAGGTAATGCAACTGGCTTTGCATTGTCCACCTAGTATATACCGAAATCTATCTCGTATTTTGGAGGTAAGCCCCTAACCTCCACAAAGACATTTGCATGCTCATGGACTACTCGAATAGATTGCAAATCATCAATAGATGTGTCAACAGATTCTAGGTAGCTAAGCATAACAGAACCCTTAGGGTCGCATGATATATCGAGAGTATTACCCAAACTAGTCAACAGTCTAACTACCCTCATTTCACAGTCGAGAATGGCACCATACCTAGCTAGCTAATCCATTCCTAGAATCAACCCATAGCCCGTGAAGCCAAGCACATAAGCATTGCGTTCGTACTCAACCCCATACACATATATTCTCAAATCCCGACATAACATAGAAAGATGAGCCGTACCCCCAATAGTATTTGAGAAAACTACGGGATCTACTACTATACTAGTATCTAGGTGCAGAGACTCAACAACAGAAGCGGTTATAAATGAATGTGAAGAACCATAATCAAAAAATGTACGTACAGGATGATCGAAAAGGAAAATCAAACTTTCAACAGAAATGTTTCTACCTCTCTCTTGTCTAGGTGCCATGAGATCATGAACCTGCCCTCCAGAATAGGTCCTGTCCTCTGTCCTTCCCCTTGTCCTTGCCTTCTTGGGCAGTCTTTAATCATATGTCTTTCCATACCACATTGGAAGCAACCCGTCTTCTTCTTCTTCCCACAGTCCTTCTTCAAATGGCTAGGTATTCCATTATTGTGACATTTCCTTTTCTCTGAACCCTTTTTATCCTTGCCTCCCTTCTTTTATTGTTATTGTTCCTTCTTTGGATCACCTTTCTTATCCTGTGCCTTATCTACATTAGCACCTTTCTCCTCTTCGTGCATCAAGGCCATGTCAACAAGATTCTCGAAAGTAGCCCCCATAGGAATGTGGGACATAGCCAACCCATGTAATGGTTCATTCGGACCCTTGGCAAATCTCAAAGCCTTCTTATGTGTTGTATTAACTAATTCCATACCAAATCTTGGTCACTGGTTAAACTTGTTAACGTATTCCTTCACAGACAAACTCCATTGTTCCAAAGCCAAGAACCTCTCCACGTATAAACTCTCCTCTGCTTGTGAAAGAAATTTCAACTCTAACCTTTGTTTAAAATCCTTCCGCGTCTCCACTGCATGTCCTCCTTTAGTTACTTGCCACCCAAATGCAGCTTCGTCCTTCATCAACCAAGTAGCTAGCGGAATCTTCCTTCCATCATCTATCTCAAAGATACCAAACAAGCCCTCCACTTCCTTGAGCTAATTCCGAGCCTCCACAAACATCTCAGTCCGATAAAATGGCTTTCCGCCCATCGCACGGAAGTCTTTGCATATCTTAGAAAAAGCATCTACATGGGGAGGAAGAGGAGTGGCTGCAGCTGGGGGAGAGGGAACATCTGCTGGGCCTACGGCAGTAGCCCTAGTCTCTAGATACCTACTGAACCAACCTGGTATCTGTACGCCCTCAGGTATAACAAGTTCCCCAGACATGCTGAAAGGAAAAAGGAAGAGATTCAAAATAGAGAATCGAAAGATAGATATTTGGCTTTTGGGGATTTTGTTTTTCATAATAAACTTTTCTCTTAAAACTACCCTCTTTAAAACATGTTTTTCAAAATACTTCTTTCTAAAAATGCTTTTGAAAACGGTTTTCAAACTCTTTTAACTTTTCTAGTAACCTTCAGCTCTGATACCACATGTAACACCCCACGTCCATTAATGTCACTCACTAAGGGAATGCATTAACTTTCATGGAGTATTATAAGAGTATAGAACATAATATCACAAGACAGATGTATGGTACTTAAGAAATTTTAAAATTTATTCATTGCAGCGGAAAAGCTAAACATGTTTGGTTACAACATCAAAACCACATACTGGAACCAAGTACACAAATATCCATCTTGAACAAAATTGTTATCAGAGCAGATAAAAGTAAAACCATAATCCCACTCCAAATAGCCATAATCGAAAAGAGATAAAGCTGAGCGTTACTTTCAACACTTCCAAGCACTTCATGAGGAAAGAGGTCCAAGTCAAGCTTCACTAATCCCACCTTGAGGACAATGGGTGAAGGGGGAGAAGAAAGAAAACAGGCGAAACAAAAAGTGTCAGACATAAGTCTGGAAAATCTAGTGACTTTAACAATACAATCAGTAAAGTAATAGGATATAAACATAAACTGGATATAACAGATGACTGTAACATAAGCAGATATGACAAGGTAAACAAGGTAGGTAAGATAGACATCGACTGCGCTTCTAACCACTATAAGATATGCTCTGCACCATACCACATACTAGTTACATACTAAAAGATGATCCCTCCCTACTAATCATAATAATGGTAGCCTCGTGTACCCTTAGCTACTCTCGTAGGTGCCCACTTGCTCCTACAACCACTAGTTGTACCCACTACCCTCCCGATTCGATCGACTCCCTAACCTCGTAGATACCTGTGTTGGTCCCACAATAGGGTGTATCACTCCCTTAGGTGGAAACCCTGATACTATTGAAATGCACAACTTATACATATAAGATGCAACAACGTCTTACCTACCAGCCGGACCCACGCACACACATGACTCCGTTGGACTGGCACTGTCATCGCTAACTCTTTATTGACCTCTTACGATCAACCCCAGTAAGCGTGTCCCTGTCCTAGACCTAGTTCGAGCTCATATAGATACTAAAATGGGTTACATGTTGAAAAGGGTCCACTCACTTGACACAAGCTTCCTTCCTAAGCTTGGTCCCCACTATGAATTCCCACTTAACCCCTCTTTATCCCTATGTCCAATCACATATATCGTCTTGGTTAAGTGCTTTTATTATGTTTCACATGCTACCCATGTTACCCACTTAACCCTTTATCATCCCCATGTCTAATCACATGTCTTATCTTGGTTAAGTGTTCATTAATTTATTATAACCGTAATCTTGCATGACCCCTCACATTAGATTGTTGTTTGGTGGTTGATGGATATGCCGGACGGTTTCGTGCAGGCTTATACCGCAAACCAAATCTAACCTCGTGTCTTTGCATTATAACGCATCTAATTTCTGCCTTTGACATCTCACATTAGACTGCTGTTTGCGGTTGCTGGATATGCTGGGCGGTTCCGGGCAGACATCTACCGAAAACCAAGTCTAACCTCATGTCTTAGGCATTCATTATTTCTTCTTTTCTACAAACCCAAATTGAAGTTCTGACTTATTACATATTTTCCAATTGCCCATAGTTTCCAATTCAAGTTACATTTATAATTCCAATCCAAGTCATGCCTATAATTCCATGTATATAAATTGTACCAATTTTTGCCCTAAATCAATTACATGGTTACAAATCAATTTATTCCCAATTACATATTATTCAATATTTTCCTAAACTTTTCCCAATCGTTCCAACGTTATTCGTTCGCAAATTTCAACGCAATTTGTTAGGCTCGAAGTTAGCCTAATCTCATAAAGAAATTGGAAAAGAAGAAGGGAATAGAATAATTACATCAAAATTGGCATAAAATAGGCATATGAAAAATGAACTGGCATAGAACAATAAAATATATCCAATAGGCATATGATAATGGTAATTTGGGTATGAATCTGAAAGATAAGAAATCTGCAAAACTTGATATGATTCGTCTTACTTACAGACATGATCATTAAATCCAATTTACAATCCTATCACAATTACTTTTTAATTATATGTGAAAGTAACATAGACTCACAGCGACAGGATTTAGGAGAGAAGGTAGATCTGAATTCTGATTTCTGAATTTGATTAGCTAAACCGTTGTTGTAGAATTTGATTGCTATCTTCCAATTTGAATAATCTTATTCTGATTTAATTTAGTGGAGAAGAAAGGCTAGGTTAATTTAGATTTGAGTAGCATGGAGGGGCCATGGATTAGTGTTATGAAATTAGAGTTAGGTTCAGGTGTCTATCTATAGGAGTACTAGGTGTATTAGGACTTTTAGATTAGACTAGGAGCCATCTGAACCATCCAAACCAGAAAAATACGTCATCCAACCAATCCTAGACGGACACATCAGCCTTAGACCACCAAAACACCTCGTCCAGATCTGGGTAGATGGTGGTTGACACCCCTGTAGGGGGTCGACACCCATGTCGACACCCCCTATTAGGGGTCGACACCCATGTCAACATCCCCCGGGGGGTCGACACCGCGAGCGGGAATTTTCTCGCTCAGCCCTTTTCGCTGATTTCAAATTTTGAATTCGTTTTTGATTTTTAAATATTATTTAAATAAATTCTATTTTAAATTAAAAATTTCTAAGCTTCATAACTTCTTCATATGATATCCGATTTATGCAAACTCGGACTCTATTGCAAGCAGAATTACGAGACGAACGCAATGGCATAGCCCGTTTCCCTTAATTCTTTTTATAAAAATTAAGTATTATTTAATTATCCCTTATGTCATGTTTTAAAATTGCCGGGTGTTACAACATCAGCTTGTGCCTTATATACATAGTATTGCTGTTACGATCTATTATAACCTTTTGCGCACGTCACATGTCCTTCATGATGCTCACTGTAAAGTGTAAACTAAACATGCAGTTTATATTTAACATAAAGAATGCTTCAACTTCATATATGTTATGTCCATTCACAACTTGAAAACAACCTCACACGGTTTAACTATTGTTGTAATGACCAGATTCTTATGCGAGGCGAACGACCTAAGTGAGGTGAACAAGCCAAGCTGCTGCGGATGACCTAAAAGAAGTGAACGGTGTAAAAGAAATGGTGAGAGACTTACGGTCTAAAACACAATGGATGGCTTGCTTTAAGTTGAACGGTCTAAAGCATGCACATGAACTTACTTTTACCCAGCAATGGAAAAGTGTACTCAATCCAAACTGATGAGCTAATGGCCCATGTGCAATCCATGCAAATGCCACGTGGTGTCACCTTTAGCTCTCACAGTGTTGAGCGGTCTAAACGAAGCCACGAGCTAAATGAAACTATGTGCTAAATGAAGTCGTGCTCCAACGTTCATGATTACTTCATAATTTCGAATTTCATTTTTATAACGAGGTTACCATTTGCCCCTCGAAGCTTGTATTTTTTACTTGTGAGAAATATAGGCTTCGAACTGAGCATTATTGACATATTCTGAGTTGAAATCCAGACGTAGCTTTCTGTTTGTTATGGAAAATTATGCTTTGGATTTGTATACTTCATGCCACATGTTCTATAATCAGAATAAGAAATTGCACCATTTTGGACTTATACTCACCATCAACTGTCCATATCTATAGTGGATTAGTCAACCGTTAGAAATGAGCGACAGTGAATTTCTATTTTGAATTTAATAAAGTGTCTGTACAGAACTATTTAATTAAATGGTTTATAACCCATCGAATATAGTTTGTACAGACACGATGTTTTAATTCGAATTCACATTAAAGCTTAAAATCAACTAATCGATCAAATCCGACCATGGATTTCAAACGTCATTGTTTTAACAATTTATATGATGGTAAGCAGCATTTCGTACTCTTGGAAATGCATATTCCTGATTTATTCCCTACTTCCTTTTGGAGAAGGTTTGGATATTTTTGCCCCTTGTTTAGGATATCGTTATCAACCTTCCTTACAGGAAGTACTTTGGATTTCATGTCCCTGTTTGGAAAAATCTAACACTTGTCATATCTGAGATTTTCAAACACTACGCAGGTTAACTAGTTAAAACAGAAATCCATCTGTAGATTGGCTTGGTTAATTCATGTGTTGGAAACTTTTGTTACTCAATTATATTGATTAATCCAAGCGTTGGTAAATTTAGAAGAGTTCCCCCAGTGAGGACTTTGGTTAAAACCCAATGTTTCTCATGATTAATAAGGTATTTACTGATATTGACGATCAATTGGGTGTCCCCGAAAAGGACTTTGGTTAGAACCCCAATGTTTTCCGTTATCCGATAGGGTGCTTCTTGATATTATTGATCAATTGGGTGTCCTAGGAGAGGTATTTGATTAGAACCCTAATGTTTATCGTTATCAGATCTGGTGCTTCCTGATGTTGTCGACTAATTGGGTGCCCCCGGAGAGGAATTTGGTTAGAACCCCAATGTTTGTCGTTATCGGATCAGGTGCTTCCTGATACTGACGGTCAATTGGGTATCCCCGGAGAGGACTTTAGTTAGAACCCCAATGTTTGTCGTTATCAGCTTAGTTGCTTTTAGATATTGACGATCAATTGGGTGCCTCTAGAGAGGACGTTGGTTTGTGTTGGTCCTTTCAGCTTGTTCGTCGTTTCTTCCGGGCTGATGTTGGCATTTCCAACATCATGTTTGTCGGTCCTTCTTACATGGTGCTGGTCCTTCCAGTGTGTTTGTCGGTCCTTCCGGCCAAATGTCGGTACTTCCAACATAGGGTTTGTCGGTCCTTCAGACATGGTGCTAGTCCTTCCAGCCCAGGGTTGGCATCTATTCCTTTGTCAAACGCTCGACTTGGTAGTTATCTCAGATTAGGAACTGAAGCTTTGAAACTCTCACTTAGGGTAGTGCCCCTTTGATGAAAGTTACAACATTCCTGTTGATTTGTCGTGCCGCTTGTTCATTGTTTGAATTGTTGCGACTTTTTCCCAAATACTTTCAAGGCGGTGCTTTTCTACTTTTGCATTTGTGCATGTTGACATTTACAGCATTTGGCACTTGAACTAACGTGATTGGGATCGCGATGTTACATCGACAAGCGCTCGATGGATGGCCTGCAATATGAAATCATCTTTTAAATAAGTTTAGATTTGACACATAATTTTTCGAGCTGGAAATTCATTCAAACAAATATGCTCTTAGTCGTAGAGCTAATATCCAGTGCATCACTTACACATTATTAAAAACCGTTTACAAGAAGTTTTGAATACAACATAAAGTAAAATATGAAGTAAAGCATGAACTAAAGCAGGAAATAGAGCATGAAGTATAGCGGTGGCGATGTTGATCGCTTATTCTGAGCCATTGAAGTTAGAGATCTATCAATGGTTATCAGTTCATGATCTTCCTTGGAATGGTCTGAACAAGAGCTTCGTGGCTTCTTGCCCCTGTCCCAAGGTAATCATAATAGAGTTTGAGGAATGCGGATTTTTCATATATTGTTGCAGACGATCTTCCTAATCAACTTTTTGATCAGCGATTTTAGATGCCTACACTCATTGGTATTGTGGCCTGGCTGATTATGGGAATGGTAGAACATTCCAGAGTTTACTTGATTGTCCCTTAATTTCTGAGGTTTTGGTTTTTTATAACTCTCGGTATCTTTAGTTGCAACAAATATGTTTTCTGGAGTTTCTGTCAAAGGGGTTAATTCGGAATTCTTGAAGAAGCGTGGTTTCTTATTGTTTCGATCATCCTTTCCTCATTTCCCCTCTTTTGACCAGTCCATGGATTCTTCTGATTGTATTGAAATCTTTGAGGGCTTCAAGAAGTTGATTACTATAAATAATCTGAAGAGGCACAGGATTATTATCGAGTCTCATGTAATCCTCTGCTTTTTTATAGAGTTTGTAAAGCGTGTTCGACTCTTTCATTTTAATCCATTTACCAAATTCGCTTTTCTCGTCTATGACGCTAATTAGAGACATTAAGATCATGCGGGGCTCTGAATTTCCTATTTTAGCCAAAGCATTATGGAATCTATTAAGGAAGGCTTTAATAGATTTTCCCGGATTGTTCTTCATTGATGTCAGAGAAATAACATCCTCAGCCTTGGTAGCTTGCAGCCTAAACTACTCCTTGAATTTTAGAATCAAATCATCGAATCGGTCGACGGATTTGGATGGAAGCCTTGTGAACTATAATGATGTGACGCCTTCTAGATAGATAGGGAAGCATATGCATTTGATCTCGTCTGTTGCTTTGGCCGCATTCATGTACCACTCATATCTATACAGGAAGTGATTCAGATCAGAAGTCCCGTTGTACTGAGGCAGAGTAGGATGAGTAAACTTCTTAGGGAACTCAGCTTTGCAAATCCTCTTCGTGAATGGGTTTTTGCCAAGGGAGAAGTCCCATCCCCTTTCACTATCTTTGCACGGTATCTTTCATGATTTGCTTTACCATATCTGTGATATATTCCTTCGAGTTGTGTCATTCCGAGGAGCGGAATTCAATCTCTTTTCTAGACGCTCGTCGTGCCGAGTGATCGCGTTTAGAAGATCTAAGTCATTTACTTCCATTATGGGAAGGTGCCCCTTTGATGGGACTTGAAACTCATTTGTTATTTCGATCAAAATGGTTTTTAGCTTTCAACTTTGTGTCTTCGGTATTAGCATTGTCTTTGTCAACAAATCCTTCCATGTTGTCATTATGAGGATCGGAGGCTGATGAATTTGTATTTTGTTCAAGGTTGACATAGACTTTAGAAGGAGGAATGGGATTTGCTTGAGCGTTTAAGAGAGCACTCATTTTATCCATTAAAACTTAACTAGCATCTAGCAAATTTGTATTAACATCGATTAAAGCTTTGTTTGAATTTTCCATTCATTGACTGAAGTTAGCGACGACGACATCTAATTCAGATTTAGTCACTCCAACCCCGAACATTAAATTTTCTCCAGCTTCGAAGTGGTTTGTGAGTGGAGCGATCTCGTTGTTAGCAACATTGTCATTTTCTTCAATGGCTTTGCTAGTGGTCTACTTAGATTTGGCCACAATTTCAGACAAGGCTTTGAATTAGTAAGATAGTTCGTCGTTTGGGCTAGATCTTAGACTTATAGAATCTATGGTAGAATTAGTCTTAGAACTTCAATGGTAGGCTTTTAAGATTGAGAGAAGTGTGAACGAAGGAGATGCGAACGCGGCCCCACGGTGGACGACAAATGTTAAAACCAAATTTTGATTTCAACACCAAAGGTGCTTTATAAGCACTTCACCAAATGGTTATATTAAATATGGATCCACGCAATCACAAAATAAAGAGCATAAAAATGACAACAAAGAGTTTTTATAGTGGTTCGACCTAGAATAGATCTAAGTCCACTTTTGGATCATTTCTCATTATGATATTTCATTTTACAACACACATGAATTCTCCCTTTATGTTCATTTCTCTCCATTTTCTCTCTTTATAAGCTAAATTGCACTTGAATTCACTAAGAAATTTGTGAAATGTTTTTCCTAGTGATGGTGGGTGTATGAATCTTCAATCACTTTGGCAATTGAACGATTTTCATGAACTCCATAGCAATTTTTTGTTAGATCTAAGCTTTAGAGAGGATTAGTAGCGGTTAGATATCACTTGAATCGTGTTAGAGAGATTTTCCATAATGCATGAAGGAGATTGGAGAAGTTTTGATTGAAATGGAGAGAACTCTAGTGTTGATCGGAATGGATTTGATCCACAAGATGTTGGAGAGAATTTGTTTGATGCTTGGAAGCCATTAATGAAGTTGGAGGAGAGCTTCAAATTTGGCAGCACTTCGTGGATGGAATGAAATTGGATCTCCTTAAATGATTATGAAGTGGGGTGTTTATAGTTGGAGCTTAGGGGGAATGGCACGGTTGTAATATGAGATATTAGGTCTTGAGCGTTCTTAAAATGTTTCACACTTGCGACCGAAAGAGCCTTGCCCCCGGTCTAAATGATGGGCATGCAACTCCTTTTGATACCTTGCACTTCGTGCTTTGCAGCAGGCGGTCCATTGTATGTGAGCGGCCAACAAGAAGCTACAGTCTAAAAGGATCTCACGGTCTAACGGCATGGTCCTCACGTTCTAAAATGAAAGTAGTGAAATAAAGCAAGTGCAGTCCAAAAGCATGAGAACATTCTTAAAAGTTGAAGGAAGTCACGACCTAAAACTACTGCAAGCCACTTGGTCCACATTTTACTACGCTCACTATTCACCAAATAAATATGCGACTTATACTCTACACCACGTGTCCATATGTTATCAAGTTATATATGTAAAGCGATCTAAGAATTGATATGCTCATTCTGACTATACGAAGACGAACAACATGCTCCTCGGTCTAAAAATAACGTCCATAAACTTGCTGTGGATAGTCCAAAAGAGGTCCTTGACCTACACGAAAATGGGATTAATAATTACAACTTGGCCTTTGCTATTTATTGTTCCCATCATGCTAGTGCTAACGTGAAGTTCCATCCTACAACATATGAATGATGACCTAAGGTTTTGTATAAAATAACGACTTGCTATATGCTTTGTACACATTCTGACATGTATATATCCTAGTACTAATGTTAGCAGGAAATATACATCATTTGTTTGCAACAATCTAAAGAATGGAACGAGCTAAAAGCCTTCATATACACAATCTAGTACATATAACAGTGAGCTCGAAGGCCATTTATTCACCGTGTCAGCTGGTGCCTTATATACACAGTATTGCTATTATTATCTATTATAAACGTTTTCACATGTCACATGTCCTTCATGATGCTCACCGTAAAGTGTAAACTCAACATGCAGTTTATATTTAACATAAAGAATGGTACAACTTCATATACGTTGTGTCGATTCACATCTTGAAAACAGCCTCACATGGTCCAACTGTTTTTGTAATGACCAGATTCTCATGCGATGCGAACGACCTAAGTGAGGTGAACGAGCCAAGCTGCTGCCGACAACCTTAAAGGGGTGAATGGTCTAAAAGAAATGGTAGGCGACCTACAGTCTAAAACACATTGAATGGCATTTTTAAGTTAAACGGTCTATATAATGCACATGAAATTACTTCTGCTCAGCAATGGACTGGTGTACTCAATCCAAACGAACGAGCTAATGGCCCATGTGTTTACAGTCCATGCAAATGCCACATGGTGTCATCTTTAGCTGTCGGAGTGTCTGGGCAGTCTAAACGAAGCCATGTGCTAATCGAAACTATGGGCTAAATGAATTGTGACTACTTCATAATTTCGAACCGTGTTTTTCTAACCGGGTTGACAGTGAAAAACCAATTCGGGTTCAGTTCGATTGACCTCAATCACTTCAGATCGGCTATTATGGATGATCCCTGGCCAACTCAAAAAAATGATGGAAATGAAGGAGAAGTCACAAACCATATCACAGCCCCGGTTAATCAAAAGTATACACATCAAGAATAAGCTAAACCTTAAAATGTCTCTACATAAACTTGTTGAAAGAGTTGCATATTTGATAAGATGAGTTGTGTATTTGATATAATTTCAATTAGTACAAAACTTTTCCATAAGGACTCATATGAAAATTTGCTTTGATTTGTTGCCCTCACCTTTTTTGCGAGCTTGATATCTAGTTTCTAGCATGGTGGTGGAAGTAGTTGTGTGATGAAACGGGTGAGGGAATGTTAACACAAAAAAACAATGCTGTCACCCAAGGATCTATGGAGACACCTTTAAACTGTAGAAAACAAGATTAAAAGCATAAGAGTGCCAAAAAAAGTGAATTAGAGAGCAGATTTATAGTGGTTCAGCCTCTATTTTGGCTTAAGTCCACTTAGAATGAGAATTTTACTGATTTCTCCATTACAAGGTACATATTTGATCTCAATTAACACTTTTTTCGATGATTTACAATGATTCCCTCTCAATCCTCTAATAATTCCCTTATAAATCTCTATCTCTAGAATAAAAACACTCGAATCCTACTTAAAGCAATGATTATCGGATTTTATCTTTGATAATCGAACTCGGTAAAACAATTTGATGATTTGTGGAGAAGAATGATGATGAAGATGCTTTAAGAAGCTTTAATGGCGTTGGAGAAGCTTGAGCAACGTTAGAGACCAATAATGGCAGCACCTTGGGAAGAGAAAATCTAACCCTTTACGTATGAGGGGTTCTATTATTAATAGGTGAAGCTTGGAGTGAGTTGGAGCTTGAAATGAAATGTATGCAGTCGGTAGGTTACGACTTGTGATCCATCACCTTCGAGGCGCGATACATCCATAGGAGCGATCAATAGGACCTAGCGCCCCATCGGATGGACATACAACCAATCCAGATATGTTGTGACTTTTATGTGCGATTTATATGGATCGGCTAGTGATCCATGGAAAATTCAACCATGTTTTTTACAGAATATCACCTATCCATCGCTTCAAACTTGGCACGATCCATATGCTTTGCACTTTTACAACCAGTCTAGAGTCTCTACCGATCCATTCATGGATCACCTAGTAACGACCCATCAGATTAGCCCAATCTGTCATAGCACTGATCCATCTTTCTACTTTACAACTAATCCGTCATGCTTTTTCTCTAATCGATCCATAATGTTTCACCTAATCCATCATTTGTGTGATTTAGTGTATTATTCTTGAAATGTGTTTTAAATTGAGAGTAACACTTGCCCCTCGAAGTTCATGTTTTTGAAGAAAATTTGAGCTTCGAACTTACGGTCCTGATGGAGATTTATGGATCATAGGTGGCCTTTAATTGATGGATCATGATCTATTCAGACCGATGGATCTCTCGCATTGCTTCAGAAAACAAAGTATACTTTACATATTTCTGTTAGATCCATTATTTCCTCTTCACTTTCATTTTTGCTTACTGAAAAACTCTTTAATGGCCGACAACTCCCTTTGAGGAAATTTCTCCGATCCGGCTTTGCTTCATCGTTGATCATCTACCCCAATCCATACTATTCAACCATCACCATCAACGGATCTTTCCACCGCCGGTCATCGAAGAATCCAGCCATAGGGAAACTGAATAAGCTGCATGATTTCATCTTACTCAAATCAATTTGTGGCCGTTTCTTCTCAGATTCAATCTACTTCGACATTGTCGAGTACTTGCAAACCCCTATCATCGAGATCCGATCATCTGTCATCATTGTAGGTGTTGGGTTTTTTTCCAAATTTTGTGTCGATTTGGGTTTTTAAACGGATCGAGAGCTTTAGGGTTCTTAGAAAGATTGGTGAAGTTTCTTTGATTAGTTGTGTATTTCGATATCCTGTACTTCAATTTGAATTTGACAACTTTCTATTTAGTGTAACTGAATTCGACAATAATTCTTGTGTGCATAAAAGGATCGTGCTTTGAATTATGGTATCATAATTCGCGATTTTTGGCACAACGATTGTTCGTGTTTTGATGATGTATAAAATCAATGTCAATCGCTTTGTCTTGAAGATCAGTGCTTCAATTTGTCTTGGAAATTTTGAAATTGTGGTGATGGAATTTGGTTGTGATTTTGTATGGATTTCTCACTTATTCGAATGATGGACCGTTGCTTCTTTGTGGATCGTCGGTTTCAATCGAATTTTGATCGTACATCTTTACCAATACATGGATGGAGGTTGGAAAATTTTGATCGTTGAGCTCGCTCCGATAATGGGTCACTAGGATTGATCCACTGCTTGATCGATTGGTATCTCGTTCGACCGATGGATCGTGACTTCCCATGGATCGCATGCCTTGGATTCACGATTTTCGGCTTTTGATTTGTACACGGTTGATAAATTTCTAGTTTCCAAGTTGATCGTTGGAGTTATTGAGGCAATTCAAATTTGAAAGTGATCTATAATTTGAACTTGCAACGTATAAACTGAACCTGCCTTTCATCGCTAATTGTCCGATAACAACAAGAATACTTGCACCATTTTGGGGGAATATTTTGTCGTCGATTGCCCACGTCAACAACAAATTAGCTTAATTATTAAAAATAAACTACAACAAATTTCATGACTTGAAATAAATGAAGTTCCTATACATAATCATTTTGTTCAACCATTTATAACTTGTTGAACATCGCTTTCTTAAACACAACATTCTAAATTGAATTGCGACGACGCTTGAGATCCACTAATCAACACAGGCCGACAGCAGATTTCAAACTTCCTTTTCAATTGCCTATATAGTTTTGCACAACACTTCACACTTTATTAAATGCACGCTTGTAAATTATTTAAAAACAAGTTTCCACGTGTAGAATGAATACTCGACAGAAGACTCGTCACCGTTACGAAGAGATAACTACTTCTGCTCAAACTGAAGATTTTACTCATGATTCTGAAGCTAGAAAAACTGCAGCTCCAGGGTCGGAAGCACATCAGCAAGCTTCTGTTCTCCATCCTCTTGGCAATCCGTCGACGGAGAGATGCTCTTTAACACTTACTCAACATACATTTAAGAAAATATGTGCTCAATTTGGCATTCCTGAAACCGACACAAGATTTCCGGGGAAGGATGAATTGGCTAATGGACCTCCCTTTGGCTTCATTGCAGTTAATCGCCATATGTTAATGAGTGGGGTCATTCATCCTTGTTATCCATTTCTACAGATGGACCTTCGACACATAGCGATTGCCCCTTTTCAGCTATATCCGAATGGTTATGCCATTATAATAGGGCTACGCGTGCTTTTTATGAGGACATTTCATTGTAGTCTTACTCTTCAGGACATCTTCTATTTGTGCGTTTTTAAAAGGAGAAAAGAACACCCTACTATTGTATTTGTCGAGGGTGCTTGAAATCGTAGGCTTATCCTCGACTTACAAGATAGCGCTTTGGGATTCTTGAACCAATTCTTTTGTGTTCGATGCCCGGAGAGCTTCTATGGAATTAGGATGGAAGGAGGTGAACACTTTTGCTTAGATCTCTTCACATCTAATCTTTTCTAAATCTCGATCATTGAATTTTCGCTCTCTTTTGCAAAACTGCCATCTCTTGTCATGGACTCCATCGTTTGCAAATCTTCTCTTGAGACACTAAAGGTTGTCAATGACAAGGAGACGACTAAAAAGTTCTTGATCAAGGAATAATTTATTCGTCAATTTTGGTTGCTCGACCCATCTCGACCATTCCTTTCTTAAGAAAATTTTCTACTTCACCTTCTATACACGAGGAATTAGATGCCCTAGCCTCTGGAGAAGATGTTGCTTTGAAAAGTTCTACCAAAGAGTTCATTTTAAAGAAGCGTTCGTATCCTGCTGGCAGGGATGGACCACATACCCAACCTAAATTACCTCTAATTGTTGAGTAATAGATTACACATCACAAAGAAAAAGCCCTTGCGAAGACTAATGAACAAATTGAAGGAGGAGAGATCGTGAGTAAAGGTGATTCTACTGTTGAAAGAGATGATGCCAACCCCACACTTCCAATTGCGACTTAAGATGAATTTTCTGATACATGCGGGGGTTTGAGTGATATTGTTTTAACCCCAAGCGAGTTTTTCACGGGTGACAATACAACTTCCCGACTTACTGCACCAACTTCGAAGACATCTTCTGAATTATCTCTTACTCCTTGAAAACCCATTCCTGAGATTGTAGCTACTTTAGCTCCGACAACAACGAGTGGTTCGTTGTTCGTTGTGCATTAGAACACTTAGGGCTTTCGATATCTTGCATACGAATTTTCCTGTATTTCTCCATTATTTCTTGCTTCAAAGACTAAACTCATCAAAGATCAATTTAGTTTCTGGCAACACATTTTCCCTACATTTTCTGTTACACAGAAATGATACCTTTTTGTATTTCTAAAATTTGCTTATGTGTGGATTTTATGGCATGAATGTAATTCCAGGAAATTCAAATTCAAGATGAGAAAGCCTAAAAATATTACTTAAATCATCCTCAAATAGGTTTTCACGTGGAAAGGCACCGAAAAATGGAAATATGTGGATACTATAGCTGCTCGAGTCCATGATAGAGCACGAGGATAGATGGTGCTTAAGCTTGTCCGATTTCAGCGGTCTGGATCTTCTGACTTTGGCTGTTTATTTGTTGTTTCTGCTTTATGTATTTTTTATATGTAATATGTATATGCTCTATGTCTTTTTAGGTGCACTGTTGTACTTGTTAGGCCTGTATTCTAGTTTATTTTGGCTTTGTACATATTTTGTATATATACAGATGATGATGTAACATACCTTTTGCTGCTGAAATATATGATGGCTTGAATCAGATGATTAACTACCTTTTGCATAAAAGGACTAAACTCACATTTTCTTTTGTTTTATGTCAAACCATCAGTCGCTCATACTTGGATGACTTTAACCGATATACGGGCTCAAATTATCCACAGCGCTATGGGTCATCTGGTTCTTATATGGGAACTGATGAAGAATGAAGGGAAAGAAAGGATAAGGAGGACGAAGATCGTCAGGAGAGAGATGAGCGAAACAGGAAAGCCCGAGAAGATCATCATAACTGGGACAAATTGGAGGAAGATGATCGGAAGAAAAGAAAGGAGCGGGTTGATAAGGGAAAGGATTAAGGCGGACATGGTAAGCGTGTCAGAACTGATAAGGATCCTGCTTCCACTGTCCAAACTTCCGCAAGCCTTCAACAAATTGCACCTCCAGTTGTTGCTTCCCCCTGTTGATATCTAGAAAATTGTTCAAAGGCCACCTTACTCTCTCCCACTAGCACCTAGCATGCTCTCTGCACGGTTTCCTCAATGGTTTTTAAGAGGAGTTGGTGTAACACCAGGTAATTTTAAAGAAATCTATAATGATGAACTAAGGAATGCTTAACTAAATATTGGGAATTAATTAAAAAGGAATATACAATTGCGTTCGTCTCGGAATTCTACTTAAGATAGACTCCGAGTTTGTGTACAATGGACATCTATGAAGAAGTTATTAAGGATTGAAGTTTGTATACATATAAGAGAACTATATATATATACAAAACCGATCCAGAAAATCAATATTGAAGAGCAGAAAGACGCGGGAAATCGACCCATTAGGGGTCGACCATAGGGTCGACCCGCACAAGGGCGTGCCAACCATAGGGCCGACCAACTCAGATCTGGGGCAGTTCCATTCTTTGAAGCTAGACGCATTTCTGAAACTGATTCGTTGATAGTAGTCCATAAATAGGACCTCATTTCTATTGTTTGATTCATAAAAAATAATGGAGATAACGAGGTGATACCCCAAATCGGATTGAATTATCCTATTCTTCTACAACAATGACTTATAGTATACAAAACATCAACATTCATTTCTCTGTTCTTTAGATCTAGTCCCTGTGTGTTTACGTTGCCTTTAGATATAAACATTTAATAAGTAATCCTGACATGTTTATAAGTTTGGATCTGAACCTATGCATATTAATAACCTGAATCATAATGGAACAGATCTGCCATTACTTGTGCACCTGATCTACTATTCAGTCCATTCATGCCTATCTCCATTATGCCTATTTCTGCTATCATATGCATATTTTGTTATTATGCCAATATCTGTTATCATATGTATATTCTGTTGTTATGCCCATTTTTGTGTTCATATGCCTACTTTGTTATTTCGCCTATTTTTATTATCTTCTTTCCGACCTTCCCTTTTTATTTTTATAGCCAGGCTACCTTTGAGCCTAGGCCTATTGCTGAAATATGAGAACGAACGAAATTTGGAATATTTGGGAATAATAAATTGGGGGCATTGCTTGTACTGTAAAACATGACTAAGATCTAGGGGCTTAACATATATTGCGACTTAAGACTTTAATTTGGGGCATATTGTACATAATGATTTATGACTTAAGGGAAGGGGCATGAAAATCCTATGATGAGTAGGAGTAATGGTTTAAGAATGAATATGTCTGAATTTATAGTAAATAGAAACTGTAACCGCACTTAGGCGCGAAGTAAGATTACACTTGCGGTAGAAGTTTGCCAGGAATTGCCCGGAAAATCCCGCATCCACAAGTGGTTGAGTGGTCTAGTGCGTAAATGTACAAGTAACCATGCTATGACACTAGGTTAAGTCCAAACTTGTGGTAGAAGTGTGGCCGGAACCGCCCGGCGTATCCAACATCCATAACTTGTCAACTTAATCTGAGAGGTCTGGCGCATTAACAAGAAATGATAATAACCTGTATTACTTAACCTGTTTAAATCTGTGGGGGTTATATGAACCAGTCAAACTGTGTAAGGGTTAAGTAAACTTGTTTGAATCAAGTAAATCTGTTTAAATATGTGTGGGGTTGTACGAACCTGATAAACTTAATTTGTTTTATATGTTGGGGTTATGCGGGCTTGTAAATCTGTTAGGCATAACCTGTCAAAATCCTATTAGTGAAGATGCAAACATAGGAGGTGGCTTGTATCATCAGATAAGTGGGACCCGTATCAGTCAGTAACCCATACTAGTATCCGAAGGAGGACCCCGAACTAGGTAGGGTCAGGGAACGCTTACTGAGAAGGTTATAAGAGGTTCATATGGGTAGAGGTGTCTGATGGTGCATTCCACGGAGTCATGTGCGTGCATGGATTCGCTTGCTTGGGAAGATAAGACACTATAGCACCAGGAGATATGGTTGTGCCTATCGATAAAAGGGGGTTGCCACTTTAGTAAGTGATATATCCTACTGTGGGGCCAACAAATGGTACCTACAGGATAGGGAGCCAATAGATTGGGATAGTATTTAGGGTACATATTGTCCTTCCTATTTAGGGGCCCGTTATTATCATTTGGTGTAACACCCTTTTTTTCTGTTAGGCTGCCTATTATTATCGTTGGGGGTAAAATCCGTCACTAGAAGTACACCTAAGTCAACCACTCTGTTTCTGTTGGGATTATTCTGTTTCTGTAAAACTAGTATTAGTGCAGAGAAAAGTATTTGGGAAGCGCAATCTAGTATGTTCTATTTATTCTGTTTTGCATGCTCGGCCTATTATACATGTCATATGATACTGTTATCTCTCTCATCCAGTTTATATGCCTGTCATGATGCTTTTACTTATTAATATACTAAAACTAACTGGAATCGCCATAAATTATGTCTGACCTATTTTGTTTCCTTTTCTCTCTCTTCCTTCTCCCCAGATTCTCAGGGTGGGAATACTCAGGCTTTATTAGGGTTCACTCTTCTCTTTCCACTTGGAGCTGTTTAGATCCACTACGTTGATTACCTATTTATCTTGCTATGGCTATTTTTGGGGACAATGCTTTTATATTACTATACTTTGATGATTTTTGTATAAGGAGGATATTTTAAATTGATGTAATGGGTTTTCTATATTTCAGGCTTATGTTGTAAATAGATTTTGGACCACGATATTTTCGGTTTGAAGAACAAAGTTTTTAAATTTCGCTATTATTTTATATCTGACTTGTGATGTTTTTATTTCTGTTTACCTATAACGCATTATGGAAATTAATGCATTCTGTTAAAGAGTGACTTTAACGGACATGGGGTGTCACATTTGGTATCAGAGCTCAAGGTTACCAGACTGGATAAAAGGTTTTGAAAATTGTTGTCAAAAGGTTTTAAAAAGAAAGCATGTTCAAGAAAAAAGTCTGTTTTGAAAAACAAATTCCCCAAACCCATATGAAATATCTTTTGATTCTCTGTTTGAATCCCTTTTCCTTTTATTTTCAGTATGGGTGGGGAATCAAATATTCCCAAGGGCATCAGATACCGGCTTCGTTTCGTTGGTATCTTGAGGCTACGACGCCTACCGGAGGCCAACCAGATGCCCCTCCCCCGGTTGCAGCTGTTGTTCCTCCTCCTCCTCCTCCACGAGTGGATAATTTCTCCAAGATATGAAAGTTTTCTATGCTATGAGAGGAAAGCCTTTCTGAGGAACTGATACTTTTGTAGAAGCAAAGAGTTGGCTTGAAGAGACGAAAGATTTTTTGGGGATTTTTGAGGTTGACGATCGTAGGAAGATTCAGCTAGCCGTTTGGCAACAGAAAAATGAGGGTTCGCTCTAAAGGTAAGAGGCGCAAGAAGGGAATCTAGTTGAGACTTGGGATGGTTTCTGACAGAGATTCGAGATAAATTTTCTTTGTCAGGCAGAAGATAGTATGCAAATGGAAAGGTTTCTGGCACTTAAGCAAAGGGGCATGTCTGCCAAAGAGTATGTCAATAAGTTCAATCAACTGGCAAGGTTTGGTTTGGATCTAGTGAATATCCCACACAAGAAAGCTCCGAGGTTTGTAAGAAGGTTAAATTAACCACTCCACGGATTGGCTATGTCTCATATACCGATGGGGGAAACTTCCGTGAAACTCTATGATATGGATTAATGAACAATGAAGATAAATGCAAAAAGAAAGAGGCTAAGATTGACGAGACACAAAACAGGAAAGTATGGACCAAGAAAGAGAAAAACAGCAAAAGAAGGGCGGAAAGAAGGACGAAGCCCGAGATAAGAGAAAATGTCATAGTTGTGGACGTGTGTGTCATATGATCAAAGATTGCAGAAAAAGAAAGAATGCTTGTTTCCACTGTGGTAAGGTTAGACACTTTACTAGGGAGTGCCTGAAGAAGAAAGGATAGAGCCAAAAGGCAGGGTCTTTTGGATGATAGGTAAATGCTCTCGTGGCAGGTGTACCGGATAGAGGTTGGAAAGTTTCTGTTGATGGTTTAATTTCTCATTTGGATCATCCTGTTAGTACTTTTTTTATTCTAGTGCTTCGTGTTCTTTTTTATCTGATTCTGTGGTTGAGTCTCTACACCTTAGTACTAGTATGGTTTCGGATCCCGTTGTTATCTCAAACCCCATTAGGGGTACGGCGCATTTGTCTATGATTTGTCGAGGTTTGAGGATATCTGTATTGGGCATCGAGTTTGAGTGCGACGCATATGTGCTGGGTTTCATGGGCTATGGTTTGATTCAAGAGATGGAATGGCTAGCGATGTATGGTGCCATTATGGACTGTGAGATGAGTGTCGTTAGGCTTTTGACTTGCCATGGGAGGACTCTCGATATTTCTTGTGACACTAAGAGGTATGTCATGCATAGTATCCTAGAATCGCTTCATGTATCTATCAATGATTTACGATCTATACCAGTATTCAGTGAGTATCGTGATGTTTTTTAAAAGGTTCAGGGCTTACCTCCGAGGCGTGAGATCAATTTCGGATATACTTGGTGGACAATTCAAAGATAGTTACATTGCCTATACGCCATATGGCTCCGAGAGAAAGGAGGGAGCTCAGCAAGCAAGTAGGGGAGCTACTTGAGAAAGGGTTTATCAGGCGAGGCATGTCAGAATGGGTTGCTCCAGTCATTTTTGTGAATAAGTCGAATGGCACGCTTCGCTTATGTATGGATTATAGGATGTTGAACAAGCTCACTAAAAAAAATAGGCACCCACTTCCGAGGATAGATGATCTGTTTGACCAACTTGTTGGTGCGTTTGTTTTCTCCAAGTTTGCCATGGCCATTGTGTTTCATCAGTTGAGGGAGGCCAAGGACAGTATAGACAAGACCTCTTTTAGAACTCCAGATGTTTTCTTCGAGTGGATTGTCATGCCTTTTTGGTTAATTAATGGTTTTCCAAGATCAAGGAAGGGAAATAACAGCATCTGGGTTATAGTAGACAGGCTTTCTAGGAGCGCTCATTTCATTCATGTTAAGAGTAAGAGAACAATAACATGGTTGGTAGCAGTTTATCTTCGTGAGATAGTCCGTCTACATGGAGTACCTTCTAGTATAGTGATTGATCGTGACCCCATATTCACCAGTGAGTTCTGGAGGAGCTTACACGAGGCATTAGGTATACAGTTGTGTTTGAACACCGCGTATCACCCTTATACCGATTGGCAGACAGAGACAGTGAATAGAGGTCTTCAGGATTTTTTTTTAAGACTGTATATCCTAGACTTCGGAGGGACATGGGAGGAGCTTCTTCCTTAAGTGGAGTTCTCATACAACAATAGTTATCAAGCTAGTATTGGTATGGCACCCTTCGAGGCATTGTATGGGCGACCTAGTAGATCACCGACTTATTGGTAGGAGTCTACAGATAGGCTTCTACTTGGACCCTATATCAGTAGGGAAACTTTAGAAAAGATTGATCTTATCGGCAGACGCATGTAGACAAATCAGGACAGGCAGAAGTCCTACAAAGATTAGAGAAGGATTGATATTGAATTTGATGTGGGAGACTTGGTTTTCATCAAGGTATCACCTATGAGGAATGTGGTTCGCTTGGGATCTGTAAGGAAATTAGCACCATGGTTTGTAGGGCCATTTCCCATAACAGAAAGGATTGGCCAAATGGCCTGTAGGGTGAAGCAACCCGAGAGATTGACGGTGTTCATGATGTTTTCCATGTTTCTCATTTGCTGAAATGTCTGCACGATACACTGGAGTTAGTTGACTTGAGTATGCATGAGGAAGTAGAGGTGGGACAGAAGGTGTCAGTTAGACGAGTTCGTACCCATATTATTGGATCAGAGGTTAAGAAGCTACGCAACCATGAGGTTAAGTTAATGAAAGTTCAATCGAGAGAAGACCACGAAGATGCAATTTAGGAGACTGAAGTAAAGATTTGCTCTTTGTGCGCTTTTCTTTTCAAGGGTATGTTCATAACTTGTTTTTCCAAAAGCTTTTATTCGTACTTGTTTCTATCATTAAGTGTATCCTATCGATCGAATCTTCGACCTTTAGGTAGAAAATCAATGGGTATAAACATGTGTTTGAGACATGTTATGTTTGATGGATGCAAGTGTATGCAAGTGTTTACTAGTGATTGCTTGTGGATGCATAAATACACACACTAGGCACTAGATCAGATCAATCACTCTCATACAACATATGGATGCGTATGCTTTTTTTTATGGATGGAAATGGATGTATAATCATATGGATGTTGTAATTGAAAGGGGGACAGCGAACTAGGTAGGGGTCAAGACATGCTTACTAAGCTGATTATAAGAGGTTCAAATGGTCGGACATGTCTGATGGCGCGTTCCACGGAGTCATGCGCATGCATGGATCTTCTTTGTCTGGAAAATAAGACGCTATAGGACCAGTGGATATGGTTGTGCCTTTCAAGAAAAAGGGGTTGCTACTCTAGGAAGTGATGTATCCTCCTGTGGGGCCAACAAAGGGTATCTACATGATAGGGAGCCAATAGATTGGAGTAGTAATTTGGTTACATATAGTCCTTTCTGTTTAGGACCCTTTTATTATCGTTTGGGGTAACACCCGTTATTTCTATTGGGCCGCCTATTATTATCATTGGGGGTAAAATCTGTCACTAGAAGTACACCTAGGACAACCATTTTGTTTCTGTTGGGATCATTCTATTGGTCTAAAACTAGTATTAGTGCAGAGAAAAGTCTTTGGGAAGTGCAATCTATTCTGTTCTGTTTATTTTATTTATCCTTCTCGGTCTGTTATACCTATCTTACGATGTTGTTATCTCTCTCATCCAGTTTATATGACTGTCATGATGCTTTTACTTATTTATATGCTAAAATTAACTGGAATCGCCATAATTTAAGTTTGACCTATTTTATTTCCTTTTCTCTCTGTCTCTTCCTTCCCATAGGTTCTCAGGGTGGGAATACTCAGGCTTGATTAGGGTTCTCTCTTCTGTTTTCGCTTGGAGCTGCTTAGATGTACCACTTTGATTACCTGTCTATCTTGCTATTGCTATTTATGGTGACTATGCTTTTATATTACTATACTATGATGATTTTAGTACAAGGTGGACATTTTAAATTGATGTAATGGGTTTTTTTAGACATATGTTGTAACTATATTTTGGACCATGATGTTTTCTATTTGAAGAATAAAGTTTTCAAATTCCGCTGTTATTTTATATTTGTCCTGTGATGTTTCAGTTTTTGCTTACCTATAACGCTTCACGTAACTTAATGCATTATGTTAAAGAGTGACATTAACGTACATAGGGTGTCATAGTTGGCTTTGAACTGAACATAAATCCTTTGGATAGAAAGGTCATGCTTAAGAACCTTGAGATGATGAAAGTCGATGTCGAGAGGCTGACCAATTGGCAGAAGCTGGTTAATGAACTCTAGAGATTGAATAAACTTAATTACAAAGCTCTTCTGACTAAAGAGAACGACGAGGCAGAATGGGACAGAACACTTAAGGCCCGTAATACTGACATCGACTTCCTTTCTAAGCGGAATGAGGTGTTGGACACTGTAAGTACAAGGGTTAAGGAGGAGGTTTCTGCCGCTCCTTCTTCCCATAAGCATAAGGAAGCCTTGTTGAATGCTCAAGTTAAAGAAGCTCACTCAGATAAAAAAAATGTTGAAGATAGACTAGCCGCGGAGCAGAGAGCTATTGAATTTTATAAAGAAAGCACCACAACTTGCAGAAAAAGTTGGTTCTCAGGACTTAGAAATTACTTTGCTGAAGGTTAGAGTGGAGGGACTCGAGCGAGAGAGAAATCTGGCTCTTTCAGATAAGGTTGTTGCTGAGAAAGCACACACTGATACCAAGGCCAGATTTAGCGTCACTTCATTTAAATTCTACATTATCAGTGTCATAGTGTGAGGGAGTTTATCTTTCTTGGAAGAAAAGTATCCTATCACTTTGTACGAGGTTTGGAAATCAGTTCTTGCTCAACTTGATGAGAGTGGTTACTCGAAAAAAGAGCTTTTAAAACATTATTCGGATGATGAAGCCCGTGCTGCCTTACCAAGGAAAAAGAAGAACTTAGGAAGGAGCATGGCCTAACGGCGGGTGCTGGATCTTTTGGGGAGCATACCCTGAACACTGCCGCTACCATTGCTTGCGCTACTTCAACTGATGCTAACATTTCTGATCCCATGTCTCCTATTGTGCCTTCCATGAAGTCCACTGCTAGTCTTGGCGAAAAGAAAGAGGTTGTTGAGGTGCATTCAGATGGAGATGATGGCAACGATGACAATCCAAGTGCCTATGAAGTGAAGCTCAGTAGCCCTCTCATCTCAGGTAAAACCGGTATTGATCTAGTCTTACTGAACTTGGACCTCTTATTCACTCTGTATGGGTACGATGAGTTTATTGATTATTATTTGTTTGAATTAGGCATGTTCACTCCGAAGCCTTCTCCTATCGTACCTTAAGGAACTGGAACTGAAGCCATTTTTACTCCTATGATTCAAGTGATGTCAAGTGCTTTAACTATTACTCCTCCGCCAAGCGATCCTTCCTTAGCTCTCGAGTCTACACCTGCTTATCCTTCTTAATCAGGATCACAATCTGAGAAAATTGTTGCACTTCATGATTTAGATGACATGACTGGCTTATATGGAGAGGGAATGGAAAAGGTCAAAGATCTAGAAGAGAGCCCATAGAATGACATCAAGGTCCGCTCAAGAAAATACGTTAAGTCTCCAACACTAAGATACCGGAGTAAACGCAGTGCCCGTAAGAAGATACTTGATTCTCCTTCCCTTGACATTGTAAAAGGTGATGAAGAAGATAAAGATAAGAGCCAGCCCTCCATTACACGTCCTCCAACCGAACCCGGCAAACTCTTGTTAAGGTCAAGTAGTTCTTCTAGAGGAAGGAAGAAGAAGGATTAGGGCGTTCAACTACTTGGAGGCATACACCGCAGTAAACGAGGATCTAGAAACAATCTACTTAGAGACATGCAACACCTTACCATATAAGAAGCCGCGCGGCAGGGAATCAACTGACCTTGAGAAAAATACTGGAAGGTATTGCCGATGCCATGACGTACGCGACCACAATACTAATGAATGTTGCCAGCTAAGGGATGCAGTTGAGAAGCTTATTCACGAAAAGCGATTCGAGCAATACGTCTAAGAGCCTTTTCCCCACGATGCAAATCCAAACCCTTAGGCACCAACGCCTCAAGCAACTGCCAATGCAACTCCAGGTCCATCTAACCCAAGGTATGGGATCATAATCAACACCATATGTGGCAGATCTTATCCTACACCTGACAGCTTCCGAAAAATAGAAGAGTATGTTAGTTCAATAAAGCATGAAACTTATGAAACTTGCTCCGCACCCATGAATCCGTCCCGACCAAGCTCCAGAAGACCAGGCGGGTCGATATCGTCTTCCACAAAAGAGACTCTACTGGGGTGGAAATGCCGACCACTGGTCCACTGCTTACCATTACTCAAATCTGTGTCGCTTCTGTCCGAAAGATATTGATCGATTCCAGAAGCTCATTCCACATCATTTTCAAAGCTGCTTACGACCAGACGAAGTTGAAAACAAAGGACTTAAAGCCATGTCGCGCCATGATCCACAACTTCAATAGGGCTTCTAGTTCACCTGTATGAGTGATTGATTTATCTATGAAGCTAGGCGAGGGGGATCGAAGCCGGGTACGAATCCTCACTTTCGTGGTTATATACATTGATTTCCCTACAATGCTTTCCTTGGGCACCCCTTTCTCATAGAGTTTCGGGTTTGAATATCGCTATGGTCTCTCCTAATGAAATTTCTGAGCAGAAAACAAGATTAGAAAAGTTAGTGGCGACTAGGTAAGTGCCAGAGAATGTTATGCAATAGAATGGAAGAATGTGTGCAATATGGACATGGGTAAAGCAGTGACCACGCCTTCTTACGCCAAGACTATTTCAGCATGGCAATCAGCGGCATTTGGGCCATGGCTCACACGCCACTGTCGTCTTTCCGAAGACCTTGCGCCAAGGAAGGACGAAGAGCCCAAGTACGAAAGGGCTACCCTAGTCAAATCTACAATAGATTTTCCCATTAATCAGGATGATCCGTTAAGAGTTCTAAAGATAGAATCGCAACTCCATCCCACAATAAAAGAAGACCTTGTGGATTTCTGGAAGGCTAACCTAGACGTGCTTGCATGGACTCATTCCGATATGAAAGGCGTTGACCCTGTGATCACTTGCCATTGTCTAAATATCGACCCTCCAACAACAGGTGCTCTGAGGCCGGAGTCGTATTCATCACCCCCGAGGAACGCCTTATATACTATGTGCTAATACTAAATTTCCCTGCTACCAACAACGACGCGGAATATGAGGTCTTGATAGCCGGACTCAGAATCACGATCGAGCTTAAACTAAAAACGATCCAAATCTTATCCGAGTCAAAACACATCAGGCGTTAGGTACAAGGGGAATACCAAGCGAGGGAATAACGACCCGCTGTATATTTGACCATGGTCCAGGAATTACTCACTCACCTCGATCATTTTGTCATCCAAACTAGCAAGCTCCGAGGATCCACAACTTTTATGGTTTGCCCCCGTCGAAGTGCTTAACTCCCCCAGTATCAAGTTAATTCAAACTAAGGGAGTCTGAGCACCGAACTCGAACCTGAATCTTGGATGACACCGATCAAGAATTACCTATAGCACGGGACCTTTCCCAGGTGCTACAAGGAAAGACGAGCGCTTACCCGCCAATCGGCTCGCTACCTTCTTATGGATGGGATTCTGCACCGTAGGGGTTTCTCCATCCCGTTGCTCAGATGTGTATCCCATCATAACGCCATCAAAGTCTTAACTGATGTACATAAACGGGAGTGTGGCGACCATATGGGATGGCAAACCCTGGCCAGAAAGATACTTAGACATGGTCACTATTGGCCCATGCCCGACCAAGACGATGTAGACTATGCTCGCAAGTGCGACAAATGCCAGCATTTCTCAAAGATTCCAAGAGCCCGACCTATAGAGTTTACCCAAATGATCAGCCCATGGCCATTTGCCATGTGGGGTTCCAATGGCAAGAGGCAAGGCCCGATATGCCGTCGTCGCAGTTGATTATTTCACCGAATGGGCAGAGGCCAAAGCTCTCGCCACAATCACCACCAAGAAGATGATCAACTTCGTTGTATGCAACATCATTACTCGATATGGGGTCCCTTAAGCTATTATCTATGACAATGGTACTCAATTCGAGAGTGCCGAATTCAAAGCCTTCTGCTAGTGGCACAACATCGAAAAGAGATTCTCGGCAGTAGCTCACCCTCAAGCCAATGGGCAGGTCGAAGCGGTCAACAAAGTTATTAAGCCTGTTATCAAGAAGCGGCTGGAAAAGGCTGGCGGCATGTACGCAGACAAACTTCCTCTAGCCCTATAGGCATACCGAACCACCCACAAGACAACAACCGGACATGCTCTCTTCGCCCTCGCCTACGGATCAGAAGCCATCATTCCTATCAAACTCAAGCTTCCATCTCACCGAGTCACCTATTTCGATCCAAGGACAAACCAAGATTTACTTTTAGGAGCACTTGACTTGTTGGATGAAAAAAGGAATGAAGCTAATCTATGAGCTGCCACCCAATGGCAACGAGTCGCCTGATACTTCTATTCTAGAGTCTGCCATTAGGACCTCAACGTCGGCGACCTCATCCTAAAACGGGTCTTCCCTCCACTAACAGGAATCGCACCTCGTTGGGAAGGTCTGTACTCCATACAACGGAAGCTCAACAATGGATCTTTCAAACTCACAACCGTGGATGGAGCTGAACTCCCAAGGACATGGAAAAGTGAACGTCTCCGCCGCTTCTTTACATAACTTAGTACATAGTTATTTACTCTTTCCTACAATGTTTTGTTTTCTAACAATTCAATGCATTATAAAGGCTATTACTTCCAAAGCTATTGGTGGAAATAATGTTCAACTTCCCATCTCTTCCTGTTTATGTTTACTCCAAACATGATGCATTTAATTAATCATGAAACTACCTTACGTTAGTAAAGTCGATTGTCGTGTCGACCTCCAAGCACGGAGTCGGCACCACCGTCCAAGTCTCGAGTCAACCTCGAGGCCAAAACACAATGGTTGTGATCGGCGCCCCGAACAATGGAGCCGGCAATGCTACTCGAGTCACCGGCCCGCGGCGCGACTGATTATAAATAACCACGAACTTGAATCTTGGCCCCATGCCAAGACCGAGGATAAATCGTTCTGCGCTCAAGTCCCAAGTGACTTGGGGCCACCCAGCAGTCGGGCGGGAGTGATGTAAATCCCTCCCCCGGCTATAGGTACCGATCGAATGTTGGCGAAGCACCGAGACCGACCCTTAAATCGTTTCTTCCCCAAAGCTCTCAGGGCTAAGGGGTAGACCATAGCCATGATCGGACCCTACAGATTGATGATTCGGGCTTCTCTTCTCAGGTGAATAAATGACACCTGCGGCTCGCCTCAACCCGATGAACGATGGGAGAGCTACACACCGGATGGACCGCACAACGCGACGTCATACTCCTTTGCTACACTTGGGATTAACCCCAGGCAACCCAAACACAGTTGGCGCTCAACCTGGCTTTGCAAACTACGGGTTTCATGAGCTGATAGAAACTTACTACAAGCCTATGTTCTGTCACACCCCTCCGTAGTCATTGACCATGAGCGCGGTAAACAATCACACCCCTTTGGAATAAACAACCCAGAGCACAGCACATAATCGCTTTCTTGTTGAGTGTAACGATAAGTATGCTTATGCAAGTACAGGACGCCCGAAAACATAAGAAGAACATCCAAAAACTTATCACAAATTGCGATCTTTACTAATTCCTATTTCCATTTCAAAACACACACGTTAAAAACAAACAACATGTTTAACATCTTTCTTTCTAATGACAGGGTGTACATGTGAAACACACCGTGTCTTGAAAAACAAAAAGCGACGGCTGTATTCGCATAAACTATCGGCCTACACTACCAAAATAAATGGTAACTACAACGTAGGTTGCTAACATTAATCGTGTTTTTCCTCTTGTTCTTGTGCTTGTTCTTTTTTGCAGATTCAGCACTCCATGGTTCATCCTTTGCACCAGGCCTCTTCTTACTAGACCCGCTCTTCCCATCTCGGCCCCTCTGAGAAGTGGTTGACATATGAAAAGCCGAATGACGCTTCTCGCCTACACCCTCGCCTCTATAGACCTCAGTAATATCAACAATGAATGTATGTGACATAGTCGCGGGGGCACTCCAAGCAGCGGAGCCGACCACAGCGTCACTCTTCTCTGGGACCACCTTGCCTTCTCGCTCAGCCCGTTCCTTGGCCTCTCTAGCAGCCCGACGCTCAGCGGCCTTCTGGGATCTATGCGGCCTATCACCACTAGCACTGGTTTTCTCAAGGGACTTTGTAGTCCTCTGTTGTGCTTCCTTATCTTCCATCTTCTTCTGGGCCTCATCATTAGCCCTCTTCTTCTCGGCCTCCTAATCGGATTTCCTCTTCGCGAACGTATTAGTGGCTTTCACCTCCGTATCCTGCCTAGTCTTCATTTGGACCTCCTTCCTGGAAGCCTCATCTTGCCTCTGCTGCTCCTCTATGTCCTCATGCTTAGATACCATTTTTTCTTTTTGGGTCTCCACCATAGCAACCATCGACGACACATCAGCCTCCACTGGGCCCCTAGCAGCCATACTTTGCCATACAACCACCTCTCCTCCCTTTATAAGGGGATCGGTCATGCTAATATTTAACCTTATGTCCTAGTAGGTGTCCAGTTGATCATCGCCCTCTCCAAATGGCGCTGCCACCGGTCTTGGCCCAGACTCAGTTGTTTGTGGAACCACGAGGGCAGGGCCTGATGTCATAGTCAATGCAGGAAGGGCTGCACATTAAAAACACAACCTTTTAGTCTGCAAATTCGGTAAGCACATCATCCTTGGGGATGCATGGAAAAAGAGGTTTACCATCGGGAAGGGATGGCGTAGAAATGCCAAGAGGGGTACTGGTGGAGGTAGGTAAAGTGAATCCGGTCTCTCCTAGCTCCAAATGCTCAGGTTCATATTCGGTCGGAACTCGACTCGAAGCTGCGGGATCGCTCACCATAACCGATTAAGGGGTCGATGGCTGGTAGGACCTTGTTTCAGCTAATGTCTCCGCTACAACAACACCCTCAATCGTGACTGACTTCCACTTCTCACCAGTGAGCCTCTCCATCCTCTCTCTCGTGGCATCCTCAAGCAGCAACCTCTTACCCTCCTCTATCTTCTCGCGCTTCTCATCTGTTAGGAGATCAATTGCGAGTTTGTGTTCATCTAAAGTTCCCACATCCACTTCGCGCAAGAAGGCCTCATACGGCACCAACCACTCACAAGTCCGGGCTCGTTCCCGAGGATAATCGTCAACCCATGAGAGCCCATGCAATCTCATGACCTTAACGTACATGTTTTGGATGTCTTACGTTACAGGAGATTGCACTCAGAACTCTGCGTCCTCCAACTCCTCTGTCAATTGTTCCACCGCTCTTCGATGTGCCTCTCTCAGTCCATCCATTGTGCCCAGCACATCCCTATTACTAGCCTCCGCGTCCTCCTTGGCCTTCTTCATTTCCTCAAGTTGCCTCTTTAAACTGTCGTTCTCGGCTATCAGAGCATAGTTGTCAGTTTGTAGGTTGAAGACTCGAACATTTTCCCTTTCCAGATCGGCGCATACTTTATCCACCTCGGCCTTGTTCCTCTTTAGGGCCGTGTTCTGGGTAGTAAGATCGGCTATAGTTTCAGTGAAAACAGAGCGGGAATGATCGTCCTCTCTCTTGAGTGCCTCGTACCCTTTCTTTATCTCAGCTACAGCAATGAGATTCACAAGTTAGCATCTAAAGAAACGGGAACGAACGATAATGTGCTCACGGTACAAAAAGCAAACTCACAAATGTCCGCATTTAGATGAACGGCGGTGGTCTTCTTTGCATCGGTAGTTAACTTTTGATTCATGAGCTCCATATTCTTCTTCTTGATCAGCTCCGGTAAATGAAAGGAATAGGCGGTAACCCCGTCCGTCCAGAGGTACGCTTCCTTCACATGCATCCAAATCTCTATGGAGTCCCTAGCAGGATACAGGTTAAGGTCTAGAAGGACCGTCAACTCATCAAAGTAGTATCGAGGGAAAGTCGCTTTCAACCATGCCCTCCGTTCCTCAATAGAAAGCCTTTGTTGCTCAGAGATCGCTAGTTCCTGCTTTCAACCATGCCCTATGTTCCTCCGTACCTCCCTAGTTAAGATAAGAATCTCCCTCGGACACCCGAATAGTAGGAGGGGAGGGAGGAGTCGAATATCTTCGAGATCGATCCCCACCTCATTGCTCACTGCCACGACCATGTGAGGGTGGAGTGCCATACAAATTTGTCCCTCTTCGAAAGTCCTTGAAGAAAGAATTCCTAGGGCACTGACGGCCTCCATGTCCATAACCTCGTCCTCCACGTCCTCTTTCCATATCATTTATCAAAAAAATGAAATGAAATCAGTTAAGTCGCATGCTCAGATAAGCCCCTATGATAATCAGTGCTAATTAGTGTATGCCTTAAGTGTTCTCTCAACAGACAAGATTGTGATCTGGTCGAAGGAGTTAACCCCTCCACCGATAGAACTAAGTCGTCCATGATAGCCGGAGTCGGCCGCAGTGATACATCAAGGTCAAGTTTATTCAAGTCATCAAACTGGCACTCGTCATCGAGCGGGGTGATAGCTCCAGGAGGATCCACTGGAGACAATGGCCTAATCGACTCCCCGTCCCTCCAGTTTGGGGTAGAACGGGAGCATTCAATACGCCCTCATCTCCGGCTGTAGCCTCCTCACCACGAAGCCCATCTTCACCGGCGTCTCCTAGGAACTTAACAGCTTTCTTCGACTTGGGGCCAATAGAGGGAACCTTTCTTTTCTAGCCAAGGGTCGTAGGGCCCTTTGCCACCACCTTTTTTAGTACACTGCTTGCCATTGCGGGCCTAATTACGCCAGGAGAAGGCACTCCTGGCTCATTACGGTTTCCGTTTTGTGAAATTCCTTGGGAATTTTTCGCAAGGCATCAATACACTTCATATATTCTTTGCCAGTGGGTGCATTTGGATTCCCTACCGCAATCAAAAAAGATAATAATAAGATACGAGCTCTAATAACTTAATAGTTGAAAGCAAATTTCGAAGGCCCTTACTCCCTTCAATCCACATCCTTGCAAATCCAGGGGTGCAGCGCACAAAGAACCAGTCTTTTTTAAACACCGATGGCCTGGGCCACATGTCGCTAAAGAATTTGGTGGCGACTGTCCGTTGTAAGGACCACTGGGAAGGCGATCTGTTAGTCATTTTCTTCAGACTGAAGGAATACAGAATATCCTCTCCGGTGGGTTCCATGTTCAAACAATCTCGGTATGGGACGTAAGTGCCTAAAAGCGACGAGTAAGCATTGGGATGCCGTTGCAAAGGTGAAAGGCGGAAATAGGAAACGATATCCCAAATAAAATCATGGGCGGGGGTATGCACCCTGCAAAACAAGCTTGCCTATTCCAGGCAGTTAAACCCTCGGGCGGTGCGTGAGCCCTTCCGCCTCCTCTCGGCGCATGAGCATCACCTACTTGTATGCTGAATCACTGCGACATTTTCATGACTGCCATAGCATTCAGGCACGACGGTACCAAGTCTTTTGGATTTTCAAATATAACAGCATCTGGTAACATATCCAGGGCCCACTGGGGAGTCTTTGTTCATAATGTCCACATTCTCAACCTCTTCGCGTAAGACCATAGAATGTAGCCTCTCAAGTTGTTCCTTGTGATCAGACACTTCGGGTGAATTGGCTGATTTGGATGGAACGAATCCTACGATAGTCTCAAGCTCGCTTGCACTCGAGCTACCTCTATTGGTAGAATCAAATGAATGTGACGATGACAGGGAAGCCTCGGCTTCCAGGATTTTTCCTATCATTGATCTTGTTTCCATGGTTAACTATACTTTAAGACACTTGTATTAGACATTACATTGGAATAACCCGTACCCCTCGTGTTGGTGAAAACTAACATCTGTGTGCGGTGTCATGCAATATTAAAAGATAAATAGGAAAGTTAAACAGTTCAACAATTCAATCATAGTACGGATATATGCGCTATCCTATGTGAAGAATTCATGTCCTTGTCTGCGCAACTGTCACCATATGCCCGCGTGCAATTGCACAAGAAAATATGTGATATGTAAACTTAAGGGCGGATAATCAGGAGATAGAAGTACTGAACGAGAAAAATGAAACCCCGCCAAGGAATGGCACAAAGTAGATAGGCTAGCGGCAAACCCAACGACCGCGATGAGCTAGAGAGGCTCCGACAAGCTTCGAAGTTCGAAAGTCTAAAGTTCAAAGTTCCAATATTTGAAGTCCTAACAGTTCGAGAATCTGAACCTCAGGATTCAAAAATTCGAACGCCAGTGTTCGAAAATTCGAACCCCAAAACATTGAAAATTCGAACCCTTGAGGGTCGAAAATTCGAACTGCAGGCTCAAGGACTTGAAACCTTCAAGGTTCAGAACTTCGAACCCCTCAGCTTCGAAATTTTGACCCTTAGAGTTTCAGAAACTTGTACCCATGAAGGCTCGAAAGTAAGAACCCCAAAGGTTTGAAATTTCGAACCTCGAGAGGGTCTAGATTTCCGACCCCATTCGGGCCTTTGCCTCTCCCTCCTTCACTTAGAACAATTTCGTCCAAGCCTCGACGCCTCGAACTCCTTCCTCCTCGTGCCACGACCCCATGCCTTACCTAAATCTATGTTCGAAACTTAGTGGGCCTCGAAGCTCGAAATTAATGGCAGTCGGGATAGAAAAAAACGATGGAAGAAGAAAATGAGGAGGATGGGGCTATTTATAATAAAATGAATTGTTCCTTTCGCATTCCCAGGAATTTCGAGCCCGCGGGTTCGAAATCTCAAACCCACAAGTTTGAAATTTCGAACCTTTGGGGTTCGAAATCTCGAACCCACAAGTTCGAAATTCTGAACCCCCTAGGGTCGAAATTTAAAACCTCATGGTTCGAAATTTCACACCCTACGAAAAAAAGGTAGAGAAAGAACTGACCCCCTCGGGTTCAAAACTTCGCGCCATGCGCTGATGTACATGTATTCCCTACGCACACTGATCTCACAGACACACGAGGCAATACCTTGCGAATACTTAGCAAAGTGATCATGGCACCATGCCAGCAACAACACGCTCGCCACCATGTAGCGAACAAGCCTATCAATCAACATGTGTTTTTCTTTAACTTGCAGGATAAACCAGAAACTCAATTACCACTTCAACCAATCCAAAGCACATCATGTCCACACACGACGCACTTTGGGGGGAAAATGTTAACCGACTTTTTGGTCCGATTCCCTAAACTACACAAGACACGCTAAACTCAACACATCACGTGAAAGTAAAGTCGAAAGGGACACTTGGGAGCGAAGGAAATAGGATAAAGAGGGATCGCACTAGCGAAGACCTCATGGCACCGCAAAAATTTCCATTCGTGCAGCCGTCGTGGTGTAGAACCTCGCACCCTCGAGGCGCGAAATCCCGCATCGTCGAGGTGCGAAATCTTGCACCCTCGAGGCGTGAAATCTTGCACACTCGGGGCGTGAAATCTCTCACCCTCGAGGCCCGAAATCAGTCAACCTCGAGGCGCGAAATCTCGCACCTTTGAGGCAAGAAATCTCGCACCCTCACGACACAAAATCTCGCAGACTCGAGGTGCGAATTTTCGCACCTGCGAGGTGCGAAATTTCGTACCCAAGAGGTGCAAAATTTCGTGCCCCGGGGTGTAACACCCCGTAATTCTGTAACACTAGGATTCACAAATCAAGGCAGAATTAAAAGTTAAAATCAAAATCAAGGGAAATGGACTGCGCCATTGATCTCGGAATTCTGCATGAAAACGAGTTCGAGTTTGCGTAAATCAGAGTCTGTATGAGGAAGATATGGCCAATGGAAGATTCAGTGAAGTTCAAATTTCGAAACGGTATTCAAATTCAAAATCGGAGTCAGATTGGGCTGGGCGGGAATTTTCCCGCCCAAGGCACCCAGGTCGACTGGGTAGTCGACCTGAGTCCCTCTGGTCGACTGGGTAGTCGACCTGGCGGTCGACCCCCTAGCTTTTTCCAGCTTTCTGCACCTGGTTCGTTTTGATGTACTTGGTCACGTTTTCTGCCTAGGTTCGTCTACCTAACAATATATAAACAGCCTTAGTCTCCTTCTCCATTAACAATTCTTTTCTATCCTTATGCTGCCTCTGAGAAAATATATAAATAAATAATATATAAAATAAATCAAGACCAGGAAATGCTGCTCAAGTTGTCAAGAGGAGGTTCGAATCAAGATTAAAGCTTCAGGATGAGAATCAAAAGCTAACTCAAACTATTTCGAGCAGTGTCGCACGAATCATAGCATCGCCATCTTTCTATTCTAATCTAATCTCTGTAAGTCAGTTATTCTTAGATTTGAACGTTTCCTCTGTTCTTGACATGAAATTAAAGGAATAAAAGAATATGCCAAATCTTTCTATTCGAACCTATGCCTATATCTTTGGACCCAATTAAGAACTGTTATGATTCGATGACCAATTAGGCCTTGCCTATGACTACGAACATTGCCTATGACTATGAACATTGCCTATGACTATGGACATTTCCAATGAATATGAACATTGCCTATGACTATGGACATTTTCTATGACTATGAACATTGCCTATGACTGTGACCGTGACTATGAGAATTATTTCCCTGACTATGAACACCAGCCTATGCCTTTGATTAGAAAACATAAACTGTTGCCTATGACATAACAAGGACAACTGTGATTAAACACCTATGATTCATGACTAGGAAAGTGTTGCTTAAGTTTTGTGACTGTGAAATTGGGTCTAAACCTAATTTTCTATTTTGTTTATTCTTGGTTTTCTTTGGTTTTAGACCTTGGGAATTTACCTATTAAGTTAGGTCTACCCATGTTCTTGAACCTACGTCTCTATTCTGACTATTCTTGGTTTTCTTTGGTTTTAGACCTTGGGAATTTACCTATTAAGTTAGGTCTACCCATGTTCTTGAACCTACGTCGTTATTCAACCCCTTTTTCATGTCGTAATCTATATGCCTGTGGACTACCATCTTATGCCAGTTGTTATGTCCATTCTTTCATGGCATTTTGGTTCATTCCCTCTTATCGATGAATCTAGCTTTATGATCTAGGTTCAATCACGATTATACGAACGATGGGAATACGTTTTGGGGAAAAACATGAAATAGGCTAGACTTGGGAAATTGGCATAATTTGATTAGAATAACAAGTCTAGTTTTGACATGAACTGAAATTAGAATATTAAAACAGAATTGGGTGGCTAAATTAAGTATGATAAGTATATTAGCATAATTTACATACATTGGGCATAAATGGTAAATGGTTAAATGGGCTACAAAATAGGTAGTTGGTATGCAAATTAAGATTTAGGCGTAAACGGTGAACTAGAATATAAATTCTAGTTTGGCATAAAACTAGAATATAGAATCTAGTTTTGGCATGAACTGTAAATGGGGGTGTTGGATCTAAATTGCTATAAACTGTAAGATAGGCAAATCAAGCTTTGGGCCTAGAATACAAGTCCGTTAGTAGGCATGGCAAATGTATAGGGTATAGGCCAAATTTATTTTAAAAAGGGAAAATGGACTTTGAGGATAAGTGGTTAAACTTTGAGGATAAATTGTTAACAATTCATTTATACACAAAAGAAAGGTTTATTAATGACATCTCTTTTAATAATAATACACCAGAAAGTTCTAGGGTGACAGAGAGGATAGTGTCTATGCCTGGGTTTGGAAAATACAAGTTTCCTGCTCTCCCTGGCTATCCCTAACTGATCCGACGGACATGATGGTTACTTTCAAAACCTGATTTGAAAATTAATCAAAACCCTTTGAACTTATAAAACACGAATATGCCTAACCCGAGGTTAGACTGAGTTGCGATGTAAACCAGCCCGGAACCAACTGGCACATCCAGTATTTGCAACAATATCTGTCTAATGTGAGTGGTAGCTGCTTTAATTTATTTAGTTAAAGCTAGAACAAGAAAGGTAGGGTTAAGTTAGCTAAGACACTTAACCAATTCAACATGATAGCCAGACCGGTGGGTGGGGTTAGGTTCATACAGACACTTAACACAGTTAAACTAGAATGGGAGGGTTAAGTCCATAGGAACACTTAACCAACTTAATACAGTTCAGCTAGAATGGGAGGGCTAAGTCGATAGAGACACTTAACCAACTTAAACGACGTAATAAGACAAGACTTGTAGGGGTTAGTAACTAAGAAAACACTTAGCCAAATTAACATGTTAACTAGACTAGAGGTTGGGGTTAAGTAAACTTTAATACACTTAGCCCATTTGATATGTTAGCTGGACTAGACCGTAGGGTTAAGTAAACTAGAACACTTAACCGTCAGATTGTGATAAAGGAATAGGGCTAAGTTTAAAACAGGAAGGGATAATACTTAACAATTAATAACATGTTAGTTAAACAGTCGGGCAAGGTTAAGTTAAAAAGGAACACTTAACCAATACAGGATGAATGGGTAGGGTTAAGTAATAAGGAATACTTAACCAATATAACTTGGTTTGTGGAAGGGTTAAGTCAACGTGAATTACTGATAACACTTAACCAGTTTAACAGGATAAATGTAGAGGGTTAAGTTGGCTTGAATTGACTAATGACGCTTAACCAATCCCAATTGGCGGGAAAGAGAACTAAGCAGTAAACCTTAGTTAAAAGGAGCTAAGTAGTAAACCTTAGTTAAGAAAACAACAATTCGGGAAACTAAGTGGTAAACCTTAGTTAGCAGAACTAAGTAGTAATTCTTAGTATGACACGGGAAGGAGCGAACGTCCGTCTGATTAAAAAGAAGGCTCCAACGAATTGGGTTACGAAGCCCGAGGCTTCGAGGGGACGTGCGGTGTAACAACCCGTATTTCAATAACATGTTAAAACGAGAATCAAGGCAGAATTTAATTTTAAATTCTGAATCAAGTAAAACGGGCTGTGCCATTGCGTTCGTCTCGGAAAAATACGCGAAATAGAGTCCGAGTTTTCGAAAATCGGAGTCCGTATGACCCGGTTAGGGCCCAAAGAAGTTTCCGGGAAATTTGAATTTCGAAACATGCAGAAATGGGGCCAGGCGGGAAAATTCCCACCCAGACATGCCGACAGGCATGTCGACAGGCATGTCGACATGCATGTCGACAGGCATGTCGACAGGCATGTCGACAGGGCTGTCGACTTGCCCTGTCGGCTGATTCTGGTCTAGTGCACCTATTTTCTATCTTGGCTAGGTTTTTGGGCCTGGTTTGAAATCTGACGGTTCAGGTTGGTCCTAGGGTTAATCTAAGGGCCTAAAACTATCCTAATCTCTATAAAAAGACCCTAAACCTACCCCTAAACCCTCATTATTCACTCATGTAACTAAACTATGGCCAAATTTCTACTCTCATGGCCTCCATCTCAAATCCCTAGAGCCTATGCATCCAAATCAAGTTCAAATCAAAAGGTGCAAGCTTGCTACACCAAAGAGAGGCAAAATCAAAGTTGCTATGCGAGTTCCATGACGATTCTTCAACAAAGGAGGCACCTTTCTTAGCCAAGATGATTCATGCTTCTTTCCCTAGGCCTAACTATGTAAGTTCTAGCTACTTTTAGATGGAAACGGTAGTTTTGATAATGACATGGGATAAAATGAGGCTAAACATGATTATGCGAACCTATATGAACCTTACCTTGCCTCTTGTGTTCATGTTTATGGTTTTAGGCCATATGAGTGACTTAATCATGCCTCTCATGCTATGCATAACCTAGTTTAACTTGCAAGTTTGGATCTTTATGCATGAAATGCTAGCATGAACCTTTAAGAACCACTTTACTTGTGAAACATTGGCTAAGACAAGATTTTGGGGCTTATGCATGTTTATGAACCCAAACCCCTTATGCTATCATGCAAGTTTGTGGCCAAATCCTTTATGAGATTATGCATGCTCGTGGCCAATCCCCTCTTTTAAGTTGTGCATGTTTATGGCCAAACCCTTTTTGATAATATGCATGTTTGTGGCCAAATTACCTTATGACACTATGCATGTTTATGGCCAATCTCTTTATGATGTTATGCATGTGGAAGCCAAGCCCTTTTTGGCATCATGCATGTTTTGAGACCAATATGTGACATAGTATCCTTACTATGTTGACTCGCTTTGCTTGTGTTGGGAAAACACGATTTTGGGTAGTTAGATAAACATGAACATGTCGCAAAATCTTAACTTGAGTATGACATGTGTTTATACTTGAAAATATGACTTGAAAGATAACATGGAATTTGACATGTAAGTATGCATAAAAACATAAGCTTGGGAATTTACCTATTAAGTTAGGTCTACCCATTGGGAATTTACCTATTAAGTTAGGTCTACCCAATTGCTTGAAAACTTGACTATGAACATGACACTAGACTAAACATGAAAGTGGCCAACTCGAGGTTGAGTTGAGTTTGCAACGTAAAACTACCCGGAACCGACCGGCCTAACTAGTAGTTGCAAACAATAGGACCCAATGTGAGAAGTTGGTCATGTCGCGCTTAAAACCCGAGGTTAGACTAGGTTGTGGTGTAAATCTAACCGGACCCGCCCGGCTTAACTAGTAACCACAACAAGGTCTAATGTGAGAGGTTGAGGGTGCATTAATTAAATTAATGCCACATAATAGGGTTAAGTTAATTTGATTAATGAGGCTTAACCAAATATGATATGGACAAATGGGTTAAGTAATTTGATTAGGCAAATGATATTTAACAAAACATGATAAGCTTGGGTAGGTTAAGTAACTTGATTTGCCTAATGACACTTGACCATTTTTATACGGCTAGTGGACGGGATTAAGTTAACCAACACTTAATTAATCCAACACGATAACGTGGTAAGGTTAAGTAAATTTTCTTAATGACACTTAACCGTATAATACAGTTAATGGATGGGGTTAAGATTAGACTTAACTAATCTAAACATGGTAATCGGATGGGGTTAAGTTAGCCTAGACTTAATTAATCCAACTTGGTAATTTAATGGGGTTAAGTTAAACACTTAACTAATTTAACACGATGATTTGATGAGGTTAAGTGACCTATACTTAACCAATCTAACTCGTTAATTTGATGAGGTTAAGTTAACCTATACTTAACCAATCTAACGTGAAAACATGATAAGGCTAAGTCACGAATCACTTGAATACGCTTGACCGATTTGACTCGGTAATTTGACAAGGTCAAGTTAATTTATATAATTAACCAATCTAAAATGATAATTAGACGAGGTTAAGTTATGGATTGCTTAATATACTTAGCCAACTTGACACATGGTTTGTAGGGTTAAGTCTTGGATTTGGATACTTAGCCAATTTTGACATGGTTTGTAGACGAGCTAAGTTATGAACTTAAGTGACACTTAACCCATTAGATAAACCCTAATTCGGAGGATTAGGTAAATAACCATAGTTAACAAGGATTATGGAAACAAGGCTAAGTGGTAAACCTTAGTTAAGGGAAACTAAGTAATAATTCTTAGTCAAGGAAATTTGGACCATTTCTTAGATAGATTAGTAACCCGATTCGTTAGGTCAACGTTTAAGTATGCGTGTAGGAGCAGGCTATCTGATTTAGATAAAGGCTCCAACGAACTGGGTAACGAAGCAGCGGCTTCGGGGAACGTGAGGATATTCTTGGGATCCCTCCGTGAGCTGCCAGGTCATTATACTAGGCTCACGAGAGGTTGAGGTCTGCGGTAGAAGAACCAAGAATATGCCTTGGTTGCTATGCGAGCGACCTAAAGACTGGGGTGGATAGCAGTGAGCCGACGAATACATAAGGTGCCCGAGATAGCAAGTTCGTCGATCATCTACCATCTTGAGTCAAGCGTGTACGTACGGAAAGGCAGGGAACACCCAACAGACCATAATTGCTATCTAATTATGGGTGAGGTAGGCCGTAGGATGTGGGCTGGCCGGAGTGTAGTTCTCATGCAAGATTTTCTCTTGTGTTGCCTTTCACTAGTTGAGGGAGGGGTCACGTGGGACCATAGCCACGTGTAGAAAAGCAGACCTTAGTATCTGCATCGGCAGATAAATCTAAAGCTCCCGACCGAGTCCTGTATTTCTTGCTTTGCCCTGTGACAGGACTCGGATGGCACGATGTGATACATGTGCATACAGTTATAGAAAAACGATTCACGATGATTGCGTGGGAAAAAGGGCGCGGTTGAGGGTTAGCGTAATCCCTAGTGGCCTAGGTGGTTTAACCCAAACCAAAATACGAAAGCGTGCGATAGGTAAGCGTAATCCCTAGTGGTGCTAGGTGGCGTAAGTCCTAGTAGTTCAAACGATGATTCATATGGAAGAGCCTAGCTAGAACAAGGGTGACAGTCCAAACGATTTCAAGGATAATACGACATGAGGAAGCCCGTACGAGGTACGGCAAAGGACTGAACTTATATACATGGAAAGAAACATATGATTTGAGTAACCTATATATGCGATATTAGGTTGACATGGACCATTACACGACCTGGAGCACGGGACATTCATGGTTAACACATGACGCGGGTAGGGATACTAGTACGAGAGGTGCAGAGCAAATATACATGTTAGAACTGGGAAGAATATACATAATAGATACCGTGGGATGTTAGACGAGGTAGATACCTTGGGATAATGTGCTCGATAGAAATCTAACGATGTGATACCTTGACTTATCATAACACCGTAGTATATCATGATACCTTAGTTTACCTTGCCGCAGTAGTTCAACCAGCTACCCTGGTTTATCTATCTTGTAGTTATCCTCGTGTTTACTTTCAGTTTATGCATGTCATGTTACCTTTACCTGTTTTTATACTGAAAGTAGATAGGACTTACTCAGTCTTTTTGACTGACCCGTTTTGTTTCGCCTCTTTTCTTCCGTTTCCCCCCAGGTTACAGGGAGGAAACAATGCAGTTTAGTTCGGACTTCTTCTGCTTGAAGGTCATCATGGATGGCTTGGACTTTTCTTGGCTATGGCTACTTTACTGTTTTTACTTGGGGAATAATTTATGAAAAAGTCTGTATGCTTCTTTACTATTGCAAGACAGGTTTTGATGTACTCTGATGTAAAAGGCTTTAGACCTGAATTATTAATGTTTATAAAAGTTCGATTTTACTTCCGTTATTTTTTATATGTTCTGTCTTGTGATATTTCTGTGCATGTTTACCAATAATGCCCCTCTAAAGCTAGTGCATTCCTTTGCGAGTGACCCTAGCGGAGGCGGGGTGTTACATTTGGTATCAGAGCAGAAGGTTACCAGACTGGGCAAAAGTTTTTAAAGACCTTCTGAAAATTATTTGAAAAACCGTTTACAAGGAAGCATTTTTCAAGAAAATTTTCTTTTAAAAAGAAAAAGGCTATTCCCCAAAGGCCATTAGCATTATCCTTGTTTCCTTGATTGAATCTCTTTTCCTTTCTTTCCTCCATCTGTAGTCACAGTGGTTTTGACTGCGACTAGTCTTTCTAGCTGCGTAAGTGTTTCCCGTACGATGGAGGTGGTTCTCGAGAGACCGTTGCAGAGTTATGCATGAAAGGATAGTAAGAACAAGGATAAAGGATACGAGCTCAGGGATAAGCAACATGTTGGTATGGCTGAGTCCTAAAAGGAGGGAGAAAGATGAACAATGAAACCCATGACGAGAGAGTACCTTTGGCATGGTGGAACAGGACGGATAGTTAAGTATCATGGGACAAGGACAAGATCATCGGGAGGGCAGTAGTATGCTCTCATTTCTAGGGTGCCTCGGAAGGAGGGTAACGATCTTGTTAAAGGTTTAGCTTTCCTTCTCTATCATCCTGCCGGGACTTTGTTTTGATCACCGCATCTTTTAAGTCCGCTTCAATAGTTGAGTCTCTGCACCTTAGTACTAGCGTAGTAGAGGATCCCGTTTTTGTCTCAAGTCCTATTGGAAGATCGGTTCATTTACTCATGGCTTGTTTGGATTTGAGAATGTCTATATCAAGTGTTGAGCTTGGAAATAATGCTTATGTTTATAAGTTGCGGATGGATTCTAGGGGTAAAGCGGTTATCCAGTAAGGGATACCATTCTCGGTTTTAGAAAGAGGGTAGTTGGACTCTTGACTTGCCTTGGTGATACCCTCGAAGTCTCGTGTAGCCCTTTTGGGTTCTGTCATGGCTAGTTACCTAGAATCCCATGATGCAGTTGTTGGTAATCCGTTTGAATAGAATTCGCCGCTAAGGCGGATGCTTCGTTTCGATTATGCATGAGTTATGGGAATCACCCTAGTAAGAACTCTTGGCAACTTGGATTGGCATCGGAAAACGAGATCCAGAATTCACTAGTGAATTTTGGAGAGCTTGCATGAGTACGCAGATATGTTTGAACCAAGCATACTAGGGAAAGAATGAGTGAAACGAGAGGCGACGAAGAAATGAGTTCCAGCTCATGTTATGGAAACAGGAAATAAGAAGCTACGAAATCGCGAAGTTAAAGGATGGTCAAGGCACAATGGAATTGAGCTCAAGGAAATACGACTTTGATGGTCAAAGACTAGATACGCGCATGATATCTCTTTTTGGGAGTATATCCTTGATCCCTGTTTTCTGTAAAGCTTACTTGTAGGCTATCTTTTGTGGACATCCTCTCGGTCCTATTTTCTATTACAAACCCCATAAGGAGTTTGTCTTGTTTATCTTCTCGACCCTGTTTCAGGGAATCCTAGGTAGAACCCTATGGATGTAAACATGTATTTGAAACATGTTATGGTTGATATGGTTGCAAATGGTTGCAAGTGGTTGCTCGTGGATGCGCGAATTTACATTAGATATTAGCTCGACTCGGTCACATTTCATATTGCATATGCACGAGTATTTATACTTGTTTATGGATGAAATTGAATGTGTTATCATACGGTTGCTGCATATGAATGAATGATTGTGCACGCATATAGTATCTATATGACTAGGACTATTTGCATACATGTTGGATTCATGGCACTATACATATTTTTGCATTAGAAAGATTATCCAGGCCTGATCATTAGCATTAGCTAAGGAACATGTACACACACGTTTTGCATATATTCATACAGCATTAGAAATCATCTAAGGACAATGGTTGCTTGTGGATGATGTTTTGAGTAGATGGATGATGGATGGTAGGATATGTTCTTCCTAACTTAGAGATTTCAGGGACGAAATCCTAAAAGGTGGGGAGAATGTAACAACCCGTATTTCAATAACATGTTAAAACGAGAATCAAGGCAGAATTTAATTTTAAATTCTGAATCAAGTAAAACGGGCTGTGCCATTGCGTTCGTCTCGGAAAAATACGCGAAATAGAGTCCGAGTTTTCGAAAATCGGAGTCCGTATGACCCGGTTAGGGCCCAAAGAAGTTTCCGGGAAATTTGAATTTCGAAACATGCAGAAATGGGGCCAGGCGGGAAAATTCCCACCCAGACATGTCGACAGGCATGTCAACAGGCATGTCGACATGCATGTCGACAGGCATGTCGACAGGCATGTCGACAGGGCTGTCGACTTGCCCTGTCGGCTGATTCTGGTCTGGTGCACCTATTTTCTATCTTGGCTAGGTTTTTGGGCCTGGTTTGAAATCTGACGGTTCAGGTTGGTCCTAGGGTTAATCTAAGGGCCTAAAACTATCCTAATCTCTATAAAAAGACCCTAAACCTACCCCTAAACCCTCATTATTCACTCATGTAACTAAACTATGGCCAAATTTCTACTCTCATGGCCTCCATCTCAAATCCCTAGAGCCTATGCATCCAAATCAAGTTCAAATCAAAAGGTGCAAGCTTGCTACACCAAAGAGAGGCAAAATCAAAGTTGCTATGCGAGTTCCATGACGATTCTTCAACAAAGGAGGCACCTTTCTTAGCCAAGATGATTCATGCTTCTTTCCCTAGGCCTAACTATGTAAGTTCTAGCTACTTTTAGATGGAAACGGTAGTTTTGATAATGACATGGGATAAAATGAGGCTAAACATGATTATGCGAACCTATATGAACCTTACCTTGCCTCTTGTGTTCATGTTTATGGTTTTAGGCCATATGAGTGACTTAATCATGCCTCTCATGCTATGCATAACCTAGTTTAACTTGCAAGTTTGGATGTTTATGCATGAAATGCTAGCATGAACCTTTAAGAACCACTTTACTTGTGAAACATTGGCTAAGACAAGATTTTGGGGCTTATGCATGTTTATGAACCCAAACCCCTTATGCTATCATGCAAGTTTGTGGCCAAATCCTTTATGAGATTATGCATGCTCGTGGCCAATCCCCTCTTTTAAGTTGTGCATGTTTATGGCCAAACCCTTTTTGATAATATGCATGTTTGTGGCCAAATTACCTTATGACACTATGCATGTTTATGGCCAATCTCTTTATGATGTTATGCATGTGGAAGCCAAGCCCTTTTTGGCATCATGCATGTTTTGAGACCAATATGTGACATAGTATCCTTACTATGTTGACTCGCTTTGCTTGTGTTGGGAAAACACGATTTTGGGTAGTTAGATAAACATGAACATGTCGCAAAATCTTAACTTGAGTATGACATGTGTTTATACTTGAAAATATGACTTGAAAGATAACATGGAATTTGACATGTAAGTATGCATAAAAACATAAGCTTGGGAATTTACCTATTAAGTTAGGTCTACCCATTGGGAATTTACCTATTAAGTTAGGTCTACCCAATTGCTTGAAAACTTGACTATGAACATGACACTAGACTAAACATGAAAGTGGCCAACTCGAGGTTGGGTTGAGTTTGCAACGTAAAACTACCCGGAACCGACCGGCCTAACTAGTAGTTGCAAACAATAGGACCCAATGTGAGAAGTTGGTCATGTCGCGCTTAAAACCCGAGGTTAGACTAGGTTGTGGTGTAAATCTACCCGGGCCCGCCCGGCTTAACTAGTAACCACAACAAGGTCTAATGTGAGAGGTTGAGGGTGCATTAATTAACTTAATGCCACATAATAGGGTTAAGTTAATTTGATTAATGAGGCTTAACCAAATATGATATGGACAAATGGGTTAAGTAATTTGATTAGGCAAATGATATTTAACAAAACATGATAAGCTTGGGTAGGTTAAGTAACTTGATTTGCCTAATGACACTTGACCATTTTTATACGGCTAGTGGACGGGATTAAGTTAACCAACACTTAATTAATCCAACACGATAACGTGGTAAGGTTAAGTAAATTTTCTTAATGACACTTAACCGTATAATACAGTTAATGGATGGGGTTAAGATTAGACTTAACTAATCTAAACATGGTAATCGGATGGGGTTAAGTTAGCCTAGACTTAATTAATCCAACTTGGTAATTTAATGGGGTTAAGTTAAACACTTAACTAATTTAACACGATGATTTGATGAGGTTAAGTGACCTATACTTAACCAATCTAACTCGTTAATTTGATGAGGTTAAGTTAACCTATACTTAACCAATCTAACGTGAAAACATGATAAGGCTAAGTCACGAATCACTTGAATACGCTTGACCGATTTGACTCGGTAATTTGACAAGGTCAAGTTAATTTATATAATTAACCAATCTAAAATGATAATTAGACGAGGTTAAGTTATGGATTGCTTAATATACTTAGCCAACTTGACACATGGTTTGTAGGGTTAAGTCTTGGATTTGGATACTTAGCCAATTTTGACATGGTTTGTAGACGAGCTAAGTTATGAACTTAAGTGACACTTAACCCATTAGATAAACCCTAATTCGGAGGATTAGGTAAATAACCATAGTTAACAAGGATTATGGAAACAAGGCTAAGTGGTAAACCTTAGTTAAGGGAAACTAAGTAATAATTCTTAGTCAAGGAAATTTGGACCATTTCTTAGATAGATTAGTAACCCGATTCGTTAGGTCAACGTTTAAGTATGCGTGTAGGAGCAGGCTATCTGATTTAGATAAAGGCTCCAACGAACTGGGTAACGAAGCAGCGGCTTCGGGGAACGTGAGGATATTCTTGGGATCCCTCCGTGAACTGCTAGGTCATTATACTAGGCTCACGAGAGGTTGAGGTCTGCGGTAGAAGAACCAAGAATATGCCTTGGTTGCTATGCGAGCGACCTAAAGACTGGGGTGGATAGCAGTGAGCCGACGAATACATAAGGTGCCCGAGATAGCAAGTTCGTCGATCATCTACCATCTTGAGTCAAGCGTGTACGTATGGAAAGGCAGGGAACACCCAACAGACCATAATTGCTATCTAATTATGGGTGAGGTAGGCCGTAGGATGTGGGCTGGCCGGAGTGTAGTTCTCATGCAAGATTTTCTCTTGTGTTGCCTTTCACTAGTTGAGGGAGGGGTCACGTGGGACCATAGCCACGTGTAGAAAAGCAGACCTTAGTATCTGCATCGGCAGATAAATCTAAAGCTCCCGACCGAGTCCTGTATTTCTTGCTTTGCCCTGTGACAGGACTCGGATGGCACGATGTGATACATGTGCATACAGTTATAGAAAAACGATTCACGATGATTGCGTGGGAAAAAGGGCGCGGTTGAGGGTTAGCGTAATCCCTAGTGGCCTAGGTGGTTTAACCCAAACCAAAATACGAAAGCGTGCGATAGGTAAGCGTAATCCCTAGTGGTGCTAGGTGGCGTAAGTCCTAGTAGTTCAAACGATGATTCATATGGAAGAGCCTAGCTAGAACAAGGGTGACAGTCCAAACGATTTCAAGGATAATACGACATGAGGAAGCCCGTACGAGGTACGGCAAAGGACTGAACTTATATACATGGAAAGAAACATATGATTTGAGTAACCTATATATGCGATATTAGGTTGACATGGACCATTACACGACCTGGAGCACGGGACATTCATGGTTAACACATGACGCGGGTAGGGATACTAGTACGAGAGGTGCAGAGCAAATATACATGTTAGAACTGGGAAGAATATACATAATAGATACCGTGGGATGTTAGACGAGGTAGATACCTTGGGATAATGTGCTCGATAGAAATCTAACGATGTGATACCTTGACTTATCATAACACCGTAGTATATCATGATACCTTAGTTTACCTTGCCGCAGTAGTTCAACCAGCTACCCTGGTTTATCTATCTTGTAGTTATCCTCGTGTTTACTTTCAGTTTATGCATGTCATGTTACCTTTACCTGTTTTTATACTGAAAGTAGATAGGACTTACTCAGTCTTTTTGACTGACCCGTTTTGTTTCGCCTCTTTTCTTCCGTTTCCCCCCAGGTTACAGGGAGGAAACAATGCAGTTTAGTTCGGACTTCTTCTGCTTGAAGGTCATCATGGATGGCTTGGACTTTTCTTGGCTATGGCTACTTTACTGTTTTTACTTGGGGAATAATTTATGAAAAAGTCTGTATGCTTCTTTACTATTGCAAGACAGGTTTTGATGTACTCTGATGTAAAAGGCTTTAGACCTGAATTATTAATGTTTATAAAAGTTCGATTTTACTTCCGTTATTTTTTATATGTTCTGTCTTGTGATATTTCTGTGCATGTTTACCAATAATGCCCCTCTAAAGCTAGTGCATTCCTTTGCGAGTGACCCTAGCGGAGGCGGGGTGTTACATGCGGTTACTCTTGGTATCCCTCTGTGAGGCTGCAGATGATCCTCCTGGGCTCACAGAGGTTAAGGTCTGCATAGAAGAACCAGGGGTATGCCTTGGTTGCAATACATGGCAACCTAAAGACCAGGATGGACCAGCGTGATTCGGCGAGAAAACGGTAGCCCTGTGATAGCAACTCGTCGTCTACCATCCATCTTGAGTCAGTCGAGATACGTGAAGCGGAAAGGCGGAGAACTCCAAAAGACCATATACTTGTTATCTAGTTATGGGTGAGGATGGCCATAGGATAGTGGGGCACCGGGGGCCTGCGTATAGTTCTCATTTTCAAGGTGTGCCTTTCATTAGTTGAGGGAGGGGTCAAGTGGGACCATAGCCACTTGAATAAAAACAGACCTTAGCATCTGCATCGGCAGTATCTGAAAGCTCCCGACCGAGTTCTGTATTCCTTGATTTTCCCTGTCACAGGACTCGGACCGCACATTTCAGGCCATGTGCATCTAGACAAGCGATAACGACTCGTGATACATGCGTGGGGAAGTATAGGAACATATACCACTCTAGTTAGTGTGTCCTAGACTTGGGGGCATCGTTCGTCAGGTAGCATAATCCCTAGTAGGACTAGGTGGCATAAACCCTGAATCCGAGAAGCGTTCAGCAGATATTGTAGACTCTAGTTGAATCTAGAAGGCACTTGGTAGAAAACCTAGATTTGATCTACGTAATAAATAATGAATGTATGCCAGAAGGAAATGGAAAGTACAGGGATTGGGATCACGTTATCGTTACTAGTTGGGACACTAGATAGCCGGTGCAGAGATATAGAAACCAGTATAACAAGGAAATAGCGAAGCGGCGAAAGTATTAGAGCATATCCAGCTTATCTTATCTTAGCATATCTTGTGATTATCTTGTCTAATCTTGCCAACCCTATCATCATAGTGTTATCTTGTAATCAGTTAATTCATGTCATTTTGTTTCTTCATGTTCACATGCTAGAAGTTACTGAACTTACTCAGGCTTTATGTCTGACTCTGTTTTTCTTTCGTCTTCTTGTCTTCCGTTCCCCCCGCCCCCCCCCAGGTAGTAAAGGAGGGAATAGTATAGCTCAGGTTAAGTTGGACTGTCACTCATTCCCAGCTTGAAGATTTGTCAAAGTTTTGCTTGGATTCTCTTTTCAGATGTTATGGCTGGTTCTTGCTACATTGGGGAATATAAATGTATTTTTATGCTTCTTTATTTTGTAAGACAGATGACACTCTGATATGGTAAAGAAATCTTTGTACAAACTATTTTATCAATAAAGCAAAGTTTTATTTTCCGCTGTTTAATTTCTGTCTATCTTGTAATTTATCTGCATCTTTTACCCTAAATGCTCCACAGAACTTAGTGCATTCCCTTTGTGAGTGACAATAACGAACGTGGGGTGTTACAAGGGGCCAGTTGAGAATTTTCCATAGGCGCAGGCTCTAGGTGCAAATTTCTGCATTTGGTCCCCTATTTCTATCTAATTCTACCTAACCCCTAACTACTCCCTTCCTATAAATACCCCATGACTTCACACTTGATAGGGGTCTGAATTTGAGACCTTGGGACCTCTAGAGATCTCCATTAATGGCATCTCCCATTTGAGGAAGAATAAGGGAAATGTTTCCCTTTCTTGAGATATCTAGTATATGATAATTATAAAATCATATATGAGGATATTGCATCATGCCTTAGAGACGATACCATATAGCCCTAAGGATGACATCATGTAGCTTAATTATGACATATTCTTACATAAAGATGAATATAATGAATGTAATGAGATGTCACGAGAGGGTCTCAACCTCTTAACTTTTTGTGATTAATAATATTCCAACAACGCTTCTATGTGGACGTAGGCCCCTCACAAGGCCAAACCACTGTAAATCTCTTGTGTTATTTACATCTTTCCAACTCTTGGATGTGCAATCAAACTAACTATTCCTAGTAATTGGAATTGTTTACACCAAAAATGGTCTAAACACCCAAGGTACTAAATTGTACTTCACCAATTCGGTAAGAAATAAGTGGAACCATGTCCGGTTAGCAATAAACAGTAAAAAATGTGAGAAAAAGTAAAGTGGAGATGAGATTTAGAGTGGTTCAGCTGTTAATGAGGCCTACGTCCACTGTGAAGGCGATATCCTGTCTTAAAATGAGAATTACATAGTACATCAATTTTCTGACCTCATACATCTCTATGTCTACTCAATATACCCTCGTTTTTATGTTTTGATCTAAAGAATTATACAGGAGAATAATAGAGTTTGAGGAGAAGAAGGATGGATGAATTATTGAGAGAGAAGATGCCTTCACTCTAAAATGGTACCTGACTACATGGCCAGATAAGTGGTTGAGTCTGAAGTTTAGCAGCACTCCGTGGTTTTTCCAAAAAGCCCCCTTTAAACGTGGGTAGCCATCGTGTATTTATAGGTGAACTCCTCTTGGTAAATGATCTGGAATCGGTTTATCCAGACTGTGGGTCGTTCATTCAGCTAATTACAACCATGCCACTGGACAGCTGTAGCCAGCTGCCTTTATTGTGTTCAGTGTTACGCGCGGACGACTTACTGAGTTTCTCGAATAGCTGAGCGGGTCCTTAAGTGCGGGCGTGGATGCTTTGGGAGATTCCGTAAGAGCGTAGTACAGAGCCGATACCGACCCTCCTTTATTCCTTGCACGACCGCTCTTCTTGAACCAAGGGCGCTCGTCCTCTTGCTCCCTTTTCATGGTGCCACTTGACTTTATGGCTATACTATGAGGCTTCTCTTGCTCGTGCCAAATGGGTGACATGTCTTATTTTAGTGCCTGAGCAGTTCCCTGGATGTGCAGCCTTCAACTTTGTTGAGTCGGGCTTCTTATGGCCCGGTCGCACTGGTAGACTTGTCCTGCCTTGGTTCTGGTATTCGGATCCTGCTTAGTGCAGTTGTGTAATGTACGAATGATGCTGGTAAGACCCGCCTTGTACCCCTTTACCCAATGCGCGTAAGGTTTTTTAGGGATTAACAGGAATCTTTGGTGTTTACGACATTTTTTACCATCAACATTGAGCTAGCCAAAGAAATGGTATTCGAACGAGAAATGATAAACGAGTTTAAGCACTTTGCTTCTAAATGGACTAAACTGATAATGCTTCTGTCTCAAGGCACCTTGAAATGAAGTAGCTAGGATATGGATGCAACGACAGGATTTAATAACAAAAGGGATAAACAACAGTGACTAGGAAGTAACTTTATACCCGGAACGCTTAATGAGTGCAACCTTGCCACCTCAACGGAAAACATTTACTTCCTAACCCGGCAAGAACTCGATTATTGCCCATCCGTAAGGAAAGGAAATTGGGAGGGTTACTGATTATATCATATGATAAACGGACATGAAACCAACCATTGCAAATCCCTTGAGGGGTTGAACATCAAGTTTCTCAATTAAGGCCAGCTACAAGACTTTGTAAAAAGATCAAACTAAGTCCAATAAAGGTCCTTAGGAAAAGAATTGCCTATGCAAATAGGGGTATGGAAACCCTCCCAAAACTCAAGATGATCAAAAATGGGTTAATGCACAAATGGATAAAAACCATTGTCATCGCCTAGTTGTCCAGGGCAAGGTACCCCTCGGAGGGGAGTGATGTATAAGCCTTTCTCTGTGCCCGAATCAGAAAGGGCCATGTTAAAGCATCGAAAGATTGTGCCTCTGACCCACACCAGAAATGGTTGTGACGGAGCGTCTAATTAGCATGACCTGCCACTACTGGTAGAAGAGTATGCCCTGCCTCTGCTATGAACTAAGAATGTCCTGCCTATTCTCATAGAATAGCTCGTCCAACCTTAGCTTATGTTCTGCGTTACCCACAAAAGGGAGCGCGAACCCCTATCATTACCAACAATGGTCAGGATAGGGTACCCCTTGGCGGGGGTGAAGTGTAAGCCTCTATCACTGCCCACGATGGCCGTAATATAGCATCAAAAAAGTAAGCCTTAAATCCACATCTACGATGGCTCGGTTTAAGCATCAAACACCTTATCATCGCCTACAATGGTGAGAATAAGGCGAATTCTGAGGGAGGTTAGGTAAGTCCTTGGCCCTGCCTGTGAATAAGCTAGCAAAGCGCACTAGATGCACAAGACTAGAGAGTGGCCAAAAAAGCACGTACATCCTCTTCTTTGATGATAAAAACTGATTGAGTGGCTTAAGAAGTACATATATCCTTTGCTTCACAAATCGCACTCGAAAAGGAGGTAACGAAATTAATACTGGAAACAGTCTCTAGTTCCCCATCTTAACACTCAAATCTGGGTTGGTTCAGTTCCCAATTATTGTCGGGGGTGGATTTCCAGTCCTTTCATAACATTCGAATCTGGGTTTGTTCAAATTTCAATTATTATCAGAAGCAGGTTTCTGGTCCTATAATAAATACCTGAATCTGGGTTAGTTTGGAAGTTCAACTATTATCAAAAAGAGATATTTGACCTTCTTAGTAATCTGAATCTGGTTGGGAACAAGACATCCGTTACTACCAAAAGTGGATTTCTGGTCTTACACCTTAGTCCAGGAGATGGATAAAATTCCTATTTCTATTAGAATGTGATTTCTCATAGTCTATCCTTAATATCCTAATCTGGGTCGCAAAGCTCTAATCCTTAAGGAAGGGATGTACCATCTATCTAATAGTTGGAACCTATTACCTAAGAGGCCTTCAAACAAGGACGGAGCTCTTCCATATTGCTCAAGGAAATTTTCTTAGCTCTTGTATATATAAAGTCTTTAATTACTATATCAAATGCGCATGCAATGCATATTACCACGCACCACTAGAGCGCAAATTCAGGGGAAAGCTCAAATAAGTATTTAAATTCCCCTACAAAACCTTGGGATAAAAATTTAACTTTTCCTAAAAAACCTCGTTAGGAAGGTTCCTTGGAAATACCTATTAAACTAGGAGATTTTCACTAGAGAAAAAAGTCTTAGTAGACTCGTCATCATTCATACATTCAAATATCATGGTACTCTCAAATTCAAAAATAGTAGGTGATACATCGAGTGTGCCTTATGAACTAACGCCTAATAAGGCAAATTAACTTTATGTAGAATGGCACAATAAGACTCTGAAAAGAGAATGTTCCTAGCCAAGGAAAATTATCATATACTAGGTGTTACCAACACAATACACAAACATATTTACATAATGCTATGCTATAGGTTGTCGCAAAAACGTAACTATTATCTTAAAGGCTTTATATTAAAGGCACTTGAAGGTGGTGTCACATTTTGGCACATAGGAGATTCATGGCATCCAATTCCGTTAATCCAAGTTAGGATTTTCTAAGCAAATTCTAGAGAGGCAATACCTTCCTTTGTGTTCTTCAATTCAGTCGCTAACTCGTCAATTTGATAATATAGTTTGCCTATCTCTACATCCGAGCTAGTAGAAGGGCCAATATTTAGTTGACATTGCAGCTCACGGATGGTTTTATTTTTCTCTTTAAGTTGGTTCTCCAAAGTGGATAGTTGTTCCTTAAGGTTCCTAATGGTTATCCTTTGGAGATAATACATCCTTTTCCATCACGAATGGAGAGCATTCTCGAAGATATCTCTATGACCTGCAGTGGTTAAAGGTCCTTCCCAAAATTATAAGGATGGGGTATGGAATTGATCCTCCTGGTCATATATAAGACGAAGTATAATGATGCGAAAAATTTAGTTGTTAAACGACAGCACTAGAAAAATTACACATATCAGAAAAAAGGAGTAGCATAAGCTTCTGAACATACAAAGTCCTGAATTGTTTCAAAAAGCATACACAACCACAAGATCATGATAGCATAAATCCTCTAGTTAGTACACACATCATACACATTGCACATATTAGTATAATACAATTGTTAGCCCACTTTGTGAACTAGGCAACACAAAGTCGAGATGTAAAGCGTTGAAGAACTTGGAAAGCATCATAGCAGAACGGATCGGAGAGCTGCTGCTATGCGGACCAGAGAGCTACTAACAGTCGGATCGGGGAGCTATTACCAGGTCGGAACGGAGCAGAGCGAAATAGATAAGGACTTAGTTTCATCTTAGTTCGGGTCGGATCGGATGCCCCGATCCGAACCCCCTCCGCACACTCCTCCGAACCGAGCCCATTTTCCACGTCACTTCCCCCCACGATCGCCTGAATATTCGGAGCGGTTATGACCAGTTCCTACCCACCATAATCTCTACTCTGATGCGCTGTCAGCATTGGAGTCCATCCGAACCCGAGGACGATGGGATGGAAGACACGTGGCTCCGACCCGGATCGGATTCCGAGCAAATTTTCACCTATAAATACCTCGCCTAGAGATAATTAAAGGGATCTTCTTTTTGGCACTTTGAGAGGTCAAACACTTTCATAAACCGAATTCCAGCACTCCCAGATAATCCAAATCGTCCTTCAACATTTGTTTTGAGACAATTGAGTGAATGTATGTGAGTTGTGAGTGAAATTGAGTGAATATCTCATTGTAATTGCAACTATATCATCGAGAATAGTGATTGCGAAGTGGACGTAGGCTTTTCAACGCCAAACCACTATAAATTCTGTGTCTCCATTTTACTTTTGATCTTATTTTATTTCGATTTCAGTCAATTTGGGTGTTAGAACAACTTTTTGGTCTAACATTTTGGTGCTTTCACTGAGAATCATCTGAATTCTCTGTTTTTCGGATTTTCGTTCTACTTTTTGGACCGTTGAGTTCAAAGAAGTTAATCCTCAAGTTTCGACGCTCTTAAATATTTTTTTATTGATTGTTGAAGAACTATGGCCAAAGGAAAAGGCAAGGAAGTTCAAACCAGTCGAGGGAACGGAGTTGGTGAAGATCAGCAAAATGCGGTTGTGACAAGGTCTCGTGGGCAGAGCTCGGTAGCGGATCGGACCGATACAGGAAATCCGAACCGCACTCAAGGGGAGAGCTCCAATCCGATCTGGGTAGGAGAATCTGAAGCAGTGCACTCCCCCAACTTGAACCGACCCGAGCAAATCGCACTACACCGATCCGACTTGGCTTCCCAGCTCCGACCCGAACAGGTCTCGCAGCTCCGACCCGACCTGATTGCCCATCTCCGATCCGATCCGTCACTAGGTGATGTTGGAGAGTACTACGGAGTTGGAGAGTACTAGGCAGCCCCTCCAAATGCTCCGACTCCAGCCACCAGGGTCAATGATCAGGTCAATCCATCTGCGCCTATTACTCAAGGAGATTTTTCGCGCCTACTTGACATGCTTGAGAGTACAAGGGAGGCTATGAAAATCCACGAGCGCACCAATCTCATGACGCAAGAAAACATGAGACTCATGAGCAGGGAAATTAGCGAACTCCATAGATAGAGAACCCCATCCCGGTTCGCCACACACCAATGGATCCGTCTTCTTCTACCGAGGAAGAACGGCACCGTGAAAGAAGGCCACTCGAACGACCTCAGAATTTTGAGCAGCTGACGTTCGGATCTTTGGGGTCCTGCGAGGACGCTGCATGAGTACTAGGACCCAATGATCCAAGATTGAGAGAGCCTATGTTGTTACCGATGCAGGGATCCCATGTATTACCCAGAGACCCTAACCTTACCAATCCCACTCAGGCACAAATGCTCCAGCCCCTTCCTCCCGAGATCGACCGGTAGCGCAGGGAACGAAGCAGAGAAGAAGCAGCTCAAAGAAGAAAGGCGTCCCCTGATCAAGAGCCCAGAGGAAACCCGAACATCAGAAGGAGGGCGTCTCCTGAACAAGAGCCCAGAAGGAACCCGGATACCAGAGCCAGGGTGCCTGAACGGCCCCTGACTAATGCTGACGTATGGGCAATGGTATGCCAGATTATGTCCGAAAGCCGGATCTACACCAATGAAGATTATGGCATTGAGCGAAGCCATACTCCTTTCACTGACGACATCCTCAACTTTCAGTTTCCCTGACGTTTTAACTAGCCGTAGATGGATAAGTACAATGGGAGAACCGATCTGGGACAAAATTTGATGCGATACTCATGGCTCATGAATGCTGCTGCCCTTGACGCAGTGAAGTGTAAAGCCTTCCCGATCTATTTAGAAGATCTGGCACTGCTAAGGTTTACCCGACTTCCCCCTCGGTCGATATCGAATTTTTGGGAATTGATCGAATGTTTTATGAATCAGTTCCAACTCCATACCCGAAAGTCTAAGAGTGTTATTGAATTATCAAGAATTAAGCAGGCGCCGGGAGAGTCTTTGAGGTCATATCTCGACCGTTTTAACTTGGCTGTGACAGAAGTCAGTGACCCGCATGAGCCCACCATCTTGATGGCTTTGATGGAATGAGTCGATCCTGATTCCGAGTTTGGAGATTATCTTTCTAGGAAGACACCCCCCACGAGAGAGTTATTCTACGAAAAGGACGATATTCAGTTAAGACGATAGGAGGCAAGGGCAAACCGAAAGAGAAAGTCTGCAGCGGCTTCAAAAGAAAATGTTCAGAGTAATGTCGCCGTGAAGTAGTCTAGAGAAAGTTCTGAAAAAGCTGAGGTGAATGTGGGAAACAAGAGTGGAAACGACAATAATGGAAACGGGGGCAACAACAACAACCGTAACGCGAATGGTAACAGAAGAAATAGAAATAGAGGAAGTGATCCTAATAAAAGACCCCAGTTCCAGACTTATGAGAATTATACACCGCCGAACGACACTCTGGAGAACATTTACTTGGATACATACAATGTTTTGCAATATAAAAGACTGCCACCTCGAGACTCAACGGAGAAAGAAATCGCAACCGGAAAGTTTTGTCTGTTTCATGGAACTCATGGGCATTCAACAAATGAATGTCGACATTTGAGAGATCTGATTGAGAAGCTGCTGCGCGAAGGAAAATTGGATGAATATAAGGCTGCGCCAAGAGACAAGGGGCAAGGAGAACAGGCTCTGAACCAGATCCAATCTGCTCCCAAGCCTACAGCGTAGCAGAAAGGCAAGGGAATTGTTATCAACACCATAGTGGGTGGAACCCACCTAGTGATCCACAGTTTTAGAGCAATGGATCAATACGTTAATGCAGCTAAGCACGTAGATGTAGATGAATGTGATGATTTGGAAGATGTCGCCCCTGTGAAACAACAGAGGACAATGTTAGATGACGTGGTATTCCGCAGTAGAGACAATACCGGAATCCAGTCACCCACCGACGATCCGTTGGTCATTACCACCACCATTGGACCGACATTAGTTCATAAGGTGTTAGTAGAAAACAGAAGCTCTGTTAATATTTTATTTAAAAAATCATTCGATCAGATGAAGCTAGAGTCTGAAGATTTGAAGCCATGTGACGGTTAGATTCGAGGCTTCAACGGAGCATCGATAGCTCCGATGGGGTATATAGAATTGCCCGTAACGTTGGGGCAAGGGGAACGCCGAAGAGTATGGATGCTTCAGTTCGTAGTGTTGGACGTAGATTCGCCTTACAACGCATTTTTGGGAAGGCCTACCCTTGCCGAATTCCGGGCTTGCATCGCCCCTTGGTGCTTATTGCTTAAGTTCCCAACCGAAGCCGGAACAGGAGTAGTGAGAGGAGATCAAGTCTCCGGACGGGCTTGCTATGTTGCCGAATTAAATATGTTGATGAAGGGACTCAACATCGAGAGTAAAGGTGCCTCGCGTCCTCTAAAGGAGGGTTCAGCGTAGCAATTAGAGGGATTGGCCTCGAAGGAGTTGCTAAAAGGAACGCCCAAAGACTTGGATCCCAGAAAAGATGAGGAACCAGAGGCTAGAAATGCAACTCCTAACGAAGCGACAGTGGACATACCCATTGACGAAGCTGATCCAACAAGAGTTTTGAAGATTGGATCCCAGTTGGATCCACGTCGAGCCAAAGAACTAACTGAATTCCTGAAGGCAAACTTGGATGTGTTTGCTTGGACCCACACCGACATGTGTGGGATATCGCCATCCGTCATAAGTCATTCACTAAATATAAACCCGAAACACCCGCCTGTAAAGCAAAAGAGACGTATGTTGGGCCCAGAGAGGTCGGCAGCTCTGAAAGAAGAAGTGGAGAAGCTGAAATAGAACGGATTTATTAGAGATTCGATATATCCCGACTGGATATCGAATCCTGTCTTAGTAAAGAAGCCGAATGGAAAGTGGCGGACTTGCATTGATTTTTCAGATTTGAACAAAGCTTGCCCGAAAGATAGTTTCCCCCTCCCCAGAATTGACCAGCTTGTAGATTCGACATCGGGACACGAACTTCTTTCTTTCATGGACGCATATTCCGGGTACAACCAAATTCCTATGCACGTGCCAGATCAAGAACACACGAGCTTTATTACAAATTTGGGGTTATACTGTTATGTGGTCATGCCCTTCGGATTGAAAAACGCTGGAGCCACTTATCAGCACTTGGTGAACATGATGTTTTATAATCAAATAGGGAATTCTATGGATGTTTATGTGGATGATATGCTTGTCAAATCGAAACAGTCCTCCAGCCATACGCAAGACTTGGCAGAAATGTTCGGTATCCTGCGAAAGTATCAGATGAAGTTGAATCCTTTGAAATGTTCATTTGGAGTGGCATCGGGAAAGTTTCTAGGCTTCATTGTGAGCTCCCGAGGGATTGAAATCAATCCCAGCCAAATAGCAACGATTAGAAACATTGAAGAACCAAGGAGAATCAAAGATGATCAAAGTCTTGCAGGGAAAGTAGCCGCATTGAGTAGATTTATCTCCAAATCGACGGATAAGTGCGTCCCATTTTTTGACTTGATAAAAAGGGGAAAGAAGAACTTCGAATGGACTCCGGACTATGTCAAGGCCTTTCGAAATTTATTGGAGTTGCTAGAAAAACCACCGATTTTGTCAAAGCAGTGGATCACGAAGAGTTATTTGTTTACTTAGCAGTTTCGGCTAACGCTGTTAGCACAGCCTTGGTCCGAGAAGAAGACAAAGTGAAAAGGCCAGTATATTATGTAAGCAAGAAATTTGCAGTGGCAGAACGCAACCACCCAAAGATTGAGAAGCTCGCTTACAGCCTCCTAATAGCCTCCCGAAAACTTCATCACTATTTCCAAGCTCACCCAATAACCATATACACTGACCAGCCTCTAAGGCAGGTGTTGCAGAGACCCGAAGCATCGGGGTGATTGATCAAATGGAATATTGAATTAAGTCAGTTTGAATTAAATTTTCAGCCGCGGAGGTCGATCAGGGGGCAAGCTCAGGCAGACTTTATAGTAGAGTTCATAATCCCAGAGGAGGAAATAATCGATGATAGAGTGGTCAAGTCCGAAGATGAGTTAAAATTAGATCCATGGAAGCTGTACACAGACGGAGCCAAGAACGACCGAAGGTCCAGAGCTGGAATCGTCTTAGTCACTCCTGAAGGACGGTCGTTATATTATGTTCTACGATTAGAATTTTCAGCAACTAATAATGACTCTGAATATGAAGCCTTGATTGCCGGGCTGAAGCTTGCTAAAGACCTCGGAGTAAAGACATTGGACATATTCTGCGACTCCAAAATAGTTGTTTGCCAAGTGCGAAAGGAGTTTGGGGCTCGGGGACCTCGACTTATCGCCTACCTCGGGAAAGTGGAAAAGCTGTTGAGCAACCTGGAGCGGTACAATATAACGCATATCCCAAGAGCCGAAAACCAGAAGGCAGACAGGCTGGCAAAACTAGCTAGTTCCGACAACCCAGAAGAAACTGAAATAATTCGAATTGAAACGTTGGAATCGCCAAGTTTTGAGTCGATGGAAATTGAATTCGCTTTCGAAGCAGAACCGGAGAAGGAGTCGTGGATGACCCCAATTAAGAATTTCCTTAAGAATGGAATACTCCCATCAAAGTAGAGTGAGAGACGGGCTATAGTTTGCAAGGCTACCAGAGACATCCTTCAAGGTGATACTCTTTATAGACAAGGATTTTCTATGCCCCTGTTACGATGTATAGCACACGACGACATCAAACGTGCACTAAGAGAAGTACACGAAGGTGAGTGTGGAGATCATACAGGAGGTCAGACTTTAGCGAAAAAGATATTGCGGTATGGATACTTCTGGCCCACAATTAATAAAGATGCAGCTGATTATTCACGATGCTGCGACAAGTGCCAGAGATTCGCCAAAATCCCCAGAGCACCGTCGACCCAACTCAAATCGATGGTAAGTCCTTGGCCTATTGCCACATGGGGAATTGATATCATCGGAGTTCTACCAATTGCTAAAGGAGGAGCGAAATATGCAATAGTCGCTGTGGACTATTTTACGAAGTGGGTGGAAGCTGAGCCCCTAACCAAAATCACGGCGAGAAAGGTGATAAGTTTCGTGGTTAGAAATATTATATGCCGATTCGGGATCCCAAGGACCGTTATAACTGATAACGGAACCCAGTTCGATGGTGCTGAATTCAGAAGCCAGAAATATAAGATCGACAAATGGTACACTGCGGTTGCCTATCCGCAGTCGAACGGGCAAGTAGAAGCAATAAACAAAGTTATAAAATCCATCCTCAAGAAACGGTTAGAACGCGCAAAGGCAAAATGGGTTGACGAATTGCCCTTAGCTTTGTGGGCATATCGAACAACATTTAAGACAGCTACTGATCATACCCCTTTCTCTCTCTCTCTTTTGGTTCAGAAGCAGTAATTCCAGTAGAGCTTAAGGTTCCCTCCCACAGGGTGACATATTATGACCCGATGACGAATCGGGCACTCTTACACGAGGCTCTTGATGAAATCGAAGAAAAAAGGGACGAAGAAGATTTGCACGCATCAATACATCGACGTCAGATGGCACGCTATTATGACAAAAAAGTTTGTCTTAGGACCTTTGAACTGGGAGATTTGGTGCTAAAGAGAGTCTTTCCATCTCTTCCTCACCTCGGTCCAAAGTGGGAAGGACCCTTTGTCATCCAACGGAAACTTGAAACAGGAACCTTCAAGTTAACGACCTTAGAAGGCGAAGAGGTACCTAGGGCATGGAATGCCCAACACTTGATGCGATATTTGAATTAAAAATGTTGTACTCTTTGTTGTTTCTCTTATGAACTCTGTAAAAAGGCACGACTTGCCTTAGAAAAATCTGTTGATATGAACAAAGAACTATAAAGTGGATGTAGCCTACGACTTAGCCGAACCACTATAAAAATATTGTGTGTCATTTACTTTCCTGCATTATATATACCTTCAACTACTATTCTGTTGTGATTACGGAATATAAGATGATATAAAACCTGAAAGGTTAAAAACAGTTTATACGCAGGAAAAAGCACAACGACTGTTTTTGCGATAAGACATAAAAGAATGGGAAGATGACATTCTTAACTGTAACTCTCGAGAATTGAGAGAGAGTATAAAGGACGGAAAGACGACGTCCTCTGAGGCGTGAAGGTGCACCTAGACAAGAGACCGCCTCAGTAAAAACTCTAACCTGAGTATAAGATAGGAGAGTATAAAAACGCCTTAAAAAACGACAGGCATTAACGACGCAGAGAACGTAACCTCGTCGAAGTATCGGGGACATTCAGTGTATTTGACTAAATCTTGAATAGTTTATCAAGATTGACTGGGGGCATATATGTACACACATATTTCTCCCCACCGTAACTTCATTACACACTTATAGTAGGACATGCATTCATACATAAGTGCAAAACTAATAACTAACAGACATTGCAGAAAATGAATTATTTTTTATTTACAAATGAATGAATTTGTACAGGAAAACAGGCAAAAAGAAGGTACAAGGGCCACCCTTGCAGCAACAATTATTGGTCAATCAAATGCCGAAATAACGCAAGCCACTCCATCATTTGGACTTCGAAGAGGGCTTGGACTTTTTAGCAGCCTTCTCCGCATGCCTCGCCTCTTTCTCGGCCTCCGTCAAGATGCGCTTTGACGTTTTCTTCCCTGAAGCTGAAGTGCTGGAATCAGTTGACTTCTTCCCGGAAGGCGGAGCGCTGGAATCAAGAGAAGACTTTTTAGCAAGTTCCTCTGTAATGGATCTAGTTGAAAGCTTAACAACTAACCTTGATCCCGCATCCACTACTGCGAGGGGCTTAAGGCTTTCAGGGTCTAAGTCTTCAGGTTTTAGCTGCAAGCGTTTATCTTGGTCAGCTTTCAGTGCAGCTAAGGTAACATCATCGGCGCTTTTCGACTCCCCGACTATAGAAACCTCGGGGTCTTCTTCATGTCCCCCGTTGCCGCCATCATCCTTTAAGGCGTCTATCATTTCATCATCATGAGGAGTGTCAGCCTTGGACGGTTCAATTCCTATGCCCGAATCTATGGGGGCAGCCTTGTCTTTTCCCCCTTTAGCCTTCTCCGTAGGCTCTGCCCTAGAGGTGGTTCCCTGGGACACACCTGTCTTTTCAGACGGTTCAATACCTACAGAGTGAGAAGCAACAGTTATCAATTCAGGAGAAAATAATGGGTTCTTTATTGATTGCTCAATCACGTGACGAAAGGTAGAGATAGCTTTGAAAAATTGAGGTGAAAATGTAGAGATACCTTCCGAAGACTTCTCGGCTGGAGTAACTGCTGTCTCTGATGCCACTTCGGGTATAGGGGATAAAAGAGTTGTCCGAGGGATCCCCGGGTTTTCAGGATCATATCCCTCTACTTCAGGAGTTGCAGAGGCAGTAGAGGAAGAACCAGCCTCGGGAATGTTCTTTTTCTCAGCCTTCCGCCTCTCTTCGTCCATAACAGCAGCAATGAGGCGGCGCCCTTCAGCTAGGCGTTCTGGCTCATCATCTCGTAAATATTTCTCCATCAACTTGTCCTTGTCAATGGAATCAACCCTGAGCTCCTCTTTCTCCCACTCAACGATCTGACTCCATACTTGGACTAGAGTAGATGGATAATCTTCAATCCAAGAAATGTTCCGGCGGCGGTTGATGTGCGCAAAGAATTCAAACATTAATTCGCCGAAACCCTGAACCTCTCCCTCAGCCTCTGACAGTTGTTTGCAGGCCTCCTCAGCGGACTTGATAGCACATTTGACGTTACCCTCCGCTAGGGCAGCTCTGTTCTCCGCCTCCGCTAACTTAGAAGCCAAGTCAACGTTTCTCTTTCCCAATTCAGCATTCCTCCTTGCTAACTCGGCATTCTTCCGCTCAAGGTCAGCGTAAGCAAGTCGCGTTTTGGCAGCATCTGACTTGGCATCTTCGGCTTGCTTTTTTAATTCAGAACGCTCTTGGGTATGGGACTCAAGCAAATCATGGTAGCGTTTTTGCAGATCATCAAATTGTTGTTTGAAGCTAGTAGCATCCCGTTGAGCAACAGCAAGCTGGGCCTGAGTATCCTCCAAGTCTTTTCCTAGATTTTTTAAGGCCTTTGCATCATCTTCTGCGGTTTTTCGCATTGAGTCAGCATTCGTGATTAAAGTGCGGATGATTCTGGAAAGGCTGCGCGAATACCTGAACATTTCTGAATACTGTTTCTCCACCGCATCTATCTTTGCTTTGGCCTCATCTGCCCACCTTGAAGAAATAGGTTCAACAGCAGGTAAAAAAGTCAAGTTTTCAAAGTAATGATCAGGAAATTACTCCTCCAGATATGCCCGCTTAACTGCAGTCTCAGCATCTAGCGGCGGAGGGGTGGGGATTGTCTGCTCAGTAACCCTGTGCGTGGAGGACTCAATAGCCTCTTTATCCATTCTAGGCCGTTTAGCAGGGACCTTACGCTTGCTTCGTGATTCGGTATCTTTTGGCGGACTCCTCTCCCTACTGCGCTTTTCTTGAGAAGAGGTTGAGTCTTTTGATTGCGGCCTGTCCTCTTCTCGACGACCTTGGTAACCTTTATATCGATCTAGGTCTATCCGGACAGGAGAGCGAGAACGCGAGGTTCGCGAGCGGTAAGGTTCATAGGGCCTTCTCTACTCCCTACTGCGATCGTCGCGGCGATCATACTCAGTATCATAGGGTGGATTAGACATGTGGCGGTGGAGTTTCCAGATATCATAGTAAGATCGGGACATCGTGCCTGCACAACAAGACAAATGAAATTCAGAATCAATATTTTCACAAAGAGAAAGATGCAGTGCGTTGTGATGTTATTGTGTAAAGTGTGTCCTAAGTGGTGTTTTCCCCCCAAACAACCCGAGTCCGAAGCTAGACTAGTACGAGCGGGCTCTTTGGCCTTAGCAGGAGTGGTATCTTCGGAAGAAGTGAAAACTAAAGGATTCTTCCTGAAATCCTCTGAAGTGTAAATAGTTTCAGGTAAGGGGAGATCCCCCAAACCCTGAAATAGTGGGTCGTCAGTGCTAGGGACATCTCCCTCAGAAGCATCGATCGGTGACTCTTTGGAAGACGTTGACCTTTCCGGAGAAATAGCAACCTCTGGAACAGTATACCCTCCGCGATGCTTTTCGGCCATGTTAGCCAATTCATCATCTTGGGTAGAAGAAGGAGAGGGTGAAGCCTGAAGAGGCATTGTAGGAACTCTCGAACCCTTGCCCGTTTCAGGGATTACGTCCACTGGGGGAATATATACATATGGAGCCGTCCCAAGACCAATGCTACGGGTAATGGATACCAACCCATGAAGATGAAGATATTCGTCCTTAAGGACTTCATCAATAGTTAAAAATTTCTGATCACCGTTAAGGAGCTGGTGCATCCGATCAAAGAATACTTGGTCTGATATTTGTTTTGGGTTATCAACTGCAAACAAAAATAAAAGCGAATTAATGCGGTGGTTTGTATGTACAGAGTTGGGATTTAGAAAACCAGTGCTTTACTTGATTTCGTCCACCTCCTAGCACACCCTGGTTGTTGCTTTACATCAAACCATTCCAGCCTGGAGTCCCCAGCTTTACTACTGAATGGTGCTGGAATTATCTTCCTCTTAGGGACAGACTCGAAGTAACAGAAAGAAGGGGTCTCTCGAGTCCAGTGCTTGAAGTTATAGACGAAGTGAACGTCGTCAAAAGTGAGCTCTATGCCTAAGATCTCATGATACGCTACATATAGGGTATACAAGTAAGCATAGGAATTGGGATGCAACTGCATGGGGGCAATCCGCATTTGTCTTAGAAAATCGACGACGAAAGGAGAAAATGGAGGAATAGCCCCGACCATGCACATCAACCGAGTGATTGCCATATACCCCTCCGGAGGGTTATGAGGAGGATCATATTTTGATGGCAACAAGGTATCCCCTTTGGGTATCCCGTACTTTAGTCGTATTCGGACAAGTCTGTCATTGTCGATCGTTGATTCAACGGAATCTTGAGGTGATTCCAATATGACGGCAGACTCAAATTCATCAGGAGCTCGGTTATCACCAATCCCCACTTCCTCTTCACAACCCAGAGAAACTCCACCCTCAGAAGACACATTGTCGCTTTCGCGAGTTTCAACCCGGTAGTCTGAGCCTTCATCATCCCACTCTGGATCCGAAGAAGAAGATATGTTCTCAAGAGTAATTTTTTTGGATGTCTCCGGGGCCTCCTTCTTCTCTGCTAGTCTAGAGGAGCGTCTGGATGTCATGGTCACAAAATTATTGAAGAAGCAATAGCACAAGTTAGAGTAAATTAGCCCGTATCCCCCCTTGCATGTGTACAAAATAAAGTGTGAACAGTGTATGCAGAAAGTGTAAAGTTAATGTTTGAAAGTGCAATGCAAAATATTGGCAAGGTAATAAGGATCAACGCAATTCTTGATGTCCATTTATGTTCGCAGGGCACTATCCTAACTATCCATTAAGTTGAAGATTATGCCAAGAGTTGATTGGGCCAGTTAAACAAGTTTTTTATGCATTAAGTTGGACAGCTCTTCGGTTCGGTTCGGGTACATTCATGGGGATCGGATCGGGGGTGTAGCCCTGTCTTGGACTTGGACAAACATTGAAGCCCAGGAATCAAAGTCAGATCGGTTCGAAAGTGGATCCCCCGAACGGTTCGGATCGGATTAGGCAGACATGCTTCTCTCCCCCTTAAATTTACAATCCGATCCGACCCAGCGGGGTGAATTCTATTTCCCTCTTCAACTGTTTGCCCTGACCCGATCCGACCTTCTGAATTTCTCTTCCTTTTCCTTTCCTCCACTTTCCGTACTCCATCGCCCAAGCCAACCCCTTGTAATCTCCTTCTTCTTCCTCTTCTTTAATTTTAAACACAATTTCGTCTCTTAAACCCCAGTTATGATCGAAAACGTTACGACTCCCCCTTCCAACGCCTCGAAGTGGCAACGGAGCCACCAATGACGATAACCAAGGAAGAGGATGTTGTAGCGTGGAAACCACATCTAAATCGGTCGAATTGACCATGAATTTCAATTAAAACCAATCATCATGAAATTGATCAAGGATTTAAACCTACCAAGGTGGTTAATTCGGAGATTCGCACGAGAATTATGAAAGTTTTCCTCCTTTTGAGACCTAGGGTTTCGGAACAGAACTAATAAAACGATGAGAGAAAAAGAAAGTAGGAGGAAGATAAAGGCTAGGTTTATATAAATACAGGGTGACTATTCGTATCCCCGTTCGGACCGGCTCGAAAGCCCAGTAGCACAGTTGGCCCACTAGTCCAATGAGAAATAGAAAAAGAAGAGGATCCGTTCGGGTCGGAATCCGAACCGAACATAATGTCGTAACTCAGCAGAGCATGTGAATTAAACTAAGATTCGAAGAAGAGGATGAAAGCACAAGGAAAATCAAAGGGAAGATTACCTAGAAGGCGCTGTGCAATGATAATCAAAGCATGCTCCGTTTCCAACAGAAGCATCCTTTGAGGGGGCAAAATGTTAGCTCACTTTGTGAACTAGGCAACACAAAGTCGAGATGTAAAGCGTTGAAGAACTTGGAAAGCATCATACCGGATCGGATCGGAGAGCTGCTGCTATGCAGACCGAAGAGCTACTAACAGTCGGATCGGAGAGCTATTGCCAGGTCGGAACGGAGCAGAGCGAAATAGATAAGGACTTAGTTTCAGCTTATTTCGGGTCGGATCGGATGCCTCGATCCGAACTCCCTCTGCACGCTCCTCCGAACTGGGCCCATTTTCCACGTCACTTCCCCCCACGATCGCCTGAATATTCGGAGCGGTTATGACTATTTCCTACCCACGATAATCTCTACTCTGATGCGCTGTCAGCATTGGAGTCCGTCCGAACCCGAGGACGATGGGATGGAAGACACGTGCCTCCGACCCGGATCGGATTACGAGCAAATTTTCACCTATAAATACCTCGCCTAGAGACAATTAAAGGGATCTTCTTTTTGGCACTTTGAGAGTTTAAACACTTTCATAAACCGAATTCCAGCACTCCCAGATAATCCAAATCGTCTTTCAACATTTGTTTTGAGACAATTGAGTGAATGTATGTGTGTTGTTAGTGAAATTGAGTGAATATCTCATTGTAATTGCAACTATATCATCGAGAATAGTGATTGCGAAGTGGACGTAGGCTTTTCAACGCCGAACCTCTATAAATTCTGTGTCCCCATTTTACTTTTGATCTTATTTTATTTCGATTTCAGTCAATTTGGGTGTTAGAACCACTTTTTGGTCTAACAACAATTGATCATATGTGTCATAGGAATTAAACCATAAGTCACGAAGAAGTTAAAAATATCGTATGAAATAACATCTATGCCTTTCTACTAGATGGTTTCTCATAGATTTACAAAGCAGGCCCTTTGAAAGTGCTTGGTAACTAAAAATAATGGATATAAAGCATTACTATGGCTTACATCTTCGGAGATGCAAAGTGCCATCGCAACATGAGAAAGCTAATTATTGATACAAAGTCAAAGGGAAAGAAAACATTTTGAAAGTGAGAGCCATACCTATGTAATAGAAACGTCTAGTAGAATAGAAATATCTTTACACTTTCCTTCCGAAGAGCTATCCTCCTTCGAAGGAGTTGTAATGGGACATCGAGCAGATAGGGTGCTCAAGGAATCAGTAGTGATCCCCTTAAAATCAGTTAATCCCACAACAGCAGAGAAGAGTCTCCGTCGTGCATGCCTACTCGTCTCGTTGACCCTAATCTCCTTACGTCTCCTGGTCAACAATTGGTTTCTTCTTCTTCCTATTTATCAGAATCCTTAGAAAATTCCTCAATGAACAGAAAACACTCAGGTTTTATCTTGTCTTTTGGAAGAACTTTGACTTCTGGCTTAACCTTCTTGATTCTTTCCAAAACTCTAGTCTTGACAATGGGATGCACAGAAGTAAATTCAATCCCTGGGAATTTCTTATAATTGTAAGCAAAAGCGAGGAGTAGAGCATCTTCGTAGAATTCCATAACAATGACATGGAGGTGAACATTCAGAAAATCGGATATCCTATCACTAGTTACGTAAACGATTTGTTTGGCAGTAGAAAGCTTGTTGTTCATCCTATCCAGTTCGACGGCGCAATCGATTGCCATTTCTGTTTTCTCATTCTTGAAATCCTCGACCTGCTTCGATAACATGTCCTTTGCCTCTTCTCTCCCTCCAATAAGGCCTCCAATCTCCTACATTCACTATCGCTTTCTGTCTTCTCCCGTGATAGGATGTCAACCTTATCCTTTATGGCCTTATTCTCTTCCCTAAGAGCATTAATCTCAGCAGATGATGAAAAAGCCACTCCCTTGGGTAAGAAATAGCTTTTCATCGCCTAAAAGTTAAGAAAAAGAACAAATTGAACTCCGTACAAAAATATCGTAATAAAAAAGAATATAAAGAGCGTAAACTAATACCAAAAGTTGGTCCTTAATTAGCCACTGATAAAGATCCTCTAAGCCCAAAGACAAAGAAGACCGTGAAATATTAGCAACTTCGAAACACGAAAGGGCGAGATTCACAAACTTATCAAAATCCAAAGTCGATGGTGGTAGAGCAGTAAAAATAGCACGTTGAGAAGAGGAGGGAGTATATGAATTTTTCTCTTTGACATCTAGTTCTCAGGTAGAGATGGGTGATGCAGAACTGCTTTTATTTTTATTTTTTGGGGAATGGTTGGGTGAAGTATCAATGTCGATAATCTTATCAACATCAGAAGTAGCAAGGCTAGAAAGTACCTGTTCCTTTCATGGCAGCAATGTCCTTAGAAAAATGAACTGACTTATGATGCTTTCATTTTTTGGGTGATGACTGAATATCAGAATAGCAAGCCTCTTCAGGGAAAAATCGGCGTGGGAAAAAACATCGATAGTGGAGGAGTTCTTAGATGCCGTGGACCCTAAACAGAAAAGACTATATCATAAAACTAAGAACAAGAAGACTAATGAGGAATTTGATCCAAACGTAAGTGCAATTCTTTTTAAAACACCTAGAAAAATAGGAGATTGTTTACACCAAAAATTGGTATAACAACCAAAATGGTATTTCTAAACACGTTACCTAATCAGAGGCGAGATGCTTAGAAAGCATGTCACCTTTTCAGAGGCGGGGCGTTAGAAAACCTTTAGAGTTATGTGAGGCCATATCTAACATTCAAAAGCATCAAAATACCAAAATAAGGAAAGAAGACAAGAATTTTATAGTGGTTCGACTCTTAATCGAGTCTACGTCCACTTTGAAGATTGGATTTCATTAATCACCAAAATATTACAACATTTGCTCCATTATACATTCATACAAGCTCCTTTGACATGCATTTGTCCTTACAACCGATTGTAAGAATGGATGAAAGCTTGAAGTATTTTATGCCAATCCCTCCATGGAAGCCATGGATGAAAGCTCCTTAAATCTTTGGGTGAATGATCAAGAAGAAGTGCGTGAAATGCTTACGCTTGTTCCACCATGAAAGCTATGCTCCACATGCTCCAATGTTCCATAGACTTATGATTGATGATAGAGAAGAGTTGTAGGAATGCTTGGAGAAATCCCGAAAGCAATTAGGCAGCACTTCCTTGTAGTTCCCGGAAAAAGTCCTCTTAAAATGATGGAGGTGGGGTGCTATTTATAGGTGAAGGAAAGGCTAAAATCTTGAATTCAGGGTGCTGGTCGGTTTTTTGGGTATTTACGAGAATGCCACTGCCAGTTGTCAACAGCTGTCATGCTTCTTTATGCGTTTTAACCGACCAGGGGCCATCTTTAGAAGAAAAGACGAACAGGAAGCAGAAGAACGACCAGGTGGCTGCATGGATGAGGCGGACCGACCAGGAATTTTGGACGTGGAGCAAACTGACCATGAAACTTTGAAGCTAGTTGGTGCGATCAGAGGCTAGCGGGCGAGCAAATTTGGAACGACCAGCTTTCTTTAGCTTTTGGAGAGACCAGGTGGCTTCTGGATCTTGAGCGATCGGGTCAGCGTATAAAAGAGAGCGACCAGGTGCCTTTTGTCTCTAGGGCGACCATAAGTCTTTCCACTTTTGGAGCGACCCGGAGGCTTTGGTTCTCAGAGCGACCAGGCGTTGGGCTCTATGACCGATCCCTCTTAATAATTACATGACCGACCCCTTCTTCAAAACACTTAAAACCGACCCATATTAACTTGGATCGATCAGATGGATAACATTTTTCCCCTCGAAGTTTCATAGTTTTTATAAAAACTGTGGGCTTCGAAACATTAGTGGATCGATCTGGTTTAACTAGGGATCGGTTTTAAACGTGGCTAGTAGAGGTCGGTCTTTTCTCTAGTTTTAGAACGCACGAAAAAGCCAAATTCTGGAAGGCGAAGAGACAATTCCTCAAAATCCGGAGAGACCAAATTAAACTTATATAATTAATTCAACCCGTCATTTCCTTCTCCATTTCTTCTCGGTCAAAATCTTCATCAATGGTGGCTTTCCCTTCTTAAAAAACAAACTGTTCGATCTTTAGCTTACTTCCTTGCCGATTCAAGCTGCTGCTTTACCAACCCGAACTATTCTTCCAAATCCCAGGTACATTGTTTGCATTCTAACGTTGACTTTGAGTTTGGAGTAGAATGAGTTTGAGGAAGAAGTCACAATAATTTTTGTAAACCTTCATTGTTGACATCATTAATCATTTGAGCGCGGTTTCAACCGAGTCACCCTAATGGAATAGGGGAGTGATGATTTCAAAATGAGTAATCTCTATGTCATTTTCGCAGCGATCACGACTTGTTTGTGCAAATGCTTGACTGATTGATGCGTATGAAATCTTTTTGTGATGCATGCTTTGATTTTCCTTCTAGAATCATCTCTTTGTACCATTATTTTTTGATGTCTTTACTGTGCATTTGCAACGAAAATTCAAGTTTCCTTTCATTTGCGCGACCAGAATGGTCGTTTTTAGAACAGTGGTATGGTCGGTTTTTAGATGAGCCGATCCTCTTTCGACCGACCAGAACATGCTATCTTTAGTTTTACCCGATATGAACGATCCAGATGGATTTGAATCTTGACCGACCAGGGTATGATTGTTTTCAGACTAATCGTAGAACGACCGACCTTGGGATGTTTTTACCGACCCAATCGAGGCTAGTTTTGTGCGACTAGAACTGGATTAAATTTTGACTGATTTTTAAGCGATCGGTATTGTCTATGTTGAGAGCGACCAGAGTTTTACCCTTTCTGGCACGATCGGATCCTTACCATTTTAGAGCAAACAAGGTTTGACCGATTCAGAGCGACCAGGTGCTTTTCTCAGTTTTGAGCGACTGGGGCTTGACTGGTTCAGAGCGACCAGGTGCTCATCGGTTTGAAACGACCAGGCTCTTTTCCTTTTTAGTGCGACCAGGGCTTAACCAATTTTTAGAGCGACCCGACCCTGGCCATTTCTGAGCGACCAGAGTTTTAGCTTTTAAAGTGATCAGCCTTAGATAATCTTTAGGCCGACCATTCTTGTTTGACTAATCATGACCGATCAGTTTAGCTCACAACACTGCTTGAACTTGATTGTTGACCAAAAAATTTGTGAAATTTCTGTGCAGGATGACAGGTAAACATGATATGCCAGAAAACCCCCAACAGGAGGATATTGATTCTAAAAGACAGTGCAGAACTGGTAAATCTCCTGTGCCTGAAGCTTGTTCAGCAACTAGCGATTCTGCTGTGAGAACCCCTTCCCTAAATGAGCTTCGAGTTATCATCAATAGACCCCAATATTGTGTCTTGCCATGTCACCCCGAGCTTGCTGATCGGTTCAAAGGATACTGCTTGCATGGGGTGTTTATTAACCCTGATATACACCCGTCCGATTACAGAGTGCTTGCTGATGACGTGAACTCTATTCAGCTTGATGGGCTGACTCGGCTTGACAAAGTGAAAGATTGGCTTGGAAGAAATTTTGACTTGCTTAGCAATTACTTGGCTAAAGACATGACAGGATGGCATGACCATGTCAACAATCTTTCAGGGTTGAATCGTGAGCATCTAAAGCGTATAGCTCTTTTGGAGGAAGATAAGGCCCTCCTCACTCGAGCTCTCAAGTCTAGGGATAAGATGATTGTCGAACTTTTGGGCCAGGAAAGCGAGGTCCTTCCCCCTTCCCCTTGTGATGGGGAGAAATTTCTTGGAAAGAATGCTTGACTTGGGGGTTTCAGATCCGGTGTTTGTAGATATTGTATGACTGGATGTATCAAGCGAGTGCCAGTCCTCGCTTCATGACTCTTTTTATCACCTACTTTTGGTTGTGTACGCGACACTGGTAGTTTCATTTTGGTATGTGTATGTGACGATGTTCTGCGTTTTGGTGCTTTTGACATTGTTATTACTTTCTTCTGCGCATTCTGGTTTGTACATCATGCTCACACACCACACTTTGCACATTTTGCTCATTTATGAATTTACCACTTATAAACGGTTGAGATGATCCTTTGGTATGTGAGAAATCAAGGAGCTGCTTTTTGTTTTGTGTCGTGATATGTGATATGCCCTCGTACCAATGGATTGTTTCAACCTTTATATATCGAAGGTGGATATTTGGATGCTTTTAATTCTTTATACGAACTTTGCATGCTTTGTTTGGAATTCTCCATCCTTTGCGTCCTAATGCGTCAGATATTCTAGAAATGTTTGAATGCCTTCTGAAGGTTTTCCTTGTCAAAGACTCGGTAAAATCATAGTCAAGTTTTATCTGACTTTGATTTATTGACTGAGCACCCCTGGAGAAGATTCAGTTTATTATTCGACTGAGAATTCTCGGAGAGGGTTTGGGTTAAGAAACTCGGTTATAACGCAATCAGATTTTGTCTGACTTTTGGTTATTTGGCCGAGCACCCCTGGAGAAGACTCAGTTTATTATTCGACTGAGAATCCTCGGAGAGGGTTTGGGTTAAGAGACTCGGTTATAACGCAATCATATTTTGTCTGACTTTGGGTTATTTGGCCGAGCACCCCTGGAGAAGACTCAGTTTATTATTCGATTGAGAATCCTCGGAGAGGGTTTGGGTTAAGAGACTCGGTTATAACGCAATCAGATTTTGTCTGACTTTGGGTTATTTGACCGAGCACCCCTGGAGAAGACTCAGTTTATTATTCGACTGAAAATCCTCGGAGAGGGTTTGGGTTAAGAGACTCGGTTATAACGCAATCAGATTTTGTCTGACTTTGGGTTATTTGGCCGAGCACCCCTGGAGAAGACTCAGTTTATTATTCGACTGAGAATCCTCGGAGAGGGTTTGGGTTAAGAGATCGGTTATAACGCAATCAGATTTTGTCTGACTTTGGGTTATTTGGCCGAGCACCCCTGGAGAAGACTCAGTTTATTATTCGACTGAGAATCCTCGGAGAGGGTTTGGGTTAAGAGACTCGGTTATAACGCAATCAGATTTTGTCTGACTTTGGGTTATTTGGCCGAGCACCCCTGGAGAAGACTCAGTTTATTATTCGACTAAGAATCCTCAGAGAGGGTTTGGGTTAAGAAACTCGGTTATAAGGCAATCAGATTTTGTCTAACTTTGGGTTATTTGACCGAGCACCCCTGGAGAAGACTCAATTTATTATTCGACTGAGAATCCTCGGAGAGGGTTTGGGTTAAGAGACTCGGTTATAACGCAATCAAATTTTGTCTGACTTTGGGTTATTTGGCCAAGAACCCCTGGAGAAGACTCAGTTTATTATTTGACTGAGAATCCTCGGAGAGGGTTTGGGTTAAGAGACTCGGTTATAACGCAATCAGATTTTGTCTGACTTTGGGTTATTTGGCCGAGCACCCCTGGAGAAGACTCAGTTTATTATTCGACTGAGAATCCTCGGAGAGGGTTTGGGTTAAGAGACTCGGTTATAACGCAATCATATTTTGTCTGACTTTGGGTTATTTGGCTGAGCACCCTTGGAGAAGACTCAGTTTATTATTCGACTGAGAATCCTCGGAGAGGGTTTGGGTTAAGAGACTCGGTTATAACGCAATCAGATTTTGTCTGACTTTGGGTTATTTGGCCGAGCACCCCTGGAGAAGACTCAGTTTATTATTCGACTGAGAATCCTCGGAGAGGGTTTGGGTTAAGAGACTCGGTTATAACGCAATCTGATTTTGTCTAACTTTGGGTTATTTGACCGAGCACCCCTGGAGAAGACTCAGTTTATTATTCGACTGAGAATCCTCGGAGAGGGTTTGGGTTAAGAGACTCGGTTATAACGCAATCATATTTTGTCTGACTTTGGGTTATTTGGCCGAGCACCCCTGGAGAAGACTCAGTTTATTATTCGACTGAGAATCCTCGGAGAGGGTTTGGGTTAAGAGATCGGTTATAACGCAATCAGATTTTGTCTGACTTTGGGTTATTTGGCCGAGCACCCCTGGAGAAGACTCAGTTTATTATTCGACTGAGAATCCTCGGAGAGGGTTTGGGTTAAGAGACTCGGTTATAACGCAATCGGATTTTGTCTGACTTTGGGTTATTTGGCCGAGCACCCCTGGAGAAGACTCAGTTTATTATTCGACTGAGAATCCTCGGAGAGGGTTTGGGTTAAGAGACTCGGTTATAACGCAATCAGATTTTGTCTAACTTTGGGTTATTTGACCGAGCACCCCTGGAGAAGACTCAGTTTATTATTCGACTGAGAATCCTCGGAGAGGGTTTGGGTTAAGAGACTCGGTTATAACGCAATCAAATTTTGTTTGACTTTGGGTTATTTGGCCGAGCATCCCTGGAGAAGACTCAGTTTATTATTCGACTGAGAATCCTCGGAGAGGGTTTGGGTTAAGAGACTCGGTTATAACGCAATCAGATTTTGTCTGACTTTGGGTTATTTGGCCGAGCACCCCTGGAGAAGACTCAGTTTATTATTCGACTGAGAATCCTTGGAGAGGGTTTGGGTTAAGAGACTCGGTTATAACGCAATCAGATTTTGTCTGACTTTGGGTTATTTGGCCGAGCACCCCTGGAGAATACTCAGTTTATTATTCGACTGAGAATCCTCGGAGAGGGTTTGGGTTAAGAGACTCAGTTATAACGCAATCAGATTTTGTCTGACTTTGGGTTATTTGGCCGAGCACCCCTGGAGAAGACTCCGTTTATTATTCGACTGAGAATCCTCGGAGAGGGTTTGGGTTAAGAGACTCGGTTATAACGCAATCAGATTTTGTCTGACTTTGGGTTATTTGGCCGAGCACCCCTGGAGAAGACTCAGTTTATTATTCGACTGAGAATCCTCAAAGAGGGTTTGGGTTAAATTTGCGCCTGCTTTTGGACCATATTTCTTCAGTAAAGCTATGGCGAGTTTTATGTCGGAAGACAGGATGATGGAGGTATCGTTTCCTGTAACCATAGCTGTGCATCTTTTGGATATATGATCAAAGACATGCGAATATAAAGCTTAGACAGAATCAGAAGTGCTGCTGGATTTATACTCATTTAATTTCATACAAAGTATTTACTATATTCATAGAAAAATACAAAAGAATATGAGTTAGAAAATCATTTGAAATAGCGACGAAGGTGATGACTGTTCCAGGCCCTTGGGAGTTCTACTCCATCTGTAGTTTTGAGTTTAAAGGTACCGTCAAGAAGCTTTTGATTGACAATAAATGGCCCTTCCCAATTGGGGCCAAAGACTCCTGTTGCGGTCATGATCTTTTTTAACACTAAGTCTCCTTCTTCAAATGTTCTATGCCTGACCTTCTGGTTGAAGTGTCGGACTATTCTTCTTTGATGGGAGACCATTCTAAGCTCTGCTTCGGTTCTTCTTTCCTCAAGTAGATCGAGAGCTTCAAGTTGCAGCTTTTCATTCTCTTCCTGGCTAAAGTGTACTCTGCGGTGAGTAGGAACTTCCAATTCCACAGGTATCATTACTTCCGAGCCAAATGCCAAAGAGAATGGAGTATGCCCTGTTGCAGTTTTGTGACGATAAGCCCATAGGGCAAGTGGAAATTCTTCAATCCAGTTTCCCTTAGCTTTCTCGAGACGCTTTTTAATGGTGGACTTCAGGATTTTGTTGACTGCCTCAACTTGCCCGTTGGCCTGTGGGTGGGCAACTGCTGCAAAACTTTTCTGAATATGATATTTGTTGCAGAAATCCTTGAATTCGTCACTTTCAAATTGCGTGCCATTGTCGGTGATAATTTTCTGTGGAACCCCAAACCTGCATATGATATTTTTCAACACAAAGTTGATTACCTTCTTCGATGTGATAGTTTCCAATGGTTCAGCTTCAGCCCATTTGGTAAAGTAATCCACGGCCACTATAGCATATTTGAAGCTCGATTTTGCGGTAGGTAGTGCTCCAATCAAGTCTATGCCCCAGACAATGAATGGCCAAGGACTCAACATCTGTGTCAACTCAGTTGACGGAGCTCTTGGAATTTTTGCAAATTTCTGGCACCGGTCGCATTTCTTAGTGAATGTCATTGAGTCGAAGTTTACATCGGGCCAAAAATAACCATATCGAAGGACCTTTTTGGCAAGAGTCTGTCCACCAACATGACCTCCACAATCTCCTTCATGTAGCTCTGCCAAAATCGCTTTAGATTCCTCCTTTGTTACACACCGTAGTAATGGCATTGAATATCCTCTCCTGTATAAATGACCATCTTGGACAAGATATAGGCGAGACTTTCGGAGCAGTTTTCTGCGATCCTTTGGTTTCTCAGGAAGTGTTCCATGAAGTATATAGTTTTTTATAGGGGTCATCCACGAGTCGGGCTCGTTGGTTGCTTCCATAACCCAGTCTATATCGGATTCCTCAATGCTGGAACTAGATAATACTTCCACAGCAACTAGATCGAAGATTTGAGGATCTCCGGTGCTAGCTAGCTTTGATAAGGAATCTGCCTTCCAATTTTCTCTGCGAGGAATATGAGAGATAGAATAATATTCCAAGTTGTTGAGAAGTTCTTTGGCTTTAAGCAGATATGTCGGAAGCCTTCCCATCTTAGTCTGGAATTCACCTTTGATTTGAGAAACCATTAGCTGTGAATCGCTGAATATTAGTAGACTTTTCAAGCTTAATTCTTTTGCAACCCGCAATCCTCCAAGTAACGCTTCATATTCGGCCTCATTGTTGGTGATGGGGAATTCAAATCGTAGAGCACAGCATACATGTCGTCCTTCTGGGGTTTCGAATACTATCCCTGCCCCAGCACAATATTCATTCTTAGCGCCATCAACAAAAAGTTTCCACCTAAGGGCCAATTCGTTAGTTTCCTCCATTTCCTCTCCCCTGTCAGTGAATTCAGCGATAAAGTCAGCCAAAGCTTGCCCATTTATTGCTTTTCTGGGGTAGTAAGTGATATCATATTGGCTGAGTTCAATATTCCATTTCAGGAGTCTACCCGAAGTTTCTGGACGGAACAATACCTGTTTCAAGGGTTGGTCGGTAAGGACTTTAATAGAGTGGGATTGGAAATAGGGTCTGAGCTTTTGTGATGCGATGAGCAAGGCATATGCAAGCTTTTCTATCCTTGGATAATTCATCTCTGCCCCGGTAAACCTTTTGCTAATGTAGTATACTGGCCACTGCACTTTGTCTTCCTCCCTAACGAGCGCTGCGCTCAACGCATGGAATGACACTGCAAGGTATAAGAGCAAGCTTTCTCCATCCATAGGCTTCGATAGCATCGGAGGGGATTCCATGTGCTTGATGAGATCTTCAAATGCTTGCTGGCATTCGGGAGTCCACTGGAAGCTTTTCTTTTCCTTTTTTAATGCATCAAATAGGGGAATGCACCTGTCTGTTGCCCTTGAGATGAAGCGGCTTAATGCTGCTACCTTGCCATTTAAGCATTGGAGTTCTTTCTTAGTCTGTGGAGCTTGCATTTCTCGTAAAGCAATCACTTGTGCTGGGTTTGCTTCAATGCCCCGAGCATTTACCATGAAACCAATAAATTTTCCTGATGCTACGCCGAACGAGCACTTAAGTGGATTGAGCTTCATGCCGTATCTCCTAAGGATTTGGAACATTTCATCAAGATCCTCTATATGATTCTTTGCCTCTTTGGATTTTACCAGCATGTCGTCAACATAAAACTCCATAGTCTTTCCAATTTGAGTTTTGAACATCGCGTTCACCAAGCACTGGTAGGTGGCACCTGCATTTTTCAAACCAAACGGCATTACCTTATAACAATATAAACCACGATCAGTTATGAAACTAGTACTATCCTGGTCTGGCTCGTGCATCATAAACTGATTGTATCCAGAATATGCATCCATGAAATACAATAGTTCTTGCCCCGTTGTTGCATCAACGAGTTGATCAATTCGAGGTAGGGGGAAACTATCTTTTGGGCAAGCCTTATTAAAGTCAGAATAATCAACACACACTCGCCATTTGCCGTTTGATTTTTTCACAAGGACCGGATTGGACACCCAATTAGGATAAGTGGACTCTCGAATGAAATTATTCTTCAATAGCCTATCCACTTCATCTTTCAAAGCTTTAGATCTTTCTGGGCCCTGCATTCGTCTTTTCTGCTTCACCGGGCGCACGTTGGGGTCAATATTCAGCTTATGCACTATTACGTCTGGAGGTATCCCGCACATATCTGAGTGACTCCAAGCGAAGACATCCAAATTTTCTTTAAAAAAACTAATCAATTCCTTTTGCAGCATAGGGTCCAATTGGGAGCCTATCTTTATTAGCTTATCTGTATCACTATCATGGATTTCTATGGAAATGGTAGCTTCAGTTGGTGCTACCTTTTCATCCCCTGCACTGATTTTTCGTGGGTCCATATCTTCCTGCATGTCGTTATATGCTCCAGCGCAGGGGGAGGTCATTAATTGCTATAAAGGAGCTTCAGGGATGCAGAGAGGAGTCTCCGCATCCTTTTGAATTTCGTATTTCCGAGCCTCAATCAGTTCTGCCATATAGCATTCTCTTGATTCCTGAGGATCCCCTTTGATAACTCCCACCCCATTTGCGGTCGGGAACTTCATCATCAAGCACCAAGGAGCAAGAGCTATCCTGAAGTCGGCAAGTGCTGGCCTTCCCAAGAATGCGTTATACCCTGAAGGTGAGTCAATTATAACGAAAGATTGTATCATGGAGACTTGCCTCTCTCCCTCTCCTAGCTCTACAAGGAGATCAATCACACCTATTGGCTGAGTTGGTACGCCAGTGAACCCATGTATTTTGTCTTTTCTAGCTCGCACATTATCCATGGATAGACCCATATTAGAGAAAGTACTGTAAAACAGAACGTTTACGGATGCTCCGTTATCAATCAACACCTTCTTTACTATTGCTGGACCCAAGCCAATAGTGATCACCATTGGGTCAACAGTTGGAACCAACATTCCGTCGGAATCCCGATCCCAGAAGATAACATCTTCGCAGGATGTTTTTGGCATTTTTCGACGAAGAGAGTTACTGCAAACCTCAAATCCGTCTCCTTTTAGAACGCTTCTTGGTTCATTAGTATACCGGATCATATCCTCCCAAGTATCCCCTGCAGGATGAGGACCACCACTAATCGTATTGATTATTGGTCGGGAGCCACTTGCAGGTGTTCTTCCATCTTGAGTCAGACGAGTTTGCTGTCCCTGAGTAGGCTCGGCATCTGTTGACCGCTTTACGTACTCTTGGAGGCGATTCTTCCTTATTAATTCTTCAACCAGATTCCTCAAGTGTCGACACTCATTCGTGTCATGGCCTGGTCGATTATGGAATCGACAAAACCTTCCAGAGTTCGCAGCTTCTTCGGACACTTTTACTGGCTTTGGGCTCGCATAGCCCTCTGCATCCTTCGTTGCCATATATATGTGCTCGATTGTATCATTCAACGGAGTAAAATCCGTTGGCTTAAAGAAACGCCGTTTCTTAGAATCCTTATCATTTCTAGCATCATTACTGCTTCTTCTCTTTTGACCTTCCCCAAAATTTTCTTGACTATTCTTTTTGGGAGCTTCCTTCCTTTCCGGGACCACCTTAGCTTTGGCATTGCCAACGGAATAGATAGGATCATCTTCAAGACACATGTATTCCTCGGCTTTGTCATAAAATTTCTCTAGCGTCTCAGGTTTCTTTCTTTTTAGCCACCTCCCGAACTCAGACAGCTTATCAATGCCCCCCTCTAAGGCCATTAGAATTAGCCTTGGCTCGTGGGTCCCTACTTCTGCAGCAGCAGCATTAAAACGATTCAAGAAAGACCTTACCGTTTCACCAGGAGCTTGTTCTAGTTCATTGAGGGACATGATATCTCTGACCTTTGTTGTTTGGAGGCGGAACTGGTCTCGAAAGCATCTTGCCAATGTGGCAAAGTTATCAATAGATCTGGGAGGCAACTTTGTGAACCATAATGACGCAACCCCCTCCAAATACACCGGAAAGTACAAGCACTTAAGCTCGTCAGTTGTTTGTGCCCCATCCATGTGTTGATCGTATCGGAACAAGAACACATTAGGGTCACCCGTCCCATTATAAGCTTGGATGGTGGGCGGTTTGAACTTTCGCGGGAAGGTCGTTTTCTTGATTCTTTCGGTAAGGGGGGGTTTTAGATGGCGCGAATTCCCATTCTGCTTCATTGTCGTTTCGGTGCTTGTCCTCCTTCATGATCTGTCGGACCATCTTCAGAAGGCGATCCTTCTCGTCGAGGCTTTCTGCGGGGCGGACGCCTATGTCTTGGCCGGAGGCTTGCCTTTGCAAACCTTCACGGTTGCGACTTAGGGGCCCTGGCCTTTCTCGATTGGAAAGTGCCCCTTTGGAAGTATCGGCAACTCGACAAGAAGTAGCTTCTCCATTATGGTTTCGAGCGGCTTGCTTTGGATTATCGGGCTTTTCTTTACTAGGATTAGAGATTTCTTGAAAAGATTTTTCTCGATTTGGACTAGAAGAAGAAGAACCAGCATCCTCTGCACGAATGGGCTTAGAGGCCACCTTTCCCGTAGCGGCTTGAAGAGCAAAGAGAGAATCAAGTTTTGTCAACATGGCTTTGTTAGCTATCTATAGCTGTTGCGTCAATCCAGCCACAGCTTGATCAAGCTCGCCCCTTGTAACAATCATGCCTCCATTTGATGTTTCGCCTACTTCAAATTGGTTGATCATGGGGGTTTCCTCCCGATTTCTTTCATTAGATGTCCTAGTTCTCGCTTCCTTGCTCACTTTTGGCGGCATTATTTCAGAAAGCAACTTGAACTTTGAGGAGAGTTCGTCGGAAGGTCCAAATCGCAAGCTGGAGCGAGCTATTTTAAGGCTTAGCTTCAAGATCTCAAGATCTTCGTAGTATATTTGATGCCAGAAAGTAGATCTGGCCCCACGGTGGGCGCCTAATTGTTTACACCAAAAATTGGTATAACAACCAAAATGGTATTTCTAAACACGTTACCTAATCAGAGGCGAGATGCTTAGAAAGCACGTCACCTTTTCAGAGGCGGGGCGTTAGAAAACCTTTAGAGTTATGTGAGGCCATATCTAACATTCAAAAGCATCAAAATACCAAAATAAGGAAAGAAGACAAGAATTTTATAGTGGTTCGACTCTTAATCGAGTCTACGTCCACTTTGAAGATTGGATTTCATTAATCACCAAAAGATTACAACATTTGCTCCATTATACATTCATACAAGCTCCTTTGACATGCATTTGTCCTTACAACCGATTGTAAGAATGGATGAAAGCTTGAAGTATTTTTTGCCAATCCCTCCATGGAAGCCATGGATGAAAGCTCCTTAGATCTTTGGGTGAATGATCAAGAAGAAGTGCGTGAAATGCTTATGCTTGTTCCACCATGAAAGCTATGCTCCACATGCTCCAATGTTCTATAGACTTATGATTGATGATAGAGAAGAGATGTAGGAATGCTTGGAGAAATCCCGAAAGCAATTAGGCAGCACCTCCTTGTAGTTCCCGGAAAAAGTCCTCTTAAAATGATGGAGGTGGGGTGCTATTTATAGGTGAAGGAAAGGCTAAAATCTTGAATTCAGGGTTTTGGTCGGTTTTTTGGGTATTTACGAGAACGCCACTGCCAGTTGTCAACAGCTGTCATGCTTCTTTATGCGTTTTAACCGACCAGGGGCCATCTTTAGAAGAAAAGACGACCAGGAAGCAGAAGAACGACCAGGTGGCTGCATGGATGAGGCGGACCGACCAGGAATTTTGGACGTGGAGCAAACTGACCATGAAACTTTGAAGCTAGTTGGTGCGATCAGAGGCTAGCGGGCGAGCAAATTTGGAACGACCAGCTTTCTTTAGCTTTTGGAGCGACTAGGTGGCTTCTGGATCTGGAGCGATCGGGTCAGCGTATAAAAGAGAGCGACCAGGTGCCTTTTGTCTCTAGGGCGACCATAAGGCTTTCCACTTTTGGAGCGACCCGGAGGCTTTGGTTCTCAGAGCGACCAGGTGTTGGGCTCTATGACCGATCCCTCTTAATAATTACATGACCGACCCCTTCTTCAAAACACTTAAAACCGACCCATATTCACTTGGATCGATCAGATGGATAACAGAGATGGTGCGTTAAAATTATAGAATTTCGCAACAAACCCTTAGCACCGAAAACTGAATGGGCAGTTGTCCCAAAATCTTTTGCCTCGAAGGAAGAAGGCCATATTAACGAAGCCTATCAACAGAAAGCAGAGATGGCCATCGTCTAAAATCCAACGATGCATTGAAGATAGCCTTAACAATTTGAGTCTCCTCTTCCGACAAAGTTGTGTTTTTAGAAGGGGGATCTATGTAAAATCAAGTGTTAAACAAGAGATACAAGCACAACATAATTGCCTTCAAAAGACAAGAAACTTACCACGTTCAAAGAATTTTCTCGATATGCCAAGAGGGCACCTAACATGAAAGAACTAATATTCCCAGAGCTTAGTCTTGCTAATGATGTCACTTATCAGCCTCTTTATAGAATTCGCACGCCAAATGGATGACTTTGCAGTATTTGAAAATCATATCATGTGACGGATGAGCTTGGGGCTAAGCGGTCATTGAGTTGATGCAAGTGCCAAAACTTCTAAGCATAAAAGAAGTGTATAGGTGTTAGGTGACAGTTTGATAGGAGGAACTCCCAGGTCAAAAAAAAACTTGAGTAGGAAGGGTGGAAAAGGAAGGAAGCCTCCATGCCAAATATACATCGCTAAATATGCTAAGTACTCTTCTGAAGGTTTCTGAATGGAATATCAGGAAGAAGCAGCAATGGCATTTATGCCATTTACTCCAAACTATCAAGAATGGTATTCACCTTATCTTGAGAGGTGATTGAAGAAGGTTTTGAAGCAAACTCCTTCTTAGGTCATGGAGTATTGGAGCCCTTGGCCTTTGGTTTGATGAGGCTCTTTTTGCCAGACAGAACGCCACCAGGTGATATCGTTTCATAACGCATATGGTTAACACTACATTTTTCTTACGAAAAATTGCATATAGCATCCATTACTAAATCTAACAGCAAGTGTCATTTGTTAGTGTAAAGGGCTTACTTTGTTGTATATTGAGTTAATCAGAAGTGTCGGTCATAAAAGGTTTGCAAACCTCCATTTGGAAACAACTAGTGTAATACCCCATACTTTTCTGCACCCAAATTTTAAAAAAAAAAAATCAAAACTCGAACACATCCAATCATGGAGCGTATATATCTGGTACCTGCAACAACTAAGCATGAGCATAATCGGAATACAATAAATATAACTCAGAGCGGAAACAAAATAGGATAACTAGTATTAACTCAAGTAGCTACCTTTTCAAAGTAAGTCATTTTTCAAATACCGAGCATGAGAGGAAAAGAGGACCGAAAGCCAAACTTAATCATTTGCGAGAACACAAACTTCTCTAAGACACAAAAACTTGTTTGCTTTCTCGTAGAAATCTCCAAATATTTAGGTAGTTTTCTTTCAATCTAATTCCTAAATTATGAATCTAACAGTACACCCTTAGCATGCTGGACAAGGACAGTACGGGAAGCAAGATCTTCTACTTCTGCCAGGGCATGTTTGAATCTTTCAAGGTAGCTCTTAAGATTTCTCCTCGGTGCCCTGGTAGGGGTTTGAGATGCTTAGTATGTCTTTGGGCCATGTAACATGCATCCTGAAATGCTTGATCTACTCCCTGGCGGGTTGATTAAAATTTGACATGGTTTTTGACGACCATAGAAGATCTACATCTTCAATGAAGTAAGGGAAGCACAAATCCATTGATACAGGGACTGAATCAATGAAATTGATAATCGTTTTCGCCATTGAATTAATCGTTGAGCGCTCGACTTGTTGGTACTATAGTTGTCGCCCCTCGAACCACCATGGCAGCTCCAGGTCGTGGTCCCCCATAGTAGCTCCAGGTCATGGCTTCCCAAAGACCACTGAGTTGGCCGAGATCTCAAGGGGAGGTGCTCTTCTCTTTGATGATTCTGAATGTGATCTATCTATCCCCTATCTACCCATGAATCAAACGTAAGCCTCAACACCAGATTTGAACAATCTGATATGACCATCATCAAATGTTCTAAAATGGATATGGGGGTGAATCCACTTTCAATCCAAACTTGAATATGTACGTTTCATGATTTTTAGATGAGTAGATTGTGAGCTGTTTGCGAACAAATTATACAATTGTAAACAACTGTAAAATTCGTTCGTCTTCCCTAAACAACAAGGATCGTTGTAGAGGGTGTCGAACTCTAGGACCAAATTATTTTATTAATAAATCCAATCAAGTTATCCCTAACTTTTGATTGGTTGAAAACAAAGAAAATAGCAGAAATTAAATAAAAGAGAGTTTTAACAATAAGTGAAAGCAATTAGGGGATAATGACATAGATCAGATTCATAATCATCAATAGCCAAAAGATTAACCAGATCTAATACATGTTTCTGTCACAAACATGAATCAACGATAATAGGTTTTTAGAAACAAATATGTAAATAACGACAAGCATAGCCTATGCAGGAGCTCAGCTCTACAACCATAGACTATCAGGACAGATTCACTAATTAATTTCTAAAAACCCTAAAATTAGATCTAGATCTGATAAACGTTAGATTGAACACGAATATATCCTGTGAAGGAGCATAGCTCTTAAACAACACAAAATATGAAGGTTCAGATCTAACCCTTAATTCAGATCCAGATCTACATGTATACAGTCCTCATCTTTTGGCTATGTGATTCATATTGAATCATACTATCAGGGTCATCACCCCCTAATCAAAGGGGATTAGCTAGACATAGCTAAAGAAGAAGAGAAAAAGAAAATAAATAACATGAACATAAATAAAATAAACAAAAAGTAAAAAGAAAGGGAGAGAATGATTTTATTCCAAGAAGAGAATTACAGAATAAAACCTAATGTGCCTTTTACAATGAATGAGATACAAGGTATTTATAGCTGATATGACAAAGGCTAGCTAGCTAATTACATAATGTGGGACTAAAGAAATAACCCAAATAACACATAAGCCAGTGTGAACGCAGCTTTAGAGTGAGTGGTTTAGCAAATAGGCTAGTGTGAACGCAACATGAGTAAGAGGCCTTCCTAATGAGCTAATGTGAATGCAGTTTGAGTCTTTATTGAGCCAAATCTTCTTAACTGAAATATAATTGCAACCGTTCTTCAAGCTTCAGACTCTTCAAGCTTTAGCAATTTTAAACTTCACTCTTTTTAAGCAAATTCTTCATGCTTTATCCATCAAATGCTCTAAACCATGCTTCTTGTCAACAATCTGAAAATACAGCTATAAATACAAAGTATCAATTATTTTAAAGGGAAAATAAGATAAATAAGCGGATAAAATATACACATTTATGTGTATATCAAATACCCCCACACTTATCTTTTTATTCGTCCTCGAATAAACTAAACTAAGATATGTCACATTTTCGTAGGAAACATGATTGCATTTAGCGTATGCAACAAGCCGTTAAACCTCTGGGTGTCCCCAGTAGGACGAGTGTTGTCTCGTGAGGGTTTTCAGCGGATACTACCCACAAAATCCAAAGCGTCTTATGTACGCAGATTAATCAAACAATATATTTAAAGTCTTTCACATTCCAAGGATTTCACCTAACTTCAATAATAACGGTTTAGTCCCAAATTGTCCATCCCATAATTGGTGCAAAAATGAACAAAATTTTTCAAGCTGAATCATAATTCCTTGATAACACTGTAATTGTCTTGAAGGTTAAGAGCGTGGTGTCAACCAAAGTTCTACACATCGACAATGTGCACCCAATCATTTCTTTAATCTTTTTTTTTGAATAATTTTGCACCAATGTAACTGTAATGTATTGGATATGAATTATGCATAGATGAAGGAAAATTTTGTAAGTTCTAAAAATATTCTAGATAAGAGGGCAAGTGTATTAGTTGAACTTCAAATTACAAAAGATAAAGTAATACTAAGGCACATATGAACATGTTTATTTCCTTTCATCTCCTCTACTACAATCCTCACTTCCAACTACGGTATGATGGATGTGGATGGAATGGAAATGGATGCTTCATAGTCAGGAATGATGAAGACTATTTTATTCAGAGAGACTCTCTCTTTATTTCATTTTTTTTTATTCTCTTTTTTTTTCCTTTTTTTTCTTTTGCATGATGAATGATGAATGGAGATGGAATGATGACGTACATGATTTCATTTGATTCCTCCTCGACTACCAACACTTCATGAAAGGAAAGTTTTTGTGCCCTAGTTACTCTACTTCTATAACCTTAATTCAACACACAAGTCTGGATTGATGTTATACAAAAAACTGAAAGGAATGATAAGCAAAGTTTCGTAAGATAGATAACCCATATAAAATAAGATGTGGTATATGGTTATCCTACCTTAAAACAAGTACGGAATGGGTAGTGTAATATTGGTATAAAAAGTGACGTTTTTGACCTTTAAACAAGGTTCTTGAGTATACCAATATAAGATAAACTTGTCGAAACATGGATGTAAATCAACTAAAACTTGGGTTTGAATAATGTGGGGTATCGAAGAGAACGCTACAATGAGTCATTTCTCCTTAATTGGGCCAAGTGGATTTTAGAACTTACAATTTTGAAAATTTGAGTGAAAAGAAAATATTATGCATGAAAACGAACTCAGAAAATACAACAAATGTAGGTGCAAAAATCATTTTTATTTCTTGATTTTTTTTTTGATTATTTTTACTTGCACATTCTAACACGTATAACAAGGGTTGACACGCTTACTCCAGAACATGACTAACGTCGGCACAGTCTCAAGCTAGCATCTTAAAAAGACACATTACGATTCAATGAATAAATAATGTTCATTCTCATCACCCAACAATTCAACTTATCAAACAAGAACCAAGGTGTTATTTATGAAATTTAAGTTAATCCTTGTTCAATGAATGATCTACTTCATAAAATTTGATTGCTGATGTAATGTAAATTCCCCCCACACTTGAGTGTGACTGTGTCCGCACAGTCTTAATCAGACATATCTTAGTGAAAGGGAAAAACAAACAAGAGAATATTTACATATGTACAAAAGAGGGTTAGTGCGTCTTACCGAATGTAATGTGGCTCATGGAGGACCATGAGCTCCTCCTCTTGGTTGGGTATTGGTTCCAAGTAAGGTTTAAGGCGTTGACCATTGACCTTAAAGGATGATCCGTCAGTTGGATTCTCAATTTCTACTGCACCATACGGAAAAACAGTCCGTACAGTGTAAGGTCCTGTCCATCTAGATTTTAGCTTACCCGGAAATAGATGCAGTTTTGAGTCATACAACAGAACTTTTTGACCTGGCATGAAAGTTTTACGTAAAATTGATTTATCATGAAAAACTTTTGTTCTGTCCTTGTAAATTCGTTCATTTTCATAGGCATCATTTCGAATTTCATCAAGTTCATTAAGTTGAAGCTTCCTATGTTCTCCTGCTTGCTCTAAATCAAGATTCAAAGTTTTTATTGCCCATAACGCCCTATGTTCTAGTTCAACTGGCAAGTGACATGGTTTACCAAAAATCAACCGATAAGGGGACATACCTAAGTTTGTTTTAAAAGCAGTGCGGTAAGCCCAAAGAGCATCGGTTAACTTTTGGGACCAATCTTTACGATTTCGATTCACAGTTTTCTCAAGAATTTGTTTAATCTGCCTATTCGATACTTCAACTTGCCCACAAGTTTGAGGATGGTAAGGAGTAGATAACTTGTGGGTTTTCGAATACTTTCTCATGAGAGCTTCAAAAGAACGATTACAGAAGTGTGTACCATTATCACTGATTATTGTGCGAGGTGTGCCAAACCTAGAAAAGATGTTTTCTTTCAAGAAGCGCACAACAACCTTGTTATCGTTTGTTTTGCATGGTACAGCTTCGACCCATTTGGAAACATAATCAACAGCTAAGAGAATGTAAAGGTTCCCAAAAGAATTAAGGAAGGGTCCCATGAAGTCTATACCCCACACATCAAAAATTTCGACCTCTAGAATGGGGTTTAGGGGCATCATATTCCGTTTAGAAATTTTCCCCAAGAATTGACATCGATCGCAAGTTTTGCAAAATTCGTACGCGTCTTTGAAAAGGTTGGGCCAGTAGAAACCCGATTGGAGAACCTTTTCGGCTGTCTTTTTGGGACCGAAGTGACCACCGCATGCTTGGTCATGACAGAAAGAGAGGACACTGTGAATTTCAGTGTCAGGAACACATCTTCGAATGATTTGGTCGGGACAATACTTGAAAAGATAGGGTTCGTCCCAATAAAAATGTTTCACTTGAGAAAAGAATTTGTGTTTATCCTGCTTAGACCAAAAAGAAGGGATCTGCTTGGTGGCTAAGTAGTTGACAATGTCAGCAAACCAAGGATCAGTGGATAGAGAAAACAGCTGTTCATCGGGGAAATTCTCGTTGATCGGAAGAGAAGAAGACGGGGCATTTGGAAGACGAGACAAGTGGTCCGCAATAACGTTGTCGGATCCTTTTTTATCCTTAATGGTAAGGTCAAATTCTTGAAGTAGAAGGATCCAACGAATGAGATGAGCCTTAGCATCCTTTTTAGATAAAAGGTACCTAAGTGCAGAATGATCGGTATAAACCGTGATGTGTGAGCCAACTAGATAAAGCCTGAATTTTTCTAGAGCAAAGACAACTGCCAAGAGTTCCTTTTCAGTGGTAGTATAATTGATTTGAGCGTCGTTCAGAGTTTTACTCGCGTAGTAAATGACATGAAGAATTTTATCAATTCGTTGTCCTAAGACAGCGCCTACAGCGAAGTTCGAGGCATCACACATGATTTCAAAAGGCATCGTCCAGTTGGGAGAGCAAATGATAGGAGCAGAGACAAGTTCATTTTTAAGATGCTCAAAAGATGAAATGCATTCAGAATTGAAGTCGAAAGGAACATCCTTACCAAGAAGGTTAGTCAGAGGTCGAGTGATTTTGCTGAAATCCTTTATGAAGCGACGATAGAAGCCAGCATGACCTAAAAAGGATCGGATGTCCTTAACAGATTTGGGAATGGGAAGATTAGAGATAACTTCGATTTTGGCTTTGTCAACTTCAATTCCTTTGTTAGAGATGACATGTCCCAAAATAATGCCATGTTTAACCATGAAGTGACACTTTTCCCAATTAAGCGTTAAGTGTTTCTCTTTACAGCGATTAAGAACAAGATCGAGATGATGTAAACACTCAGAGTAAGAATCACCAAATATGGAAAAATCATCCACGAACACTTCCAAAAATCGCTCGATCATATCAGAAAAAATGCTAATCATGCACCTCTGAAAGGTTGCAGGTGCATTACAGAGACCAAAAGGCATACGTTGGTACGCAAATGTACCAAACGGACAAGTGAAAGTGGTTTTCTCTTGGTCCTCAGGAGCGATAGGGATTTGATTATAGCCCGAGTACACATCAAGGAAACAGTAGTACTCATGACCAGCTAGTCGTTCTAACATTTGATCGATAAATGGCAGAGGGAAATGATCCTTACGTGTTGCCGCGTTAAGTTTCCTATAGTCAATGCAAACACGCCAAACGGTCTGGGTGCGGGTCGGGATAAGCTCGTTAGCTTCATTTTGGATCACGGTAATCCCTGATTTCTTAGGTACGACATGAATCGGACTAACCCATTGACTATCAGAAATCGGGTAGATGATTCCATTGTCAAGGCATTTAAGGATTTCAGCACGAACTGCTTCTTTCATGATAGGATTTAGTCGACGTTGGGGATCACGAGTGGGTTTGGCATCATCTATAAGGTGGATTCGATGTTGGACTATCGAAGGACTAATCCCCTTAATATCAGCCATGGACCAAACAATTGCCTCCTTATTTTTCTTAAGGATGGGAAGGAGCAATTGTTCCTGCTCTAAAGTAAGGTCAGAAGCGATAATGACTGGAAAAGTTTCATTTTCTCCTAAGTAAGCATACTTAAGATGACTGGGCAACACTTTGAGTTCAGATTTTGGGGATGACTCAACCGAAGAAATTGGTTGAGGAATAGGCTCATTTGTGAGAGGCTCGACAGGAATCGAATCAGAGACATTTTCAGGAATATCTTGAAACAAGGTTTCGTAATTCGATTCAATTTCGTTATTCAGATGGTCGAGCTCAGATTCATTATCGTAGACAGCATGGATTTCAGAAAACTGGTCCACATAAGAGTTAGGAGAGTTTTCAGTTCTGAAGATGTTTAGCTCGACAGTCATGTTACCGAAAGAAAGTTTCATAGACCCATTTCTACAATTGATGAGAGCATTAGAGGTTGCTAAGAAGGGTCGTCCTAGAATCAAAGGGATTTGGTTTGCAGGATTGCTAACCTGTTGAGTTTCTAAGACAATGAAATCAACTGGAAAAATGAATTCGCCAATTTTGATCAACACATCCTCGATTTCTCCTACAGGTTTCTTAATTGATCGGTCAGCAAGCTGAAGGGTAACCTTGGTGGGTTTCAATTCTCCTATCCCTAATTGGCGATAGACGGAATATGGAAGCAAGTTAACACTAGCACCTAAGTCTAGCAAGCATCTATCGATTTTCTTGTCCCCAATAGTACATGATATTGTGGGGCAGCCAGGATCTTTGTATTTCACTAGCATCGATTGGGACAGGACTTCGCTTAGAGTTGCCGCTAGAAACACTTTCTTAGGTACATGTGTATGACGTTTTTGAGTGTACATATCTTTTAGAAATTTTGCGTATTGTGGAACTTGTTGTATAATATCTAAAAGAGGAATGTTCACTTTAACTTGCTTAAATATTTCAAGGATCTTTTCTACCTGGTCCGTCTTTTTTCTAGGTCGGAGTCTATGAGGAAATGGAGCAGACAACTCAGTAGGTTGGGCTACTTGAGTTTGAGGATGGGCCTGATTAGAGTTGGGCTCGATGTTTTGATCCGAGATGGTCGAATTTTCTGTTGGGTTTTGAATATCGTCTGGTAAATCATTTGGGTCGACCACATGGTTGTCAATCTTCTTGCCAGATCTAAGAGTCGTGACAGCATTCAATTGACTAACGTTCGAGTCTTGAATGATGTGAATTTGGTCAGGGTTTGAAGTCTGTCCTCTAGGGTTTTGGATGGGTTGACTTGGAAACGTACCCTTTTCCCTTTCACTTAATCTAGCGTTAAGTTGAGACATTTGTTTTTGAAGTTCACTCATTTGTTGAGTCGTGTTTTGCACGTGTGAAGTCAGTAAGTTTTGAAGATTGGTATTTGATTGGATATTTTGAGTTGTTGCTTTACCCAATTCTTCGAGAGTTTTCTCAAGTGATGTCAATCGTTTATCGTCTTGGGGAACAAAAGATTGTTGTGCTTGATTTTGAGGGGTTGGCGCAGGATTTTGGAATTGAGTTTGTTGAAAGGGAGGATTCGAGGTATTATTCGAAAATGGTTGAAAAGGAGGTCGAACCAAATTCGAAGTTGCATTGTTTTGGGCCCAAGAGAAGTTAGGATGGTTTCTCCAACCCGGATTGTATGTTGGGGAGAATGGATCGTTCCTAACTTTATTAAATGCGTTGAGTTGTTCCAATGAATGTGGGCATTGATCAGCTATGTGGTTAGGATCGTTGCATTTGTAACATGAGGTCTGAGACGCTTGAGCTTGATTTATTTGAGTTGATGAAAGGACATTGTCGAATTTGGATATCATCGCATCTATTTTTGCTTCTAATGCTACTGATGTTCCTACCGAATGAGCGTTAGATCGGGAATAAATCGATTTCTCGTTAGATCTTTCCCATTGAGCTGATTTTTCGGCCAAATTTTCGAGAAATTGCCAAGCGGCATTGTGATCTTGGGCTAGAAAATTTCCTTGGCACATTGATTCGAGCATGGTTCGAGAGTTATTTTCAAGTCCATCGTATAAAATTTGACAAAGAGTCCATTTATCAAAATTGTGATGTGGACATTTGACTAGAAGCTCTTTAAATCTTTCAAAATATTTTGCAAAGGATTCGCCCCCAAATTGACGATTTCATTTCGAATTTTAGATGTTTTTTCCAGAGGGTAAAATTTCTTTAGAAAAATGTTCACAAATTCACCCCAAGTTCCAATTGTATTTGAAGGCAGGCTATACAACCATTTCTCAGCATAATCTGTAAGTGCAAATGGAATTAACCTAAGTTTGATTCCATCGTCACTTAATTGTTGAAATTTCATGGTTGCACAAACTTGTTCAAATTTGGTCAAGAAGATATAAGGATCATCACATTCTAAATTGCCGAACTTTGGAAGAGTATTCATGTGATTCGAATGAATTTCAAAGTGGTTACCCGTTGGGGCGGGCAATATGATGCAAGAAGGAATAGAAACCCGATCGGGGAAGTATCTATCCATAAGAGGTCGAGGGGGATTTTCTTCGGCCATGGTTAAAGTACTATTTGATCGAACTAGACGATTATCTGAAGGATCACGAGTCCAATGACGCATGCACTAGCGAGAAGAAAAAGGGAAGACGAGAAAAAAACAAATTTGAGCGAATTTTTTTTTATTTTTTTTACAAAATGAGAATTATTTTGAATTTTTTTTTAAAGAAAAAGAATTAGACACAAATTTTTTTTTTTTAAATGAACCTAATGCGATTTACAATTTTTAGAATTATATAATGACGGTTTGATTTATTTCAACAAAAGATTTCTCAGCCAGTTAATGGACAGGAGTTATCGGTGCACCAGGAATCACCCTAGCAATGCAGCCGAAGGTTTAAGTACCTTCAGAGGAACAACCGATATAATATTTACGAATCACCGTAATATTTATAAACAGTTATTACTCTGCCGTAGTCTAGACACCGAGAAATAATCCGTTTGAACTAAACCAAATTGTCAAAATATAATGAAGTCCTTAGAAAGTTAAAACAAAACTACGATGAATGCGGATTTTTTTTTTTAATCAGTCACAGAATGAACAGTCTCAGAACAGTCCCAGAACAGTCAATTGCAGAGATAAAAAAACATTTTTTTTTCTTTACAAGCAAGCCGATGCCCTGCAGAAGAGTTTTACAAGCAATGTCTCTAATTTTTTTTATTTGCAGCAGCGGTCCCTGTAGAGTTAGAAAATACTCACCTTGATCGGCAGTCCGTCCAGTGCAGTTGAGTCGCGCTAGCGCGTTCACACCCCACTTGGTGTGCAACCGCTCGAACACTGTATAGTCCGCTGCTTTTTATTGTTGTCTCCTCCTATTATTTGCTTGACTACGCTGCGGCACGGGTTCGGGCTCGGAGCCCGATTTTTTTTTTTTAAAGACCTTTTTCTAATTGCCGCTGTACCTGCTTTCGAAAAAATCTTCTCCCTTTTTTTTTTTTGAAAAGAAGGCAAATAAAACAATTAAAACGAAAAGAAAAGAAAATTTTAGACTTGAAGGAGAAAAAAAAAGCAAAAAAATAAAAATAAAAATCAACTAACCAATTCAGCTAAAAAAAGGTAAAATCTAACAAAACCAAAAAGTAAAAAATAAAATAAAAACTCAACTGCTAAAAAGGAAAAGGTCAAGTTAAGACTTGAATTTCACACACAGGCCCAATTGAAGCCTGGCTTACTTCCCTATACCCAAAAGAAATAAAACCCCTTTGATTTTTTCCAATTCCTACCGAAATCAGATGTCGGTTAGAATGAAAAAAAAAATTGTGATGCACCCGCTCGATTAGGGTTCGTTGATACTCGAATTGCGGTTCGGTGGTTATGAATCTCGGCTGTTCAATTGGGGTTTGATGTGCGGTTTACTGATGTGGTCGGTTGTGTTGTGGTTTGAGGATTCAGAAGCGTCGCAGGTGTATTTGGGGAAGGGGGTGCGTTTGACACTGGGTGCGTTGTCATAAGGATGGATTTGTGGTAGGGATGGGCGTGGAGGAGTTTAACGTGAGCAGAGGGCTATTTTGAAATGTAATGGAAAGGTGGACTTGAGGTATGTGAAGGAAGATGCGGTATGTGTGTTGAATGGTGAGGACTGAGTGAAGGGTGGTTTGGTGAAGTGGTTTTGGGTATTGGGGTGTTTCGACAAGAGCATGATGGTTGATTGTGTGTTGTGTGATGAACAGTGTTGAACGTGAAGCAGAGTGTTTTGAGGTATATGCAATACGGAAGTGGAGATATGGATTGGCGATGTTGTTTTGCTTTTGGAGTTTGTTTGGCAGTTTGGTAATGGATGGTTTGTAACTTGGGGAGGTGATATGAAGTGCTGTTATGTTTGTTTGAGGACCAGAGTTTGGGTAAACTGTATTATGGAAGAGGGGTTGAATGGTTTGGCTGCGGAAGTGGTGGAACTGTGCGGCGGCTTGTATGGGAGGAGGTTGAACTTGGTTGTCTGGAATTGCAGTGAGGAATTTTTGGAAAAAAAATAAATTTTGAAAGTTTTGAAAACAGGAAACAATGTTGAAAGGAAATAAATCAAAAGCACAAGAAAGAAAATTGGCATAAAGGATTTTTTATTTATTGTAAAAGTGGAAAGCAATGTAACAGGAGACAAATTAGAAGGTTGAAAGGGGAAAGAAATCAAATTGAAAATTGCAATTTTTTTTCTTTTAATTAGAAGATCACGGTATGAATCAGCAAATACCAAATCCAAACTAATCTAGAGATTATTTTTTCTATATATAAAGAGAATCAAAAAAATGAGAAGAAAAAAAATCAATTAATAAGAATAAAATATTTTTGTGTTTTTTTTAATGAGGGAAATCTAAAGGGAATAAAATAAATAAAAATAAAAATATAACCTGAAGGGTTTACTAATAAAATTATTTTGGTCCCCGGCAACGGCGCCAAAATTTGTTTGCGAACAAATTATACAATTGTAAACAACAGTAAAATTCGTTCGTCTTTCCTAAACAACAAGGATCGTTGTAGAGGGTGTCGAACTCTGGGACCAAATTATTTTATTAATAAATCCAATCAAGTTATCCCTAACTTTAGATTGGTTGAAAACAAAGAAAATAGCAGAAATTAAATAAAAGAGAGTTTTAACAATAAGTGAAAGCAATTAGGGGATAATGACATAGATCAGATTCATAATCATCAATAGCCAAAAGATTAACCAGATCTAATACATGTTTCTGTCACAAACATGAATCAACGATAATAGGTTTTTAGAAACAAATATGTAAATAACGACAAGCATAGCCTATGCAGGAGCTCAGCTCTACAACCATAGACTATCAGGACAGATTCACTAATTAATTTCTAAAAACCCTAAAATTAGATCTAGATCTGATAAACGTTAGATTGAACACGAATATATCCTGTGAAGGAGCATAGCTCTTAAACGACACAAAATATGAAGGTTCAGATCTAACCCTTAATTCAGATCCAGATCTACATGTATACAGTCCTCATCTTTTGGCTATGTGATTCATATTGAATCATACTATCAGTGTCATCACCCCCTAATCAAAGGGGATTAGCTAGACATAGCTAAAGAAGAAGAGAAAAAGAAAATAAAAAACATGAACATAAATAAAATAAACAAAAAGTAAAAAGAAAGGGAGAGAATGATTTTATTCCAAGAAGAGAATTACAGAATAAAACCTAATGTGCCTTTTACAATGAATGAGATACAAGGTATTTATAGCTGATATGACAAAGGCTAGCTAGCTAATTACATAATGTGGGACTAAAGAAATAACCCAAATAACACATAAGCCAGTGTGAACGCAGCTTTAGAGTGAGTGGTTTAGCAAATAGGCTAGTGTGAACGCATCATGAGTAAGAGGCCTTCCTAATGAGCTAATGTGAATGCAGTTTGAGTCTTTATTGAGCCAAATCTTCTTAACTGAAATATAATTGCAACCGTTCTTCAAGCTTCAGACTCTTCAAGCTTTAGCAATTTTAAACTTCACTCTTTTTAAGCAAATTCTTCATGCTTTATCCATCAAATGCTCTAAACCATGCTTCTTGTCAACAATCTGAAAATACAACTATAAATACAAAGTATCAATTATTTTAAAGGGAAAATAAGATAAATAAGCGGATAAAATATACACATTTACGTGTATATCATGAGCTTTGCCTTTTTGAAATAGTTGGATTTGGCGACCATGAAACGAAGAAGAGGAATGCTACAGTAGTTATGAACAGTAGTCAGCCAATGATAATTTAGGGTTTAAAATAATCCATTCTAATTTAATTTTTAAATCCTCATTTCTATTTTCAAAGAAAATCGATGCGCGTTTTACTTTTCCTCGATTAAATGACTTGCCCAAACATTACGAAACTTGATGGCATGCATTACTATGATGATACAATTCCATAAGTTTCATCGGAATTTCGACAACAGTTATCCAGAACGATATACGCGTATATCCTTGATCATCATGACCACTAAATGTTCCGAACTCGAAATATAGAGGTTCTTATACTTTTATTAACGTAATGAAACATACGAACTCAACGGAACTAGTCTACAGTCTCCATTCAATCGTTTGTGAGAAATCACCTTTTGGAATGTTCAATCAAATAATTAACGATCAATATTTAAATATTTAAATATTTCATCGTTAAAATGCTGGCCGTTATAGATGCCATCTGCCCTAGACAATCCGGGTATAGATATTTTCTGCAATCTGAATACTTGTTCTCCTAATCCTGGATGGTCAACTCGAACGCCACATGACAGGTCGAGCTGAACTTGCAACTTGCCTATAAATACAAAGTTTTAGGAATTTTTCTCGGGGAGATAGAACTCTCAAAAATTGGACATATAGGCACAAGGTCTCTGCCATTGTCATCTTCTACTTGTTTCTTTCCTTTATTCCATAAGAAATCAACTATAACTTGAAATTATACAGTATGGTGAAATGTTACTTCGAGTGGATGTAGATCAGATTGTAGAACCACAATAAAAACTTTGTATGTCTCCTTTACTTTGTTGTATTTGTGATTAGAATAATTTTTGTCTTATGATTTTGGGTGTTGGACATAGACAAACCACTTTTCTACGTTAATACTAAATTTTTTATATTCTACATTTTATTATCATACTTATTTTCGTTAAAAACCCAATGTAAGAAATGTTAATTCCCCATTTATTACAGGTAATATTAACATATACCCATAATTAATAGAGAACGATTCAAATTCAAACCTAGCCTAAACGTCTGCCTACTACTAATAATAAAAACATGAGTAACTTACGTATGATTTGGATGGATAAAATATTAATATATTTAGTGCAATAATTATGTACTTATAATTATCTAAATCTAAATATTTTGTATTCTACTTCTAACTTGTAACTAGAACAATTTTTCTAATTTCAGATTTGCTGAGATTTAAGTCCCACTAAAAGGACTTTTGCCGTAATTTCCATAAATTTGTCCAAACATTTAAAAAAGAGAAAATATTAATGTCTTTAAAATTACAAGGAATACGTAATTTATTTGGAATAGGCAGTATAAAATACGTAAATTTACACATCTTTTTCTACATGTATTTTTTTGCATATTAATTTTGGTTTCGAGCAAAGTCTATGTGAAGAAATTGGATAAAATGTTTAATTTATAAAAATGAACCAATTCCTCAAATAACCCGAAACACAGATTGGTTTAAGCTAAAAAGGGAAATTTACTTGAATTTTATAATTACACCTACTTTTACAGATCTGGAACATAACAGCAGACAATAATCTCTATATCTTTTAGGCACTGGCTCACAGATCTAGGTGCAAACACTAAACATAAGATATAGAGAGAATTGTTGGAAAGATTTACATATTTTATTAAAAAGCAATGTGTTTCAAATACTAGATTTAGGAATATAAATTCAAATTATATTTATGAAAAATATATGATATTATAAACGACATATAAATCTCCCATTCACATAGAAAGCTTTTCCCAAATCTTAGATCTGAATTACATCTCTTACGTTTCATTTTCAAATACTTACAAGTTTAAATAATATGCATAAAAATGGAAGATATACATATTAAAATTTGAAGATCTAGATTAGATCTGAAATAGGGAAAGAAATACATTGGAAAACCTAAAAGATTTACATTACGCGCAAAACTTGTCTCTTCTTCAAAATCTGGAATCAATCCCACCACATATTATTTGAATTTAAATCTGTTTTATTGAAAATTCTTTGGAAGAGATTAAACAAATAAAAATGATAGAGTTTCGACGTTGCTTCCCAAAATTTTAGAAAAATCCTTGGTTTAGGCCTTTATCTATTGATGCTGAAATGTGAACTGTAAGAATTAAGTTCAAAAAAATCCGTTTGTATAATATAAAATAAAACTCGTACAACCATAGTCATCACTTGAACAAATCGACGAAGAGGTCGATCGCCTTAGTCAACCTGGCTCTAGTGTGGTCGAGTCATAAATAGTGGGAGTTATTTGTATATTATTTCCCGTTTGTATTTGTTTTCCTGCCGTTACTTTTTCATACGGACATTGTTCGTGGAGTTCCAAACATTAAAGTTTACCATATTTTGGAATTTTGTGCGTATCCTTTCAATGGCTCCTGGCGATTAGCGATTCCAGGCATCTTGTGAATTCCCCAAATTTGAGATCTTGGCTTTCTGTTACTTTTATATGCGGTCCACAAGCATTACGACTTACTTCCACATTACCATGGCTCACTAGAAGAAGAAAGCGCCTCTCTCTTCTAACCACATCGTTTCATCCGCTACCTGATCCGGTAGGGTTTTTGCCGCACCTCCTCCGTTGGCTGTTACATTTCAAAATTTGCTTTCTTCTGATTCTGCTGGTCTAGAGATTCCACCCAGGTCTGTTTCGGTGCTTCTAGCGGATGTTAACCCTCTATCAACTCATTAGCGGACATAGATACCACGTAGTCCGGATTTGCCGAATGTTGTAATTCCACGGACAATGGAAAAGATACTTCGCCTCATTCTGGTGACTCAATTTCGAGTCTGCTAGATGCTGCATCGCCGAATACAAGATGGGTAAATAATTATAATCCTACTCTTTTTGCTGATGATGTGGTTAACGCCAATCCCCAAAATATCAATGTTCGCAAAGATAGCAGTGCTTGCATGGTGCAAGGAAGTTTGCTGATAGAACAATTGATTAATCTGAAAAACAGCCTTGTAAGGAAACATTGCGTGGAAGCTCGGTTAATTTGAATTTGGATGTAGAAAAGGTCATTGTTTTTTACCTTGGTCGAGCAATCTCCAATGATATCCCAGTGTTAGCTCTGGAAAAATCTCATATTGAGGCTGAAAAGGATAATGTAAATTCTGATGCAGGACTGTGTGGAAATCAAATAAATCCTGTTACTGCTACTGTATCAGTTCCTGAATGGACCTCTTTATTAGATAATGCTACAAAGAATAAAGGAACTTATGTTTTGTGTGACTTTGAACTTCCAGTAACAGGAGGTGATGATGATATCCTTAGGGAGGTGATTGAGGCAGGTGCAGAGTTTTGGACCGATTGCTTGGTAGGTTTTTTCTTAGGGCCATTGCCACCCTATTTTGCTGTTAAGGAGGAATGCAGAAAGAAATGGCAAATCAGAGGGAGCGTAAAAGTTAGGTTAGACAGATCCATGTTCTTTTTGAAGTTCTCTCTCCAGGATGAAAGATTCTTATTCTCGAGCTAACTATTATTATAGGTAAATTTGTCTTCATTACTCCTTGGAATCCTAAAGTTGATAGAGCTAGGGAACATGTTCTATCTGTGCCAGTCTGGACATATATTTCTCACACTCCTTCGGTCCTACAATCCCTAACTGGTTTGAATTGGCTATCGAACAAAATTGGGAAGCTTAAGTGTTTTGGTACCAGTATTATTGCGTGAGAGAAGTTGTTTTATGCTAAGTCCCTTATACAAATCACTCCAGATAAGCCACTGCCCGACACTCTTTGTGTAAGGATTGACATGGACTTTGTTGCTGAGGTACATGTCAGATATGGATGGAAGCCAGAAATTTGCACTACATGTCACACCTTTGGTCACTTACATGATGCATGTACTTGGGTTCCACTACATAAAAAATGGTCTTTCGTAGCGTTGAAAAATACGCTACTATTGCTTTTAGTAGCATTTCGGTAAATGCTACGACACAAGATGCAACTAGAAGTCTGAAAGTTTTGGTTGCATTGTAGAAAACGCAACCAAAAATTAACATAATTTAGCGTTTCTTAAACCCTACAAAAGGGTTTTTGGCAGCATGTTAAAAATGCAACCAAAGTAGTATTTACACCCTTCTTTTAATTTTTTGTACCCTTTTTTTTGTGATACTATAATATTTTAGTGACATTTTATCTTTCCTACTGTTATCTTTTGTTGTGTTTTACGTCTGCTACAATATTTATTTGTAAACTGCATTTTTTTCCTATAGCACTTTTGAAACTCTATTAAAATTTATTGATTTACAACCAGTTTTAATCGCCACTATTTACTATTGATGGCTCGTTTCATTTCCAACAACAACTTATACATAATAACCATGTTAAAACAAATAATCAATCACATAATTATCATTTTCAAACCAAATTGATAATCACCATATTCAAATATTTAAAAAACACATTAACCACATAATAAAGTATAATATTCATAATCATTTCAATAATTGTATTTAGACAAAACAATGTAATCTACATACCACAACCATTTACCGACAAGTCTACATAACTAGTACAAACAAAATATTATAATACATAATAGTAAAAGTCTTATTCATGCTCAATTACCAAAGGTACTTTGATGCGTTTATTCTTCACTTCGAATATGCTAATTACCTCTACACATGTATAATGATCAACAGTTAGAATTATATACAACTCCTGATAATTTACATACAAGTATAATTTATGATATCAATTTCAAATAGACTGGATTTCAGAGTATGTATTAATTTCCATATAATCAGTTTCATACATACAGATCAATTTTTATTCATATCAAACATTGAATACAAGTTAGATCCAGATTCAGAAGTTTCAAATGCAAACATTATGATTTATGAGTAAAGACCAAAGATAAGTGCGGTTCACGTATCACGCATGAGGAAAAAATCACCCATGTTAACTTTGGTTTAAGGATAAGCATTTATTATGGTTAACAGATCGAAATAATTCAACCGAACCACATTAACTGACAAATTCGTTTAATCAAACACTCGGTTAATCGATTGACATTAACCAACTAAATAACGGTTAATCATACAACATACATTGATCAACCGGAAACACACACACATATACCTGGACACATGTGTGTATGTCACACACACACACACACACACACATATATATATATATAAACACACACATATATGCATATTATCATTATTATTATTAGAAAAGAAGATGTTTTATGAAAACTAAAACAAGCCGCAACCATCAGACTTAGCCATATCAACAGATTACCCATCCAAGATGAAAAGCCTAGAAAAAAAGGCTAAAACTGCTTGTTTAGTATGCTTCGGATTAAACCAAAATTCATCAACATGCACCAACTACACACAACAGGCTTTAAGGGGGAAGGACTGGACTGTAATTCCTCACTAGTGGACTGGAAGAGCCCCAAATTGCATTGTTATCTTTGGGGTCCAAAATGGAGCTTTTATTAATAGCTGATGATGTCAATGACAGTGAGACAGCCAACTAGATTTTAGTCGACTGTTTTATAGATGCTCAATTTTACGTCAACTTGGTCCTAGCGTGGACACCACTTAAATATTCAACGATGTCTTCCGGTTCGTTCTCCAATTTACAAACCTACTTCGCTATTATGACCATGACAACATTCTCTTTATTGTTTATATCATACCACGTATCAGATACTACAATAACTATCCTTCATGTCGAACTAACCAGAAAACATATTGGAAAAGGAATAGTTCTTAGGCGTTTTCTTAACATAAAATTGCAATAGCAATTGGAAGAAAAAATAAAAATCATGATTTTAAACTGAGTGTGGCATGCGTTCATGTGCAGAAATAACATGTGGGTACCTGGTAACATTAACCTTGGATTGACCCAAGAAGCCAATACAAGAGACATTTCCATTTGCTCGCAGATAACTAACAACAGCCTTATGATTGCCCTTATCATTGCAACCTAACACGACATATTCCCCTCCAGATGTCCCAGACGCTGAGAAGTCGAGATTAAATGAAGTAATGTTAGAGGGAAGCAATATAATGGCAGCTTCTCTAGCATCAGCCCAACAACTATTGTTTCTAAGGCAGTGTATAACACAGTGAAGAGGCGTCTTCTGAAATACCAAGAGGCAAAGAATGAGTTCACTGCAGCACATGTCCTACACTAATTGATATGCCTGTATACAATGACTACATCCGCTTTCTCATATAAGTTACTATATTTTGTGGTCACGATGCGTTTGAAAATTTTAACCAATGTAACTCATATGCCCTTCTGTTTTTCCTGTTTGGAATAAAGAAGTTACAGCACTCAATTTGAATAGTACCCCAGAAAATATGAATTTTTTGACTGATCGCAAATGACACATTTAATGTGCAACTATGTTTGAAACAATACTTGTTAGCAGTTAACACTAGAGAGACATGTTATGTCTTCAATTCTGTTTTTGTTGATAAACCATGTGGGGCGCTTTAAGGTCTTTCTTTGGTACCACTGTCCCTTTAGCATAAACTCATGATCCAACAAGCCATTTTCTGGACAATATCCAGCTCTCAAAGGTCTAATGATAAAATTCACAATTTGTTCCATGAATCAATCAACTCCCAAACTCAACATATATTTATGTGTGCGTGTATTACGGTTAACCGACTTAACCAATTCAACGGACCACGGTTGAACCCCTACTTTTGTTCAAGCATTTGAATTATTATTTAATTCATTATCCCATGATGAAACTATTTCATACAAAGACAGTCAATGCATTGACTACGTTCACAAACATTGTTAATTGTAACACAAAATCAAGCCAACATTGAAAACAATAAACTATCTTGGTAGATGAAAATTACTCAACAAACAAGCACTATCAAACTAAAATTAGAAAATATGTAGGACATAACTCACTAACGCAGCATAAAAAGTTTGATGAGCATATAAAGATACCTTATTAGGAGTAACATGTCCTACAGTTTTGGTTGTTTGTCTTCGAAAACAAGGGGAAAAGTGGACTTGTTAATTATAACCCTTGTGCTAAATGCTAACAGAAGTGAAGACGTCACCCGTTTGTCAAATTCAGATGGACTCTCTGAGCCACAACAGGTCCATACCTGAAATCAATATGAAATTTCAACAACTCCCTCAAATAAACAAATCAAATCAGACCTATCCAAAAATTTACTTGACATAATATACTTACGATGGCTAGAAAAATGTTCTAAAAAGGCCTGATTGCATGGGAATAAAATGGAAATCAGTTAGTAATATCACTTACAAATTACTGGAAAATGAGGATGGCAATATAAGCTTAGGTGTTGAGTGATGTAAGAGAGTAAAGTATGAAACTGACCCATGATTCCACTGATAGCTTGAAGTGAATAGAGAGGCAGGGAAATAGATTAATAGAAAGAGAATGTGGACACAATTAGTAGAAAGGGAGTAAAGATCAGTTTTGAATCCATTTCTCTTCTCCAAATTCCTTCTTTTTTAGGGGTAAGGACTCTAACCTCCAGCATTGACCAAATATAGTAGCTGCATAAAAATAAAAATATTTCTTAAACGAATGATGAGTAAGTTAATCATATAAATCCGTATATACAAGATAAAGTACATGAATATGTAAGCGTACACCACTAAAATAACCATCTTCTCGATGATGAAAATCTACATATGCAACCTGAGAAATTGAAGGCTGAAATAGCACACAGTTAAGTCAAATGTCAGAAAATTAGCATAAAGGCTGATTTGAATGGTGTACAAAAGCATTTGAATGGTTTACAAAAGCTTATACATGAAAATAATTGTTGTTCCTTTGTGCTCTTAGATATCTTATAACTGTAGAAAACTTGTTTATGTATGGTGACTTGTTCGTGAAAGAAATGTTTAAAATTTCTTAATAGCACGGGTCAATTTAGACGATAATTGAACAAAATCATGGAATCGAAAGTGAATGTGAAATAAAGAATTGGAATTTAAAAATAATCAAAATAAATAATAAGTAAGCATTTGTCTATACCCGTGTTGGTCTATCAGAAGTACCGCCAGCAAAGAAGCTAACCAAGGAAATTGTCACAGTAGAAGGAAATGATGCATCTTGAGAAATATCTTCTTTCTCTATGTAAAATAGCACTCCTATTAGCACCAATGCCGAATCAAAACAAATGGTATTTACAGATAATTCTATGCCTGCTCATCAGTTAGATCAAAATCCAAATGACATTTCAGATATAAATCAGAATATCAAATCATGGATATTAATATACATAAAGAAATACCAATAATTCTAATTTATATCTTTGAACTTTCGGATAGTTGGCAATTTCAAATTTGTACTTTTTGTCTGTTATTATAATGAGCTAATGATCGGTTTCCTAACATGAAGTTTGTGTCTTACCTACATGTAATTATAAGATGAAATGGTTTGTTCTGTTCTAAACGTCAGATTTCACTATCCTCATAATAAAATACAATAATGGATATATCACTGATCGAGTGCATAGCACTGGCCACTCCCTAGTTATTAATACACATTAAGATAGCAAAAGACGGATGTTAAAATGTAGACAATATGTTCATGGGAAAACTTACCCGTGCAGGTAGACTAATGTGTTATTCTTTTTTAGCTCATTGTCCATCACTAAGGATATCGCCTGCAGTTGATAGCTTGTCTATAGCTCTTCAGGTATGTCACTTTCAACAACTAAATTATAATGACGAAAGGTAGATTTTATTACTTTGTTATAAGCTGGTGTAAAGCATATATAAAAATTAGGGTAAATACCAAATACATGGGTACTAGTCATGATTTACGCTTCTTATAATGAACACGAATTGTAATTTTCAGTCATAGTTAGACAAATATACAATCAACCATTTATTTCTAAATAGGCAGTACATTATGGTACTTCATGTAAAGAAGATATTGTAACACCCCATAATTTTAAAACATGACATAAGGGATAACTAAAGAATACTTAATTTTTATAAGAAGAACTAAGGGAAACGGGCTACACCATTGCATCCGTCTCAGAATTCTACTTGGAATAGAGTCCGAGATTGCGTAAATCGGATATCATATGAAAAAATTATGAAGCTTAAAAGATTTCAGTTTAAAACAGAATTTATTTAAATAATAATAAAAAATCAAAAACGAATTCAAAATTCGAAATCAGCGAAAAGGGCTGAGCGGGAAAATTCCCACTCATGGGTGTCGACCCCCCCAGGGGTATCGACATGGGTGTGACCCCCCATATGGAGTGTCGAGAGGGGTGTCGACCCCCCTATAGGGGGGTTGACTCCCATCTGCGAAGATCTGGCTAACGTGTTTTGGTGGTCTAAAGCTGATGTGTCCTTTTGGGACTGGCTAGATGATGTGTTTTTCTGTTTTCGATGGTTCAGATGGCTCCTAGTCTAATCTAAAGGTCCTAATACACCTAGTACTCCTATAAATAGACACCTGAACCTAACCCTAATTTCATTACACTAATCCATGACGCCTCTATGCTGCTTAAGTCTAAATTAACCTAGCATTTCATCTCCAACAAAGCAAATTAGAATAAGAGTATTCAAATTAGAAGATAGGAATCAAATTCTACAACAACAGTTTAGCTAATCAAATTCAGAAATCAGATTTCAGATCTACCCTCTCCCCTAAATCATGTCGCTGTGAGTCTATGTTACTTTAACATATAATTAAAAAGTAATTGTGATACAGTTATAAATTGGATTTAATGATCATGCCTGTATGTAAGACAAATCATATCAAGTTTTGTTGATTTCTTATCTTTCAGATTCATACCCAAATTACTGTTATCATATGCCTATTGGATCTATTTTATTGTTCTATGCCAATTCATGTTTCATATGCCTATTTTACGCCAATTTTGATGTCATGATTCTCTTCCCTTCTTCTTTTCCTTTTTCTTTATGTGATTAGTCTAACATCAAGCCTAACATATGGCTTTGAGATTTGCGTACGGAAAATGTTGGAACGATTGGGAAAAGTTTGAGAAAATATTGAATAATATGTAATTGGGCACAAAATTGATTTGTAATCATGTAATTGATTTGGGGCATAAATTGGTACAATTTATAAACATAGAATTATAGGCATGGCTTGGATTGCAATTATAAACGTAACTTGAATTGGAAATTATGGGCAATTGGAATATATGTAATAACTCAGAACTTGAATTTTAATTCAGAACTTGAATTTGGGTTTGTAGAAAAGAAGAGATAATGAACGCCTAAGGCACGAGGTTATACTTGGTTTGCGGTAGAAGTCTGCCCAGAACCGCCTAGCATATCCAGCAACCGCAAAGGGTAGTCTAATGTGAGAGGTCAAAGGAAGAAATTAGATGTGTAATAATGCAAAGACACGAGGCTAGATTCAGTTTGCGGTATAAGCCTGCCCAAAACCGCACAGCGTATCAATGGCAAAACGGCAATCTAATGTGAGGGTTCTTGCTAGATTACAATTATAATAAATTAATGAACACTTAACCAAGATAATACATGTGATTAGACATGGGGATGATAAAGGGTTAAGTGGGTAATATGGGTAGCGTGTGAAACATAATAAAAGCACTTAATCAAGATGGGATATGTGATTAGACATGGGGATAAAGAGGGGTTAAGTGGGAATTCCAAGTTGTGACCAAGCTTAAGAGGGAAGCTTGTGTCAAATGAGTGGACCGTTTTCAACCAATAACCCATTTTAGTATCTCTATGAGCTCGAACTAGGTCGAGGACAGGGACACGCTTACTGGGGCTGATCGTAAGAGGTCAATAAAGAGTTAGCAATGGCAATGCAAGTCCAACAGATTTGTGTGCGTGCGTAGGTCTGGGCTGGTAGGTAAGACGATGTTGCATCGTGTAGGTACAAGCTGTGCATTTCAGTAGTATCGGGGTTGCCACCTTAGGGAGTGATACACCGTATTGTGGGACCAGCATAGGTATCTACGAGGTTAGGGAGCGGATCGAATGGGGAGGGTAGTGGGTATAACTAGTGGTGGTAGGAGCACGTGGGCACCTACGAGAGTAGCCAGGGGTACATGAAGCTACCATTATTATGATTAGTAGAGAGGGATCATCTTTATTATGTTACTAGTATGTGGTACGATGCAAAGCATATCTTATAGTGGTTAGAAGAGCACTCGATGTCCTATCTTACCTACCTTGTTTACCTTGTCATGTCTGCTTATGTTATAGTCATCTCTTATATCCTGTTTATATTCTTATCCTGTTACTTTACTGATTATATTGTTAAAGTCACTAGACTTGCTAAACTTATGTCTGACCCTTTTTGTTTCACCTCTTTTCTCCCCCCTCCCAATCCCCCCCCCCCGGTCCTAAGGTGGGATTAATGAAGCTTGACTTGGACCACTTTCTTCTTGAAGTGCTTGGAAGTGTTGAAAGTAATGCTTAGTTTTATCTCTTTTCCATTATGGCTATTTTTAGTGGGATTGTGGTTTTACTTTTATGTACTTTGATAATAATTTTGTTCAAGATGGATATTTATGTACTTGGCTCTAGTATGTTGTTTTGATGTTATAACCAAGCATGTTTTGCTTTTCCGCTGCAATGAATAAATTTTAAATCTTCTTAAGTACCATTTTATGCATCTGTCTTGTAATATTCTGTTCTATACTCTTATAATACTCCATGAAAGTTAATGCATTCCCTTAGTGAATGACATTAATGGACGTAGGCTGTTAAACGTGGTATCAGAGCTGAAGGTTACTAGAACAGATAAAAGATTTTGAAAACCGTTTTCAAAAGCATTTTTAGAAAGAAGTATTTTCAAAAACATATTTTAAAGAGGCTATTTTCAAGAGAAAAGTTTATTATGAAAAATATAATCCCCAAAAGCCATATATCTATCTTTCGATTCTCTGTTTTGAATCTCTTCCTTTTTTCTTTTAGCATGTCTGGGGACACCGTTATACCCGAGGGCGTATAGATACCAGGTTGGTTCAGAAGGTATCTGGAGGCTGGGGCGACTACCGCAGGCCCAACAGACATTCCACCTCCCCCAACTGCAGCCGCTCCTCCTCCTCCTCCCTGTGTAGATGCTTTTTCTAAGATATGCAAAGACTTCCGTGCAATGGGAGAAAAGCCATTTTATAGGACTGAGACGTTCGTGGAGGCTCGAAATTGGCTCAAGGAAGTGGAAAACTTGTTTGGTATCAGTGAGATAGACGATGGAAGGAAGGTCCAGCTAAATGCTTGGTTGATGAAGGACGAAGCTGCATTTTGGTGGGAAGTAACTAATGGAGGACATGCAGTGGAGACATGGAGGGATTTTAAACAAAGGTTCGAGTTGAAATTTCTTTTACAAGCAGAGGGGAGTTTAGACATGGAGAGGTTCTTGGCTTTGAGACAAGGGAGTTTGTCTATGAAGGAGTACGTTAACAAGTTTAACCAGTTAGCAAGATTTGGTGTGGAATTAGTTAATACACCACATAAGAAGGCTTTGAGATTTGCCAACGGTCTGAGTGAACCATTACACGGGTTGGCTATGTCCCACATTCCTATGGAGGCTACTTTCGAGAATCTTGTTAACATGGCATTGATGCATGAAGAGGAGAAAGGTGATAATGTAGTTAAGGAACATGATAAGAAAGGGGATCCAAAGAAGGCACAAGAAGGGCGGCTAGGATAACAAGGGTTCAGAGAAAAGGAAGTGTCACAATTGTGGAATACCTGGCCATTTGAAGGAATGTAGGAAGAACAAGAAGACAGGTTGCTTCCAATGCCGTGAGGCAGGACATATGATTAAAGACAGCCTAAGGAGGCAAGGACAAGGGCAAGGTCAGAGGACATGATCTACTTCTGGAGGGCAAGTTCGTGCTCTCATGGCACCTAGATAAGAGAGAGGTAGAAACATTTCTGTTGAAAGTTTGATTTTCCTTTTCGATCATCATGTACGTACTTCGTTTAATTCTGGCACTTCACGTTCGTTTATATCTGCTTTTGTGTTGAGTCTCTGCACCTAGATACTAGTATAGTAGTTGATCTTGTGGTTGTCTCAAATCCTATTACTGGTACGGCTAATCTTCCTATGTTATGTCGGGATTTGAAAAATATATGTGTATGGCATTGAGTTCGAATGCAACGCTTGTGTGCTTGGCTTCAAAGGCTATGGGTTGATTCTAGGAATGGATTGGCTAGCCAGGTATGGTGTCATTCTCGACTATGAAAAGAGGGTAGTTAGACTGTTGACTAGTTTGAGTAATACTCTCGATATCTCATGCGACCCTAAGGGTTCCGTTATGCTTAGCTACCTAGAATCTCTTGACACATCTATTGATGATTTGCAATCTGTTCGAGTAGTTCGTGAGTATGCAGATGTCTTTAAGCAGGTTAGGGGCTTACTTTCAAAATGCGAGATAGATTTCTGTAAATACTTAGTGGACATTGTCTGTGCTTTGAGGAGGTTAGTTGCATTGCCTGTGTGCCACATGGATCCTAGAGAAAGGAGGGAGCTTAGTAAATAAGTGAAAGAGTTGCTTGAGAAAGGGTTCATAAGAAGAAGTATCTCAGAGTGGGGTGCTCCTATTGTTCTTTCCATGAAGGCGGATGATTTTCTTAGATTGTGCGTGGAATATAGGGGGCTTTAATAAGCTCACGAAGAAGAATAAACACTCATTGAAGAGGATAGATGATTTGTTCGATCAGTTGGTTGGTGCTTCGGTTTTCTCGCAGTTGGACTAAGTTGCAGAATTTCATTAGTTGAAGGTAGCTGAGCATAGTATAAATAAGACTGCTTTTAGAACACCCGATGGTTTCTTTGAATAGCTCGTCATGTCTTTTTGTTTGACGAATGCACCCGCATATTTCGTAGACTTGATGAGTAGGGTGTTTAGGGAGTTTCTAAACAAGTTCGTGGTAGTCTTTGTGGATGACATCTTCATACTCTCTAAAAGTGAGGAAGAGCATGCCCTATATCTTAGGGAAGTCTTAGAGACTCTTCCAGCACATCAACTCAAAGCTAAGTTCTCCAAATGTCATTTTTGGAGAAAGAAAGTGAGGTTCTTAGGGCGCGTGGTCTCTAAGGAAGGGATAGCAGTGGATCCTACGAAGGTGGTAGCAATCCAAGATTGGAAGGTTCGTAGAAACGTAACGGAAGTAAGAAGTTTTCTAGGGTTGGCGGGCCGTTATAGAAAGTTCATCAAGGACTTTGTCAACATATCAGCCCCATTTACACGGTTGACGAAAAAGAATTGAACTATTCTTGGGATGTTGACTATGAAGATGCTTTCCAACGTTTGAATAGGGAATTGATGACAGCTCCAGTTTTAGTTTTGCCGGATGGGAGTAAACCGTTTAAAGTGTATACCGATGCTTACGGGACAGGGCTTGGTGCAGTTTTAATGCAAGAAGGAAGGGTTATATGCTATGGTGGAAGGCAGTTAAAGGTTCATGAGAAGAATTATCCTACCCACGATTTAGAGTTAGCTGCCATAGTTCTTGCACTTAAGTCTTGCCGCCATTACTTGCTTGGTGAGAGGTTTGATCTGTATACAGTCCATAAGCCACTAAAATACCCATTCTCACAAAAAGATCTAAACTTAAGACAACAGTGGTGGATGAAGTTCTTAGCATTCTACGATTTTGAGATTGCATATACCCCAGGCAAGGGTAACGTTGTAGCTGACGCCTTGAGTAAAAATAAGTTGACTTTGATTCCATTGTTTGTCCAGCGGCAGAATTTAGAGTATATCTCTACCTTTGACTTTAGACCCTCTATCGATTATGTACTCGGTCTGTTGGCATCATTAGATGTGCAACCTGCTTTTTTGGGTCTGATAGGTGCGGCACAACGAGATGACCCACAACTGATAGAGATAGTAGACAAGCTCATAAGAGGGGAGTCTTCGAGCTATCTTAGTAGGTATACTATAAATGACAAAGGTTGGTTGCGTAGAGATGGTAGACTTTGTGTATCACGAGATGAGGGTTTGAGGAGGACAATCCATGAAGAAGCACATCATTGTAAGATGAACATACATCCCGGTGGTGACAAGATGTATAGGGACATGAAGCGAGTTTTATTATGGGCCGGAATGAAGAAGGATGTGGCTGAGTTCGTTTCTAGATGCTTAGTGTTCCATCAAGTCAAAGCTGAGCAAAAGAAGCCTGGTGGTTTGCTTCACCCTTTAGAGGTTCCATAGTGGAAATGTGAAAGTGTTTCCATGGATTTCGCCGATGGGTTGCCGAGGTCAAGGAAGGGTAATACGGGGATTTGGGTAGTAGTAGATAGACTTAACAAGAGCGCCCATTTCATTCCCGTTTGGAGTAAAAGAACAGCGGCATGATTAACATCTGTTTATCTCCGAGAGATAGTTCATCTACATGGCATACCTTCAAGTATCGTAAGCGATCGAGATCCATTTTCACTAGTGATTTTTGGAAGATCTTGCAAGAGGCGATAGGAATACAATTTTGTTTGAGCACCACTTATCTCCCTCAGACGGATGGAAAAACAGAAAGGGTGAATCAGATTCTAGAAGATCTTTTGAGGTTATGCATCTTGGACTTTGGAGGGACATGGGAGGAACATCTTCCATTAGTAGAGTTCGCCTACAACAACAGCTATCAGACTAGTATTGGCATGGCACCTTTTGAAGCTCTATATGGACGACCTTGCCGATCACCAACTTGTTGGTGGGAATCTACAGATAAGAATTTTCTTGGGCCCGAAATTATTAGGGAAACTTCAAAGTAGATAGACTTGATTTGAAAACGTATGAAGACAGCACAAGACCGACAAACATCATACGCTAGTAAGAGAAGAACCGATCATGATTTTGATGTTGGAGACATGGTTTTTATTAAAGTGTCACCATTGAGGAATGTAGTTCATTTTGGATGTGTAGGGAAATTGGCAATAAGGTTCGTAGGGCCATTCCTCATTACAAAAAGAATTGGATAGATGGCCTATAGAGTGAAGCTGCCTGAGAAGCTTAATGGTGTTCATGATGTATTTCACGTGTCACATTTGAGGAAGTGTTGACACGATACCGCGGAAGGAGTAGAACCGAGCATGCTTAGAGAAGCGGAAGTAAAGTGAGATGCCACGGTTAGACGAGTTCCTACATGCATCCTTGGATCGGAGGTCAAGAAATTATGCAACCCATAGGTCAAGTTGATTAAAGTCCAGTAGCGAGATGATCAAGGAGACGCGACTTGGGAGACTGAAGACAAGATACGCGCATCGTACCCTTTCATTTTTGAAGGTATATTCTTAATTTCTCCTTTTTTTACCACTTTGTTTATACATGTTCTATCATTTAGTGTATACTGTCGATTATATCTTCGACCCTTAGGTAGAAAATCCTATGGTTGTAAACATGTGTTTGAGATATGTTATGTTTGGTTGATGCAAGTGGATGTAAATGTTTGCTTGTGGTTGCTCGTGGATGCATTTACATACACATTAGGCACTAGATTGGCTCAATCACTTTCATATTGCATATGAATGAGTGTGCATATTTATGTTAATGGATGTATATTGAATGTGTTATCATATGGATGTTGCATTTGAATGATATGTATCATTAGGATTCTTTTTCATACATAATATACGCATGGCACTATCATGTTTCGCATTAAGGAGGTCAACTGAATCAGTACACCTCCTGATCATTGCATTACATAGAGGACATATACACACACTTTTGCATATGTTCATATAACATTAGAAATCTTTTAAGGACAATGGATGCTTGTGGATGATGTATGAGTAGATTGATGACGGATGGTAGGATACATTCTTCTTAAGTTGAAGATTTCAGGGAAGAAATCCTTTTAAGAACGGGAGAATGTAACACCCATAATTTTAAAACATGATATATGGGATAATTAAAGAACACATAATTTTTATAAGAAGAATTAAGGGAAATGGGTTGCGCCATTGCGTTCATCTGGGAATTCTGCTTGGAATAGAGCCCGAGTTTGCGTAAATCAGATATCATATGAAGAAGTTATGAAGCTTAGAAGATTTCAGTTTAAAACAGAATTTATTTAAATATTAATTAAAAATCAAAACCGAATTCAAAATTCCAAATCAATGAAAAGGGCTGAGCGGAAAAATTCCCGCTCATGGGTGTCGACATCCAGGGGGTGTCAACATGGGTGTCGACCCCCCATAGGGGGTGTCGACAGGGGTTTCAACCCCCTATAGGGGTGTCGACCACCATCCGCCCAGATCTGGACGACATGTTTTGGAGGTCTAAGGCTGATGTTTCCTTCTAGGATTGGTTGGATGACTTTTTTTCTGGTTTGGATGGTTCAGATGGCTCCAAGTCTAATCTAAAGGTCCTAATACACCTAGTACTCCTATAAATAGATTCCTGAACCTAACCCCAATTTCATTACACTAATCCATGGTGCCTCTATGCTGCTCAAATCTAAATTAACCTAACCTTCCTTCTCCACCAAAGCAAATCAGAATAAGAGTATTCAAATTGGAAGGTAGGAATCAAATTCTACATCAATGGTTTAGCTAATCAAATTCAGATATACCCTCTCACCTAAATCATGTCGCTCCCTATGTTACTTTCACATATAATTAAAAAGTAATTGTGATAGGATTGTAAATTGGATTTAATGATCAATCCAGTAAGTATGACGAATCATATCAAGTTTTGTAGACTTCTTATCTTTTAGATTCATACCCAAATTACTGTTATCATATGCCTATTGGATCTATTTTATTGTTCTATGCCAGTTCAGGTTTCATATGCACATTTTATTCCCATTTTGATGTCATGATTCTCTTCCCTTCTTCTTTTCCTTTTTCTTTATGAGATTAGGCTAACTTCGAGCCTAACATATTGCATTGAGATTTACATACGAATAACATTGGAACGATTGGGAAAAGTTTGGGAAAATATTGAATAATATGTAATTAGGCATAAATTTATTTATAATCATGTAATTGATTTGGGGCATAAATTGGTACAATTTATATACATGGAATTATAGGCATGACTTGGATTGGAATTATAAACATAACTTGAATTGGAAATTATGGGCAACTGGAATATATGTATTAAGTCAGAACTTGAATTTGGGTTTGTAGAAAAGAAGAGATAATGATCGCCTAAGACACGAGGTTAAATTTGGTTTGCGGTAGAAGTCTGCCCGGAACCGCCCGACATATCTGGCAACCGCAAACGGCAGTCTAATGTGAGAGGTCAAAGGCAGAAATTAGATGCGTAATAATGAAAAAACACGAGGTTAGATTCGGTCTGCGGTATAAGCCTGCCCTGAACTTCCCGACATATCCAGCAACATCCAAACGACAATCTAATGTTAGGTGCCTTGTAAGATTACGGTTGTAATAAATTAATGAACACTTAACCAAGATAAGACATGTGATTAGACATGGGGATGATAAAGGGTTAAGAGGGTAACACGGGTAGCATGTGAAACATAATAAAAGCAGTTAACCAAGATGGGATATGTGATTAGACATGGTGATAAAGAGGGGTTAAGTGGGAATTCCTAGTGGGGACCAAGCTTAGGAGGGAAGCTTCTGTCAAGTGAGTGGACCCTTTTCAACCAGTAACCGATTTTAGTATCTATATAAGCTCGAACTAGGTCGAGTACAGGGACATGCTTACTGGGGTTGATCGTAAGAGGTCAATAAAGATTTAGCGATGGCATTGCAAGTCCAACGGAGTTATGTGCGTGCGTGGGTCTGGGCTGGTAGGTAAGACGTTATTGCATCATGTAGGTATAAGCTGTGCATTTCAGTAGTATCGGGGTAGCCACCTTAGGGAGTGATACACCCTATTGTGGGACCAGCACAGGTATCGACGAGGTTAGGGAGCCGATCGAATGAGGAGGGTATTGGGTACAACTAGTGGTGGTAGGAGAAAGTGGGCACCTACGAGAGTAGCTAGGGGTACACGAAGTTACCATTATTAGGATTAGTAGGGAGGGATCATCTTTTAGTATGTAACTAGTATGTGGTACGGTGCAGAGCATATCTTATAGTGGTTAGAAGCGCACTCGATGTTCTATCTTACCTACCTTGTTTACCTGTCTTGTCTGCTTATGTTACAGTCATCTCTTATATCCAGTTTATGTTCTTGTCCTGATACTTTACTGATAACCCGTGCTCCGAGCAGAAGGCGAGCCGTCCAGCGTGTCCGGGCGCAACACCGGTGGGGGTCCGGGGCACCACAGTCCCGGCGGCGATTTTCTCCTTGGCGGAAGATCGGATTCCTTCACTTCTGACCAGCAAAATGGTAGATTCCTTCATTTCGTGTTGAGGAGCTTTGACGCCTCAAAAGAACCAACCAGCCTCGACAACGTCTCTCGCCGAAATCCACTTCGCACCCAGCCGGGTGCGAAATTTCACACCTATCGGGTGCGAAATTTCGCAACTCACCCCATGTGCGAATTTCCGAGGCCCGACAGCAAGAGGTGCGAATTTTTGGAAGATGGTCCCCATTTCTACCTACTCCTACCTAACCCCTACCTAACCACTTCCTATAAATACCCCATGGCCTCACACTTCAAAGGGATTGGATTCTTGAGCTTTGAGAACTCCATAAAGCTTCATTAATGGCATCTCCTCTTTGAAGATGAAGAAGGACAAAATCAGCTTTTTCCTAATTATTCAATATATGATAATTATGACATCATATATCATGGAACATGAATGTAATGAGATGTCATGAGATAGCCTCAACCTTGTAATTTCTTCCAAGTGATTAATAATATTCCAACGACTCTTCAAAGTGGACGTTGACCCACATTGAGGCCGAACCCCTATAAATCTCTTGATTGATTTACAGCTATGCTTTATTTATGTTCTTGTCTATGCGACCATATTTATGATTCCTAGTAGTTGGGAATCTTTGGTGTTTGCGACATTTTTTTCCGTCAACACTTGGTGCTTTCATTGAGAAATAGAAGGCCTCGACTCACTCGGCCTCGACTCACTCGGCCTCGACTCACTCGGCCTCGACTCACTCGGCCTCGACTCCGCCTCCTGCGGACGTCATGGCTCGACTCCACCTGCCGCGGACTTCGTGGCTCGACTCCGCCTACCGCAGACCTCGAGGCTCGACTCTGCCTCCCGCGGACCTCGGCCTCGACTTCGCCTCGTACCTCACGCGGACCACGACCCCGATTCCTCCTCACTTGGCCTCGACTCCGCCTCCCGCGGACCTCAACCTCGACTTCGCCTCACTTGGCCTCAACTCCTTCTCCTACGGACCTCATGGCTCGACTCCGCCTACAGCGGACCTCGTGGCTCAACTCCGCCTACCACGGACCTCGAGGCTCGACTCCACCTCCCGCGGACCTCGGCCTCGACTCCGCCTCGCGTGGACCTAGGTCCCAATTTCGCCTCACTCGGCCTCGACTTTGCCTCCCAAGGACCTCGACCTTGACTCCGCCCCAGTCGGCCTCGACTCCGTCTCCCGCGGACCCCGTGGCTCGATTCCGCCTACCGCAGGCCTCGAGGCTCGACTCCGCCTCCAGCGGACCTCGGCCTCAACTCCGCCTTCCGTGGACCTCGGCCCCGACTCCGCCTCCCGCGGACCTCGACTCCGCCTCACTCAGCTTTGACTCCGCCTCCCGCGGACAAAGAAGAGGGTTTAGTCCCATCAACAACGTTGCCATTTGCACCAACACTCTCGGCAATGGCTACGCCAACGACAATGGGAGTGGCTACGGCGACCGAACTACAGTCACATATAGCGAGGTGCACAGTACCGAGACCGCTCTTCCTTGATTATCAATGACGGACCAGATCCTACGAACCAACCTCTTCCTCGACACAACTTAGTGACCGCTAATCAGGATGATGGGCCCACTATTCCAATGGCCCGCGCTCTTCCAGAACAGGTTCCACAACAATCTGCTCTTCATTACGATCCGATTATGGATGTCGAGGACATGGAGGAAGACAATCTGGACATCCATCATAGGAAACCCCCTCGCAATAGGACCACGAAACCTCGCCAAAACCCATGGGTCCCGATGGTGGACCCCCATCCAACATACCTTCCCGATATGGTCTGAAGGAACATGAGGGATTGGCGAGGAATCGTGCATGATTCATAGGAAGCAGACATTAGATGCAACCCCTTCACCAGGAGGGTAAATGAAGCTGAATGGCCATGCCGCTTCAGCATGCCACAGATGCCGCTCTATGATGGCACAACCGATCCCTGTATCTTCTTAAATCAATATGAATGGAAAATGGACTCGAGCATGGGCAATGATCCGGTCAAATGCAAGTGCTTCCCAGTCTTCTTATCAGGAACCGCTTTGTTATGGTTCTCTTACCTCCCACTCGATTCCATTAACAACTTTGGCTAATTAGTAGCAGAATTGGTCAAGCAATTCACGGTGCACATCCCGACTCCGAAGAATACCCTCACCTTGTCTAACCTCTGCCAAGGACCCGCCGAGTCGCTCAAAAGCTACCTCCCCCAGTTCAATGTCGCGCTCGCCGAGGTCAAGTATCCTGATCCATGCACCGTACTCTGTCAAGTAGCCAAAGTGTCCTCCCTACTTCCGAATTTGGGGCATGGATCGATCAGAACTAGCCAAAAAGCCTTGACGCTATCCATGTAAAGGCTAGGCAATACTTATGTCAAGAAGAGGCAAGACGAAACCGACTCCCCAGGGTCGGTCTTCCCAACAATCCACATGCGGATAACATAAATGACAGCATCAATGGGAAACAGATAGTGAAGCTCTTTGATTAGGACAAGAGGGCATGTCCCCATAACAAAAGGCCGAATAACAGTAGGCAAGGCGGCCGCAACAACTGCCAAGTTCCTACGGAACCCAAGAAGTCTGGTTCTCGCAGGACGTACGAGATCTACACCCCGCTGAATGAAGACTTGAAAACAATCAACCGAGAAACGTGATATGCACTCCAATATAAGAAGCCATACAACAGGGAATCCACTAATCATGATAGGAAGACCAGCAAGTACTGTCGATACCACGACATGTACGGGCACAATACCAATAATTGCCATCAATTCAAAGACGTAATCGAAAAGCTTATCCGCGAGAAGCGCCTTGAGCAGTACGTCCGAAGAGAATCATGACTCTCGCCAGCGTTGAGCAGAATTCCGGCAAAACCTAACGCTCATCCCCATTGGCCGCAATTGACACTGGTACCTCTCACCTACCCCGAGCGGCGGAGGACCCGCTTCGAAACGGATCATCTTCTACTTGTGGACCCTGAAGCTCCTGTGGCTCAAGCACAGTTTCACACGCTTAATAAGAAATATGAGAATGCAACTCTCGCTCTAGACATTGAAGATCAACATCAACCTTATGCGCCAACAAAAAAAAGGTCGACGCATCGTCATTCTACTTCAGCTTGCCCAAAACCATGACCGCTCACGGCGCACCACAACAGAAATTTCTCCTTTCGAAGCTAAGAGCCCACGTCAAGGAAGAAAGTTCGGTCTCATTAAAAACATCGCCATCCGCTCCAACATTCGTATGGAGACAACAACAACAATAGAAAAGAGATGATGATCGAACCATCATCACTTACGGCCAAGGAACACGGTGACAAACCGGGACCGTGCAAGCAACCATCAACTCAGAAGAGCCCAACTATCGCCACTCGCAACCAGAGTCCCGCTCTTCCAGCAGCTCGTCAGACCAAAGTGCTTCCGAATTCGAGTGCACACCAGCCCACCCAAACTCGACAGCTATACCAAAACCAGACCTCCATCGAATTACATCATCGGGGTGGCATAAAAAGAACAATCAATAATCCTACCATTGATTTGAAAGCTTGACTCAAGCGGTAGGAAGAAGCATTCAATACCTTCCTCGCCAGAATTGAAGACATGATAAGAAGCACTTCAGATCTAACTGGTCAAGCATGCATTAGGGAGGCAAGTACCGATGCTCCTCCACCATCGACTCGGGACTTGGTGGCAACCCCGCGAAGTAAGCGACAAGTCGACGCCACTCCTCGGAATGGTGCCTGTCCCGCTACACTCGGGGGCACCCCTAATCCTGACATCGTTCCAGCTCAATGTGCTTCGATTGGTCAGTCTTTGCAGTCAAAAATGTTGCTCAGGCACCAACACGTGTAGCTTTGGATGGTACTCATCCCATTGTTTCATGAGTCAGAATTATGCTCGATGTGGCCCCTCCAGTTGGAATCCAACAGGACCTTCCTTTCAATCATCTAAATCCCAACTTGGACGTTATCACTAGGGGCACCACTTCCACTATGGGCAATCGAAATCAACTTCTTGCTTTCGAAAAGGGGTCAGAGATCGCAGGTATCATCCGTCGGTACATGCCAGGAATTATCCATTCACTAGGATCACATGCAAATCTGAGTGGCCCTGACACTCCAACACACCACATGTGGCATTCCATGAAGGCACGACTGACCTCTAATCTCTGCAATATCCGAGTCACCACCAGAAGCAGAACGTGTCATCTCGGCCGTCCCCGGCTTTGACGCTCAAGCCTCCGATGGGTGGACTCAAACTGCTATGAGTCTGTACTTATCACCTACGCTTCAAGCATCCAACTAGGCGCAATTTCGATTCAGCTGACTTCCACAACATCATGCAACCGAAATTGTAGACTCCCGGATTGCCAAAGGCCTTCCGCCAAGAAGGTGCGCTGGGCTCCAAAGTCCCGGACTACATCACGACATCCATAATGCGGCGGGAGCCTAACCTCCGATTGTCGCCGACATGATCCATAGATCGTAAGGGAATCGCGGGGGCACGCCCATGACATCTGCGAAAGCGGTACGAGGCGTAACCCATTCACTTTGGCTAGCCATAATACCAAATGGCGCTAATGGCACCAGCACTCCGACATGCTAACACTGGCCCCATAATTAAAGAAGCCATGATTCTAGACGCTTCTATAGCTGCCACAAATGGAATGTGGGCTCATTACACATCGCTGACGCCATAAAGTGCAAGTGCTTCCCCGTCCTTATCCAAGACGGCTCTATCCAGGTTCTCCCGACTTCCTAACTCGCCAAAAGACTGGTTGTGCAATCCAAGATGCATGTCGTGAAAACCAGATACATCCTCTTAGTCATGAACAATGACCAAGGCACCTGTGAACTATCAAAGGCAATCTCACAAAATCCAACACCGTCTTTGCCGAAGTCAAGGAACCCACTCCTCGAGTCACGCTCGTCCAGCTTACAAAGGGCATGCCACCTGATTTCAAACTTAGAGCGCAGACCGATCAAAGACAATCAAAGACTCAGAAGATATTCTGCATAAGTATCGACTACTTGCTATGCCGAAATCTAGCGTAAAGGAATCAAGTTCCTACCCTCAACATCCTGCCTCATGATAATGCCCAGAGCTCCAACAACTTTGATCCCACCGCTTTGCACAATCTTGCTCACGTTGGCAACGTCAAAGGTAGTCGCAATAGCAAAAGGAAGCGTCTTTGACCTCCGTCCTTCGATATCTATACTATTCTCAACAACAACCCTGATAAAATCTATCTCGCAACCTACAACTCCCAACCGTGCAAGAGACCAAGACCTAAATGTCTGACGAACACGCCAAGGGACTCTACAGGATATTGTCGGTTCTACACCATCCGTAGATACAGCACGAACATGTTTCGCCACTTGTAGAACAACATTGAGGAACTCATCCGCTTGGAAACTTCGAGCCACTCAACGCTCATCAAAGATTCCCATTGCATAGGATCTCCGAGCTACTTGACGCACATCAGGGGTTCCCACTACACGAGACCTTCGAGCCACTCGACGCTCATCGGGGATCCGCACTGCATAGGGTCTCCGAGCCACTCAATACTCATCAGAGATTACCACTAAACAAAAACTCAACTGACAATTAATCCCTCAAGATCACCCCTCCCCCCCCCCCCCCCCGGCTCGTCAGGACTGTGGCAACAATGAGCATCCATGCCCCATAACTGACCTCACGCGGGTCGCCTTTTGCACCGTTCTCGTTGTTATCAGGACTCAAGTGCTGTAAGCCCTCCAAATGAATTCTGTCCGACCTACCGTCAACCATTATGGCTAATTCATAAACACGAGTGTGCTACACTAAATTAACATCTCCGACCCGGGAACCGGTCCCCTTGATCAAGCTTTAATCAGTAACGAGCAGCCCGATACTTCAACTCCAAAGTCCACCATAAGGGCCTCAACATTGGCAACCTCGTCTTACAATGGGTCTTTCCTCCACCAGTAGTCCTCGCCCCTTGTTAGGAAGGCCCACACTCATACAACGGAAGCTCAGCGATGGAACTTTCAAACCCTCAACCGTGCACGGAGCTGAACTCCCAAGGGCATGGAACAACGAACATATTCGCCTCTACTCTACATAACCTAGTGAACAATCAATTCATGCCCTCCAACGATGTCTTGCTTTCCTTCAATTCGAGGCATTGCAAAGCTACTACTACTAGAGATATCCGTAGGAGTGACGTTCAGTTTCCTGTACCCCTACCATGTTTGCTCCGTGCATGACGTGTTTGATTAATCCCGACAAGCAGCTTCAGTTCAAACTTTCGATCGCCGCATCGGTTCCCCGGCCATGGGAGCTGGTGCCGCCATTGGAATCTCGATCCAACATCGAGGCCAAACAACATTGGCAACGACCGGTGCCCCGAGCACAGGAGCCAGCCACGCCACTCGAGTCGCCGGCTCGTGGCGCGACCGAGTATAAATAACCTCTAACTCGAACATCGGCCCAAGGCTGAGGCTGAGGATAAATCGTTCGCCCAAGTCCCACGCGACTTGTGGCCGCCCAACATACAGCCAGGATCGATGTACATTTAACCCTTTGCTACGGGTACAGCCGAATCTCGTCCCAGCACTGAAACCGACATTAAATCGTTTCCCCGAAGCCAAAAAGTCTTTGGTGCAGCTCATGGCCACGATCGAACCCTACGCGCTGATGATCAGAGCTTTTCTCCAGCGAATAAACGACGCTGTCCCTCGCTCCAACCCAATGAACGACGGGAGAGCCACACACTGGATGGACCGCATAACGCAACTTCATACGCCTTCGCTACACATGGGATTTCCCCGGGCAACCCGAGAAACAACAGCAGGCGCTCAAGCCTGGCTTTGCAATCTACGGATTTCCTGAGCTGAGGGAAACTTACTAGTAGCCTGTGCACTATCTCACCCCTCTGGAACAACAACCCAGAGCGCGGTACTCTATCTCACCACTCTGGAACAACAACCCAGAGCGTAGTACTCTGTCTCACCCCTCTGGAACAATGACCTAGGGCGCAGCACACAATCACAACCCTCTGGAACAATCAACCCAGAGCGTGGTCCCCGATCGCATTCCTGTTGTTGTAACAACAAGTACGCTTGTGCAAGTATGGGACACCGGAAAACATGAGAAGAACGTTCGAACACTTAACACGAAATGCGATCTTTACTAATTCATATTCCATTTCATGCACACATGTAAGATAAACTACATGTCTAACATCTCTTCTCTCTGATGACAGTGTATTCATGAATACCACACCATGTCTGTAAGGACCAAAAGCGAGGACTACGGTCGCATATACTATTGGCTCACCTAACCCAAAGTATCTTTAATTCCTTTAACAACTACTGATGCTACTCATCCTTTTCTTTTTTTTTGTCTATACATGTTCGATACAGGCAGGTCACCACCAATGACGGGCCCTTTCCTTCCAGAACTGCTTCCTCCTCCTCTACTCTACACAAGAGTAATGGATTCCTGAGGCATCGATGCGCGCCTTCCGCCATCATACCCGCCGCTTGTAATCATCATAGCCTCCCTGAGAGAAACACATGGCAATGGCTTAGCGACGATGTAAAAAAGCAAGGACCAATCCAGCATTGTCGTCTCCCCAAGCCTTCTTCGCGCCTAACTCTGCTCTCTTCTCAGCATCTTCGGTAGCTTTCTGATCAACTAAGTGCCTGGACCAGAGCCAGATAATGGCATCCGCTACAAGTGTGCTAAGGGTCCTCTCGCCCTCTTTTAACGGGCGTCACCGGCGGCTCTCCTTATTCCTAGCCTACTCAGAGGCCCTCTCCTTCTCCGCCTCAGCATCGGCCTACCTCCTCGCTACCACAGCAGCAGATTTCTCCTACGAATCCTGACTAGACTTTGCCCGGGCATCTTGTATGGCAGCCTCATCATGTCCGTCTTCCCCTCCGACTTTGCCACCAGCCAGGCTTTTCGATTCTCCACCGCAGCTTGCATTGCTTGCCCGCTTACATCAGCTACGCCCGGTCAACCACAACTTCTCCTCCTCCAAAGAGGCTCACATGAATGTGGCATCCCGAAGTCCACGGTTCCTCCTACTTCTCTAAAGTGTTCCCGCTGTAACTCTAACCAGAACTCGGACACTTAAGGAGGCGTGGGGGAAAATCCCAGTGTCACCCCCACTCCAAAGGGGGGCAGTCCAGCAAAAGAACCATCTATTTGACTGTTAAGGGTTCAACGCTCACAACCTCTTAGTTGACAATTACTCGATCTCGGTGGTGTTGCCCCACATATCTCTGCGTCAGCTTGCTCATTGCAGGACCTGGGGAGGATCCCTACTAGCCCCTGCGCTGGCGTTTCCATCGCCTCAAACTTCGGGGCAACCATTCTAATGAGGAAAATACACCTCACCACGAGGATGATCCATAACCAAAAGCTCGGGTCTTGGAAACTTCTAACCTCCCGCCAATACTAGGTAGACCGGACGTAAAAGCCCAAACCAAAGGATAGAGGGACCGATACAATCACCAATTCCTCGAGGAGCTGGAGAATTTAGACAAGTTCCCGAGTTCCCATGGTCGGTTCATTGGGTTCGCAAAGTCTCAGCGTCCTGCCAGCAAACTCATGCTAAAACGCAACATGAAGCTAACTCACGCCCCTCGATGCATACCTACAAGCGCATCGAAACGTGGCGACGACACCTAGTTTGGACAACTATGGTAGTAGTTACCGGCAAACGTCAGCGCCATTTTTCGAACCGGATAATGGCCCCGACATAATTAGGTTGGAGACTAACAACTCGACCATATGCCCGCATCTTACGCGCGTATCCGAGTGATCAGTCTGCATAAGTTTATTTCCAGAATCATTCGCCAACCAATTGTGTTACGTTCAACTCCAATCACTGACCATACATGAAACACTGATTAACGATCCGAGCTTGCTAGCTCATCTCTAACGTCAAACAAAATTTAGCAGGTACCCGGGCCTGTGGCAACCCTCTACGGATTGTCGCACCGGCCTGGCAATCTCAAGACCCAATCAGGTCCTCTTTAGTCTCTGCTCTGGCATCATCTTCACTGCATCCTACGGATCTGCCGTGTTTAGAGCATCTTCTCCTCGCAACGAAAGAACCTCGGAGCCAAAGTTCAGGCCATGGAGGCTTCCCAGCTTCCAATAGTACCCAGACTCCACAAAAAACTGATACTCCGGAACATGGTGGCAGCCTTTAACTTCAATAACTAAAGCCACACCATCACCAACCGCCAGTGCAACACCTAAGTCAAGATGCAGCCGAATCGTGGTTAGGTTACTGATTAGATCCCAAGACTAACAACTCGACTACGTGTCGATATCTTATATAAGCCTTCAAGCCGACAGTCCAAGCAAGTCCATTTCTTGAGGATCGCGTAGCGAGACCAAAAATCACTAATCACTGCCCGCTCATATGGCGCCATGACAAGGATCGAGTTTACAAATTTATGATCGAAGACAAGGCTCGACAATGTCATGGGAGTGCTAAGTTACGTCTTGTGTTCCAGTGCGTCGGCTCAGTTGTCATATCCTCAACCAAGATTTGAACTCCCGAAGAGCATGAAAGATTTAATAAGCATTTGGGACACAAAGCCCAATCCCGTATTCACACATGCTTGGCAACCTTTACCCAAATTCCTAATCGTGTTTCCCAAGATCCGCTGCTCCACGTTCTTGGGTACCAAATCAGAAAGTCGTCTTACTTTCCACCTCTCTCTCTCCCTTCTCCCGAAAACCTAACAACACCTCGAACATCCAAAATACAAAAGAAGTAGTTTGGCATCCTTCATACCTTACGATGATTTTCTGCCCGGAGAAGAGGAGAAAGGAAGTAACTACAATCGGGGGATCGGTATGCCCCAAACAATCGTTCCAAGATCATAATTCGAGATCGTACACCGAAATACGGCTACATCTACTTATCTTCGAAGCCCTAGCTACCAAGTCAATCACGACTCAACGACCACTTACGTACTCAACAAATGCTCAATCATTAAAGCGCCCGCATACGCACATCCCCCGCAAGTGTCAAATCGCCTAAAATGTGCGACGACGGCACAATGCAGATACTAAGCAACGTGAGTGCGACACTAAACCAATAGTGGCTCGCTCACAATTCCCCAACGAGCGTGCCCGCTAACTAACATTTTTTTCCTATAACTTGCAGGATAAATCCGCAACCCAACTATCATCTCCACTTTCATTCCAAAGCATATCATTTCAAGACAAGATGTACTTTGTGGGGCAAATGTTAACCGGCCTTTTGGTCCGGTCACCAAAAGTACTCAAGACACGCTCGACTCAACATATCGCGTAATATTACAGCCTGGAGGTGTCGCCAATTTTTTTTGGGGGGCCAGTATCAAAAGACTCAAGTCTGACCACTAGGAGGACGTCGCATCCCTCATACGCAACCCCCATCAGTGTCTTTCCGCATCCGAGCCGAAGGCGAGCTATGCTCCGAGCTGAAGGCGAGCCGCCAAGCGGGTCCGGGCACGGGTCCGGGCGCAGCGCCGGTTGGGGTCCGGGGCCCCATCGTCCCGACGGCGATCGACCTAGCCGGTTATGTCGAAACTGTGGGCACCGCCCGATCCATCCGATTTTCTCCATGTCGGAAGCTCAGATTCCTTCACTTCTGACCAGTAAAACGGTGGATTCCTTTATTTCATGTTGAGAAGCTTCAACGCCTCAAAAGAACCAACCAGCCTCGACAACGCCTCTCGCCGAAATCCACTTCGCACCTAGCAGGGTGCGAAATTTCGCAACTATTAGGTGCGAAATTTTGTACTTGGCAGGTGAGAAATTTTGCACCTCGTTGGTGCGAAATTTTGAAACTGGTAGGTGCGAAATTTCGCACCTGGCAGGTGCGAAATTTCGCACCTCACCCTAGGTGCGAATTTCCGAGGCCCGACAGCAAGAGGTGCGAATTTCTGGAAGATGGTCCTCATTTCTACCTACTCCTACCTAACCCCTACCTAACCACTTCCTATAAATACCCCATGGCCTCACACTTCAAAGGGGATGGATTCTTAAGCTTTGAGACCTCTATAAAGCTTCATTAATGGCATCTCCCCTTTGAGGAAGAAGAAGGACAAAATCGTCTTTTTCTTATTATTCAATATATGATAATTATGACATCATATATCATGGAACATGAATGTAGTGAGATGTTCTTGAGATAGTCTCAACTTGTAATTTCTTCCAAGTGATTAATAATATTCCAACAACTCTATAAAGTGGACGTAGGCCCTCACTGAGGCCGAACCACTATAAATCTCTTGTGTGATTTACTGTTTATGCTTTATTTATGTCCTTATTATGCGACCATATTTATAATTCTTAGTAATTTGGAATCTTTGGTGTTTGCGATATTTTTTGCTATCAACAACCCTGTCATGTCAGCTTATGTTACAGTCATCTCTTATATCCATTTTATGTTCTTATCCTGTTACTTTACTGATTATATTGTTAAAGTCGCTAGACTCGCCAGACCTATATTTGACCCTTTTTGTTTCGCCTCTTTTCATTCTCCCTCCACCCCCCCCCCCTCCCCAGTCCTCAAGATGGGATTAGTGAAGCTTGACTTGGACCTCTTTCTTCTTGAAGTGCTTGGAGGTGTTGCACTCAGCTTTATCTCTTTTCCATTAAGGCTATTTGGAGTGGGATTATGGTTTTACTTTTATGTACTCTGATAATAATTTTGTTCAAGATGGATATTTGTGTACTTGGATCTAGTACGTGGTTTTGATGTTGTAACCAAACATGTTTTGTTTTTCGGCTGCAATGAATAAATTTTAAATTTTCTTAAGTACCATTTTATATATCTGTCTTGTGATTTTCTGTTCAATACTCTTATAGTACTCTTTAAAGTTAATGCATTCCCTTAGTGAGTGACATTAATGGACGTGTGGTGTTACAGATATAGCAGAACATTTAGGCACATCACACCTTATACCAAAGACACCCAATAGGATTTTTGAATACATGATTCGGTGCATGAGCGTGATATTTTGTAAGCTTGCATATCCACCTCTATTGCAATCACGTCTAACATTTTCTCTTGCTTTTGTTTTCCTAAAAACCATCCATACCCAAACTAGGCTCTAAAAACATACCCATCCATAAGCATCTAATAGTTAACTATGCAATTGTTAAAACTAACAAAAATAATAATCATACAAGCATATCTTAACGAGACAATATGAGAAAACCTAGAAATAAGTTTTCCAAAAACACACGTTAGACCATAAAACTTTTGTTGGAAAATCAGTAATCTAATTTAACTGTAACAAAATAAAATAAAATTATGCAAAATTGAGGAAAAGTGAAAAAAAACCATATACTAGTTTCGAATTCATGAATTGGTTTGGATAGACGTTCATCAAGAATTTGATATGACTTATGTACTAAATTTTCCCTGTCACCTTGTAGTTTTCAAGATGCTCGTCCTTATCCGAAAACTCAACCACAAACTAAATTTCATCCAATATAGCCATTTAGGTATATTGAGAAAGAAGTGGGCATGATGGAGGATTCATAGGAGAGATGCACCACGGGATGGAAGGTTGGGTGAATAAGAAGAAAAATTAGGAATGGGAGGATAAAGGAATTTAATTAAAAAGTTGATTGTGATAGAAAAGCGAAATTGAGAAAAGTGGAAGTTTCATGAAATACAATAGCCTTGTCATTTTTTATTACAGCCTTGTAGTTTCAACCTCTATCCGCGTTTTGTTTTGTTTCTTCTTTCATATGGATGCGCTTGTGCTTCAATCGCTAATATACAAAGCAATCGTAATTAGGTTTTCTTGTAGTGTTCCCTCGGCTGTTGTTCTATCTCTCATTCCTATTGTTGATCGTATCCCACTCCCTCCACCTCCCGTTATGAAGTGGTTATGAAAGGTCCCCCCATGATAACTCCTCCACCTCAGATGGCATATTCTGCTGATTAAATTAAGTCTACTACTGGCAATGATTTTGTGCTCATCCAAGAGGGTGAGTTGGGTAACTATAACTTATTCATGTTAAACGATCCTATTTGGGCTAGAGATTGTGGGTTCCGTAGTCCTAACCAAAGTTATGTTCCTAATCTTGCTGTACGTTTTAAGGAGTACATCAATGTTTTAGGTAGCGATAGTTCTAGTTGTTCTTCCTTTGTTGGGGATTAACTAGTTGACATTATTAGATGAAGTACTCTACTTTACTACTGTTTATATTTTGTGTCCTGGCACATCAAAATGGGTTTTAGTATTGAAGCACTTTGCTTCAATCCTAATTTACACTGTATATTGAACTAGACACTTCAACCAGTCGATTTCATTTTTGTTATAATAAAAGTGGTTGTGGTCACAATAAAAATCGGCTTAGCTTTGCTTAAAAAAATTGTAGTTGACCCGAATTACATAACTAACGCAATGCTGCAAGTTTTATAATTAAATTCAAATGTTTTCCCAGATTTTTTTTATAATGCAGCTTAAATTTTTGTATTACTCACTTGAGAAATTACAACAACATCATTATAAACGAAACAACACTCACAAAACAAAAATGACTCACGATCTTATCAGATAATTAGCCAAGAATGCACTTTAAAAATTTTATCAAAATTAAAAATCTTAATTCACATTATCTACAAACCTCCAACGCATCAATTCCACAACTTATCCACAGCTTCGGTTCTAGTTGCAGTCTTCAACCAATAGTACAAGATTCATCACATCAGATAACCAAAACCGAAGTCATATATCATCATCAATACATATATCAGACATTAAGGAGAAGTCCCCTGTATCATTACATAACCAAGGCCATGTATCACCATCATGTTATGATTGGATCAAACAAGGGTGCAAGGTTCCTATGTTTATGCCTTTTTGCTGACTTAAAATACTATATATCAGTAGAACATCCTTTGGAGTGAAATCATTACCTTCATGTAAACCATCCTAAAATTTACCCTTCAATTTAGTGCTCTTAAATTCATATGAAGGAACCAAGCTAGAAGAAATAGTAGAGGATAGAGAGGCCTTAGCAGCATTCACAATAGGAAAAGTGAGACCTGAACCTTTGACATTGTACGGAGATAATTGTATATTTAAAGGAGGCTTCAAATGAGTGTAAGGGGATGACTTTGATTGGGTAGAAGCAAATCCCAGAAAAGTTGTTGAGTGGCTCATTGTGTTACTAACATTAGGTGGTGATTTGAAATTAAAAGAAGATGAACATGACATTGTTATATTTGAAGAAGAACCAAATGATAATGCATTATTTACAATATTTCTCAAACTAGAAGAAGAAACAGACATTGAACTAGATGCAGGAACAGTTGATGTGCACTCACCATATATATAATCATTTTTGTCAAAAGTTTCGTCAAATAAATTTCCAACAAATGTTTCCTCATCAACTTGACCTCATTACAATCTGAAGCAGCAATGCTTGAAATAGTTTCCTCAGCAAGAACTCCAAATTTATTACCACCACATTTATCAACCTGAACAGGTGTGGATGTATCATTACATTCTGCATCCATATTCAAAGATGTGGGTGCCTTATTATTAACCTTATTCTTTTGCCATACCATTTCCTTTTTACTAATAACTTTGGCCCATCCATTGTCAATATTTACTAACTTTTCCTTGCAGTTTAACTTATTCTCATACTTCATGTTATTATACTGTATATCCTCATTAATTCCTTCATGTTGGAAATTGTAACACCCCATAATTTTAAATATTTAAGTTAACATATTAAAAAATACTTAAATTCAAATGTGAGAATCAAGGGAAACGGGTTAAGCCATTGTGTTCGTCTCAGAATTCTGGTTGAGATAGAGTCCGAGTTTGCATAAATTGGACTTCGTATGAAGAAGTTATGGTTGTCGGAAGTTTCCATAAATTCAAATTTAAATTCAAAAACGAATTCAGACTCAGAACTGTGCAGGGCGGGAAATATCCCGCCCAAGGCCAGGTCGACCTGGGGGTCGACCCTAGTGTCAACCTCCCCCTATACAGGTTGACCTTAGTGTCGACCTGGGGGTCGACCTGCCCCCCCCACCCACCCCCACCCCCCGGGAAGATTTGAAATATGATGATTTTGTGACTCAGTGCTGAGTCATTAGAGCTGAGGTGTCACTCTATCTTGATTGGTTGGTCTTGATTGATTCTAGGTTGATCGGATGGCCTAAATTAATCCTAAATTCTATATAAACACATGTAGACTCAAACCCTAAAACCAAATCAAAATTAGAACCACGGCCGTCATGCTATCACCTTGCAACCTAGAATAGCCGTAATCAACTAGAGGAAAAGTGAAGCTAATAAACTCAAATCTATAACAACAACAATGAATTTGTCTACTTCAAATGCGAACTAAATCAATTTCAGAGCTCAGATCCCAGAACTCAAGACCTTCTTTGAGTTATGATTTCAATTTCTTTAATAAGATAATTAACAAGTTAATTGGGTTGAGTTATAAATTGGGTTATATGGCTATGTTTGTGAAACATTGGAAAATGTGATATTTTGTGGATATATGCTAGTTGTTCATAATGGCAGTTTTTATCGTAGATTCCTTCGTATATGCCCAATCACCCATGTTCAACTTGATTCATGTTTGACATCATTTTATATGCAAGTTTGGGTGTAGATTATATGCTTGTTTTTATGTGAATTGTACACAAGTCTACATGAGAAACAAGTAAAATGACTATATGCAAGTTTAGGTAAAAATTGGATTCGCATATATGCAAGTTTACACCTTTAGATTTAGATCTATGACGTACATAGTTTTTTGCGAATTTGTGGTGATGGCCTATGCATGTTTTGGATGAAACTATATTCATATATGCAAGTTTTGGGTGACAAACTATATTATATATATGCAAGTTCACACCTTTAGGCCTATGTTTAGATTCATAACAATACAAAGTTTATACAAGTTATGTTGTAATCCTTATTTGCAAGTTTTGTGTGTTATGCAAATTTGCGTTGTTTCTTCTCTTTTATGTGTTAGACTAATTGCTGGTCCAATATATATATATATATATGTCATGCTAAACGAACGAACAACGTGGCGACGATGGGGGTAATATTGAATATACACATATTGAGAATTAGCATAAATGGCCTTAAAAAGGCATATAATTAATTTAAGACATTAATTGGAATAATTGGCATTTATGGACATAATTTTCAGAGACAATTATGGACATAAGTATATTTGGAATTTATTGACAAATTTGAATAGGGATATTAATCCACTTTTGGGTTAAATAAAGATGTGTAATAATAAACCGCCTAAGACACGAGGTTAGACTCTTTTGTGGTGTAAGACTACCCAGACCCGCCAAGAAAATCCAGCAGCCACAAATGCCAGTCTAATGTGAGAGGTCAAAGGCATGAATTAAGTGCGTAACAGTTGTAAAGACACGTGGTTAGGCTCGTTTGTGGTGTAAGACTGCCCGGACCTGCCCGGCAAATCCAGCTGCCACAAATGCAAGTCTAATGTGGGAGGTCTTTACAAGGTTACGGTGTTAATGAATTAAGAAACACTTAACTAGATAAGTGTGTGGTGGGACTTGGGGGGGTTAAGTGGGTGCCCTGGGTGACATGTGAAATTAAGTGGGTGCCTTGGGTGGCATGTGAAATACGATTAGACGCACTTAACTAAGATTGAAACATGTAAGTAGACATGAATAAGAATGGGGTTAAGTAGGGAAAACCTTAGAGGCGACCAAGCATAGGTGGAAAGCTTGTGTCATGCATGGGGGTCCTTTTCAAACCAGTAACCCATTAAGTATCTTTGTGGGATCGACCCAAGTCAAGGACGGGACACATATGCTGGTTTTGATTGTAAGAGGTCAAAACGGGTTAGCGGTGGCAACGCAAGTCCAACGGGGTCACGTGTGTGTGTGGGACCGGGCAGGTAGGTAAGACGTTGTTACATCGTGCAGGTATAAGCCGTGCATTTTTGGTGGTATCGGGTTGCCACTTTGGGGAGAGATACATCTCACTGTGTGGCCAACACGGGTATCTACGATTTATGGAGCCGATCGAATGGGGGTAGTCGGTACACCTAGTGGAGATAGGGGCAGACGACAACTATGAAGGCAGCTAGGGGTACAAGAAACTACCATTATCATATTTAAGTTCTGTAGGCGGGATCAACTTTTATGGTGTTTGGTGTGGTGCAATGTTGTAATTATCTTATAGTGATTAGGTGCGCTTTTAACGTTATCTTTGTTCATCTAATTGCCTTTGTTTGCTCTGTCATGTCCATTTGTTCACATTCATTTCCTTATTTTCCAGCTTATGCCTTATCCTAGTTACTTTAATGATTATATTGTTAAAGTTATTGCACTCGCCATACTTCATGCCTGACCCACTTTGTTTCCACCTCTTTTCTTCCTCCCCCCCCCCAAGGTTCTCAGCGTGGGACTGGTACTAATGGAGCTTGATTGGACAGCTTTATCCCTTTCTTTTGGAAGTTGCTTGGATTGCTGAAGTAAAGTTCAGCCTATCTTATTTATGGCTATTTTATGTTGGGGTTATGTCTTTTATTTTATGTACTCAGAAATTATTTGTCAAGATGGATAACAAGTGTATTTGGTTTTGTAGTTGGTTTATGATGTGATGTAACCAAACTATTTCTCCGCTACAATAAAAGTGGTTTTTATTTTCTAAGTACCAATATATTTATCTGTCTTGTTTACTTTTCTGTTCTATACACAATAAACGCTCCACCAAAATTAAGGCATTCCCTTTGTGAGTGACCTTAATGGAGATGGGGCATCACACGTGGTATCAGAGCTGAAGATAGCCAGACTAGATATGAATTTTGAAAAACTATTTTTCAAAAAGCACTTTTATAAAGAAATACTTTCAAAAATACGTTTTAAGGAGAGTATTCTCAAGAGAAAAGTTTATTTTAAAAACATAACCCCCAAGAGCCATATATCGTTCTTTCGAATTTTTCATTTGAATCTCTTTATTTTCTTTTCAGCATGTCTCGAATTCCCGAGATACCCGAGGGTATACCGATACCAGGATGGTTTAGAAGGTATCTGGAAGCTATGGCCTATGTCGCAGGCCCAGTAAATGCTCATCCTCCCTCTGTTGACACTTTCATAAAGATACGCAAGGACTTTTGGGCAATGGGCGGGAAACCTTTTCATGGGTCGGAGACGTTTGTTGAAGCTCGAAATTGGCTAAAGGATGTGGAAGAATTGTTTGGAATCTTTGAGGTAGAAGATGGAGGAAAGGTCCAGTTAGATGCCTGGTTAATGAAGGATGAGGCCTCGTTTTGGTGGGAGGTCACTAATGGAGAGAGTCCACTTGATACATGGCCAGATTTCAAGCGTAGGTTTGAGGAAAAGTTTCTCTCACAGGCCGAAGAGAATCTATACATGGAACGGTTTTTGGCATTGAGGCAGGGAAATCTATCAGTGAAAGAATACGTCAACAAATTCAATCAGTTGGCGAGATTTGGCTTGGACTTGGTGAATACACCCGAAAAGAAGGCCCTGAGATTTGTTAAGGGTTTGAACGAGCCGCTACATGGGTTAGCTATGACCCACATCCATATGGGGGCCACCATTGAGAGACTAGTTGACATGGCACTTATGCATGAAGAGGAGAAAGGCGCCAATGCTAATAAGGCACCTGAGAAGAAAGGGGATCAAAAGAAACCACAACAGCAGAACAAGAAGGGCGGTAAAGAAAACAATGGCAAGGGAATGAAAATATGCTTTAACTATGGGACAACAGGCCATCTAAGCAAAGACTGTAGGAAGAAGAAGAAGACTGGTTGTTTCCACTGTGGCGAAGCAGGACATCTGATTATAGACCGCCCAAAGAAAGGGCAGAGGGCAGGGCCTACCTCTGGAGGGAAGACTCAAGCTCTCACGGCATAGGGGCGGGCAAGGGGGCCGGTCCAGGCTCTCGTGGTCCCACCGTTGCAAGAACGAGGTAGTGCGATTTCCGTTGAAAGTTTAGTTTATCTTTTTGATCATCCTGTTCGCACACTCTTTGATTCCGGCGCATCGCACTCTTTTTTATCTACTGCTTTAGTTGAGTCACTACACCTAAACACCAGTATAGTAGAGGATCCCTTAGTTGTTTCAAATCCAATTGGGGCTCAGCCAATTTGTCGATGATTTGTTTGGATTTGGAAATTTCTATACTTAGCGTTAGGTTTAGATGTGATGCTTATGTTTTGGGCTTCACGGGCTATGGGTTAATTTTGGGCATGGATTGGTTATCCAGTAGTGGAGTCGTCCTAGATTTTGAAAAGAGAGAGGTTAGGACTCGCTTGGGCAACACTCTCGAAATCTCTTGTAATCCCATGAATTCTGTTATGCTAAGTTATCTAGAATCGCTAGACGCGTCTATTGAGAATTTACAGTCTGTTAGAGTGGTCCGTGGATACTCGGATATCTTCGATGAAGTTCGAGGTTTACCCCTGACGCATGAGATAGACTTTCGAATATACTTAGTAGCTAATGCAAAGCTAGTTGCATTACTAGTGCGCTACATGGCTCCAAGAGAGAGAAGAGAACTCAGTAAGCAAGTGAAAGAATTGCTTGAGAAGGGTTCATAAGAAGAAGCATTTCGGAGTGGGGTGCTCTAGTCATTTTTGCTACAAAAGCTGATGGTTCACTTAGATTGTGCGTGGACTATAGAGAGCTGAATAAGCTAACAAAGAAGAACAGACACCCATTACCGAGGATAGACAATTTATTCAATCAGTTGGTGGGTGCTTTGGTTTTCTCGCAACTGGATTTGGCTACAGAGTTTCATCAGCTAAGGGTGGCTGAAGATAGCATCGATAAGACTGCATTTAGAACTCCTGGCGGTTTCTTCAAGTGGCTCGTCATTCCTTTTGGTTTGAAGAATGCATCCGCATACTATGTTGACTTAATGAGTAGGGTGTTTAGGGAGTTTCTGACCAAGTTTGTGGTAGTCTTTGTAGACGATATTCTGGTATTCTCTACAAATGAAGAAGAGCATACCCTACATCTTAGGGAAGTCTTAGAGACCCCACGAGCACATCAACTTAAATCTAAGTTCTCCAAGTTCCATTTTTGGAGAAAAGAAGTGAGGTTCTTAGGACACGTGGTCTCTAAGGAAGGTATAGCTGTGGATTGCGCTAAGATAGTGGCAATCCAAGATTGGAAAACGCCTAAGGAACTTTTTAGGGCTGGATGGTTACTATAGGAAGTTTATTAAGGACTTCGCAAAGATATCAGCCCCTCTCACTCGATTAACGAAGAAGAATCTGACTTTTACTTGGGACGTTGACTGAGATGATGCTTTCCAACGTCTGAAGAGGGCTTTGGCGACAGCTCTAGTTTTAGTTTTGCGAGATGGGAGTACGGCATTCACTGTGTATACCGATGCTTGCGGGACAGGGCTTGGCGCAGTTTTAATGCAAGAGGGTAGGATGATATGCTATGGCAGAAGATAGTTGAAAACCCACGAGAAAAATTACCCTGCCCATGACTTGGAGTTGGCGGCCATAGTTTTTGCGCTTAAGCCATGGCGTCATTATTTGCTTGGCCAAAGGTTTGAGTTGTATACAGACCATAAGTCGCTAAAGTACTTATTCTCTCAGATGGACCAAAACTTGAGGCAACAGAGATGGATGGAGTTTTTGGCATCCTACGATTTTGAGATCGCATATACCCCTGGCAAGGGCAACATTATAGCTGATGGCTTAAGTAGAAAGAAGTTAACTTTAAGTCCTTTGTTTGTAGAGCGGCAGAGTTTGGAGTATATATCTTCCTTTTACTTCAGACCTTCTGCCGATTATGTACTCGGATTGTTGGCATCATTAGAGGTGAAACCTACACTTTTGGGTCGAGTTGGAGAGGCACAGCGGAACGACCCACAGTTGGTTGAGATAGTAGTCAAGCTTATAGGAGGGGAGTCCTCAAGAAATCTTGATAGATATGTTATAGATGAGAGAGGTTGGCTACGTAGAGATGGAAGACTTTGTGTACCACAAGACGAAAGTTTGAAGAAGGAAATTCTTGAAGACACACATCGCTCTAAGATGACCATAAATCCCGGTGGTGATAAGACGTATAGGGATATGAAGCGAGTTTTCTTTTGGTTCGGAATGAAGAAAGACGTGGCCGAGTTTGTTGCTAGATGCTTAGTGTGCTAGCAAGTCAAGGCAGAGCAAAAGAAGCCAGGAGGTTTGCTCCATCCTTTAGAGATTCCGCTTTGGAAATGGGAAAGCGTTTCCATGGATTTTGTAGATGGGTTATCAAGATCGAGGAAGGGTAATACGGGGATTTGGGTAATTGTAGACCGACTTACTAAAAGTGCCCATTTTATTCCCGTCAAAAGTAGAAGGACCGCCGCATGGTTAGCATCTGTTTACCTTCGAGAGATAGTTCGTTTGAACGGCATACCCTCCAGCATTGTGAGCGATAGAGATCCTATTTTCACAAGCGAATTTTGGAAGAGCTTAGAAGACGCGGTTGGGACGCAGTTATGCTTAAGTACCGCTTATCATCCTCAGACGGACGGCCAGACCGAGAGGGTGAATCGGATTCTAGAAGACCTTCTGAGGCTATGTATTCTAGACTTTGGAGGAACATGGGAAGAGCACCTTCCACTAGTAGAGTTCGCTTATAATAATAGTTTTCAGGCTAGCATTGGCAAGGCACCTTTTGAGGCTCTTTATGGACGACCGTGCCTATCACCTACATGTTGGTGGGAATCCACGGATAAGGTTTTACTTGGGCCCGACATGATTAGGTAGACATCGGAGAAGATAGACCTGATTCGATGGAGAATGAAGGCGGTGCAGGACAGACAGAAGTCATATGCTGATAGGAGACGAACCGATCTTGAGTTCGATGTTGGGGACATGGTTTTTATTAAGGTGTCACCATTGAGAAACGTAGTCCTCTTTGGATCGGTAGGGAAGTTGGCACCAAGGATTGTAGGACCCTTTCCAATAACAGAGAGAATTGGGCAGATGGCGTACATAGTAAAGTTGCCAGAGAAGCTCAGCGGAGTTCATGATGTGTTTCACGTTTCACATTTGCGTAAGTGTTTACACGATACGGTGGAAGTGGTGGAGCCGAGCACGCACGAAGAAGTGGAAGTAGAGCACAATGCCACGATCAGACGAGCTCCTACGCGCATTCTTGGATCGGAGGTCAAAATGCTTCGCAACAAAGAGGTCAAATTGGTCAAAGTGCAGTGGTGAGATGATCAAAGAGACGCGACTTAGGAGACAGAAGATAAGATGCGTACATTGTAACCTTTCCTCTTTTAGGGTATGTTTTAATTTCCCCTTTTTCTACCGCTTTTTTGATACCTATCCTATCTTTTAGTACTATCTTTGCGACGACATCTTCGATCTTTAGTTCGGAAGAACCCTATGGTTGAAACATGTGTTTGAGACATGTTATGTCTGATGGATGCAAATGGATGCAAGTGGTTTCTCGTGGATGCATATACACACACCTTAGGCACTAGATTGGCTCAATCACCTTCATGTTGCATATAAATGTGTGTGCATATTTAAATTAATGGATGTATAATGGTTGTGTTATCATACGGATGATGCATTTTGATGACGGGTTGTGCACACGTGTAGAAATAATATGCATCGATAGGATTCTTTCGCATACATAATGGACGCATGGCACTATCATGATTCACATTAAGGAGGTCAACTGAATCAGTAGACCGCCTGATTTTGCATTAGATAAGGAACACATACACACACTTGTTGCATATGTTCATACAGCATTAGAAATCTTGTAAGGACAATGGATGTCGTGTTTGATGGTTGAGTAGATGGATGATTGGATGTTAGGATATGCATTCTCCTTAACTTGGAGCTTTCGGGGGCGAAATCCTTTCAGGAGGGGAGAATGTAACACCCCGTAATTTTAAATATTAAAGTTAACATATTAAAGAATACTTAATTTCAAATGTGAGAATCAAGGGAAACGGGTTACGCCATTGTGCTCGTCTCGGAATTCTGGTCGAGATAGAGTCCGAGTTTGCGTAAAGTGGACTTCATATGAAGAAGTTATTGCTGTTGGAAGTTTCTAGAAATTCAAATTTAAATTCAAAAACGAATTCAGACTCAGAACTGGAAAGGGCGGCAAATTTCCCGCCCATGGCCAGGTCGACCTGGGGGTCGACCCTAGTGTCGACCACCCCCGGTACAGGTAGAACTTAGTGTCGACCAGGTGGTCGACCTGCCCCCATCCCCCGGGCAGATATGAAAGATGACGATTTTGTGACTCAGTGCTGAGTCGTTAGTGCTGAGGTGTCACTCTATCTTAACTGGATGGTCTTGATTGATTCTAGGTTGATCGGATGGCCTAAATTAATCCTAAATTCTATATAAACACATGTAGACTCAAACCCTAAAACCAAATCAAAATTAGAACCATGGCCGTCATGCTATCACCTTGCAACCTCGAATAGCCGTCATCAACTAGAGGAAAAGTGAAGCTAATTAACTCAATTCAACTCAAATCTATTACAACAACAATGAATTTGTCTACTTCAGTGGAGAGCTAAATCAATTTCAGAATTCAGATCCCAGAACTCAAAACCTTCTTTGAGTTGTGAGTTCAATTTCTTTAATAAGATAATTAACAAGTTAATTGGGTTGAGTTATAAATTGGGTTATATGGCTATGTTTGTGAAACATTGGAGAATGTGATATTTTGTGGATATATGCTATTTATTCATAATGGCGGTTTTTATTGTAGATTCCTTTGTATATGCCCAACCACCTATGTTCAACTTGATTCATGTTTGACATCATTTTATATGCAAGTTTGGGTGTAGATTGTATGCTTATTTTTATGTGAATTGTACACAAGTCTACATGAGAACCAAGTAAAATGATTATATGCACGTTAAGGTAGAAATTGGATTCACATATACGCAAGTTTACACCTTTAGATTTTGATCTATGACGTACATAGTTTTATGCAAGTTTGTGGCTATGGCCTATGCAAGTTTTGGATGAAAACTATATTCATAAATGCAAGTTTTGGGTGAAAAACTACATTATGTATATGCAAGTTCACACCTTTAGGCCTATGTTTAGATTCATAACAATCCAAAGTTTATGAAAGTTATGTTGTAATCCTTAATTGCAAGTTAGATCCATTTTGTGTGTTATGCAAATTTGCGATGTTTCTTCTCTTTTATGTGTTAGACTAATTGCTAGTCTAATATATATATATATATATCAAGATTAACGAACGAACAACGTGGGGGCGATGGGGGTAATATTGAATGTACACATATTGAGAATTGGCATAAATGGCCTTAAAAAGGCATATAGTTAATTTAAGACATTAATTGGAATAATTGGCATTTATGGACATAATTTTAAGAGACAATTATGGACATAAGTACATTTGGAATTTATTGACAAATTTGAATAGGGATATTAATCCACTTTGGGGTTAAATAAAGATGTGTAATAATAGACCGCATAAGACACAAAGTTAGACTCTTTGGTGGTGTAAGACTGCCTGGACCCGCCCGGCAAATCCAGCAGCCACAAATGCCAGTCTAATGTGAGAGGTCAAAGGCATGAATTAAATGTGTAACAGTTGTAAAGACACGAGGTTAGGCTCGTTTGTGGTGTAAGACTGCCCGGACCCGCCCGGTAAATCCAGCTGCCACAAATGCCAGTCTAATGTGGGAGGTCTTTACAAGGTTACGGTGTTAATGAATTAAGAAACACTTAACCAGGTAAACATGTGGTGGGACATGGGGGGATCAAGTGGGTGCCCTGGATGGCATGTGAAATTAAGTGGGTGCCTTGGGTGGCATGTGAAGTATGATTAGATGCACCTAACCAAGATTGAAACATGTAAGTAGACATGAATAAGAATGGGGTTAAGTGGGGAAAACCTTAGAGGGGACCAAGCATAGGTGGAAAGCTTGTGTCATGCATGGGGGACCTTTTCAAACCAGTAACCCATTAAGTATCTTTGTGGGCTCGACCCAAGTCGACGACGGGACACGCGTATGGGGTTTGATTGTAAGAGGTCAAAACGGGTTAGCGGTGGGAAAGCAAGTCCAACGGTGTCATGTGCGTGTGTGGGCCCAGGCTGGTAGGTAAGACGTTGCATCATGTAGGTATAAGTCGTGCATTTTTTGTGGTATCGGACTGCCACTTCGGGGAGTGATACACCCCACTGTGGGGCCAGCACGGGTATCTACGAGTTAGGGAGCCGATCGAATGGGGGTAGTGGGTACACCTAGTGGAGATAGGGGCAGACGACACCTATGAAGGCAACTAGGGGTACACGAAACTACCATTATCATATTTAAGTTCTGTAGGCAGGATCAACTTTTAGGGTGTTTGATGTGGTGCAATGTTGCAATTATCTTATAGTGATTAGGTGCGCCTTTACCTTTATCTGTGTTCATCTTATTTCCTTTGTTTGCTCTGTCATGTCCATTTGTTCACAGTCATTTCCTTATTTTCCATCTTATGCCTTATTCTAGTTACTTTAATGATTATATTGTTAAAGTAATTGCACTCGCCGGACTTTATGTCTGACCCCCTTTGTTTCCACCTCTTTTCTTCCTTCCCACCACCCCCCCCCCCCCCTAGGTGCTTAGGGTGGGACTAATACTAGTGGAGCTTGATTGGATAGCGTTATCCCTTTCTTTTTGAAGTTGCTTGGATTGCTGAAGTAAAGTTCAACCTATCTTATTTATGGCTATTTTATGTTGGGGTTATGTCTTTTATTTTATGTACTAAGAACTTATTTGTCAAGATGGATAACAAGTGTATTTGGTTTTGTAGTTGGTTTTTGATGTGATGTAACCAAACTATTTCTCCGCTGCAATAAAAGTGGTTTTTATTTTCCAAATACCAATATATTTATCTGTCTTGTTTACTTTTCTGTTCTATACACAATAAACGCTCCACCAAAATTAAGGCATTCCCTTTGTGAGTGACTTTAATGGAGATAGGGTGTCACACGTATCATTTTAAAAATCATCCTTATGGTTGTATTCACACTCAATAGTCATGTGACCAATACATTTACAAGTAGAACGAATTCTAGGTTTCCAATTGTAAGAAAGTTTTACAAGGGTCAGTCTCCTAACCCTTTTAATTCAATAATGTCCAGAAGTTTAAAATCGCATTAAACTCAACTAAGGCTTTTGCGTATCGAAATCTTTGTAATCTCTCTGTACTAGCATCAAAGCAAACGAACTTTCCAATATGGCAAGTGAGCCAGTTTATTCCAAATAAGGTCCAAAGAAGCATAGGGATATTATAAAAATGTATCCAAACAGGAACTTTTCTAATTTATTTCAGTGAATTTCCCACCGTAGGATCCTATTGTGTGATTATGAACATCCTACCCATAATGAAAATAGGATCTGAATGCAGTATCTTATCTCCATCAAAATCATTAGAAAATTGAAAAAAAAAATTGCATTCCATGATACTTGGTAGTAAAATCACCTTGTAATTTCCAGAACTACTCAAGAAGATTGATGACAGAGAGATGCGATAGAGTACTGTCCAAGAAGTATCCTACCAGTTGATTGTTCCAGAATTTATGACCTTCATCTTGAACAACAGATGGAGGGGCTCATGTGGTGTACGGTCTCTGATGATATCAAAATGCATAGTTTTAAAGGTACCCGCGCTTGTTGGATGTGAATTAAAAAGCAAAGCATAATCAATTTTTTCTTTAGATCTAATATTTGAAGGTTGATTTGAAGTCGATCTAGCAGAAGCTTGCTTCGGAGGTTCAAACGACTCAGCAGCATGATTCAAATTAGACAAATGTGAAGCATGTTCCTCATCGGTATTGTCGTGAAAGGAGACATAGAAGGAGGGAGGAGGTGGAGGAGGAGGAGGCAATAGCTTGGAGCATGGAAGAGGAGGAAATAAGGCGAAATCGAAGGCTATGGTAGAAGAGGAAGATCGGGTCGCCATTAGTCACCATTTGATAGTGTCACCATTTTTCCTTGTCTAAAATCTTTTAGAAACCCAGATTCTATTTTTAGAGACTAACTATATAACTAATTTAACTAACGTCGGATTTACACAACACCAGAAAAGGGCTTTTCTAATAGTTATTACCATGACTAGAATCCTTTGTAACAGTTATAACCGTTACTACAACATACGTGACAAACAGTTGTCACAAGTATTGTAACGGTTATAAAGTGTGTATATTACAATAGTTATAACCGTTATAAAACTTCAATTTTATCACAATTATAACCGTTAGCACTTGAAAATTTGTAACACTTATAACCGTTATAATAATTTCATTTATAACACTTATTACTGTGACAAATATTAATTATGTAATAGTTATTACTGTTAGTACGTAAAACTATCTATTTTATCCAATAAATTTAACAATATATATAATTGTTACAAACTTGAATATTGTACCAGACCTATAGTAGGTAATTCCTTTAAACAAGTAACAATCATGATACACTAACTAATTTCATAAACCATATAAGAATAAGAATATACAACATATAATATAACAATATCCCAAGACAAATACAACATATCGCAATTTGTATCCAAAAGCAAATTCCATTTCAACAAACATCAAACGATCACAATTTAACATACAACCATTCATCATCCATAACAAGTATCAAATAACATCGAAATATAACAATTTAACATACATATTACCCCTACACTTCGAGTTTCATCGCTAGCTTCTGATATTTGTCCTGCTTTCAGTGCTTTAACCAAAACCTACAATGTTCAACAAATAAAATAATAGGAGTCAAGACATGAAAACAATGCATATTACCCATTCGAACAAATATTTTTATAACTCAAATATTCATAGCTAGAAACAAGCATAAAATAACACGATGACAAATTATACAGGATGAGGACATCAATAGTAAATGAACATCAAACATCACCAGTCTACAAGCAACCCACCCGTCAAATAACTGATATTCCTCAAAAGCTGCATGCTTTTTTTAACAAAATGAGTTGCATGCTTATTGAATCTTAAACATACAATGTACACAAGCTTCATGCAGCTCAGGAAACATACATACAAATGAGCAAAGTAAGGGCCTGTTCCATTTTCTGGAAATCGACAAACACTCAGTTTCGGAAAATCAAAACCTGTTTCAAGATCCTGAAATCTGAAATAGGTTTCATTTCCTGCTTCCGGTTTTGGGAAACCAAAACCTGCTTCAGGTTTCATCCTGCAACCTGAAACAGGTTTTGGTTTCTGTTTCAGGTTTCAGGTGACCGAAACCTGTTTCAGTTTCATCCAAAAACCTAAAACATGTTTTGGTTCCTGTTTTAGGTTTTAGGACACTGAAACCGAAAACCTCGCTTATTCCATTGGTTATAATATGTCAATGGTTGAGTTTATTAAAAAAAACTTTAGCATGTACACATTTTCAATCTTGTAAGCTTCTTATTATTACAGTAATTGGTATAGTGTTCAAAGCTTCGACGCAATTCCTATATTAAATACTAAATATTGAATAGAAGATTTTTCAGTGTGTGTACGAATAAATATCCAGACGATAAATTGAAGGAAGGGTAAATTAAATACTTTTAATTCGGTTAGCAACATTAAATAGATATCTTTCAGGTATACTTTCTACATTAAACTTATACCAAATAATTGATTTTCATTCTTCAAATAAAATAATAATAATAACTCTTCTTACCTATTTTTGATAGAGAAAAAATTGGTAGCTCAGTTCCTCTTCTTTTCCCTCACCAAAATTATTACAGTCATGAGCCTAGTTACATGTATTGCTCCAATTTACAATAAATTTCTGCATATGGTAGAGCTCCATATAAAATACATAACTTCAGCCTTTAGTTACGTGGAAAATCTCCAAAAACAAGAGTTGCACTGAATGATAGAAAAGAGACATGAACGGAAGAACTGAAGAAGCTGAAAGGAAGTCTCAAAGGTATTGACCAATGTAGTTGTTCGGCAAGAACAAGCGGCTGCTATGTTGGAAAAAATATATAATATTTTGAACTCGAAAACCAAATCCAGTGCATTTAAAATATGTTCAGGTATCCTCAGGACGCATGTTTATTGGAGCATATTCAAGAAAGAGGTGTAAAAATGCATTATGTTATAAGGGATTTGGCATTATGGATAGCCTCTGATTATGGAAAAAGCGAAAAACAAAAAACAAATGGATGCTTAAAGCTAAAAAATCTGACAAAGCTCAAATATTTGAAAACAATAAAATTTCCTGTCAAAATTGTCTGCAGGTGTGGTACAACTGGAAAGGAATGCTTAGAAAAATCTTATTAAAACATAAAGAAAGTAAATATATCTAAAATATTGGTTTATCAATAAAACAGCAAGCTTCCAATGTAAAGAATTAGATTATAATCTTATATAGTATATTTTATTGTAGATTCACAGCAAATAAATGTATTAATCTTCGTTGCTCGCCTGAGATCAGAATAGCTAATATTAGAATGTCAATAAACAGTTAAACACTAACTTATATTCCTACTCAATAAGATAGATTTGCTAGACAAATAGGGAATTTTCAATAAAAGACATTTTGTAAATTGGAGTTAGTGGTAATAAATGATGCGACCCAAGACCTTTAGCAACTTACCCCGAAATGGACTATTAATAAATATTTAAAGGTATAACATGGAGGAATATGACAATAAATAACTTTTAAGATAACTATTTTTCTTTTCATCTAGTAGCATGGTATTGTAGTTGACTTGATTATGTGAATTGGTGAACATTTTGAATACGTCAATACTAAATGAAGATATTGAATTTATTATGCTATAAAATTCATAATATCTTAGTATGTACAATTCTTCAACATATAATTATTAAATGGTATAATGTTCCATGTTTGTTTAAGGAAGTTCTCACATATCATTGGAGCTAGTGGTTTAGTGTACCATATTTCAACAATATATGCTAATAATATTTTTATATGAATGTTTTATAACTTTTTCATGGCCTGCAAAGGAAATAAAATGTTTAGTATCTTCAACTTGTTGTAATTTTTTGTTCCAAACTTACAAACGTGAAAGTATGGCTATTTAATAAGTACACAAAATTATGCAAGCAAACTCCCTTATTATACGTGCTATAAAATTAAATTCACAGCAGGGCCAATCATTCAAAGTTTAAGACTAAATAAATGTAGTGATTTTCTCTAGGTGGTATAATGAGACTCTTTAATTTTTGGAAAGAAGAAATCTTGTGCCGATTATATGATCTCCCAAAATTACAAATGTGATAAGCTACAATCATTCAATAATTTGAGTCATCTTATCAATTAATTAATGGACTTGAATTGGTAGCTAACAATACAAAAACATGTATAGAATTCAAGAATGCAACTTAATAAGGAAACCAACAATATATTGAAAATACTAATGACAGAAAGGTGATCTGTTAATCCTATTCAAATATAAATATAAATTCCTGATAGGCTGGTTTTTTTGTGAAACAGTAGTTTTAGGAATTATATTATATGTTCAGGGATAGTAATCAAGATGGTGCTTCCTCATTATTATAACATTAACTGATTATAAAACAAAAAACGAACAACATGTGAGCGCAACTCAAAGGGAATATGTTTCTGCACCTTATTAATGCCATTATTAAGGTGTATCTTTTCCAAGTATCTATGCTAAACTTACGTTGAACCTTAACATAAATGAGTTGTTAAATACATTCAAAAATATGTTTGCAGTTTCACATGTATTCCTTTGCATTATGTATAGATTCAGAGTGTGCTGCACTTGTAACCCAGAAGACATATAACGACATCAAACTTAATGTAACTTTATAATTTGAAATTTGAGACTAACTGTAATATCTGATTGATTTATAGGTGATGCCCCTCACTAAACAATGCCAAGGTAAAAGCTTGAAGTTGTCCTATTATTACAACAGATTCAAGCAAGCATGGGAGATTGCAAAAGATGAAGCTGCTTAATGCAAAGCAACGAAATATGTCATCAAGATTCTGTCTAGATTAAAGAAATCTGCCTTATTCTCGGATGCGACTAAAATACGTAACCTTGCAATTTTTTATTAATCATTTTTATTCATCTATGAATCAATAAAAGTTGGATATCTTCTGGCTGCAACTAAACGTATTATCTAGAAGATTAAAAGATGAAATGAAAACAAACATTTGCACTTCAATAAAAACACAATTTGTATATTTGTATAAAGTGCACCATTATAAAATTTCAAAAAGACCGCAAAATCCATCTTAAAACTGGAAATATAACTTAAAGATGCATCGTCCATGCAGACAAGGGTGAAGTACAAAAAAATAGAAAATTAAAGTTTTAGAAAGTGCTTATCAATGCTCTTTATGATATTATTTGGAAATGTTGGAACTGTCGCACATCGGGAATTTGGAAAATAATTCTTGTATAACTATTAAGAGTTCACCCTTCACATAACCAATTGGTTTTGTGATAATTTGGGGTTCTCTAACATGGTATCAGAGCACTGATCCAGAAACTCTTCTTCATGATCTGCCCCACGTCACCCAAAAGATCCACGTGTTAGGCTAAAGATACGCCACATGTGCGGGGGCGTGTTGGAATTGTCCCACATCGGGGAATTTGTAAAATAATTCCTGTATAACTATTAAGAGTTCACCCTTCACATAACCAATTGGTTTTGTGATGATTTGGGGTTCTCTAACAGGAAAATATAAAAAATGTGTATAAAAAGTTATATAAATTAATCTTTCATGCTATGTTATAACATTTAAATGAAGCTTCTTGGAAGTTGCATATACTCTGCAATTTCAAAAAGCAGAATTCCTAAAGCACTCGTAAACTATGGAAAATACACATTATATGAAGTTTGCAAAACTAATTACAAAGTTAGATATCTTCTGGCTGTAGCTGAACATATTATCCAGAAAATTAAAAGATGAAATGAAAGCAAACATTTTCACATCAATATAAACACACTTTGCATATTTGTATAAAGTGCACCATTAAATATTTCAACAAGACAGTAAAAACCATCTTAAAACAGGAAATATAACTTAAAGATGCGTAGTCCATGCATAGAAAGTGCTTATCAATGCTCTTTATGATATTATTTGGAAAATATAATAAATGTCTATAAAAAGTTATATAAATTAATCTTGCATGCTATGTTACAACATATAAATGAAACTTCTTGGAAGTTGCATATACTCCGCAATTTCCAAAAGAAGAATTCCTAAAGCACTTGTAAACTATGGAAAATATACATTAAATGAAGTTTGCAAAACTAACTACAAAGTAAATAAATCAATCAAAAACCTTTAGCATAAATGTGAAATATAACTCATTTTGAACATTTTTTTTATAAATGGAGCTCTTCTTTACATTTCAAACAAATGAAAAAGAAAAGCATAAGATAGTATTATTTTTAGAAAATAAAGATTGATTTTCTTTATATAAACACTTAGTATGTCCTTTATTTTATATACTATCGACTTCACATGATATAGGAAAATTGAAGGCATGTTGATAATAAAGAATATAAAATGCAAATGGCCCTTTTTAATATCAACAATCAAAGAAATGACTATAAATCATTTGACCTTCATTTGATCTTCCTATTTGACCAAAATATCTTTGGGTTCTAGTTCGGAATATTTTCACAACTGCGACATTTCTTTGTCATCCAGAATTGAAAGGTAATTTGCATCTTGTAGTGTATAATGAAAACTGGACACCAGACCCTAATGAAATCCTAGACTAAAATGAAATCACTAGATAAAATCTGCAATAAAAGCAACCAAATTTAATTTTTAAATAAGATAAAGAAAAAATCTTAGATATTAAGGTGTTTGTTCAGATTCCATACTTAGAAAATGAATGCAAGTAAAAAAAAAAGAAAAAATTGGGTTACACAACAACAATTATTTGTTCTCACATTTTTTCATCCAAAATATATTATGAAACTTTCTAGGACAACATGACTTTCACTCATTTCAAAATAAATTTCTTGTTCTTTCATTTTTACTAGCATAAAATATGTCCGGTTATAGTTTTGCTATTATCAGGTGTATAAGCATGTTTGGTTATAGCTTTGGTATTATCAGGTTATCCCAAAAAGGGTAAGGACGAAAGGGGCATGTGTGTTTCTAAACCATAAGATTTATGATAAACTAAATAAATAAAATAACCATTAGCCCAATCCCACGCTATAAACATAGACTTTGATTCCGTAACCAGTGAAAAGGTTCGACTTTATTCAGATTTTGTGACAAGAAGAATATATCAAAAAATATTCACAAACCATTATGATAAGTCTTTATTTGATAAGTCCACATATTGTCTAAATTATTATCTTCATAAATACAACTTTTAATATGTCATACTATCAATTCAAGTTGTTCATTTTCAAAGTGAATTTAAAAATAAAAATAAAATACAAAAAGGAAACATAGGTTAGTATGGACATAGATAGTATTGAAAAATAGGAAAATGTTTTGAATTGTATAACACGTTTCCAGATTTCCTTTTTGAAAAAAAAAATTAAAATAAAAGAAACATCTAACATGTTAACCAAGTGTGTTTTGTAGAATTTCATACTACCTCAAAAAAATTGGTATACAAAAACTTCAAATTAAAATAAGATCAAACATTCCCTAATTTTAAGTTCTATTGATTAATTAAAAATGTTAAAGATTTTTCCCTTTGTTCTTCAAACCCTAAATCAGGCGGCCGTAGAATGAAGGTTGTTATTGCATATATGCTTGTTGTATTGGGCTGAAACGCCTCCCCAATGGTTGCTAATTATCAAGGATACTTTGGGATCAGTTGGATCTGTTTCGGGCGAAGAAAGGATTGAGTTCCTTTTATCAGAGGTAAAAGGGAAAGACATAACCGAGTTGACTGCTTTTGGAAGGGGAAAGTTGGCATCGGTTCCGTCAGGCGGTGGTGGTGGTGCCATTGTTGTCTCTGCACCGGCTGCTGGTGGCGCTGCTGCACCCGCAGTGTAACACCCCGAATTTCAATTAACACTAATAGTTAGTAATTAAAGTATAATTAATCTCAGATGGGAGAACCAGGGGAAACGGGCTGCGTCATTGCGTTCGTCTCGGAAAAATACGCGAAATAGAGTCCGAGTTTTCGAGAATCGGAGTCCGTATGGCCCGGTTATGGCCCAAAGAAGTTTTCAGAAAATTTAAATTTAAAAACAGATTTAAAATTCAGCTCTAAAATAAGTTTGGAGCCAAAAGAGGAAAGGGGGGAAAAATTCCCGCCTAGCCCGTGTCGACAGGCATGTCGACAGGGGTGTCGACAGGGGTGTCGACAGCCCTGTCGACAGGGGTGTCGACACAGGGTGTCGGACTTGTTGATCTGGGTGCACCAGGTCTGGTCTTGGCTGAGTCTAGGGCCATGTTCTAGAGAGTTCCGAAATCTAAGGGTCCTAATCTAATCTAGGGTTAATCTAAGGGCCTAAAACACTCACCTAATCTATAAATAAGACCCTAACCTAGCCCTAAATCATCATTAATCTATCATACAACTAAACTATGGCAAAATTCAAGCTCTCATGGCCTCCACTAATTTATGAAGAGGGTTGCAAGCTAATCACTCTCTAATCAACTTCTAATCCCTTCTAAGCATCTTAATCTTCTTCATTTGGTGTGCAAAATTGCTAGTAGTGAGTTTCTATCACTTTGATGATCTTTTGTTAAACTAAGTAGATGAGATGTGATGAGATTTATGGTTTTGTATGTGGATTAATGAGGCTTGAGTCATATGATATGATGCTAACATTAATCCTATGTTTATGCATGTTGAGTATGTAAGTTTATGCAAGTTTAATATGATGGATGTTATGTTTGCATGATGCTAAATATGCAAGTTGTGGGCTATGTAATCATATGCATGTTATGCAAGTTCATGGTGATATGCTATGCAAGTTACATGTAGGTTAATATGCAAGATTTGCTATGCAAGTTACATGTTTGTTAATATGCAAGTTACATGTATGTTAATATGCAAAATATGCTATGCAAGTTACATGTTTGTTAATATGCAAGTTACATGTTTGTTAATATGCAAGTTACATGTTTGTTAATATGCAAGTTCATGATGACACATTATGCAAGTTTATGAGTTAATATGCAAGTATGTTATGCAAGTGAATATGTAAGTTATGTGACATATTATATGCAAGTTATGTGAAATGTTATATAAGATTATATGCAAGTTATGTGACATGTTATGCAAGTTCATATGCAAGTTATGTGTTTGTTAATATGCAAGATAGCACCTTTGAAACATGTTCATTCATATGCAAGTTGACACCTTTTATATGTGTTATGTCATGAGAACGAAATTACGTGGGAACGATGGGGTTAATTAAATGCATAAGTTAATAAGATTGTGTGAAATTAATATAATTATGCATATCATAAAATAAATGAACATAGTATGGGAATTTGCCTATTTAGTTAGGTGTACCCATACTATGTGTTGGGAATTTACCTATTTAGTTAGGTCTACCCCATGGGAATTTATCTATTGAGTTAGGTCTACCCATGTTAAGAAAAACTTGACTAATTAGGGATAATTAATATAAAATTATGAGGGTGATTAATTAGTTGTAATTAATTGACTAAGACACGAGGTTGGACTCAGTTGTAGCGTAAAACTGCCCGGACCCAACCGGCTTAACCAGTTGCTACAAATGTTAGCCCAATGTGAGAGGTCTTAGGCACAAACTAAATACGTGATTAATGTAAAGACACGAGGTTAGACTCGGTTATGACATAAGGCTGCCCGGACCCAACCGGCTTAACCAGCGGTCATAAAAGACAGTCTAATGTGAGAGGTCTTTTGTAATGACCCGGATATTCCATCGGTTAGATTTAAATATTTAATACGGTTTTAAATATTAAATTGGTAAATTAAAGAATATCTATATTAGAGTTATCGATTTGATAATCAATTTCGACTTAAAATCGAATATATTAAATTATCAAAATAAGGAATTAACGAATAATTTAATTCAAAGTCAAAACTGAATTTGAAACAGTTCAGATAATTAATTCAAAACTCCTGTTTGAAGTAGAATAATAATATTAAATTATTATCGAAGAATTTAAATGGTTTGAAATTTAAATTAAATCAATTTAAATTAACATCTTCCACAGACAATCAAATTTGACTTCATAGCTCATCCCAGTGTGTCCGGAATAGGGGTATTACCCTAGAATTTGATAGTTGTTGGGTTCAGAAATGAGTTCGGCATCATGGGTATTTAATTTAAGGGATACTGGTTTAAATATAAAATAAAAATAAAACTCCAATTCATTTTCTTCCACAAGTAATACAATCAGATGTGCTCCTTATTTCCTCCACAAAATATTAGCCTCGTTGTTCCTATCTAAACCGAAAGAGCAAAATCGCATGGTTTTCTTCTGCTCCATATGTTCACTCTATAAAATCGAGCTCAACCTTCCTTCTAAATGGAAAATCAAAACCGAATCCTCCTCAATTAAAAATCTCGTGTTCAACTTAATCGAGTTCCTCTTAAAAGTCGTTCCTCTTAGTCGAGTTCAACTGGAGTTCGAATCCATCAGTAGTTGGCTTAGGGACTCGACGCGCGATGAGATGATGAAGGCCAGAGATTCAACTGGCGATACAAGCAGACTCAGTGGTGCGATTTGAGTTGAGGTGTTCAAACTCGAACAGTCAATTGGGGGTTCGACATAACCTAGGATTGGATCTGATTAACGACGCATGGTGGAATTAAAGGACGAGATTGTGAACGATGTAAGGTGGATGTCGCGATGGATATTCAAAGTTGCGGGAGGGTTTTCCTTTGGGAAAAACGATGGCACAGTAATTCGATCATGTTGAGATGGGTTGAGTTTTCAAATCCTGGAATCCAGCTGAAGTAGCGATCTGTGCAAGGGGTGATGATATAGAAGTGGTGGATTTCTTGATATTTCGAAATAGAGAAGAGAAAGTAGAAGGTAATTTGTTTAGGTTAATTTCAGTAATTAGGGTTCTTGATGGTAATTAAATTAACCGAATTGTTTATTTACATTCATACACTCAGAATTTGTAGAATCAAAACTTATGAAATACATAGACTAGTTTAATAATATTTGTTAAGTTAAATTTAATTTAGTAACCGTTAAAAGAAAAAAAAAATATAGGAAAGTTATTTATTCGTTTAAATAAATAAATGTTTAATTAGTAAATTTAAATAAATCGTAGGTGCGAATTCAGTTAAGAAGATTCGTAGCCGATGATATGGGAAATAAAACAGGATATTGGACAACTGCAGTTGCGGTGAGTAAACCTCACTCACCATTTAATTAGAATTATTTTTAGTGTTAAAAATAATTGTCTATGCTTATTTGAATATTGTTTGGTTGATTTAAAATATATATTAGTTATTTAGGACTATTATATATATATTGGGTTGATGATTGGTTGGATTCCCGCAGTTTCATTAGCGGATGCCCGCAGTTTCATAGCGGATGATTACCCTATACGCCCCACGCTATGATTAGTGGATGACCTTCTATACCGCGATATCCTGCCTCGAAGCAGGATGGGTATTACTATGTTGACTAACATCTGTGGATGCAGGAAAACAGGTTGGAGGAATCCAACTGGATTCCTCAAAAATATATTATCTGTTGTTGTTTGTTTGATTTCATATATATTCATATATGATGTGTTAAAAATCAAATGATTGAAAATTGGTTGATTTGATTGTTTAAATATCCATGGGGCTTGAATATTGATTCATGAAAATATGGGAAAGGGTATTTGATATTTAAAAAGGAAATTCTATTTTTATAAATAGAATTTGAATTTTAAATAAAACTATAGAAAATATTAACTTGTTTTGAAGGTATATAAAACAAGTAATCGAATTTATAAACTTTGTTTATAAATGAAAATATGGGATTTGAATTGAATTTATAAACGTTGTTTATAAATGGAAATATGGGATTTGAATTGAATTTATAAACGTTGTTTATAAATAATACAGAATTCAAATAGACTTTGAATATAGAATTTGAATACAGAATTCAAATAGACTTTGAATATAGAATTTGAATACAGAATTCAAATAGACTTTGAATATATAATTTGAATACAGAATTCAAATAGACTTTGAATATAGAATTTGAATACAGAATTCAAATAGACTTTGAATATAGAATTTGAATACAGAATTCAAATAGACTTTGAATATAGAATTTGAATACAGAATTCAAATAGACTTTGAATATAGAATTTGAATACAGAATTCAAATAGACTTTGAATATAGAATTTGAATACATAATTCAAATAGACTTTGAATATAGAATTTGAACAACAGAATTCAAATGGACTTTAAACAATAGAATTTGAATAAAGAATTCAAATTGACTTTAAACTATAGAATTTGAATATAGAATTCAAATGGAGTTTAACTATAGAATTTGACTATAGTATTTCAAATGGAATTTGAATATAGAAATTCAAATGAGATCTATAATAAATAGATTTGGATAAATAGAAGTGGATTAGACTAAGAAGTTAATTAACAGATTTAATTAACAAATTGAGTTAAAACGATTGGTATAGTTAAAATAGATTGGACAGGTATAGACATACAGGAGACAGGTATGGAATAAAGTATAGAAGTGAAATAAATAGAATGCCCGACAAAAAGGTACGTATTTAATTTCCATATGAGATTTTATGCGCCGTATCGGCAAGCCGCTTGGCTTTTTCTTTTTCTTTTTGAGATAAGAAGGACCGGGAAAGCTATTTGAAATTTCCCGATGCTCCCGGTACAAAGGAGGTTATGGCGAATTTTTCCGGGAATTTAAGGAGATAGAATATTTTTAAGATAATTTGATAGTTAGAAATCAACGTATCAAAATATATAGAAGTCGATAAGAAAACGAATTTAGAAATATAATAGTATAATCAAAAAGGAAGTATAAGAATAAAATCTAGTAAGAATAGACAGAGAAAGTGTATATGTGTTTAAAAGTAAAGAAGTAGTTGTATGGTATTGATTGTTCGAGTAAGTAGTCTTGTCTGTTTTGACGTTAAATGTTATTCAGTCAAGGTCTGAGAGGTAATTATACCCCAACTTGGTTGATTTCATGATATACCAATAAGTAGCAAGATTCAGGCTCGAAGATCAATGTGGAATAAGAATTAGTTAAATACTGTATTTGGGTTGTCGTAACGATGTTTTACACAACATCTGTTTTGACCCAAATATGTGCAAAGCTTGGAAATAGAATAATGAATATTTCCTAGTATAGAAAATAAAGGAAGGCGATATATGGAAATGTTTTCCAAAGAACGTATAAGGCCAATATGGTTATTGAAAATATTTGGTTAACAAATATTGATAAAGAAATAGAAAAGAGTTCAGTGATTGTTGGATGTTTGGTTGAACACTTGTTTTATTCGATAGTTAAATCATCGACTATCGAAACACTTGTTTTTATTCGATAGTTAAATCACAGACTATCGAAGTTTTGACCATCGTTGTCAATATGGAGAGACCGGTTGGATTATTATCCGAAGAACCACTCCATATCGGCAGTAGCGTGCGAATCAGATTATATAAAGATAATCGAAGACGGAGTAGAGTGCAAGGACTTTTTCTATTTATAGAAATAGTACCTTCGGTTAATCCTGTTCCTGGGTGACTTGTATGGATGAATGTTTGACAGAGTATTTCCAGAAAGGTCACGTACATTGATTTCTTCAACTGTACCAAGAGTGGAAGCGGAGAAGGAAACTTCTTTTAGCTAACACGTAATGTACTGTTGAGGACGTCAATCGGTGATTTGATGGATTTGACGATGTGACATTCGAAGTGAATCTGGTGTGATGATAAAGCGTAGCTTCTAGCCTCATCAACCGGTAAATGACAGAAATCGGGCAAGCAGCATGGCTATGTAGGTCGCACCTATTAGGGTGTATAATCACCTGATCTAGAGTTTCATTTACTTCTAAAAATCTATTGTCGATGCTGACCCATTCGGGAAACGGTTGCTGATCCCAATCGTTGGTGATATACATTCGATACACTCAAGCGAAATGAGTGGTCGGTCATGTGTGGCTGAGTTGCAAGATGTTCTTGTTGAACTCGGTGTATTCTCCTCTAGAGATATACCAGCGGAAGGTGATTCCATACCTTGTCATAGTTGGAAAACCAAATACCCAATACGTGCTTGCGGTTTTGATTGTATATTATATATGTGGAACGTGAGATGCAAGCGTCCCACTAGATTGTTATCTACTTGATTTAGACATTATTATAATATCAAAAGAGTTTTGATATAAAGATAAATCAAGTGTTTGGATTCTCATAAGGGAAAACCCGTTCCGTGTTATACGGCGTGGTCTTATGAGATATCATTTAGTTTTTCTGAAACTGTTTTAAACCGTTTACTCATACCAGTCCCATGACTGACCCGGAGTTTACTTTGTTGTTTTCCCTAAACTCTTGGGTGCCTAAATTTGTACGGGCAGTCAAGTAGTTCAGGATTTTTCAGATATATCTAAAGGAGCTTGGAGCAGGAGGCTTCAGCGTTATCCAGTTATAGTTGTTCTGTTGTGTTGTAAGTGTTGTACTCTGATAAGTTTATGTTATACAGTTGAAATTTTGTATTTCAAAAGATGTGATATATTATATTTTGTTCCGCTGCGATGTGAGATTCTGTGTTGTTATTTCTGTTCTTCTTCTACCTCTTTCTTCTAAAAAAAAAATGTCTCGTATTTTCGTGATATTTGGGTTGGACGTATGATGCATATAGTCAACTCCGATGTTATGGAAATGCGGGTCACTACAGTTGGTATCAGAGCTTAGGTTGAGCGAATACCTAGGCTGTGTGGAAATGTGCTCATTAGAGATAGGATCAGTAGTATCCTAGAATGAGTTGAGTGTATATATATATATATATATATATATATATATACGAGAGAGCGTACTTGTTATTTGATATAAAAACTGTTTTATATTGTGTTGACTAGTCTGTTGAGTGAATTATGAATTTTGGTCGGATCGTGGGACGCCACGATGTCGATAGGAGTTTATAAACACTTGAACAGAAGATTGGACACGATATTGTTTTTAAATAGCTGAGTTGATTGTTAGGATTATAATCAAATTAGATTATAAAAATAGAAATAGTTATATATATAACCAATGGAATTTGTATAGGAAATCAAATATACAAATGAGATAAATTGAAATTGAATTCCAACCAGAATTCAGAATTTATAATCCTGGGAGTTTGGGAAAATATTTTTTCAAAATGAATGTCAAGTAATATAGTACTGAGCTCATTCAGTGGCTGGAAAATAATTCTGATGATGGTCGCAACATCATCAGTGTTCATTTTCGAGTTTCTAAGTGATGAATTGCTGCCTTAGAAAAGTTTTGATGGAAATTTGTTTGAAAGGAAAACTAGTTTTTGAAAATTCAAATGGTTTGAATTTGAGATAGATATAAATTTATGTATATATTTATATTACTTCAGAGGAATTTTGAAAAGGGAATTGGAATATAGATTTCAAATAGAAGTAAAATAAAGGAATTTGAATATATATATAATTCAAATAGAAGTGAAATAGAAATTGTATAAGAAAAATTGAAATGGAATTTGAATTCAATGGAATTCAAATGGATTTGAATAAAGAAAAGTCAAATGGAGATTTGAATATTAGAATCCAAATGGAAAATGGTTAAATAGAATTCAAAGAAAACAAAAGGAGTTGAAATAGAATTTAAATTCAAAGGAATTTAAATAGAAATCGAATAAAGGATTTCAAATGAAATTTGAATAAGGGATTTGAAATAGGTTTTGAATGAAGGATTTCAAATAGAAATTGAAGATAAGGAATTCAAATGAATTTGAATAGAAGAAAATTCAAATAGAAATTGAATAGAAGGAAATTCAAATATAGAGTTTGAATAAAGAAATTCAATGGAATTTGAATATTGTAAATATAGGATTTGAATAAAGAAGTGAAATAGATCGGGAATATTATGTTAAAATGGAAAAAAATGGATTTGATATATATTGAAATATATCAAAATGGAGTTGAATTTATTATAAACAAAGTTAAACGTTTATATTTATAAATATAATTAAAACGAGCTCGCCGTAGCGCGGCAGTTCGTAAATTGGCGATTCGAACTTCAATTTAGTATACAGAACTCAATTGAAGTCGGAATTCTTTAAAACAAGAATCGTCGGGACCGGTTGAACAATAGTTTTCTAATAAAAGAGAAAAATCTGGATTTCGTCGTATAGATTTTGAGTTATGTCAAAATCAAATTTTTAGAAAAACAGCGCCAGAACCATTATAAAACCACAATGGTTTATATATATAAGTAAAAGGATTTTTAAAGTAAATAAAATCCGAATGGCCATGAGGAAAATATAGACTTGAGTTATAAAATAAATATGAACTCCAGTGAAGTTAGTGAAATGATTTTTAAGACAAAAATCATATTTTAATGGTTAAATAGAATTAACTAAATTGAAAAATAATTAGTTAAAGGAAATTTGAATCGAAATTGGGGTTTTTGGATAAGTGAAAGAGATTGAAAATTTATATTCGAAATCGAATATATAACTCGAGTTGAAAATATAATTAGATTAGTCTATAAGCGAGTTGACATATATTTGAACAAGTTATATTCAAATAAAAAGGGTGAAATATGCAAAACGGTTAATTAGCAACTAGTTAATGGGAATTTGAATGATTGAAATTAAATTTAACTTAAGTAAGTTAATTGGATCGAAATGAATAAATTGAGTAAAATCAATGTGAATATGAATTGGGTGTGAATAAAGGAAAAATATTTGTAACACAAATACAAAGGATGTTATGTGTAAACAAATAGAAGGGGGAATATTTGTAAAACATTTACAAATAGATTCAATGGAAATATTTATTTATAGAAAATAAATAGAATGTTATAAACGAGATATTTATTTGTTAAATAAATAGAATTTAATCAAAGGGATATTCAGAAGATGAATAGAAAATGGAAATCTGTTTTTAACAGATAAATAGAAAAGATTAATTTATAAATAACAGTTTATAAATTAAATTAAATATTTATCATTCGATAAATGGAATATATAAGTCTGAGCTTATATAGAGAAGAGATATTGGTTTTTAACACCGATAGTTTAAAATAGAAAGGGTACACAACACTTGTATAAGTGAAGTAACGTTATTAAAGAGAACATTTATAAAGTGAAGAACCGTTACTAAAAGTAAATCTTTATAAATGAATAAACGTTATCCAATAGGAGTTATTCGAATAGGAGAAGTCGATTAGAGATAGAAATAATCGATTAGAGTAAGAATTAACCATTTAGAGTTAATCAGTTAGGGTTAATCCGTAGAGTTAATCGAATATTTGTTATTCAAGTAAAGAGTTAACCAGATAAAGTTAATTGGACATAAATACATAATTAATCGAGTTAAAATTTAATTGAATGTTAGTTACTTAATTAAAATTGATCGAATATAGTTATTGAAATAGAGTTAGTCAAGCAAAGTTACTCAGGATAAGTTACCATTTCATATGACTGCTAGCGTAATTCGCAGAGCTGCAGATAGCTTAGGGCGATCGGATGTTTCCTGGGGGAATCAGGCGTAACCATTGTGATCACTGCGATCTAGAGTCAAGCGAATGGAGTTAATCGAATATAGTTTATTCGAAAGGAATTATCGAATTTGGTTATTCAGAAAGAGTTATCGATTTGTTTAATCGAAGTGAGTTGTAGAATATTGGTTATTCGAAGGAGTTGTCGAATTTAGTTATTCGATGGAGTTAATCGATAAGAGTTAAATCCAATAGAGTTAATTGATAAGAGTAAATTGATAGAGTAAATCGAATATAATTTATTCGAAGAAAGGTTTTCGAATCTAGTTATTCGAAAGAGAGATTACCGAATATGGTTATTCGGAGGGAGGAGTTATCGAATAAGGATTTATTCGAAAGAGAGTTACGTAAGAAAGTTTGAAATGTTGAGTATCAACATAAATAAGTTTTGGAAAGATAAAGGGGTTTGTAGCACTTTTTCTACCTTAGCAATTTCGAGGACGAAATTATTTTAAGTGGGGAAGAATGTAATGACCCGGATATTCCATCGGTTAGATTTAAATATTTAATACGGTTTTAAATATTAAATTGGTAAATTAAAGAATATCTATATTAGAGTTATCGATTTGATAATCAATTTCGACTTAAAATCGAATATATTAAATTATCAAAATAAGGAATTAACGAATAATTTAATTCAAAGTCAAAACTGAATTTGAAACAGTTCAGATAATTAATTCAAAACTCCTGTTTGAAGTAGAATAATAATATTAAATTATTATCGAAGAATTTAAATGGTTTGAAATTTAAATTAAATCAATTTAAATTAACATCTTCCACAGACAATCAAATTTGACTTCATAGCTCATCCCAGTGTGTCCGGAATAGGGGTATTACCCTAGAATTTGATAGTTGTTGGGTTCAGAAATGAGTTCGGCATCATGGGTATTTAATTTAAGGGATACTGGTTTAAATATAAAATAAAAATAAAACTCCAATTCATTTTCTTCCACAAGTAATACAATCAGATGTGCTCCTTATTTCCTCCACAAAATATTAGCCTCGTTGTTCCTATCTAAACCGAAAGAGCAAAATCGCATGGTTTTCTTCTGCTCCATATGTTCACTCTATAAAATCGAGCTCAACCTTCCTTCTAAATGGAAAATCAAAACCGAATCCTCCTCAATTAAAAATCTCGTGTTCAACTTAATCGAGTTCCTCTTAAAAGTCGTTCCTCTTAGTCGAGTTCAAGTGGAGTTCGAATCCATCAGTAGTTGGCTTAGGGACTCGACGCGCGATGAGATGATGAAGGCCAGAGATTCAACTGGCGATACAAGCAGACTCAGTGGTGCGATTTGAGTTGAGGTGTTCAAACTCGAACAGTCAATTGGGGGTTCGACATAACCTAGGATTGGATCTGATTAACGACGCATGGTGGAATTAAAGGACGAGATTGTGAACGATGTAAGGTGGATGTCGCGATGGATATTCAAAGTTGCGGGAGGGTTTTCCTTTGGGAAAAACGATGGCACAGTAATTCGATCATGTTGAGATGGGTTGAGTTTTCAAATCCTGGAATCCAGCTGAAGTAGCGATCTGTGCAAGGGGTGATGATATAGAAGTGGTGGATTTCTTGATATTTCGAAATAGAGAAGAGAAAGTAGAAGGTAATTTGTTTAGGTTAATTTCAGTAATTAGGGTTCTTGATGGTAATTAAATTAACCGAATTGTTTATTTACATTCATACACTCAGAATTTGTAGAATCAAAACTTATGAAATACATAGACTAGTTTAATAATATTTGTTAAGTTAAATTTAATTTAGTAACCGTTAAAAGAAAAAAAAAATATAGGAAAGTTATTTATTCGTTTAAATAAATAAATGTTTAATTAGTAAATTTAAATAAATCGTAGGTGCGAATTCAGTTAAGAAGATTCGTAGCCGATGATATGGGAAATAAAACAGGATATTGGACAACTGCAGTTGCGGTGAGTAAACCTCACTCACCATTTAATTAGAATTATTTTTAGTGTTAAAAATAATTGTCTATGCTTATTTGAATATTGTTTGGTTGATTTAAAATATATATTAGTTATTTAGGACTATTATATATATATTGGGTTGATGATTGGTTGGATTCCCGCAGTTTCATTAGCGGATGCCCGCAGTTTCATAGCGGATGATTACCCTATACGCCCCACGCTATGATTAGTGGATGACCTTCTATACCGCGATATCCTGCCTCGAAGCAGGATGGGTATTACTATGTTGACTAACATCTGTGGATGCAGGAAAACAGGTTGGAGGAATCCAACTGGATTCCTCAAAAATATATTATCTGTTGTTGTTTGTTTGATTTCATATATATTCATATATGATGTGTTAAAAATCAAATGATTGAAAATTGGTTGATTTGATTGTTTAAATATCCATGGGGCTTGAATATTGATTCATGAAAATATGGGAAAGGGTATTTGATATTTAAAAAGGAAATTCTATTTTTATAAATAGAATTTGAATTTTAAATAAAACTATAGAAAATATTAACTTGTTTTGAAGGTATATAAAACAAGTAATCGAATTTATAAACTTTGTTTATAAATGAAAATATGGGATTTGAATTGAATTTATAAACGTTGTTTATAAATGGAAATATGGGATTTGAATTGAATTTATAAACGTTGTTTATAAATAATACAGAATTCAAATAGACTTTGAATATAGAATTTGAATACAGAATTCAAATAGACTTTGAATATAGAATTTGAATACAGAATTCAAATAGACTTTGAATATATAATTTGAATACAGAATTCAAATAGACTTTGAATATAGAATTTGAATACAGAATTCAAATAGACTTTGAATATAGAATTTGAATACAGAATTCAAAATAGACTTTGAATATAGAATTTGAATACAGAATTCAAATAGACTTTGAATATAGAATTTGAATACAGAATTCAAATAGACTTTGAATACAGAATTTGAATACAGAATTCAAATAGACTTTGAATATAGAATTTGAACAACAGAATTCAAATGGACTTTAAACAATAGAATTTGAATATAGAATTCAAATTGACTTTAAACTATAGAATTTGAATATAGAATTCAAATGGAGTTTAACTATAGAATTTGACTATAGTATTTCAAATGGAATTTGAATATAGAAATTCAAATGAGATCTATAATAAATAGATTTGGATAAATAGAAGTGGATTAGACTAAGAAGTTAATTAACAGATTTAATTAACAAATTGAGTTAAAACGATTGGTATAGTTAAAATAGATTGGACAGGTATAGACATACAGGAGACAGGTATGGAATAAAGTATAGAAGTGAAATAAATAGAATGCCCGACAAAAAGGTACGTATTTAATTTCCATATGAGATTTTATGCGCCGTATCAGCAAGCCGCTTGGCTTTTTCTTTTTCTTTTTGAGATAAGAAGGACCGGGAAAGCTATTTGAAATTTCCCGATGCTCCCGGTACAAAGGAGGTTATGGCGAATTTTTCCGGGAATTTAAGGAGATAGAATATTTTTAAGATAATTTGATAGTTAGAAATCAACGTATCAAAATATATAGAAGTCGATAAGAAAACGAATTTAGAAATATAATAGTATAATCAAAAAGGAAGTATAAGAATAAAATCTAGTAAGAATAGACAGAGAAAGTGTATATGTGTTTAAAAGTAAAGAAGTAGTTGTATGGTATTGATTGTTCGAGTAAGTAGTCTTGTCTGTTTTGACGTTAAATGTTATTCAGTCAAGGTCTGAGAGGTAATTATACCCCAACTTGGTTGATTTCATGATATACCGATAAGTAGCAAGATTCAGGCTCGAAGATCAATGTGGAATAAGAATTAGTTAAATACTGTATTTGGGTTGTCGTAACGATGTTTTACACAACATCTGTTTTGACCCAAATATGTGCAAAGCTTGGAAATAGAATAATGAATATTTCCTAGTATAGAAAATAAAGGAAGGCGATATATGGAAATGTTTTCCAAAGAACGTATAAGGCCAATATGGTTATTGAAAATATTTGGTTAACAAATATTGATAAAGAAATAGAAAAGAGTTCAGTGATTGTTGGATGTTTGGTTGAACACTTGTTTTATTCGATAGTTAAATCATCGACTATCGAAACACTTGTTTTTATTCGATAGTTAAATCACAGACTATCGAAGTTTTGACCATCGTTGTCAATATGGAGAGACCGGTTGGATTATTATCCGAAGAACCACTCCATATCGGCAGTAGCGTGCGAATCAGATTATATAAAGATAATCGAAGACGGAGTAGAGTGCAAGGACTTTTTCTATTTATAGAAATAGTACCTTCGGTTCATCCTGTTCCTGGGTGACTTGTATGGATGAATGTTTAACAGAGTATTTCCAGAAAGGTCACGTACATTGATTTCTTCAACTGTACCAAGAGTGGAAGCGGAGAAGGAAACTTCTTTTAGCTAACACGTAATGTACTGTTGAGGACGTCAATCGGTGATTTGATGGATTTGACGATGTGACATTCGAAGTGAATCTGGTGTGATGATAAAGCGTAGCTTCTAGCCTCATCAACCGGTAAATGACAGAAATCGGGCAAGCAGCATGGCTATGTAGGTCGCACCTATTAGGGTGTATAATCACCTGATCTAGAGTTTCATTTACTTCTAAAAATCTATTGTCGATGCTGACCCATTCGGGAAACGGTTGCTGATCCCAATCGTTGGTGATATACATTCGATACACTCAAGCGAAATGAGTGGTCGGTCATGTGTGGCTGAGTTGCAAGATGTTCTTGTTGAACTCGGTGTATTCTCCTCTAGAGATATACCAGCGGAAGGTGATTCCATACCTTGTCATAGTTGGAAAACCAAATACCCAATACGTGCTTGCGGTTTTGATTGTATATTATATATGTGGAACGTGAGATGCAAGCGTCCCACTAGATTGTTATCTACTTGATTTAGACATTATTATAATATCAAAAGAGTTTTGATATAAAGATAAATCAAGTGTTTGGATTCTCATAAGGGAAAACCCGTTCCGTGTTATACGGCGTGGTCTTATGAGATATCATTTAGTTTTTCTGAAACTGTTTTAAACCGTTTACTCATACCAGTCCCATGACTGACCCGGAGTTTACTTTGTTGTTTTCCCTAAACTCTTGGGTGCCTAAATTTGTACGGGCAGTCAAGTAGTTCAGGATTTTTCAGATATATCTAAAGGAGCTTGGAGCAGGAGGCTTCAGCGTTATCCAGTTATAGTTGTTCTGTTGTGTTGTAAGTGTTGTACTCTGATAAGTTTATGTTATACAGTTGAAATTTTGTATTTCAAAAGATGTGATATATTATATTTTGTTCCGCTGCGATGTGAGATTCTGTGTTGTTATTTCTGTTCTTCTTCTACCTCTTTCTTCTAAAAAAAAAATGTCTCGTATTTTCGTGATATTTGGGTTGGACGTATGATGTATATAGTCAACTCCGATGTTATGGAAATGCGGGTCACTACATCTTTACAAAGGTTACGATCTTAATTAATTAATTAAGAAACACTTAACCACATTAGCATGTAGAGGGACATGAGGGGTTAAGTGGGTGCCTTGGGTGGCATAAGGAAATCTAGTGGTTGCCTTGGGTGGCAATAGAAAATACGATTAGAATACTTAACCAAAGTGGAAACATGTAATTAAACATGATTAAAGGGTTAAGTGGGATATACTAGAAAAAGGGACAAGCTTAGGTGGGTAGCTTGTGGGAGGCCCATTTCAACCAGTAACCCATACGTATCTTTGTGGGCTCGACCCATGTCGAGGACGGGACACGCATACTGGGCTTGACTGTAAGAGGCAAACGGGTTAGCGGTGGCAACGCAAGTCCAACAGGCTTCATATGCGTGAGTGGGCCCGGGCTGGTAGGTAAGCCGTTGTTGCATCGTGTAGATATAAGCCGTGCACCGTTAATTATATCGGGTTGCCACGTTGGGGAATGGTACACCCCATGGTGGGGCCAGCACGGGTATCTACGTTAGGGAGCCGATCGAATGGGGAGTAGTGTGTACACCTAGTGGATTGTAGGGCCCCGTGGCGCCTACTTGGTCACCTAGGGGTACGCAAGTACTATTAAGTTAATTTTATAAGTCCATGGGTGGGATCAACCTTTAAGTTAGGAACGACTGGTGTGGTGCAGTTTAGTAATTTACCTTAGGAAGGGTAGATGCATTTTTATCTTTTATCTTAGTTTAGTTGGCTGCTTAGTGTAACCATTCATCCTTACATGTTACCGTATATCAGTTCATGTCTTCTCTGGTTACTTTAACGATTGTATTGTTAAAGTTATAGGACTCGCTCAGACTTATGTCTGACCCCGTTGTTTTTATCTTTTTCCCAACCCTCAGGTCCTGTGGTGGATCCTAGCAGTAGTGGAGCTTGATCAGATTGCTGTTCCAGTCTTTAGGAGCTTGGGTAGATGTAAAGCTCCAGTTATCCAGTTATCTTTTCTTTTGTTTTGGCTATTGTATGAGAGTGGGATTATGTACTTCTTTATTTTGATGGATATTGTACTTGACTATTATTGTGGTTTTATGATGTAACCAGACATGTTTTACTTCCGCTGTTGCAAGATGATGATTTAAAATTTCAAGTACTATTTATATCTGTCTTGTTGTAATTTTTCTGTTCTATACTCACTAAAATACTCCACCGACGCTATGGCATTCCCTTAGTGAGTGATCATAGCGGGAGTGGGGTGTTACACGTGGTATCAGAGCTTAAGGTTACCGGAACAGATAAAATTTTTGAGAAAAACTATTTTCTAAGAGTATTTTCGAAGAAAGTATTTTCAAAAACATGTCTTTTAAGAGAAAAAGTTTTTGAAAAAGAAAAGCATAATCCCCAATAGCCATATCTTTATCTTTCGGAATCTCCTTTTTGAATCTTTCCTCTTTCGTTTCAGCATGGCAGAAGATCTTAACATCCCGGAGGGTTTAGTTATACCACTATGGTATAGGAGGTTGCAAGAGGCTAGGGCCGCGGCTGCGGGTCCAGCCAATGCTACTACACCAGAGACAACCGTTCCTCCTCCTCAGCCTAGAGTGGATAATTTTGCTAAGGTTTGCAAGGAGTTTAAGGCTATAGGAGGAAAACCTTTTCTAGGTTCAGAGACTTTCGTAGAGGCTAGAGATTGGCTTAAGGAAGTAGAAGAGTTGCTAGATATCTTTGAAGTGGAAGAAGGAAAGAAAGTCAAGTTGGCGGCTTGGTTAATGAAGGGAGAGGCCTCTTTCTGGTGGGAGGTCACTAATGGAGAACGCCCTGTTGACTCTTGGGCAGATTTTAAGCAAAGGTTTGGGGCTAAGTTTCTCTCAAGGGCGGAAGAGAATCTGTTTATGGAGAAATTCTTGAATTTGAAGCAAGGGAATCTCACGGTGAAAGAATATGTCAACAAATTCAATCAATTAGCAAGGTTTGGCATAGAGTTGGTGAATACACCGGAGAAGAAGGCTTTGAGGTTCGTTAGAGGCTTGAACGAACCATTGCAAGGAATAGCTATGACTCACATTCCTATGGGAGCCACCTTTGAGAAGCTTGTCTACATGGCACTTATGCATGAGGATGATAAGAATTCTAAGGCACCAGAGAAAAAGGGGGATCAGAAGAAACCGCAACAACAACAACAAGGCAAGGGCGGAAAAGGCAATGGTGACAAGAAGAAGACGAAGAAGAAGTGCTTCAATTGTGGGACACCAGGTCACCTCAGCAAGGATTGTCGCAAAAAGAAGAAGACCGGTTGCTTTCATTGTGGTGAAGCAGGACATCTTGTGAAAAACTGCCCAAAGAAGGGGCAGAAGACGGGGTCTACCTCAGGAGGTCAGGTGCAAGCTCTTATGGCGCCACCTCAGTCAGGGGGGCAAGTTCAGGTTCTCTCAGTTCCACCGATTCAGCAGAGAGGTAGAACTATTTCCGTTGAAAGTGTGGTTTTTCTATTTGATCATCCAGTTCGTACTTTGTTTGACTCTGGCGCATCGCATTCTTTTATCTCATCATCGTTAGTTGAGTCACTGCACTTAGACACCAGTCTAGTTGATGATCCCTTGGTTGTTTCAAACCCAATTGGGGGCTCTATATATCTGTCTATGATATGTTTGGGTTTGAAGATTTCTATACTTAGCGTTGAGTTTAGATGTGATGCCTTTGTATTGGGCTTCACGGGCTATGGGTTGATTTTGGGCATGGACTGGTTATCCAGTAATGGTGCCGTTCTTGATTGTGAAAGGAGAGTTGTCAGGCTTATGACCCGCTTGGGTAATACTCTCGAGATCTCTTGTAATCCCATGGAATCTGTTTTGCTAAGTTATCTTGAATCACTCGATGCTTCGGTCGAGAGTTTGCGTTCTGTCAGAGTAGTCCGGGAATATCCGGATGTGTTTGAAGAAGTGAAGGATTTGCCTCCGAAGCGGGAGATAGATTTCCGAATTTATTTGGTGGATAATGCCAAACCAGTGTCTTTGCCAGTGCGCCACATGGCTCCTCGTGAGAGAAGAGAACTTCATAAGCAAGTAGGGGAGTTGCTTGAGAAGGGGTTCATAAGGCGAAGTATATCGGAGTGGGGAGCTCCAGTAGTGTTTGCCACGAAGGCGGATGGGTCCCTCAGACTTTGTGTGGATTATAGAGAACTTAATAAGCTCACGAAGAAGAATAGACACCCATTACCGAGAATAGATGATCTCTTTGATCAGTTGGTTGGCGCCTCAGTGTTTTCGCAAATGGACTTAGCTACAGGGTTTCATCAGTTAAGAGTGGCGGAGGACAGTATAGAGAAGACTGCTTTCCGGACTCCGGATGGTTTTTATGAGTGGCTAGTGATGCCATTTGGGTTGACAAACGCCCCTGCATACTTTGTTGATCTCATGAGTAGAGTGTTCAGAGAGTATCTGAATAAGTTCGTAGTAGTCTTTGTGGATGACATCTTGGTCTTTTCCAAGAGTGAAGAAGAGCATGCCTTACATCTCAGAGAAGTGTTGAAGACTCTTCGAGCACATAGTCTTAAAGCTAAATTCTCTAAATGTCATTTTTGGAGAAGAGAAGTGCGATTCTTAGGGCATGTGGTCTCTAAGGAGGGGATAGCTGTGGATCCCGCAAAGATAGTATCTATCCAGGATTGGAAAGTTCCTAGAAATGCTACTGAAGTAAGAAGTTTCTTGGGGTTGGCAGGATATTATAGGAAGTTCATCAAAGACTTCGCGAAGATATCAGCCCCATTAACCCGCTTGACGAAGAAGAATCTGGTTTTCTTATGGGACGTAGATTGTGATGATGCTTTCCGACGGTTAAAGAGAGCTTTGACCACCGCTCCAGTTTTAGTGCTCCCAGATGGGAGTAAGCCGTTTGTTGTTTATACCGATGCTTGTGGGACAGGATTAGGCGCAGTCTTGATGCAGGAGGGAAGGGTAATAGCCTATGGAGGGAGACAATTGAGAGTGCATGAGAAGAATTACCCTACCCATGATCTAGAGTTGGCCGCAATTGTTTTCGCACTTAAATCTTGGCGCCATTATCTTCTTGGTGAGAGATTCGAGTTGTTCACTGACCATAAATCATTGAAGTACTTATTCTCTCAGAAGGATTTAAACTTAAGACAGCAAAGGTGGATGGAGTTCTTAGCATCCTATGATTTCGAGATAGCGTATACTCCTGGCAAGGGTAACGTGGTGGCAGACGCCTTGAGTAGAAAAAGGCTATCTTTGAGTCCATTGTTCGTGGAACGGCGAAGCTTGGAGTTTCTTTCTTTGTTCGACTTCAGACCTTCTGTTGATTTTGTACCTGGTTTGTTGGCATCCTTGGAGGTTAGACCTACTCTTTTGAGACGGATTGGCGAGGCTCAGCGAGACGACCCACAGTTGGTTGAGTTGGTAGAGAAGCTTACAAGGTGGGAGTCGTCCAGTCATTTGGGCAGATACACCATAGATGATAAGGGATGGTTGCATAGAGACGGTAGACTTTGTGTACCGCAAGATGAGGGTTTGAAGAAGGCTATTTTGGATGATGCACATCGTTCAAGAATGACTATTCATCCTGGTGGAGACAAAATGTACCAAGACATGAAGAGAGTTTTCTTCTGGGCCGGTATGAAGAAAGATGTGGCCGAGTATGTGGCTAGATGCTTAGTGTGCCAACAAGTTAAAACGGAGCAAAGGAAACCCGGTGGGTTGCTACACCCATTGGAGGTTCCGCAATGGAAGTGGGATAGTGTCTCGATGGATTTCATCGATGGGTTACCGAGATCGAGGAAGGGCAATACGGGAATTTGGGTTGTGGTGGACAGACTTACCAAGAGTGCCCATTTTATACCCGTAAAGAGTAAGAGGACCGCTCCATGGCTTGCTTCAGTCTATGTTAGAGAGATTGTTAGATTGCATGGCGTACCATCCAGCATTGTGAGTGATCGAGATCCTATCTTCACTAGTGAGTTTTGGAGAAGTTTGCAAGAGGCGGTAGGGACTCAGTTGTGTTTGAGCACCGCATATCATCCTCAGACGGACGGTCAGACCGAGAGGGTGAACCGTATCTTAGAAGATCTCTTGAGGCTTTGTATCTTGGATTTTGGAGGTACATGGGAAGAACATCTTCCTTTGGTGGAGTTCGCATATAATAACAGCTTTCAGTCCAGTATTGGTATGGCTCCTTTCGAAGCTCTTTATGGAAGGCCTTGTCGATCTCCTACATGTTGGTGGGAATCTACGGATAAGATCTTGCTTGGGCCAGATATGGTTAGAGAGACTTCAGAGAAGATTGATTTGATTCGAAGAAGGATGAAGGCAGCACAAGATAGACAGAAATCTTATGCGGATCGGAGAAGGACGGATCTTGAGTTTGAGGTTGGGGACATGGTTTTTGTCAAAGTATCTCCATTGAGAAATGTGGTTCGCTTTGGGTCCGTTGGGAAGTTAGCATCGAGGTTTGTTGGGCCGTTTCCTATTAAGGAAAGGATTGGACGGATGGCATATAGGGTGGAGTTGCCCGACAGACTTAGTGGTGTTCATGATGTATTCCATGTATCACATCTGAGGAAGTGCTTACATAATACCGCAGAGGTGGTAGAGCCGAGCTTGCTTAGAGATGTAGAGGTAGAGCGTGATGCGACGATTCGACGAGCTCCTACTCGCATCCTTGGGTCAGAAACTAGGAAGTTGAGGAACAGAGAAGTTCAGCTAGTAAAAGTGCAATGGGGAGATGACGAAAGCAATGCTACTTGGGAGACGGAAGCGAAGATGCGTTCTTTGTATCCATTTCTTTTTGAGAGTATGTCTTTTAACTTCTCCTTTATCGCTTGTCTAGTACTTATCTTATCTTTGGTATGTCCTCTCGTTAGTACTGTTTGACCTTTAGATAGGGTAAGCCTATGGTTGAAACATGTGTTTGAAACATGTTATGATTGATGGATGCATGTGGATGCAATTGGTTGCTAGTGGTTGCTTGTGGATGCATATACACACACATTAGGCACTAGATCGGCTCAGACACTTCATGTTGCATATTGCATAAATGGATGTGGTAGTTAGATTGATGGATGTATCATGGTTGTGTTATCATATGGATGATGCATTTTTGTGTATGATTGTGCACGCATGTAGAAATTTGTATGTGTCAATAGGGTTTCGCATACATATTGGATGCATGGCACTATCATGGTTTGCATTAAGGAGGTCGACTGAATCAGTAGACCGCCTGATTTTGCATTAGTATACGGACATATACACACACTTTCCGCATATGTTCATACATCATTAGAAGTTTCTAAGGATAATGGTTGCTTGTGGTTGATGGTTTAGTAGATGGTTGTTTGGTTGGTAGGATACGTTCTTCTTAACTTAGAGATTTCGAGGACGAAATCCTTTAAGTAGGGGAGAATGTAACACCCCGAATTTCAATTAACACTAATAGTTAGTAATTAAAGTATAATTAATCTCAGATTGGAGAACCAGGGGAAACGGGCTGCGTCATTGCGTTCGTCTCGGAAAAATACGCGAAATAGAGTCCGAGTTTTCGAGAATCGGAGTCCGTATGGCCCGGTTATGGCCCAAAGAAGTTTTCAGAAAATTTAAATTTAAAAACAGATTTAAAATTCAGCTCTAAAATAAGTTTGGAGCCAAAAGAGGAAAGAGGGAAAAATTCCCGCCTAGCCCGTGTCGACAGGCATGTCGACAGGGGTGTCGACAGGGGTGTCGACAGCCCTGTCGACAGGGGTGTCGACACAGGGTGTCGGACCTGTTGATCTGGGTGCACCAGGTCTGGTCTTGGCTGAGTCTAGGGCCATGTTCTAGAGAGTTCCGAAATCTAAGGGTCCTAATCTAATCTAGGGTTAATCTAAGGGCCTAAAACACTCACCTAATCTATAAATAAGACCCTAACCTAGCCCTAAATCATCATTAATCTATCATACAACTAAACTATGGCAAAATTCTAGCTCTCATGGCCTCCACTAATTTATGAAGAGGGTTGCAAGCTAATCACTCTCTAATCAACTTCTAATCCCTTCTAAGCATCTTAATCTTCTTCATTTGGTGTGCAAAATTGCTAGTAGTGAGTTTCTATCACTTTGATGATCTTTTGTTAAACTAAGTAGATGAGATGTGATGAGATTTATGGTTTTGTATGTGGATTAATGAGGCTTGAGTCATATGATATGATGTTAACATTAATCCTATGTTTATGCATGTTGAGTATGTAAGTTTATGCAAGTTTAATATGATGGATGTTATGTTTGCATGATGCTAAATATGCAAGTTGTGGGCTATGTAATCATATGCATGTTATGCAAGTTCATGGTGATATGCTATGCAAGTTACATGTAGGTTAATATGCAAGATTTGCTATGCAAGTTACATGTTTGTTAATATGCAAGTTACATGTATGTTAATATGCAAAATATGCTATGCAAGTTACATGTTTGTTAATATGCAAGTTACATGTTTGTTAATATGCAAGTTCATGATGACACATTATGCAAGTTTATGAGTTAATATGCAAGTATGTTATGCAAGTGAATATGTAAGTTATGTGACATATTATATGCAAGTTATGTGACATGTTATACAAGATTATATGCAAGTTATGTGACATGTTATGCAAGTTCATATGCAAGTTATGTGTTTGTTAATATGCAAGATAGCACCTTTGAAACATGTTCATTCATATGCAAGTTGACACCATTTATATGTGTTATGTCATGAGAACGAAATTACGTGGGAACGATGGGGTTAATTAAATGCATAAGTTAATAAGATTGTGTGAAATTAATATAATTATGCATATCATAAAATAAATGAACATAGTATGGGAATTTGCCTATTTAGTTAGGTGTACCCATACTATGTGTTGGGAATTTACCTATTTAGTTAGGTCTACCCCATGGGAATTTACCTATTGAGTTAGGTCTACCCATGTTAAGAAAAACTTGACTAATTAGGGATAATTAATATAAAATTATGAGGGTGATTAATTAGTTGTAATTAATTGACTAAGACACGAGGTTGGACTCAGTTGTAGCGTAAAACTGCCCGGACCCAACCGGCTTAACCAGTTGCTACAAATGTTAGCCCAATGTGAGAGGTCTTAGGCACAAACTAAATACGTGATTAATGTAAAGACACGAGGTTAGACTCGGTTATGACATAAGGCTGCCCGGACCCAACCGGCTTAACCAGCGGTCATAAAAGACAGTCTAATGTGAGAGGTCTTTACAAAGGTTACGATCTTAATTAATTAATTAAGAAACACTTAACCACATTAGCATGTAGAGGGACATGAGGGGTTAAGTGGGTGCCTTGGGTGGCATAAGGAAATCTAGTGGTTGCCTTGGGTGGCAATAGAAAATACGATTAGAATACTTAACCAAAGTGGAAACATGTAATTAAACATGATTAAAGGGTTAAGTGGGATATACTAGAAAAAGGGACAAGCTTAGGTGGGTAGCTTGTGGGAGGCTCATTTCAACCAGTAACCCATACGTATCTTTGTGGGCTCGACCCATGTCGAGGACGGGACACGCATACTGGGCTTGACTGTAAGAGGCAAACGGGTTAGCGGTGGCAACGCAAGTCCAACAGGCTTCATATGCGTGAGTGGGCCCAGGCTGGTAGGTAAGCCGTTGTTGCATCGTGTAGATATAAGCCGTGCACCGTTAATTATATCGGGTTGCCACGTTGGGGAATGGTACACCCCATGGTGGGGCCAGTACGGGTATCTACGTTAGGGAGCCGATCGAATGGGGAGTAGTGTGTACACCTAGTGGATTGTAGGGCCCCGTGGCGCCTACTTGGTCACCTAGGGGTACGCAAGTACTATTAAGTTAATTTTATAAGTCCATGCGTGGGATCAACCTTTAAGTTAGGAACGACTGGTGTGGTGCAGTTTAGTAATTTACCTTAGGAAGGGTAGATGCATTTTTATCTTTTATCTTAGTTTAGTTGGCTGCTTAGTGTAACCATTCATCCTTATATGTTACCGTATATCAGTTCATGTCTTCTCTGGTTACTTTAACGATTGTATTGTTAAAGTTATAGGACTCGCTCAGACTTATGTCTGACCCCGTTGTTTTTATCTTTTTCCCAACCCTCAAGTCCTGTGGTGGATCCTAGCAGTAGTGGAGCTTGATCAGATTGCTGTTCCAGTCTTTAGGAGCTTGGGTAGATGTAAAGCTCCAGTTATCCAGTTATCTTTTCTTTTGTTTTGGCTATTGTATGAGAGTGGGATTATGTACTTCTTTATTTTGATGGATATTGTACTTGACTATTATTGTGGTTTTATGATGTAACCAGACATGTTTTACTTCCGCTGTTGCAAGATGATGATTTAAAATTTCAAGTACTATTTATATCTGTCTTGTTGTAATTTTTCTGTTCTATACTCACTAAAATACTCCACCGACGCTATGGCATTCCCTTAGTGAGTGATCATAGCGGGAGTGGGGTGTTACACGCAGCAGCAGCTGAGGCCAAGAAGGAGGAGAAGGTTATAGAGAAGGAAGAATCTGATGATAATATGGGATTCAGTCTGTTTGATTAAGCGACATTTTGGAGCATTGTTATTGTTTTCTTAGTTTTATGCTAAATCAGCTAATTTAGTGTTCTTAACTGTTTTTGTTTTTGAACTGTTTTGTATTTTAGTTGAAAAGTTCTATTTGTGTGATTTATGCTGCTTAGAAAAATGTTAAAGATTTATCATTATCCTGCCCAAATCAACGATTAAGTATCCAAGGAAAATACCAATAGGAATACAATTAAATAATAGCATGCTAATATAACATATGATACCACATGTTGCCACTTTGCTCCCATGGGAATCCTAATCATTTAAAAAATTCACTTTTAAAACTAACATTGATGCATATACAGATATACGTAACTAATCATTGTATGTTCAGAAAGAGATTACGGTTAAAATTTGACGATGCCTTCAAATAAAAAATATTTCATTATGGCACCACATGCGTGTGCTATCACGTAGCTTCGATAAATACTCTGTATCTTCCTTATATTATTAACTACTATATATTTGTACGAATACAATTATACTGGATGTTAAAGTCAGGTCAAACTATTGAAATCAAGATAGACAAATCGCAAACGTTCATCATCGTCAAAACAACAAAATTGAACAAATTTAGAGATTTGAAGGGCGCATATAAAGAGATTTACTTTTAGTGACTTCCATCAAAATAGAAATGTCGAGAAACAACAAGTTTTGATTCCAAATATGTCAAAAAACGAATCTGAAACTTCAACTTCAATTGCATAAAGGAAAGTCGAACTGACGATGGTGAATTTAAGAGCGCCAGTGAGAATATTCTAACAAAATAAGAACACCCGAATTGAAATTTAAGCAGCAGTTGAAAACCTAATTTGAGATTGAAAAGTGAAAAGTACCTAACAGTGATGGTGCTAGAACGAGGCAGAGAAGGCAATGACCTTGGATTGAATAACAAGGTGGAAGGGGCGATGACCCTAGAATGAGTAACACGTCGGAGGCGGCGATGATGATAGAGGAGGGAATAACCCTAAAATGATATAATATGGCGAGGTGGAGGAGTAAATGAAACGAAGCGTGAGGTATCATATAAATAAAAACATAAAATGACACTTATGTCCATGCTACTTTCATTTATTTATGAAATTACCTAATAGCATCACGGTAATAACTGTTATAAGCCCTTGTAATGGTAATATCTATTAAAAACTTGTAGCAGTAATTACCATTACAAATTGAAATGAAAAAGTGTTACAAAATGACCTGATTGGTGTAGTGCTAGAGGTGTTGCAAGCACAAATTATAACTCCAATCAATTAATTTACAAGCAATGATTACCCAGACAACTTATAAGAGATCCTTGACTCCGGAAGAAATAACTCAGCTAAAATACCATATGATAAAGATCAATGATTGATGGAAGAGCAGAGTATAGGAACAGTTGTTGCGACACATTTAGCAGAGCAATAGAAAATGCCCAGGGAGATGGGTCCCAGTGGAGGGTTGGAGCATATTGATGCTAAGTTGGTATGGATGTTTTTTCTGATTGATTTTGATCGTTTTGTTTTTTGATTATTTGACATCTACTGATGGATTTGATATTCGATCGTCGTTGTTTGATGAGTTTGATAGATTTGTAGATGTTCTGTTTGATGGGCATGGATATTTGCATATATGGTTATGTTGGTTTGTGAAATTTTGTTTTTGTTTAATGAATGATTAATGTAAATATTGACACTTGCATTGTATATTGGATTATGTGCGATATGTATGAGACTAGACGATGCATGCGATGATAGTAATTATGAAACTGATTTATATGCACTGTAGATGAATTGGATAGAGATATCATATTATTTGCTACGTACATTGGATTGCTTAAAAACCGCTGCATTGCAAAATTGAATTTCCAGTTTTGGGATGGCTAACGAGCACGTTTCGTTTTAGGTTAACGACGGTCTCTGGTTACAGGGTAGCAATCGCTTGTGTAACTGTGTTGATCAGCAACAACCCATCGATCTTCAACAAGTTGCCATGTGTCCTGATTTCCACTACAGTCTGTCGCTATTATATGACGACGAATCCATGATTATTTAGTTAGTGACTGAGTTTTTGGTTGCCTTTTTTTAATGGTCGCTAGCGACAGTTGTGGTAGTATACTTATCTCGTTAAAGAAGGTCTTCCTTGTAGCGACAAAGATGTTGTAGGGGTGACAAGAAAAAATAAATACCCTTGTTTTTCCTTAATTTCACAAAATATGAAAAATAAAATAATACTTTTTATTTTATATGTTAACTTTATTTTCTTAATTGTTTGTTTTTTCATGATATGGAAGAGTCATTTATGTTTTCATGTGTAAAAACTCAAAACTACGAAAAGGTAAAACGAATGCATACACCATATTTTTCCCTTTATTTAAGACTAAAAGATGTTACAAAATGCAAAATAATTTGGAATAAAAAACATTGCATAACACAGATGGTGTTTATAATGATTTTCTTGATTATTCTTAAGCTAAAATAATGCAACTAATTTGTTTCATCGTATATAAGGAAAGAGATATGAAGCAAAGGCTAAATATGATCCTAACCACACATACGATAACATGATATGCCGCATGCACACTGATGTACGTACATGCGGATGTACGTCACTGTCCTCAACAGTTAAATTTGTAAACCAGCGTATACACACTTGCACATGGAGATGCACCACTTCACGTAAACAGTTCCTTGCAAAACTTCATCTCTCTTTCATCATTTAATTAATTATTAAGAGCCATACCCATTTTGGCTCTTAATGGAAGTGGCGGAATTATTCTGTCAAACATACGCGAGTTACTAGTAATCCCTGTTCCACATTTTTACAATCTTGCACCTACCACTTTTTTGATTAGATGGGAATTGCACATTCAATTATTTTCACAAATTATTATAGCTGTATCACTGGATAGAGAGAGCCTGCAGATAAACAAATGGAAAATATCGGTACATGTCCTGATCTTGATATACATGGGAATATACCTCTCTAATTTTCATAAATGTAATACACGATGGATTTTGTAGATATTGCAAATATTATATGGAAGCTAGCTATCAAAGATGAGCAGCTTCAATCATGTAGTCAATAATGTAAAAGTCGCATTCGACATTTCAAAACTAACCTGGACACAGTAGAGAAATGAAAAATAAAATATGCATAAATTTACTCATAATCATTAAGAGTGTATTGACTCATTTGAAATGACCGTTGCATGTGTTGAAATTAAACGTGCACTTTTTTCTTCCAGAGAAGAAAGACATGTGTGGACAAAGATCATCTCAGCTCAAGTGTTCACCCAAGTCCAAAAGAGGCTACTCTGCACGATCCATCACATTAAATGCAGGTTTTACTTTATAGACATTTAGGGTCCGTTTGATTTTGAACAGGAAGGGTTATTTGAAAAGATTATTTGAAAGGGGTATTTGAAGAGGAATTGTTGCGAACGGGGAATGCGTTATTTTTACGAAAGAGGCAAATTGGTAGAGGCAAATTTATTATTTTATTATTTTTGTATTTATTATTTTATTGTTTGCGTTTGCATTTGTGTTCGCGTTTATGTGTATTTATTATCGAACAAAATAAATAGAATGCAGAATACAAATTGCAGAATATAAAATGCTAAAATAAAATACACAATAAAGTGTAAAATTTAAAATGATAAAATAAAATTGAAATACGATCCATTTGCTAAACCCTGCTCAAATTTGTGATCATTCATGGAATAAGCTAGGATTGGAGGAACACGTAGCACTGAATTTGTGATCATTCATGGTGGTCATTCACTATTAGTTGTCATGCACATTTATTATTACGTTGATTTGCAAACAATTAGGTAACGTAAGTTTATTATTAAAAGCCACAATGCATTGGAAATTTCAACCCATGCACCTTTTCAAGTTTTGTATTAAAAGCCATGATGCATTGGACGTTTCAACCCATGCACCTTTTCAAGTTTTGTATTAAATGCCACAATGCATTGGACGTTTTAACCCATGCAGCTTGTACTCCAAACGTTCAGTATAGTGTCAATTTATTTAGCCAATGTGCATATGATATTATGAGATGCAGCACTAATTTCTTTTGTGTCAAACGCCGCGTCCGACGCGTCGGCTGCGTCGGACGCGAAAGCTCCCTTTTCAACCGTTCATTTTGAAGGGGTATTTCGTGTGGGTCCCATGTCGACGCGTCGGACGCGTCCGACGCAGACGCGAACTTAACGTGCCCCTTTCGGAAATCAAATGCTACCTTAGATCATATAAAAAATCTATACTATCACCGTGCCAATCAATGTCATATATAAAAAAATTGTTTTCAAGAGCCAGCCTCTGCGGTTGACCTTCCACTTTGTTATAGTATGGTTCTGAAAATGAAATTGCTATAACTGCATGTAAACACGCGGTTAAACCTCTAGTGACATCTCTTTGAACCATGCATTTCTTCTCAAATTTGAGAAAAACGATTGTTTTACTCTCTAATCCCTAATATAATTAATTAAACGAATAATTACATAATCTTATTCACTAAGTTTGAGATGAAATAATTGTTAACCGATTTTTTCGTTCGGTTCTCAAAAGAACATGAGACACGCTTGACTCAACGTATCGCGTGGAGCTGAAGCCGAGAGAATCATGCAGGGGCGAAGGAAATAGGCTAAAGAGGGATTGCGCAAATGGAAAGCTCGCATCTCCCCTAACATATTTCTGAACCAAGTCTTCGAACCTTTAGGAGTCGCGAGCCCAAGTCTTGAACCCCCGAGCACCCGCCAACGTAGTCTTCGTACCCCTCGGGTGGCGAATTTCGTACCCCTCGGGATGCGAATTTCGTACCCGATGGGGTACGAATTTCGTACCCATGAGTGGTTCAAAATATGTGATTGCGCATGCTGGGGAGAAGTTCGAAATTCCGAAGGTCATGAATAGGGGGTTCGAAATTCTCGGTGTGGTCCCGTATTTCCATCTACTCCTACCTAATCTCTCTCCTAAAAGTACCCCTTGGCCTCACAATTCAACGGGGTTGGAATTCAATCACTTGGGACCTCTAGAGAGCTTCAAGAGTCTCTTTAATGGCATCTCCCCTTTGAGGATGAAGAAAGACAAAATTGTCTTTTTTTCAAATACTTTGCATATGATGATTATGACTCCATATGAATTGAAAGTGAATGTAATGAGATATCAGGTGATAGTCTCAAATTCGTAATCCTTGGTGATAAATAATATTCCAACGACTCTTCAAAGTAGACGTAGGCCTCTCTCGAGGCCGAACCACTATAAATCTCTCGTAGTTACTGCTTTTCGCACTTATTTACACGACCAAAATAACAATTCCTAGTAGTTGGAGTCTTGGGTGTTTACGACTGTCAACATTTTGGTGCTTTCACCGAGAAAACTCGGATTTGTGTCTTTGTCGCACATTATCGTCTCGACTTCGACGAGCTTTAGGTTCCTTTGCTAAACCTGCCGCCGAGTTCGCTTACGATGGTAAAGCGACCAAAGAACATGATGATCCGCTCTTCAGCCGCAGCCGAAGTCGGAACGTCCCAACAAGCTCAACCGACAGATATCCCGACTACTAATGAAACTGTCCCTTCTACGATAGACCCAAAAGCTCCCACAACACAAGAGCAGATCTGTGCGCTTAATGAAAAATATGAGAACACAATCGTCGAGATCAATTAGGCGTTAAAGAATAATATCGACCTTATGCGACAACTTCAAGAAAATCAGCGCATCGTCGCTCGACCTCGACCTCGACCAACTGTCCCAGAAACTTCCTCTTTCGAGTCGAGGGGCCCTCATCAAAGAAGGAGGTTTAGCCTCACCAACAACGTAGTCATCTGCATCAACGCCCTCAACAATGGCAATGGCTATGCAAATGGAAATGGAAATGGCAATGGCGACCAAACTACAGTCACGTATAGCAAGGCGCCTCACCGTTTACATCAAGACCCGATCATAGATGTCGAGGATATATAAGACGGTGATCCGGATATTCATCATAAGAAACGCCCTCGCAACAGAATTCCAAAACCTCGCCAAAATCTGTGGATCTCGATGGCGGATCCCTATCCAACTTATCTTCCCGACATGGTTCGAAGGATCATGAGGAAAATGCGATGGAACGTGCATGATTCATGGGAGACCCACATTTGATGTAACCGCTTCAAAAGAAGGGTAAACGAAGCTGTGCGGCCGCGACACTTCAGTAAGCTGCAGATGCCGCTCTTCGACGGCACGGCCGATCCCTATGCCTTCCTGAATCGATATGAATGGAAAATGGTCTTGATCCAGGGCATCAACCGAGTCAAGTGCAAGTGCTTCCCAGTCTTCTTATCCGGGACCGTCTTACTATGGTTCTCTCACCTCCAACTTGATTACATCAACAACTTTGTCCAGTTAGCGACAGAATAGGTCAAGCAATTCAGAGTGCACATCCCGACTCTAAATTATGCCCTCACTCTGTCCAACCTATTCCAAGGACCCGCCAAGTCGCTCAAAATCTACCTCTCTCGGTTCAACATCGCCCTTGCCGAGGTCGAAGATTCGGATCCTCGCACCGTACTTTTTCAACTAGCGAAAGGTGTCCTCCCTACTTCTCAATTCGGGGCGTGGATCGATCAAAAGCAACCAAAAATCCTCGACGCTTTCTATTAAAAGGTAGGGCAGTACTTATGCCAGGAAAAAGCAAGACGAAATAGGCTCTCTAAAACAAGTCGCCCCAACGACCCTCAAGCGGACGCCGCAAATGACGACATCAAGGGAAAACAAATCGGAGAGCCCCTTGACTAGGACAAGAGGGCAGGTCCCTACAGGAAAAGACCAAATAATGGTAGGAAGGGTGGCTGGAATAACGGTCAGGCCCCAACTAAGCAAAGAAAACGTAGACCTTACCGCACTTTCGAAACTTACACCCTGCTAAATGAAGACTTAGAAACGATTTACTTGGAGACAAGCAATACATTGTCGTACAAGAAACTGCATACCAGGGAATTTACTAACTTCAAGAAAAATACTAGTAGGTACTGTCGACACCACGACGTGTACGAGCATAATAGCGACGAATGTCGTCAGCTAAAGAACATAATCGAGAAGCTTATCTGTGAGAAATGACTCGAGAAATACGTCTAAAAACCCTTTCCACCCGAAGCAAATTCAACGCCTCAGGTGCCAGCACCTCCGGCGCCCACCAAGACGACCCTGGCTCCGTCTTACTCGAGGCGAGGAATCATGATTAACATTACTTGTGCTGGACCTTATTCCATGCACAACAGCTTTTAGAAAATGGAAGAGTATGTGAATTCCATAAATCATGCTACTTATGAGGTCTACTCCGCTCCAGAAGAATGCGTCCTAGCCAAGCTTCAAAAATCCGTGCAAGATGGCATTGTCTTCCACGAAAGAGATTCTATGGGAATTGAGACTCCGAACACCAATCCTCTAGTCATCACAGCTCAAATTGGTGCCTCTTCCGTCTGAAGAGTATTGATTGACTCGGGAAGCTCGGCCAATATTATTTTCAATGCTTCTTATGACCGGATGAAGGTGGAAGCAAAAGACTTAAAACCATGTAGTGCCACGATTCACGGCTTCAATGGAGCTTCTAGTTACCCAGTAAGAGTCATCGACCTATACATCGAACTGGGGGATGGAGACCGAACCCGAGTCTAAGTCCTCACCTTCGTGGTTATTGACATCGTCTCCCCGTACAACGTCTTCTTTGGACATCCTTTCCCCATAGAGTTTCGGATCTGCATGTCACCATGGTCCCTCCTAATGAAATTCTTTACAGAAAACGGGATTGGAACAGTTAGAGGTGACCGAGCTAATGCCAGAGAATGTCACGCAATAGAATGGAAGAATGCATGCAATAAGGAAAAGTGTAAGGCCATCCCCATGCCTTCTTGTGCCAAGACAGTTTCTGCAAAGCAATCGGTGGCATTTGGGCCTTCGCTTAGGAGCCACGGCCGTCCTTCCAACGACCTCGATCCAAGGAAGGAAGAAGAGCACGAATACGAAAGGGTTACTCCGGTTGAACCCACAGTAGTTGTTCTAATCAACCTCGACGACCCATCAAGACTTCAAAAGATAGGACGCAACTCCATCCCGAAGTCAAAGAGGATTTTTTGAATTTCTTGAAGGCTAACCTAGAAGTGTTCGCATGGACTCATTCCGACATGGGAGGCATCGACCCCACAGTTGCTTGCCACTGTGTAAGCATCGATCTTACAATGCCTCCAGTCAAGCAGAAACGCCGCTTCCTGGGACCCGGAATGTCCAAAGAACTCGAGGAAGAGGTAAACCGTCTACTTGACAATAACTTTATCCACTCCGAATGGGTCTCCAATCCAGTTCTAGTCAAAAAAGCCAATGGCAAGTGGCAGACACTCATTGACTTCTCTGACTTAAACAACGTATGTCCCAAGGACAGCTTCACAATTCAGAAGATCGACCGACTTGTTGATTCAACTGTCGGATACTAGCTATTATCCTTCATGGATGCCTATTCGAGCTATAATCAGATTCCAATGTACCTTCGCGACTAGGGTCATACCTCTTTTGTAACCGACATTGGACTTTACTGCTATAATGTCATGCCCTTTGGTCTCAAGAATGCCGGCGCCACTTATCAGTGAATGGTTAATCGTCTCTTTAAAAACCAAATTGGAAAATCCATGGAGGTGTACGCCAAAGATTTTCTGGTAAAATCTAAAGTATCAAGCGACCACATCCGCGACCTTTCTGGAATGTTTGATGTCCTCCGCCAATGTGACATGAAACTCAATCCCCTGCAGCGCTTCTTCGGAGTCGCGTCAGGAACAATTTTGGGTTTCATTGTCAACTCCAGAGGCATCAAAACCAACCTAGAAAAAATCCAATTCATACGGGATATTCAGATCCCCTAGAACATAAATGATGTCCAAAGTTTAAATGGAAAGGTCGCGGATTTAATTCGCTTCATTTCTAAGGCCACCGATAAGTGAATTCCTTTCTTTGATTTACTTTGAAAGGGGAAACGCCACTTAAAGTGGAACCCAGAATGCATTTCCGCATTCGATGACCTTCTGAATCACATAGAGCGACCACCTATCTTATCTAAACCCATGGACTACAAGGACTTATACGTTCATTTGGTTGTTTCCGTGCAGGAAATCAGCTCGGCACTGGTGCGCGTTGAAAACCATATCCAATGGCTCGTCTACTACATCAGCAAAAGATTGACGGGGGTAGAGAAGAATTATCCGAAGCTGGAGAAATTGTCATTCTACTTATTGATTTCCTCTCGGAAGCCTCGACCCTATTTCCAGTCTCGCCCCATAAAGGTCTTCACCGACCAACCACTCCGGCCTGACTTATAGCGGCCTAAAGTATCAGGGCGACTACTGAAATGGAACACAGTGCTAAGTCAGTTCAAGATAGATCTTATCCCCTGCCGAGCCATCCTCAGACAGGCTCTCACTGATTTCATACTAGAATTCACTACTCCTGATGAGACTTCGATAGAGAACATTGAAGCTCCCAATGCTTAATGGAAATTATTTGTGGACGGGTCCTCTAATAGCAAATTCTCCAGGGCTGGTGTCTTGCATATCACCCCCGAGGAACGACAGATATACTACGCATTAAAAGTAAACTTCTCTGCTACAAATAATGACGTAGAATATGAAGCCCTAATAGCCGGGCTTAGAATGGCAACTGAACTTAATTTCAAAGCAAACCAGGTATTTTTCGACTCTCAGCTTATCGTGCGCCAGTTATATGGAGAATTCCAAGCCTTGGGGCACGACTCACACTGTATCTGACCCATGTTTGGGAGTTACTCGCCAACTTTGACCACTTTATCGTCACGGACATTCCTCGAGAACAAAACAAAAGGGCAGATTCCTTAGCTAAATTGGCAAGCTTCGTGGATTCACAGCTTATGGGCCTGCCCTAGTCGAGGTTCTCAATTCGTCGAGCATTAAGCGGATGCAAAGCGAGGTGGTTATGAATGCCAAAACTGTGCCTGAATCTTGGATGACCCTAATCATGGGTAATCTTCTTCCGAAGTGCTGGAAGGAAAGACAGGCGCTTACCCGCCGATCAACCCGCTACCTCCTCATGGATGGAGTCCTATACAGCAAAGGCCTCTTTATCCTATTACTCAGGTGTGTAGCCCATGGCGATGCCCATCGAGTTCTAACTAATATCCATGAAGGTGAGTGCGGCGACAATACTGGAGGGAAAACCATGGCAAGAAAAATACTCAGACATGGTTACTATTGTTGTACGCTCGATCAAGACGCCGCAGAATATGCTCGCAAGTGCGACAAATGCCAGCGATTCTCAAAGATCTCGAGAGCCCTACCTACGGAATTAGCACAAATGATCGGCCCGTGGCCATTCACCATGTAGGGAATAGACATCATTGGAACTCTTCCACTGTCCAGAGGTTGTTGAATAACGAGATTTTGATTGATGTCAACGAATAAAGCTACTATGGGAATCGAATCATAAAGATAAGGTTTATACACACACATACACACACACATTGAGTCGTGTTAGAATTATGTTAAAATCTATCCTTAAGTATACACGAATGTGCAAATCAAGTTATATATATATATATATAATTTAAAACCTTCAAAAAGCCATACTGTGCAGGAAATTCCCAACCAGTCGACTGGTAAAAAATTCACCAGTCTACTGATCAAGCAATCTTTGCACATAATGGCTAGTTTTAAAATGTTTTATATAATTAAATTATTTTTACCAATCAACTGATGCTTTTTAAGCAGTCAACTGATTCGGCCCAGAACTTATTTTCTGAAGAGTTGCTTCTATTCATGAAGAGATTCCTCTTCATTAATCAAAGGAAATGGGCATATCTTCTTATTGAAACTCTTCGTGAAAGACTACTACTCTTATACTACTATATAAACAAGTTTAATCATGTTTTATAATAACTTAGTCTCTCCAAATTTTACTGATTTTTTTATTATCATTCTACTCTCTCCATTTACATTTTTTGTAATTAAAAAGCTCTTCATTTCAAATACTTGTTGAATCCGCGAATCAATTTAATATCATTTGATTCAACAAGCTATATTCTTCCTTGCATTCAAAGTATATACTCGAGGATCAGATTTTAAGAAGGTTGTACTTAAAATATTGGCTATCGGTGTTGTTTCAAGAACGTAAATGAGAAGTCAAACTTTTTGTAAGTGTTGAAGAACTGTGTGGTTGCTCTGGCGATAGGCATCCTTGTTGGGGCTTGGGTGTACTGACCTATTCCTCCGAGTTAAGAGAAGGCATTGTTAGTTAATTCTAAAGAGGAACTTCAGGACTGGACGTAGGGCGGCAATATAAAAACTCCTGGTGTCTCTTTTACTTTATTTAACGCTATTATTTACTTGCTATATATATCTCGGTAATTCAATTTTTATTTGCATAAACTATTGCACATTATTTAGCTAGTATATCACATATATTTCCGCATTATCCATATAGATCCTTTAAGTCGTACATACCGACTTATCATTTGGTATCAGAGCAAGGTTATCATATAACCGTAAAACCGTTATTTGATTCATAGACATTATGGATAGTAACACTAGCATTACCAATAACACTGGATATTCTGAAGGCCAATCAACTGCTAGACTACCCTTCTTTATTGGCATGAATTATAGTTACTGGGCTACTAGAATGAGAATGTACATGCAAGCAGTTAGCTATGATGCATGGAATATTAGTAAAAAAGAATACACATCACCTACTACTGCATACACTGAATGGTCAAACACTGAGAAAAATTAAGCTATTGCAAATACTAAGGCCATGAATGTGCTATATTGTGCACTAGATAGAAATGATTTCAGTCGGATTTGTACGTGCAAACTGCATATGAAATCTGAAGAACACTTAAGATTACTTATGAAGGCACGGACAAAGTTAAGCAGAGTAAAATTTCTATGCTCGAAAATCAGTTGCAAAATTTTAAAATGAATGAGAAGGAATCCATAAATGATATGTATTCACGTTTTCAAAATATTTATCATTCATTATTAGGACTAGGAGAAAAATATTTTGACTTCGATATAGTTTCAAAAATCTTGAATTCTTTAACTGGTGAATGATCTCTCAGCCATGAAACCGGAAGAATTGATTGATAATCTAATGTCTTATGAAGTGAATTTGCAGGCAAAGAAAGCATAGGTACAAAATAAGAAAAAAATTAGCTTTTCATGCCAAAAAAGAAGATTCTGATTTAGATGAAGAAGATATAGCATTTGTTGCCAAGAATTTCAGAAAATTTCTAAAATACCAAAAGAGTCAAAGCAAGAGTATAAAGAAAAATTCATCAAAAGAACCTGATCTGGCTTTAATAGAATGTTTCAACTGTCACAAGATCGGACACAATCAAAATAACTGTCCAAAGCTAAAGAGAACTCACAATAAAAAATATATTCAAAGAAATGATATTTTTAGTCACTTGGGACAACTCGGACTCATCTTCTGAAAATGATAGCGATATCGATAATGAGCAAGCAAATGTGTACTTTATGGCTAAGGTCAACGATGAAATGATTTTACTTTTGATGAATAAGTAGAAATAAATAATGAAATTATAGAATCTAGGAAAAATTTTAAAAGAAAATTTAAACAAGCTAAAGAAGATAAAAACAAAGCTGAATTTGATAGAGACCATTTGAAAGATGAAAAAGAAATCTTAGAAGAAGAAATCAGAAAATTACAAGATTCTCTTTCAAATGCAAATTCTCAAATTTGTTTGTTAAGTCAAGAAATAGAAATTCAAAAGAATAAAAAGGATTTATTAGTTTCTGAAAATCATGATTAAATAATAAAATTAAAATTAAAAAATTAGAAAACTCGAGTTTAAAACCTAAGTTAGAAAATATTTCTAAAAATGTAAATAATTTTAATAAGGGTAGGGAGAATTTATCTAATATTTTAGAAAATTCTCAATCCTATTTTAATGAAAAAGGATTTGGATATGAAAATAAAATAAATTCAAAAAGGAAACCAAATTCAAAAATTTCGAATATTAAACCGAAAATCTCTAGTAGTAAAATAAATATTTCTACTAAGATAAATTATTCGGATAATATTAGTACGTGGATTCCAAAGACGAATAATATTCATATTAGGAATAAATATATTAAAAGATTTTTAGATTCTATACATTTTAATAGTAATTATTTTTTAAAAAGGAACCTAAGGACTCTCGGGTTCGGCTTCCTAAGAATTAACCCTTAGGACCCTAACGGAGGAAGTGGGTACCATATCTATTTCTTTTTTTTTGTAGATACCACTGGATTTTATGGTTGTAATTAGTTTATCTAAGAAGGATTTCTCAAATACTTATTGCTCTAAGTAATTTAGTTAAATTTTATATAGTTTATATCTTTAGTTTAACTTAAATATAGTCTTTCTTTAAAGTAGATGTACTAAAAAATTAGCTCTAAATACAAATAATTATTATCAAATTTTTCATAAATAATATGCAAAAATTCATGACAATCAGTTAGAAAGTAAAGGAGCTCATTGTTCCTCTTTAGTAAGCATTTAAAACTAATTTTCTTCTTATATTATATATATAGTTTGTTACTGAAACATACTATATTTAAGCGTTGATCTATCATAATATTTATTCTAATATTTAGTAAAATCAATTTTAGTCCTTAAAGAATGGTTAATTTTTACAAAACCATTCATTTAGTTCACTATTTTCAACAAATTATGTTTTCGGTTTTAAAAGAATGGTAAACAAAAGTCATGCCATTCATTTCATGTTACTATATTTAGCTTATATGTTTATTTAAATAGAAAACGAGTGTTTGTTTTTAAAAGAATATGATATCTAGAAACTATATATAATATCATGATAAAGAAAGATAAATCTCCAACAACACCAAAATCAACAAACAAAACATCATCGGATTCGATTGACATCATAACATCTCCAACTCCATGTGAAGAACCGACGCACCAATGGCAAAGTTATCAAACCGGATATACTCTGGATACAAAGAAAAGAAGAGAAGTCGCAATATATCCATATACAAAAGAAAAAATAAATGATACTCGACACTATAAATCTGAAGAAATGAAACTTCAAAGAGAAAAATTCTACGAGCAAAAGCAAACATTGGACAGGCTAACATTTTTGGAAACTGTTGGACATAGAGTATGTAGTAGATCAACCATTGTTGAGCCAAGACATCACTCCTTCTCTTCGGCTCCCGAATCACCAAGACCTTTGACATCATGGAATCCGTGGAAGAGATCTCCAAAAAGAAAAAAGGAAAGTCCAAACTCTTGGGAGAAAAATTATCAGGAAAATGAACGAGCTAAGACACCAAGAAAATCAACTTCATCGTAAGAAAAATAAGTAGGAATACCTATTTACGTCCAATAAAACTTGCATTGATTGATAATGCAAATTACTTCTGATATTTTAATTACCATAGTTATAATGAATTCTTTGAGTTATTAATAAATATATTTAGCTTCTACTTTAATTAAATAAGTTTAAAAACAATAAACTCTCAAGAAATAAACTCAAAAATAAGGGTTACTGTACAAAATAGCAGTAACCAGTCGACTGGTATAATTTCCACTAGTCGACTGGTTACCTGGAACCCGAATATATGGTTCCAGGTCTGCACGTCCTATTTTTAACCCTATACCCTCTTTTATCTCATTTCCTAACCATTCTAAAATGTCTAAAACCGTAGAAAATTTCGGAATCCTCTCATGGCTCCTAAAAGACAATTAGATAGGATCTTCCTTAAGAACTAGATCAAAGAAAGAAGAAGAATCTCAGATAAGTCAGTGGCTTTGGAATCATTTGGCTAAGATGAGATGGAATATTCTATCTCAACTGAAATTTATAACTGATCCTTTTACGAAGTTTTAAGATTTTAACACCTATGGTCTACAACAATTAGAAAATCAAGGTAGACTTGAAACTCTCTTGGATTATAATCAAAATAATGTCAAAATTAATGTCACTATGGTCAAACTATTCCTAGCCAATTTGAACATAGATCACCAAAGTCCTAGTAATTCACGTAATTGTGAGTGGAGTCTTGTGTACGGACAACCTATTTTCATAACCATTGATAGACTTGGAGAAGTGTTGAATTCACCAATGGATGGAATTGCTTTATCCGAATTAACTTGTAAATATGGAATACGAGATGAAATTAGTCATCTCTTTATGGATGATGACTCGGATGGAACTGAAACTAAGGGATTACGACCTAATGGGAGGGTACTCCATCATGTCCTTGCTTGGACAATACTTCCTAAGTCCGTAACTCATGACCTTGTGTATTCGGACAATTTCAGGGCTTTATATGCAACCTTTGGAAGTATTAAAGTACTATTATGGATCATCTTCTTCTTTATACACAAGGAATCACCACATATTTTATTTTGGAGAATATTTGATGTTGCGAGTGCAAAGATTCAAAACCGGACTCAGAAATGATTGAAATAAAAATTCTAGATAAAAAGAATTTAAAGCAAATGCACACGCCTTCTCCACAAGTCCGCATTATGAGTTTAGAGGAATGGAGAAATAGGAATTGAGATCAACCATCATCAAGTACCATTTGACCTAATCTGTAAGATGTTCGTCTCATGGAACCAAATCAAATAGGAAAGCAAGCTATTGATATAGTTGCACGCAATCAAATCCTCCTAAAGAAAGGCTCAAAAGGATGGATAAGAAGAATGATAAAAAGTTTGACAAGATTAAATATTTTCTAGGAAGGATGTGGGAATCTATCTCATGTTTTCTTGCGGCAACTGGTCACATAACGGATCTGGAAAAGCGACAAATTTCACCTCTTAACTGGACCTCTTCTAAAGAAACCAAATCCGATGAAGCTTATGTATGATGTTGGGAAATTTATTCGCTTTAATATCATTTTAAAACTCTTATTTTGGTTGTGTAATAATGTTATTAATTTTTTATGACACTCAAAGCTTGGTTATGTTTGGTTGTTTGATGACCTTCTTAGGTTGGATTGTCAAATGACTCTATTTTTGTTGTGTAATCTATGGGATTTCTATGTTCATTATGTAATCTATCATTTTTTTAGCGTAAGTTTCTCTTTAATTATCTTGTGCTTAAAATATCATAATTTCTTTGTAATCGATGACAAAGGGGGAGAAATATCTCTCATGATATTTGTGTTATATACCATATATATGTTTCCATGCAATTATATTTTTCATACTATTGGAAATTGTGCTAACATTTGTGAATGCAGAAATCAAATGGTAAGGATATAAAATTCTGAAATAACAAATTTTTGCAGAAATTCAGGGGGAGTTATACATTCAGAGGGAGAAATACCAAAGTGTTGCCATCAATCAAAAAGGGGGAGAACGTTGAATAACGAGATTTCGATTGATGTCCACGAATAAAGCTAATACGGGAATCAAATCACAAAGATAAGGTTATATGTATATACACAGACACATTGAGTCGTGTTAGAATTATGTTAAAATCTATCCTCAAGTATATACGAATGTGCTAATCAAGTTATATATATATACACATATACATTTATATAATTAAAAACCTTCAAAAAGACAGACTGTGCAAAAAATTGCCTACCAGACGACTGTAGGAAATCCACCAGTCAACTGGTCAAGCAATCTCTGCACATGAAGGCTAGTTTTAAAAAGTTTTGTATAATTAAATTATTCTTACCAGTCAACTGATGATTTTGAACCAGTCGTCTGATTCGACCCAGAACTTATTTTCTGAAGAGTTGCTTCAATTCATGAAGAGATTCCTCTTCATTAATCAAAGGAAATGGACACATCTTTTTATGGAAACTCTTCGTGAAAGACTTCTACTCTTATACTACTATATAAACAAGTTTAATCATGTTTTACAATATCTTAATCTCTCTGAATTTTACTGATTTTCTTATCATCATTATACTATCTCCATTTACATACTTTGCAATTAAAAAGTTCTTCATTTCAAATACTTGTTGAATCCGTGAATCAATTCAATATCTTTTGATTCAAGAAGCTATATTATTCCTTAAATCTTCGCATTCAAAGTACATACTCGAGGATCAGATTATAGGAAGGTTGTACTTAAAATATTGGCTATCTGTGTTGTTTCAAGAACACAAATCAGAAGTCAAATTCTTTGTAAGTGTTGAAGACCTGTGTAGTTGCTCAGGCGAAAGGCATCCTTATTGGGGCTCGGGTGTGCTGACCTATTCCTCCGGGTTAAGAGAGGGTGTTGTTAGTGAACTCAGAAGAGGAACTTCTGGACTGGACATGGGGCGGGAAGTCCGAACCAGTATAAAAACTCCTGGTGTCTCTTTTACTTTATTTACCGCTTTTTCTATATATATCTCAGTAACTTCGTTTTTATTTGCATGAACTATTGCACATTATTTAGCTAGTATATCACATATATATTTTTATTATCCATATAGATCCTTTAAGTCATACATACTGACTTTTCAGAGGAGGGGGCATGGTATGTTGTCGTCATTGTTGGTTAATTTACCAAGTGGCAAGACAAGCCTCCTCTATCCCTATGGGCCTACCTAACCACCCACAAGACAACAACCGGAAACACTCCTTTCGCCCTTACCTACGGATCCGAAGCCGTTATCCCTATTGAGCTCAAGCTCCAATCTCATCAAGCTACTTATTACAATCCAAAGACAAACCAAATCTTACTTTTGCAGTCACTCGACTTGCAAGAGGAAAAGAGGAAAGAAGCCGACCTCGGGGCCGACGCCCATAGTCAATGGGTAGCCCAATACTTCAATTCCAGTGTCTGTCATAATGACTTTAACATCGGTGGCCTCATCTTAAAATAGACCTTCCCTCCACCAGCAGGCCTCTCTCCTCATTGGGTAGGACCATACTCTATACAACGGAAGCTTAGCGACGGAACTTTCAAAATCGCAAGAGTGGGCAGAGCTGAACTCCCAAGAGAATGGAACAGCGAACATCTTTACCGCTACTTTACATGACTTAGTGCACAGTTGTTTATCCTTTCCAACGATGTTTTGTTTTCTAGCAATTCAAGGCATTGTAATGGACATTACTACCAAAGTAATTAGTATAAATGATGTTCAATTTCCTGACACCCTTTTTGTCTACTTCGCGCATGACACGTTTGATTAGTCCTGATAACCTGCTTGCATGCAAACATCTGATTGTCGTATCGGCACCCTGATCACGGAAGCCGGTGCCGCCATCCGAACCTCGAGCCATCTTCGAGGCCAAACAATATTGGCTACGACCGACACCCCTAGCACGGGAGAAGGAAACACTTCTCGAGTTGCCGGACCACGATGCGACCAAGTATAAATAACTACAAACTCGAACCTCGTCCTCGCATTGAGATCGAGGATAAATCGTTCTGCGCAAAAATTCCATTCAACTTGGGACCACCCGACAGCCAGCAAAGAGTGATGCAAATTTCTCCCTTTGTTGTGGGTGCCGGTCGAATCTCAGCGCAGCACCGAGACAGGCCTTAAATAGTTTCTTATCTGAAGATCTCAAGGCTTAAGGGTAGCCCATGGCCACAGTCGAACTCTATGGGTTGATGATCCAGGCTTCTCTTCTCAGCGAATAAACAATGTCTACCGCTCGCACCAGCCCGCATGAACGATGAGAGAGCCCCTTACCGGACTATTCAACGTCCAATGCCATCGCTCTAATTAGGACTTACACCGGGCAGCCCAAAATAGCAGCCAACTAGCCTGGTTTCGCAAAACATGGGTTTCATGAGATGAGGGAAACTTACTGAATCCAACGCCCTATCTCATCCCTCTGGAATAATCAACCAAGAGCGCGGTCCCCGATCCCTTTTGTGTTAAGTGTAACGATAAGTACACTTATTAAAGTACATGACACTAGAAAACATGAAAAGAACATCCGAAATCTCGACATAAATTGTGATATTTACTAATGCATATTCTATTTCCACACACACACATTAAGCAGACTTTTTGTCTAACATCCTTCTTTCCTAATGACAAGTTGTACATGAAAACCACACCATGTCATGAAAATCAGGAGCGAGGGCCGCACTTGCGTAAACTATCGGCCTACACTACCAAAATAACGGTAACTTCTACTTAAGTTGCAAACACTAATTTTGTCTTTTGTTCTTGTGCTTGTGCTTTTTCTTTGCAGAATCCGCACTCGATGGTTCGTCCTTTACGCCAGGCCTCTTCTTTCTTGATCTGCTCCTTCCTTCTCGGCCCTTCTAGGGCGTAGTTGACCATGAGAACCCGAGAGGCACCTATCATCAGCACCGTTGCCGCTTGAGATCTTCGTAACATCAGTACGAGAGGTATGTGGCATTGGCTTGGGCACATTTCCGACAAGAAAGGCCCTCATCCTCGAGCGAGGCAGTGGTCTCCGAATGAGTCGCCAGAGACTGCGGTCTGTCTGACGCCCCTATCCCCGCCTCTCCTGTCAAAGGCAGGACGGTGACACTCGACAGGCGCTCGTCCCAACGGCCTTCTCCCGACCATGAGCCTCGTCTCTGCCGACATCTCCTTGGGATTTGGTCATTTTTTGCTGTCTCGCCCCAACAGGGGGAACTTTTCTCTTCTGACCAATGGTTGTTTGATCCTTCGCCACCATCTCTTTTGGCACTATGCTCGCAACCGCAGGGATGATTATAGCACGATCATCATAAAGGAGCCTGGGATGTTGAAGGCGCTTCTGACTTGCCACTGTGTTAGTTTTATGAAACTCCGCTGGGATAGCTCGTAGAGTGTAACAACCCGAATTTTAACAACGTGTTAAGACAAGAATCAAGGCAGAATTTAATTATAAAACCTGAATCAGGATAAACGGGTTGCGCCATTGCGTTCGTCTCGGAAAAATACGAGAAATAGAGTCCGAAATTTCATAAATCGGAGTTCGTATGACCGAGATATGGCCTCGCAAAGTTTCACGAAAATTCAAATCCGAAAACAGATTTGAAATTCAGCTCAATTAAGACACCACTCCATTTTTAGGCCTGGTTAAGACACCACTCCATTTTTTAGACTTGACTTCTTCCCCAAGACATGCTTTGATGGCTTGGATTGAATCTAGGTTTAATCCTATGGCCTAAAACACTTGCCTAATCTATAAATAAGATCCTAACATATCCTAAATCCTCATTATTCATTCATGCAACTAAACTATGGCAAAATTTTACCTCTCATGGCCTCCACTCTCTTCATAAAATTACTAAATGGTTTCTATGAGAGATTTTCCATGCATACAAGTGTTTTCAAGCTTGTATGAGTGTCATTAGCTTGCATTCAAGTCAAGTTTCTATCTTTGCATCATAAAGCAAGGGTTTTGATCATTTTGGCTCAAGGGTTTTTATGTTAGAGCTTGCATTTTGGGTCTATTTGATTGCATAAGGGCTTTGTCATTTCTTTTGTGCCTTCATAGCAATGTAAGCCCTTTCCCTACTCTTAGATATTAACTATGAAGTTAAATGTTCATGTTGCAAGTTTGGGTTTGATCATTGAGTATGATACATGCTATCATGTCATGCAAGTTTATGAAGTCATTATCTTGATCTTGTGAGCTAAAAGCTACAACCTTTATGTTGAAATGTTGCATTAGGCAACATGAGAACCCTCATAACCTTTATGTCAACTTGCATATGAAGTCATAACCCTTATATGATGATATATGCGAGTTACTAGTCATCATTCCATATCTTTTGTCACCATGATTCGCTTATGTGCCAAGTTTGGGTTTATGCATGTTTTGAGGCTTAAGAATGTAACATGCAAGTTAATGAACACATTTGTGCCTCATTTGCCACCATGATTAACTTGTGGCTTAATATCCATTTTTGTCATGCCTTTGCCAAGTCTCTTCTTTTAATCCATTACGTTGTTGCGAACGTATATGCGAGTTTAAAAGCGTTGGGTTATGTTATGGGTAATTTCTAGTGACATGAAAATATAACTTGAAAATATGACTTGAAATATAACATGGAAGTTGACATGTAAGTATGCATAAAAACATAAGCTTGGGAATTTACCTATTAAGTTAGGTCTACCCTTTGGGAATTTACCTATTAAGTTAGGTCTACCCAAATGCTTGAAAACTTGTAACATGTTTTGGGAAACATGATGGACATGACACTTAGATAATATAAGTGTGGCCAACTCGAGGTTGGGTTGAGTTTGCAACGTAAAACTACCCGGAACCGACCGGCCTAACTAGTAGTTGCAAACAATAGGACCCAATGTGAGAAGTTGGTCATGTTGTGCTTGAACCCGAGGTTAGACCAAGTTGTGGTGTAAAGCTACCCGGAACCGACCGGCTTAACTAGTAACCACAACAAAGTCTAATGTGAGAGGTGAAGGTGCATTAAGTAATTAATGCCACATGATAGGGTTAAGTTAATTTGATTAATGACTCTTAACCAAATATGACATGGACAAATGGGTTAAGTAATTTGATTAGGCTAATGATGCTTAACAAAACATGAAAAGGTTGGGTAGGTTAAGTAACTTGATTTGCCTAATGACACTTAACCATTTTTATATGACTAGTGGATGGGGTTAAGTTAACCAACACTTAATCAATCCAACGCGATAACTTGGTAAGGTTATGTAAGTTTTCTTAATGATGCTTAACCGAAAAATACGGTTAACGAATGGGGTTAAGATTAGACTCAACTAGTCTAAACATGGAAATCGGATGGGGTTAAGTTAGCCTAGACTTAATTAATCCCACTTGGTAGTTTAATGGGGTTAAGTTAAACACTTAACTAATCTAAACATGATGAATTGATGTGGTTAAGTGACCTATACTTATCCAATCTAACTCGTTAATTTATTGTGGTTAAGTTAACCAATACTTAACCAATATAACGTGAAAACATGATAAGGCTAAGTCACGAATCGCTTGAATACACTTGACCGATTTTACTAAGTAAATTGATAGGGTCAAGTTAATATATACTCAACCAATCTAGAATGATAATTGGACGAGGTTAAGTCGTGAATTGCTTAATATACTTACCAACTTGAGCATGGTTTGTAGGGTTAAGCCTTGAACTTGGATACTTAGCCAATTTTGACAGGATTTGTAGACGGGTTAAGTCATGAACTTAAGTGACACTTAATCCATTATGTAAACCCTAGTTCTGAGGATTAGGTGGATAACCGTAGTTAACAAGGATAACGGGAACAATGCTAAGGGGTAAGCCTTAGTTGAAGAATAACTAAGTAATGATTCGTAGTCAAGGAAATTTAGACCAGTTCATAGATAGATGAGTAACCTGATACGGTAGGTCATCGTTTAAGTATACGAGTAGGAGCAAGTATCTGATTTAGATAAAGGCTCCAGCGAACTGGGTAACGAAGCAGCGGCTTCGGGGAACGTGAGGATATTCTTGGTATCCCTCTATGAGCTGCCAGGTGATTATACTAGGCTCATGAGAGGTTAAGGTCTGCGTTAGAAGAACCAAGAGTATGCCTTGGTTGCTATACGAGCGACCTAAAGACGGGGATGGATAGGGGATAGTCGACGATACACGGTCGTACCCTAGATAGCATTTCGTCAGGCTACCTACCATCTTTGGTCAAGCGTGTACGTACGGAAAGGCAGAGAACACCCAAAAGACCATAATTGCTATCTAATTATGGTTGCGGTAAGGCTTGGATGTGGGTTGGCCAGTGTTGTGTTCTCATACAGGATTTATCCTGTCTTGTCTTTCACTAGTTGAGGGAGTGGTCTCGTGGGACCATAGCCACGTATAAGAAAAACAGACCTTAGCATCTGCATCGGCAGATAAATCGAAAGCTCCCGACCGAGTCCTGTATTTCTTGATTTGCCCTGTGACAGGACTCGGATGGCACGATGTGATACATGTGCATACAGTCATGGAAAAGCGATTCACGATGAATGCGTGGGAAAAAGGGCGCGGTTGGCGGTTAGCGTAATCCCTAGTGGCCCTAGGTGGTTGAACCCAAACCGAGATACGAAAACGTGCAATAGGTAAGCATAATCCCTAGCAGCCCTAGGTAGCATAAGTCCTAGTTGTACAAACAATAATTCATGTTGGAAGACCCTAGCTAGGTTTAGGGTAACAGTCCAAACCGATCTTAAGGATCATGGAACTATGTTAAAGTAATATAGAATCTCATGGGAAAGCCCGTATGGTCTACGGCAAGGGACTGAACATTTACATGGAATAAAACATACAAGTTGAGTAACCTATATATGCGATATATTAGGTTGACATGGACCATTACACGACTTTTGAGTGAGGGTCATTCTTGGTTAACACATGACACGGTGGGGATACTAGTACGGTAGGTGCAGAGCTAAAATACAGGATAGATATCACGGGGCGTTATACGTGACAGATATCTTGGGGATATTATACTTGATAGAAACCTGACGATGTGATACCTTGTTTTATCTTGACATCGTAATTTATCATGATAGCTTAGTTTATCTGAGTTCAGTAGTTCATCCTGTTATTTTGATTTAGCGTATCTATCTTGTAATCATGCTTATGTTCATCTCAGTTTCTCATGTCAGTTAACTTTACTAGTTTTTATGCTAATAGTAGATAGGGCTTACTCAGTCTTTTTGACTGACCCGTTTTGTTTCGCCTCTTTTCTTCCGTTTCCCCCCCAGGTTACAGGGAGGAAATACTGTTGTTTAGTTCGGACTTCTTCTGCTTGAAGGTCATCATGGATGGCTTGGACTTTTCTTGGCTAATGGCTACTTTACTGTTTTTACTTGGGGAATAATTTATGAAAATGTCTTTATGCTTCTTTACTATTGCAAGACAGGTTTTGATGTACTCTGATGTAAAAGGCTTTAGACCTTATTTATTCATGTTATGAAAGTTTGATTTTACTTCCGCTATTTTATATGTTCTGTCTTGTGATATTTCTGTGCATGTTTACCAATAATGCCCCTCTAAAGCTAGTGCATTCCTTTGCGAGTGACCCTAGCGGAGGCGGGGTGTTACACGTGGTATCAGAGCAGAAGGTTACCAGACTGGGCAAAAGTTTTTAAAGACCTTCAGAAAACTATTTGAAAATCGTTTACAAAGAAGCATTTTTCAAGAAAATTTTCTTTTAAAAGAAAAAGGCTATTCCCCAAAGGCCATTAGCACTATCCTTGTTTCCTTAATTGAATCTCTTTTCCTTTTCTTTCCTCCATCTGTAGTCACAGTGGTTTTAACTGCGACTAGTCTTTTCTATCTACGAAAGTGCTTTCCATACGATGGAGGTGGTTTTCGAGAGACCAGTGGCCGCGTTATAAGAAAGGATAGTGAGAAAGAGGATAAAGGATATGAGCTTGAGGATGAGCAACTTGTGGGTATGACTTAGTCCTCAAAGGAGGGAGAAAGATGAACAATGAAACCCATGACGAGAGAATACCTTTGGCATGGTAAAACGGGGCGGATAGTTAAGTATTATGGGACAAGGACAAGATCATCGGGAGGGCAATAGTATGCTCTCATTTCTAGGGTACCTCGGAAGGAGGGTAACGATCTTGTTAAAGGTTTTTCTTCTCTATCATCCCGTTAGGACTTCGTTTTTCGTATCATTTAAGTCTGCTTCGATAGTTGAGTCTCTGCACCTTAAGTACTAGCGTAATAGAGAATCCCATTTTTGTCTCAAAGTCTTATTGGAGAATCAGTCCATTTATACATGACTTGTTTGGATTTGAGAATGTCTATGCCAAATGTTGAGTTTGGAAATAATGCTTATGTTTATAAGCTATGGATGGATTCTAGGGATGAAGTGGTTATCCAGTAGGGGGTGCCACTCTCAGTTTTTGATAGGAGGGTAGTTAGACCTTTTGACTAGCCTTGGTAATACCCTCGAAGTATCGTGTAACCTTTTTTTGAGGTTCTGTCATGACTAGTTACTTAGAATCCCTTGATGCCTTTATTGGAAATTTGAAGCCCGATCGAGTAACGCCCGCCAATAAGACGGATGGTTCATTCTGCTTGAGCATGGGTTACAGGAACCACCCTAGTAAGTGCACGTGGTAACATGGATTGGCAATGGTAAACGAGATCCAGAATTCACTAGTGAATTTTGGAGAGCTTGCATGAGTACGTAGATATGGTTGAGCCAAGTATACTAGGGAAAGAATAAATGGAAGTGGAACGAGAGGCGACAGTGAAAAGAGTTCCGACTCATACCTTGGAAATAGGAATCAAGGAACTACGAAATCATGAAGTCAAAGGCAGTCAAGACACACTAGAATTAAGCTCGAGGAAATGCGGCTTAGACGCGCGCATCTTGTCTCTTTGTAAGAGTATATCGTTGATCCTTGGTTCTCCTGTAGAGCTTACTTACATGCTATCGCTTGGTGGGTATCCTCTCGGTCCTGTTTCTGTTACAAACCCCGTAAGGAGTTTGTCTTGTTTATCTCCTCGATCTTATCTTAGGAACCTTAGATAGAACTCTATGGATGTAAACATGTATTTGAAACATGTTATGATTGATATTGTTGCAAATGGTTGCAAGTGGTTTCTCGTGGATGCGCGAATACACATTAGATACTAGATCGACGCACTCACATTTCATATTGCATATGCACGAGTATTTATACTTGTTTATGGATGAAATTGAATGTGTTGTCATGCGGATGTTGCATATGAATGAATGTTTGTGCACGCATGTAGTACTTATATGACTAGGATTATTTGCATACATGTTGGATTCATGGCACTAAACATACTTTGCATTAGAAAGATCATTCAGGCCTGATCATTAGCATTAGCTAAGGAACATATACACACACTTTCTGCATGTGTTCATATGGCATTAGAAATCGTATAAGGACAATGGTTGCCTGTGGATGATGTTTTGAGTAGATGGATGATGGATGGTAGGATACGTTCTTCCTAACTTGGAGATTTCGGGGACGAAATCCTTAAAGGAGGGGAGAATGTAACAACCCGAATTTTAACAACGTGTTAAGACAAGAATCAAGGCAGAATTTAATTATAAAACCTGAATCAGGATAAACGGGTTGCGCCATTGCGTTCGTCTCGGAAAAATACGCGAAATAGAGTCCGAAATTTCGTAAATCGGAGTTCGTATGACCGAGATATGGCCTCGCAAAGTTTCACGAAAATTCAAATCCCAAAACAGATTTGAAATTCAGCCCAATTAAGACACCACTCCATTTTTAGGCCTGGTTAAGACACCACTCCATTTTTTAGACTTGACTTCTTCCCCAAGACATGCTTTGATGGCTTGGATTGAATCTAGGTTTAATCCTATGGCCTAAAACACTTGCCTAATCTATAAATAAGATCCTAACCTATCCTAAATCCTCATTATTCATTCATGCAACTAAACTATGGCAAAATTTTACCTCTCATGGCCTCCACTCTCTTCATAAAATTACTAAATGGTTTCTATGAGAGATTTTCCATGCATACAAGTGTTTTCAAGCTTGTATGAGTGTCATTAGCTTGCATTCAAGTCAAGTTTCTATCTTTGCATCATAAAGCAAGAGTTTTGATCATTTTGGCTCAAGGGATTTTATGTTAGAGCTTGCATTTTGGGTCTATTTGATTGCATAAGGGCTTTGTCATATCTTTTGTGCCTTCATATCAATGTAAGCCCTTTCCCTACTCTTAGATATTAACTATGAAGTTAAATGTTCATGTTGCAAGTTTGGGTTTGATCATTGTGTATGATACATGCTATCATGTCATGCAAGTTTATGAAGTCATTATCTTGATCTTGTGAGCTAAAAGCTACAACCTTTATGTTGAAATGTTGCATTAGGCAACATGAGAACCCTCATAACCTTTATGTCAACTTGCATATGAAGTCATAACCCTTATATGATGATATATGCGAGTTACTAGTCATCATTCCATATCTTTTGTCACCATGATTCGCTTATGTGCCAAGTTTGGGTTTATGCATGTTTTGAGGCTTAAGAATGTAACATGCAAGTTAATGAACACATTTGTGCCTCATTTGCCACCATGATTAACTTGTGGCTTAATATCCATTTTTGTCATGCCTTTGCCAAGTCTCTTCTTTTAATCCATTACGTTGTTGCGAACGTATATGCGAGTTTAGAAGCGTTGGGTTATGTTATGGGTAATTTCTAGTGACATGAAAATATAACTTGAAAATATGACTTGAAATATAACATGGAAGTTGACATATAAGTATGCATAAAAACATAAGCTTGGGAATTTACCTATTAAGTTAGGTCTACCCTTTGGGAATTTACCTATTAAGTTAGGTCTACCCAAATGCTTGAAAACTTGTAACATGTTTTGGGAAACATGATGGACATGACACTTAGATAATATAAGTGTGGCCAACTCGAGGTTGGGTTGAGTTTGCAACGTAAAACTACCCGGAACCGACCGGCCTAACTAGTAGTTGCAAACAATAGGACCCAATGTGAGAAGTTGGTCATGTTGTGCTTGAACCCGAGGTTAGACCAAGTTGTGGTGTAAAGCTACCCGGAACCGACCGGCTTAACTAGTAACCACAACAAAGTCTAATGTGAGAGGTGAAGGTGCATTAAGTAATTAATGCCACATGATAGGGTTAAGTTAATTTGATTAATGACTCTTAACCAAATATGACATGGACAAATGGGTTAAGTAATTTGATTAGTCTAATGATACTTAACAAAACATGACAAGGTTGGGTAGGTTAAGTAACTTGATTTGCCTAATGACACTTAACCATTTTTATATGACTAGTGGATGGGGTTAAGTTAACCAACACTTAATCAATCCAACGCGATAACTTGGTAAGTTTAAGTAAGTTTTCTTAATGACGCTTAGCCGAAAAATACGGTTAACGAATGGGGTTAAGATTAGACTCAACTAGTCTAAACATGGAAATTGGATGGGGTTAAGTTAGCCTAGACTTAATTAATCCCACTTGGTAGTTTAATGGGGTTAAGTTAAACACTTAACTAATCTAAACATGATGAATTGATGTGGTTAAGTGACCTATACTTATCCAATCTAACTCGTTAATTTATTGTGGTTAAGTTAACCAATACTTAACCAATATAACGTGAAAACATGATAAGGCTAAGTCACGAATCGCTTGAATACACTTGACCGATTTGACTAAGTAAATTGATAGGGTCAAGTTAATATATACTTAACCAATCTAGAATGATAATTGGATGAGGTTAAGTCGTGAATTGCTTAATATACTTAACCAACTTGAGCATGGTTTGTAGGGTTAAGCCTTGAACTTGGATACTTAGCCAATTTTGACAGGATTTGTAGACGGGTTAAGTCATGAACTTAAGTGACACTTAATCCATTATGTAAACCCTAGTTCTGAGGATTAGGTGGATAACCGTAGTTAACAAGGATAACGGGAACAATGCTAAGTGGTAAACCTTAGTTGAAGAATAACTAAGTAATGATTCTTAGTCAAGGAAATTTAGACCAGTTCATAGATAGATGAGTAACCTGATACGGTAGGTCATCGTTTAAGTATACGAGTAGGAGCAAGTATCTGATTTAGATAAAGGCTCCAGCGAACTGGGTAACGAAGCAGCGGCTTCGGGGAACGTGAGGATATTCTTAGTATCCCTCTATGAGCTGCCAGGTGATTATACTAGGCTCATGAGAGGTTAAGGTCTGCGTTAGAAGAACCAAGAGTATGCCTTGGTTGCTATACGAGCGACCTAAAGACGGGGATGGATAGGGGATAGTCGACGATACACGGTCGTACCCTAGATAGCATTTCGTCAGGCAACCTACCATCTTTGGTCAAGCGTGTACGTACGGAAAGGCAGAGAACACCCAAAAGACCATAATTGCTATCTAATTATGGTTGCGCTAAGGCTTGGATGTGGGTTGGCCAGTGTTGTGTTCTCATACAGGATTTATCCTGTCTTGTCTTTCACTAGTTGAGGGATTGGTTTTGTGGGACCATAGCCACGTATAAGAAAAACAGACCTTAGCATCTGCATCGGCAGATAAATCGAAAGCTCCCGACCGAGTCCTGTATTTATTGATTTGCCCTGTGACAGGACTCGGATGGCACGATGTGATACATGTGCATACAGTCATAGAAAAGCGATTCACGATGAATGCGTGGGAAAAAGGGCGCGGTTGGCGGTTAGTGTAATCCCTAGTGGCCCTAGGTGGTTGAACCCAAACCGAGATACGAAAACGTGCAATAGGTAAGCATAATCCCTAGCAGCCCTAGGTAGCATAAGTCCTAGTTGTACAAACAATAATTCATGTTGGAAGACCCTAGCTAGGTTTAGGGTAACAGTCCAAACCGATCTTAAGGATCATGGAACTATGTTAAAGTAATATAGAATCTCATGGGAAAGCCCGTATGGTCTACGGCAAGGGACTGAACATTTACATGGAATAAAACATACAAGTTGAGTAACCTATATATGCGATATATTAGGTTGACATGGACCATTACACGACTTTTGAGTGAGGGTCATTCTTGGTTAACACATGACACGGTGGGGATACTAGTACGGTAGGTGCAGAGCTAAAATACAGGATAGATATCACGGGGCGTTATACGTGACAGATATCTTGGGGATATTATACTTGATAGAAACCTGACGATGTGATACCTTGTTTTATCTTGACATCGTAATTTATCATGACACCTTAGTTTATCTGAGTTCAGTAGTTCATCCTGTTATTTTGATTTAGCGTATCTATCTTGTTATCATGCTTATGTTCATCTCAGTTTCTCATGTCAGTTAACTTTACTAGTTTTTATGCTAATAGTAGATAGGGCTTACTCAGTCTTTTTGACTGACCCGTTTTGTTTCGCCTCTTTTCTTCCGTTTCCACCCCCCCAGGTTACAGGGAGGAAATACTGTTGTTTAGTTCGGACTTCTTCTGCTTGAAGGTCATCATGGATGGCTTGGACTTTTCTTGGCTAATAGCTACTTTACTGTTTTTACTTGGGGAATAATTTATGAAAATGTCTTTATGCTTCTTTACTATTGCAAGACAGGTTTTGATGTACTCTGATGTAAAAGGCTTTAGACCTTATTTATTCATGTTATGAAAGTTTGATTTTACTTCCGCTATTTTATAAGTTCTGTCTTGTGATATTTCTGTGCATGTTTACCAATAATGCCCCTCTAAAGCTAGTGCATTCCTTTGCGAGTGACCCTAGCGGAGGCGGGGTGTTACATAGAGCGTTAAGGCGTTGCCGGTACTCGTCGCCTGCTAGCGCCTCAGGATTCCCAACCATGACCAAAACATGGCAAATAATGAGACATAGGGTCCAAGAACTTTATAGTGAGGAACAAAGTTAAAGATCACTTTCTCCCTTCTATCCATCTCCTTGTGAATTCGGGAGTACAATGCACGAAGAACCAGTCTTGCTTAAACTCTAGCATCCTGGGCCACTTTCCAACAAAAGATTTATTGGTAGATGATGCTTCCAGGAACCATTGGGAGGGCAATACGTTGACCGTTCACCTGAGATGGAAAAAGAACCGAATATCCTCTCCGGTGGGTTCTGAATGTACGTACTCATTGTAGAGAACATAAGTGCCTAGGAGTGAAGCATAAGTGTTCGGATTTAATTGCGATGGTGCAAGGAGGAAATAGCATAACATGTCTCAAATAAAGTCATTGGCCGGGTGCATGCACCCATCAAGACAAGGTTGTCTGTTCTAATCAGTAAGACCCTCGGGTGGAGAATTCGCCCTACCACCCTCTCATGGTGCATAGGCCTCATCTGATGGAATATTAAACCGTAGCGCCACTTTTATAACTGCTGTAGCATCCGGGCGCGATGGTACCAAGTCTATCGGATTCTCCACGATGACTGCATCGGGCACCATATCCGGGGCCACCGGAACTGCCGGTGCATTCCCGCTAATAATTTATACGTTCTCGGCCTCCCCATGTATGACCGGAGAATGTTGTCTCTCAGTTTGTTCTTCGTGTTCGAACACTTTGGGTAAACTGGCCATTCGGGAAAGAGTGGACCCTTTAGTTGTCTCGATTTTGCTGCCACACGAGCTACCACTATTGGTAAAATCAGATGTATATGACGATGGCAGGGAAGCCTCGGCTTCGGGGTCTTTCCAGCCTTTGATCTTGTATGCATCGCTAGCTATACTTTGACACACCAGCGTTAGACATCGCAGTATAGTAACCTATACCCGTCGTGTCGGTGAAAACTAACATGTCCATGCAATGTTGTGCAAAGTTAAGGTACACAGAAAAAAAATTCAGTCCCAGTCCAAGTTTATGCTTTATTCTATGTAAAAGGTCAAAGTATGTGTAATAATACAGTTGAGAAAGCGATACAGAAGAACGAAGTATCAAAGTGATAGGGACTATCACAAAATCGCACCCCACTAAGGGCTCAAAGGCTCGGAACCCCGCTTCAAGATTTGAAAGCTCGAAACCCCCTTGGGGGTTCCAACGCTCAAACCCCTGGGGTTCGAATGCTCGAACCCCTCCATGGTTCGAGTGCTCGAACCACATCGGGGTTCGAAAGCTTGAACCCCATTGTGGCTCAGAACTTCGAATCTGTCGGGCTTGAAGGCTCGATCCCAGCGAGGCTCGAGAGTTCAAACCCCATCAGGGTTCCAGTTCTCGAACCCGAGCGAGGTTCGAGTGCTCGAGCCTCCGTGGGGTTCGAATTCTGGGACCGCCCCTGGGTTCGGAGCTTCCTGTAGGTGTTCGCTCCCCTCCCCCCCACCGCTTTCCTCTCGTACGCTCGCACCTCCAAAGCTTTTGAGACCCACCTATTCTCATGTGAAATTCCTAAGTGTAGAAAGCTTGGAGCTCGGGAGTTAACGGAGGTCAGTTCGAAATAAAGGAAGTAGAGAAATGGAGTGAGGGGTCCCATTTATAACAAAAAGGAAATGTCCCTTGGTATCCCCGATGTTTCAAATCGCCTTGGTTTGAAATATCAAACCTCCTAGGTTCGAAATTTCGCACCCCAGTGTAAGTTTCAAACGTCCTTTGTTTGGAATTTCAGGCCCTCAGGGTACCACATCGGGTGCGAAATTTCGTACCTTTGTGTTCAAAATTCTATATCCATGCAAAAAATAAACATTTATGTCGATGACATTACACTCGCGTGTAAGTGTTCCACGCTCATGCATGTCGATCACCACAAACATGCAAAGACAATGCAATGCAACTATTTTGTGATGTGTATACATCGCCGCGTCCAATGACAGCTTGTTCGCAATTCCACAGTGAACGAGCCAACAACTAACACATGCCTTTCTTTAGTTTACAGGACCACTCGACAACTTGACTACTACTTCAAACAACAAAAAGCACATTGTGTCAAGACAAGACGTACTTTGGGCCAAAATTTAAACGGCTTTTTGGTCCGGTTCCCAAAAGTACATGAAACACGCTCGACTCAACGTATCGCATAGAGCTAAAGCTGAGAGAGTTGCCCACGGGCGAAGGAAACAAATTGAAGAGAGATCACGCCAACGGAAACCTCGCATATTCCCTAACATATTTTCGAACCAAGGCTTCGAACCTCTAGGAGTCCCGACCCGCAGTCATGAACCCCCGAGCACCAGCCAACGTAGTCTTCGTACCCCACGGGGGGCGAATTTCGTACCCCTCAAAATGCAAATTTCGTACCCCAAAGTAGTACGAATTTGGTGCCCAATAGGGTGTGAAATTCATACCCCAAGTGGTACGAAATTAATACCCCCATGGGGCACGAATTTCGTACCCTATGGAGGGGTTCAAAATGTGTGATTGCGCGTGTTGGGGGGAGGTTCGAAAATCGGAAGGCCATGAAAAGTGGGGTCGAAATACTAGGTGTGGTCCTCTATTTCTACATACTCCTGCCTAACCTGTCTCCTATAAATACCCCTTGGCCTTACACTTCAACGGGGTTGGAATTCAATCACTTAGGAACACTAAAGTGCTTCAAGAGCCTCTTTAATGGTATCTTCTCTTTGAGTGAGAAGAAGGACTAAATTGTCTTTTTCCCAAATACTTTGCATATGATGATTATGACTCCGTATGACTCGAAAGTGAGAAATCAGGAGATAGTCTCAACTTTGTAATCATTGGTGATAAATATTATTCCAGTGACTCTTCAAAGTGGATGTAGGCTTCTCTCGAGGTCGAACCACATTAAATCTCTCATGTTATTTATCGCTTTTCGCACTTATTTACACGACAAAAATAATAATCCCTACTAATTGGAATTTTGGGTGTTACGACATTTTTTCCATCAACAATAATACATTATTAGCATAAAGTTTATGAGTTATATATAATTATTCAAGTTTGTATTTGTTATAGAAAGTTCAAAAGTTGTCTTCAAGTTATGTGAACTTAAATTGGAATATTAAATACGTAATGTTCTTCTGCAAATTAACTTGCTAGATTTTAATTTCTTTTCCACCACGGAATCAAAAGTTTCATTAATTTTCAAATAAGTAATACATTTCATATATTTAACGATTTTTTTTGGGACAATATTTTCCCTTAAGGAAAAATTTTGCACTGAGGAATTCAGGTGGTCTCAAGAACAAATGTTTGCTGCCTAAAATTATATTCCTTTTGGGAATATTTGCAAATAGGAAAAATATTAAGCCCTCAAAAATATTTATAAAAAATTCATTAGAACATATCATATATGGATCTAAGTGGAAAAATAATAAAATTTATGATTTAATAGCGGAAAGAAAATTTAATTCAAGCAAATATACCGGTAGATATTACATTTTTGATATGGTAAATATTTAGGTAAGCATGATGTTTAGTAATGCAAATTCAATGGGGACTATACTAAATAATTCAAAAAAACGTAATTTCTATTTCAAAGTTAGAGAGATGTAATTGGAGGCCTAACGAAGTTAAAAGATAATGCTTTGTCCTTACCATCATGATTTTTTTTTAAATTAAATTAAAAAGAACTACATCAAAGCAATTTTCATAGTTTGATTACTGAGAGAAAATTTGACATTATATCAACGCAGTTTAACTCACGTTTTGGTCACTGAAAGGCGCTATGCATAAAATGGAATTGAAAATTAGAAGACTAAGAGCATCTCCAACGGTGGAGAATTCGTGCTCTAAATCGGAGATATATAGGGGAAACGGTCCACAACAGATATTGGGGATTGTAATATTCAGCAAAATATTATAGGGTCAATTCAGAATGCTGAATTGGTCTGCGCTGACTTTATCGATGATTGGTGAAGTGCGCCGATATTTTTGACGTGCATCGAAAATATCAGTGCGCTTTACCAAGCGCGGATAAAGTCGGTGTGTTTCCCCCTTTAACATTTTAACCATGTTTTACTTATCCAAACTCATATTTTACTAAGACAAAACAATTTTTTTCAGTTTTCTAATAAAATAATTATATTTACTTAGACCAAAAAATAATAATTTAATTTTAACACCCCGTAATTTTAATGAATACTATAATAATAAACTTTAGAATACTTAATTAAATATTTGGAATTAAGTAATATGGAGTGCATCGTTGCGCTCGTCTCATAATTCTACTTCGGATAGACCCCAAGTTTGCATGAAACAGACATCGTATGAAGATGATATTAAAGTCTGAAGTTTGTATAAATATAAGCACAATATATATAAAAAAATAAATCCAGAAAATCAAAATCAGAGAGCGGTAAAAGGAGGAAATTCGGCCCATTAGGGGTCGACCCCATGCCACATAGGTGTCGACCCATGGATCAACTTTACACAGGGGGGTGTCGAACCCACTCAGATCTGGGGCAGATCCATTTCTGTGAACGTGGACTCGTTTCGTGACTAGATTCATTGATATTAGGCTATAAATAGGACCTGATTTCTTTTTTTATTCATCACAAGCAATGGAGACAATGAGGTGTTGCCCCAACTAAGATTGAATTAGCCTATTCTTCTGTACCAACTTATAAGCATACAAGAATCTCTGTTATAGCATCAGCGGTCATTTTTCTGTTTTTAGATCCAGTCACAGTGAGCTCATGTGATTTTTAGATATAAACATTTAATAGTAATCTTGACATGTTTATAAGTTTGGATCTAAACATGTGCCTATTAATAACTTGAATCATAATTAGACAGATATGCCACTACTTGTATACCTTATCTACTGTTTAGTTCTCATATGCTCATTCCTGATATGCCTATTCTCTTATTATGCCCAATCACGTCACCATATCCATATTCTGTTAGTATGCCTATTTCTGTCATCATATGCCTGTTTTGTTATTATGACTATTTCTGTTCTCTTCTCTCCCTCCTTCCCTTTTTATTTTTATAGACAGGCTACCTTCGAGCCTAGGCCTATCGCTGAAATATGCGAGCGCACAAAATTGGGAATGGCTGGGAATAACAAATTGGGGCATAACTTGTACTGTAAAACATGATTGGGATTTGTGGCATAATGTATACCTTGATTTAAAACTTTAATTGGGGCCTAAATTGTATTTTTAATCGGATTGGGATTTGGGGGCATAATCTTGGATAAACATGAAGATCGTTTAATAATGAACATGCCTAGATTTACAGTAATTAGAAACTGTAATCGTGCTTAAACACGAGGTTAGATTACACTTGTGGTAGAAGCCTGCCCGGAGCGGCCTGGCAAATCAAGCATCCACATGTGGTAAATCTAATGTGAGGGATCTAGTGCATAAACGTACACATAACGGTGTTGAGGCACGAGGTTAAGTCTGACTTGAGGTAGAAGTTTGCCCGTAACCGCCTGACATAACCAACATCCACAACTAGTAGACTTAATGTGAGAGGTCTAGTCCATTAACAACCATAAATGGAAATATGATAATAACATGTTAATCTGAAATACTTAACCTATTTAAATCTGCGGGGGTTACATGAACCTGTCAAACTGGGTAGGGGTTAAGTAAACTTCCTTGAATCAGTAAGGTTTAAGTTAATCTTGTTAAATCTGTGAGGGAGGGTGTTATATATATATATATATATATATATATATATATATATAAACCTAACAAACTTAACCTGTTTTACATGTGGAGCTTATGCAACCTTGTTAAACTGTTAGGCACAACCTGTCAAAAGCCTAATAGTGGGGATGCAAGCCTCGGGGAAAGCTTATATCATCTATTGTGCAGGACCCGTATAAGTCAGTAACCAATCTTGGTATCAAACGGGGAACCTCGAACTAGGTTGGGTTCTGCGCACACTTATTGAGTTGGTTGTAAGAGGTTCATTTAAGTGGGGATGTTTATGGCGCACTAAATCTTCTTGCGTTGGGATAATAAGACAATGTGTAACACCCCACCACCGTTCAGGTCACTCATAAAGGGAATGCATTAACTTCAGTGAAGCATCATAAGTGTATGGAACAGATAAATTACAAAACAGACAAAATTTAAACAGCAAAAAATAAAGAAAACTTTACTTTATTGAAAAATAGAAGCTTGGTAAAACAGCTTGTACTAAGATTGTTTTCTAGCACCAAAACACCAATACCCATTACAATAAAGCATCTATCTTGTTTAACAAAATAAAGAAGCATGAAATGACAATGATATTCCCCAATAAATCATGAGCCATCTGTAGTAGTGGAAAAGAGAGTCCAAAGCAATACATCGTCTATCTTCGAGCTTGGAAAGAAAACTGAGCTAAGTGGTGATATTCCCTCCCTATGAACCTGGGGGGGGGGGGGGACGGAAGAAAAGAGAGCGAAACAAAATAGACTCAGACATAAAGCCTGGTAAGTCTAGTGATTATTCATCATGTAAACAGGTAAAATGATCATGACATGAATAAACTGGATACCAGATCATAACCATGAAAATAAGCATAGCAAGACAACAAATGATGATCGTTAGATATGATAAGGTAAGATACAATGAATGAGCTTCGGTTCTTTCTCATATTTCATATTTTCTCTGCACCACCCAACTAGCATCCTAACTAGTGTCTTTTATAGAATGATTCGTACTCCCTACTAGTGTCCCAACTAGTATCCTGTGTTATAAAATAAGGTGATCCCAACCCCGCAATTGTGGTAGCCTTCAGGTGCACATCTAGTATGAGGATCTTACCTCAACCAGCCTAATTGCCATGAAGATATTAGATGTACCCTTGACACCCTATCGACTGGCTCCGTACTCGTATTAACTTTCCTTGTGTTTGTGCCAATAGGCCCTTTCTTGCATGTAGATACCCTGTTCTGGTCCCACCATAAGGTGTATCAATCCCTATGATAGCAACCCGACACAAATTCTAGATGCACAGTGTATACTACTAATGCCCAATGCCTGCTTTTCCACTCCGGAACACGTGCACGCCCATACACTGTAGGAACTGCACTGCTGCACCTCCTACTGCTATTTTGACCGCTTATAATCAGCCCAGTAATCGTGCCCCACCGTGCCTAGTTTCAGGGTATCGTGATACATCTATGTAGGTTACTGCTTAAATGGGTCCCCGATACTAGGGTTTTCTAGGGTCTATTCGTATAACCCCCAAATTGGCTAAGTGTTATCCATCCATTCAAGTTGACTTAACTCATCTGCACGCCATGTCATGTTGGTTAAGTGTTTTTTTTATTAACTTAACCCTTATCATTCATCATGTTGTAATTGGTTAAATGCTTTCTATTAACTTAACTATGTTCGTTCATCATATTATATTTGTTAAGTGTTTTCCAATAACACAATCCCACTCGTTCATTGTTTAAGTGTTAACTTAACCCTACCACTGGTCATGTTATATTTGTTAATTGCTGTCCTCTTGTGTTACTTAACCCTACCACTTGTCATTCTACAGTGTTGCCCTCTTGTGTTACTTAACCCTATCACACATCATGTTATATTGGTTAAGTGTTTCTTAGAATAACTTAACCCTACCATTGGTCATGTTACATTGGTTAAGTGTTTCCCTCTTGTGTTACTTAACCCTATCACACATCATGTTATACTGGTTAAGTGTTGCTTTGATTAACTTAACCCTACCACTGGTCATGTTACATTGGTTAAGTGTTGCTTTGATTAACTTAACCCTACCATTCTTAGCCTGCCTGTTTCTTAGCTTTAATTTATTCATTAAAGCACAAACCTCTCACATTAGATCTATATTGTTGCGGTTGCGGGATGTGCTGGGCAGTTCTGGGCAGCCTTACACCGCAACTCAATCCAACCTCGGGTTTTTGGGCTAAAATGCGCTAACCTCTCACATTATATCTATATTGTTGCGGTCACTGGATATGCCAGGCGGTTTCGGGTAGTCTTACACCGCAACTTAACCTAACCTCGGGTTAGGCATGTTCATCTTTAGCCAATTTACATATTTGTCATATGTGTCCAAATCTATGTGTCAAATTTTCCATAAGTCTAGCCAATACAAGTTTATGCCATATTCCCACACTATGCCCAAAATTTACTAAATTAAATTATACCCAATTTCCCCATGTTATAATTGCACGTACAACGAGATTCAATCTAAGTTCCGAATGAGCTTAGTATTCACAACAACAAGTAAAAAGGGAAAAAATAGAGAAGGGGAAATAGAATTGACATAAGGAAAAATAGGCATGTGAAGATGTACCAAATTCAAGAATCATGTTTCAATGTTGTACATTAACAATATGTGTGGACAAGCTAAGCAATTCACACCATAGGTATAAAGATTAGATAGTATTGGACTTAAGAGATTTACTGATTTAATGTATAACATGATAAGTCCCATTTGATAAATCACAATAGTCTCATAGTCATAGGTTGTACAACATGAAAACTTCCATCATATCAATCAAAACAGTCTCACAGGCATGATAGGTTCATTTATGTCAGTCCAACAGTCTCGTAGGCATGATAGATTCTATTATGTCAGCCCAACAGTCTCATAGGCATGATAGGTTCTATTACGTCAGTCCAACAGCCTCATAGGCATGATAGTTGCCATTACATGAATCACAATAGTCTCATAGGCATAAGCAATTTTGATTAGACAAAAGGACAAATACGAATCAGAATTAGGCATCGTTCTAGATCCGATTATTACAGTCATGATTTCTATTAGATTTTTAAATCTAAATAATAACTAAACTTACAGAAAAATGATGGATCTTGTATTCTGGGATCTGATTTCTGAATTTGAAAAGCTATCCTTTGATGTGGATGCTTGATTCTCTAGTTTGGATTTTTCTTAGCGCTTTCTAACTTGATTTCTAATTTGGAGAAGATGGAGGCTAGTCTAACTTAGGCATGGATAGCATGACGACTTCAAAGTCTTAGGGTTATGAGGATAGGGTCTAGGTTTGGCCACATATATAAAGATGTCTAGGATTAATTCTAGCTTTTAGATTAGTTTAGGAGAAATTAGAGTATTAGATCAAAATTTGGACCTAACACCCAAATTGTTCTGAATCTTATAGAGTTTCAACTGAAGAATGAATAAAAAGAAAATAACACGTAGAATTTATAGTGGTTCGGCGTTAACGAGCCTACGTCCACTTTATATATTATTGATTATACTTTGAAAGCTAATACAATCAATGATTTCTCTTAATACTCTCGTAGTTTGACAATAATGGCGGATTCAGTACTCAATATTGCCAAAAGAAAAGATCCCAAAAAATGCCAAGCTCTGGGCTATTTATAGCTGATTTTGTCAGGCGGGTCGTGGTAACACGTGGCACGAATCCCGAGAACATCGGATCGCATCGCCTCCGTTGAAGAAATAGTCAAATTAGCCGTTGTGGACAGGTGTCGCGATCCCCTTGAAAATCGGATCGTGCAGATGGGGAGAATCGGTCAGAATGATGGTTAAGGACACGTGTCGCTAGATCCGTGCATCTCGGATCGCTGAAGACTAGCTCACGCTTGAACGGGTCGGAGGGTTCGCCATGCATCAGGGGATCGGATCAGTGTAATCTGGGCAGCAATATAGGTTCGGATCGAGCCGCATTGAGGTTTCGTTCCGCTGATGGAATGGGGGCGATCCGTCGAGACGCGATCCGATGGTGGGCGAGTCGATAGTGTGCGATCCGACATCGGGCGAGCCGATGATGAGATTGATTTCTTCATGTTCTTAGAGAACGTGGTTTCATGCTTTCTTCTTATGAATGATCCTGGGTGGCTTGGTCAAAAAGCTAGCCAACATTTTGCCCCCTCGAAGTATGTTTTATCGATGATGGAACATGTTTCGAAGCTATAGAATCGTCTTTTCGCAGCGAGTCGCGAATCAGTGAACAACTCCTATACTGGGGCTTTTCAGAGCCTTCATTACTGAATTTATCGACTCGTATCACGGGCTCGAGTCGCGGTCCGTTAGCAAGACATTCGTTTCGTTCTTTGGTGTGCATTTGGGCCTCGGAACGAAACGGGCTCCTCCTCGAGTTGTGGTGGGCTTTTGGTTCGCGGCCCGCCGATTTTCGTGGATCGAATAGGACAAAAAAGGTGAGACAAACGGTCGCCCTTTTGCCTATATAAGCCGACCCCCCTCTTCACTTTCTTCCTTCTTTTTTCTGTCGTATCGTTTCGCCTGCATTGTTGAGGAACGAACCCTAGTTTTTCAAACCTTCAAAAAACCGATCACTTTCCCAATTTTTAGAAAGGTAATTCCACCGAAAGCACCCTTATTCGTAAACGCTATTGTTTTATGAATTTTTTCGACTGGTTTGAGGGAGAAACGACGGAATTTTGCGATTTTCTGGGGGAACAAGCGAGGCGCCATGGCTGATGGGCGTAGAGGTTGGAGTTCGGAAATGAGTAGGAGAGGAGGAAGACGAAGGAGGAAGGAGAAGAGGGAAGCCGGTTCGGATCGTGGGCAAGGAGAGGAAAGGAAGAGGATGAAGGCGAGTGGCGAGACGGAGGGTCGTGGTGACGGCAGAGGCACGTATCGTGGGGGGCTGCAACGATTCGGCAAAGACCCCGATCACTTAATTTCACAATCCGTGAAGGGGCGAACCCTTTGCCCTGCGATCCGAAGGGGGCGATCCCTCTACATGGCGATCCGACTCATAGTTCACGATCCAAGGACTTGTCACCATAAAATTCTGAACAGTTAGGCTAGGGCCTTGATGTTGGACTTTCCGGACTAAATGACCACATAATTTGACAGCATATGACGACTAATATTTTGATGATCTTGATAGCTTTCACGCTTTATTTTTAATGCACACACGAGCACACACACCGGCACTTGCACACACGGGGGACGGGTAGTATTAATCTCATTGTTCACGTTTTCTCGTCCTAGCAGTAATGTCGAATAGTCACTCTTCTTCAAGATCCGTAACAGAAGCGGAATCCAAGGTTCCTGAGCAATACAACCCCGAGATTCCTCCAATTAATCCAGGAGGTGAAGATTCTGGATCTGAGTACGAGGCCACGGAATCAGATCCGTCCGAAAGTACTTCATCTAGCGACGATTCTGAGATAGATGGGCGAGCTCCCGACGAGATTCCTGGCGCGCTCGGGATAGATAAATTTTCTGATTCTTTAGCATCTAAGCTCGACGATATAAATCTTAAAAGAATCTGCTTGAGACACGGGATTCCTTGGGATGATGTCTTGACGCCCGGAAGCGAAGATAGACCCCACCTAGCTCCGGAAGGATATATGGCAATCAGTCGAACCATGTGCTTGGTAGGAGCTATTCCTCCGTTTCCTCCGATCGCCATCGAAACTTTAAGACGACTGGGTATTGCTCCGATGCAGCTTCATCCTAACGCCTACGCATCTCTATACACCCTATATGTTGCATACGCGGAGATCCTACACGCCGAACTTAAATTCAGAGATCTGACATTCTTCTTTCTTTTCAAGCACCGTTCTTCGGCAACTCCAAATTTCTCTTTCTTTGAATCGGTGGAGAATAGGAAGGTTCTGTACGATGGATATAGCAATATTGGGGATCCTAAGTCTGATTGGTTTTATATAAGGAAACAGGCCGGATGCTCATGAAGATGGCTCAAATCAAGTAAACTTTAAGCTTCTAATCGAATATCTTGTTCAAGAAGTCTAGGCGTTAACATTCTCCCCCCTTTTTCTTTGTCTTAAACAGATCACGTCTTCCCGAAAACGGAGGGTCCACTATACAACAATCGATTGTCCATTCTTCTACAAAGCAGATCCGACTTTCTAAGGATCAAAAAATGCATTACTGATGACAATCTTCATAAGCATCGTCTTCTGGATAGAAGATTTGGACTTGGCACTGGCGGCAGACCTTATAAGTATGTGCCCCCAACGGAAGGAGAGGGAATTTGCAAGTAGTAGGAACAACTAAGTTTCGCAAGAGTCCTTCTCCCATAGTCATCCAAGACGATGAGGACCTGAACATATACAAAGGGGATGAGCTCCGCGGTGACGTGTCCAAGGAAATCCCGATTTCTACTCCAATCGAAACCGCTGCTCCCGGTGATTTGACAGAAGAGCAGTTATTTGACGAGCTGAATAAAATTCCTCTACCTGATGATGTATATACAGAGAAGGACTTTGAAGGGGGGCCTTTCTTCCCTGCTTCTGAAGAGACCATCGCTCCAACTAGAGGACAAGAAACTGGTCAGATGAGCCTGTCTTCAGGCCCGGGTCTGTTAGGGGGAATTATATGGGATGCACAAATCACACACACTATCTGACCCTGCACTCTTATATCGTGGGTATTCAAAGTTTTAATATGCTCTTCTCTTTTTTGCAGGAATGATGTCCCGTAGGAAATCTTACTCTTATCGTTCTCTTCGTGAGGGCACACCCAGCCTTCATCCGGGTACTGAGCGCCCTCGTGGCCCTTCTCACAAGCCGACTTCTTCGCAACCTCGGTCTCCACCAAAATCGACCTCTACCAAGCCTTCCAGTTATCCGGCAGTTCCTACAGGGGGAAAGAAACTTCCTAAAGAGTTAACTCCTCCAAAGAGTGCACCTTCCCACAGCCGGTCGTCCAAAAGGCATCACGAATCTAAAGATAGGGGCAAGGATTCATCCAAAGAGTCTGAAAAGGAGAGAAGTGACATCGTCCCTTCCAGCCAGCCAGAGTTGGCTGCCCCCGGGTCACGGGATTACATGCATGGTCCCGAGATTCAAGGTAGGCTGGAAAAGCTGCGGGAACAATTCCCAGACATATTCTTTGACCGGATGACATTTGTTCTAGCCTTGGAACCGGTCCCCAAGAACTGGGACAGCGAAGTTGTTGGGCACATCCGCCATGTTGCCAGGCAATATGAGATGATGAAAAAACATGCAGTTAACCTTTCCGAAGTCATCCGATCGCTTGAAATAGAAGCACACAGATCTAAGGCGAAACTTGAAAACAACGAGAGGGCCAGGACAAAGATGGAGAAGGACCTGGAAGATGCTCAATCCCAGCTTGCTTTAGCACGGAGGGACGCTGAAAATTATAAGATTGTATTAGAGAATGCTAAACAACGCTTTCATTCGGAACTTGACTCCAATAGCTAAGAGAAAATGGCCTTAAAGAAGGAGGTTGAAGATCTCAAAATGGCCAACATCGAGTTGAAAATAGCACAAGGCCATTTTGAAGCTGAGAGAGCTGCTTGGGAGGCAGAAAAGGCAAATTTAAAAGAAAGTCTGGCTTTGGCTAAAGCAGAAAAGGTGAATTTAAATGATCAGGTCTCGGACGCGGAGAGACGGGCAGCTCTCGCCGAAAAGAATGTCGAAAGTGCCATCGAATTGGCCACTGCTTCCAACAACAAGCTCCTCGAAAGAGAGAAGGAGATCGAGGGGTTTGAAGAGATCATTTTCGACTTCCTTGGCCAGGTTCTCAAAACTCGCAACATCTCGTGGATCCTGGATTACCACGTTACTTTAGCCAATTTATGGGATGCCATTGTTGAGGGTGAAAAGCATAGATTGGGGGTCGAAGAAATTGATGAGGATGAGTTGATGAAGAGCATCATAAGGGATAATGAGCCTGAGGACCTAGAAGAGGGTCGTCGTCTGATTTTAGCGGAGTTGGTAAAGGAGAGGTCCTTGGCTAAAGGTAAAAGCAAAGCTGACGAAGGTTCAAGTTCTGCCATGGGGCCCAAAACCTCCGGAGTTGAGGAGTACCATCCTGATGATCCACTAATCCCTTTAGGCCTAACTCCCGTAGTTGTTGGAGCTCCTGCAACTATTCAAGAAGGAGGATCTACGGAAGGTATCTCCTTTTTTTTCTCCACAATTTTTCAAAGCAATTGTGAATTGTCATCGTCTGGTAGAACAACCAATTGAATTAGTAATGTGTGTTCCTCCCGATACAGGTAGCGAGCCCGTCGACGAGGGTGCTGAAAAAGAAAAAGAAGTGGAGAAGGAGGCTGTCTCGCCAAGTGCTGGTATTGATATATCAAAGCAGGCTGAGGTCACAACAGCAGAAAGAAGCATCCCGGTACCTAGTACTGACGTTCCCAAAGATGCTGAGACCATCGAAGCCTTGAAAGACGTGGATGGGCACCATATAGATGATGAAGAAGACATTATCGGCGCCAAAAAAAAGCCGACGATGATGACGACGAAACCTTGGCCAGCCGAAAGGCCAGGTAGGAGAAAGAGATGGCTTCGAAGAAGGTGGGAGATGAGGCTTTGGACGTAGTCCCCCTTGCAGAATTCGATCCTAAAACTGGGATGATTGTGAAAATCCAGCCCAAATCCATCAGCCGACAACTTCATTTTGCAAATCCCGATGACTTCCCGGCTTCCCTTTCTGATAGAAGGAAGAGAAAAGAGGTGGGAGAGGAATCTTCTGAAGAGTCGGATGTTCCTCTCATAGACAAAAGGAAGAGGAAGAAAGGGGATCCGTCTGATGCCGACAAGGCGAAGCTGGAGAGACAGAAGCAAGAGAAGAGGCCAAAGCGCAAATAGGATATTGTTGTTTGTTGATATTTTGTCTTCAGGTTTTCCACTGGCCAGGAAGTGTAATTGTGAGACTGGCCCTCACTTTCATTTCTAGGTTGTTTTTCACTTTGTTGGTTCGCAGTATATAAATGAAAGTTTATCTCTTTTTGCATCATTATGTACCTGTATTCAAATAAACTTTCCATGTTTAGTCATAGGCCATCTAATAATAATTACAAATCAGTCAAACAACAGAAAGAAAAAAATTTCGTGCTGCATTGCTGTATTATAGTTCAGTACATGTATATGAGTATATGTGCCCCCAATCAGTTGTTATCATAGCGCCTGACTGGGGTTTACTAAGAATTGGTTAGTATTGTTGGCAGGTTGCCCCCTATTTCTGAATATGGGGGACTTAGAAGATTTCATAGGATAATTGTTCTTGTGGCACCGAATTTCTGGCACCTTTCTCAGAGCTTAATCACAGACTTCTTTATACTCTCCTGACGGTTGCCAAGGTTAGAGTTTGAATTTAGTAGTTCAGTCGGTCCCCGATCCTTTGGCAGGGAAGAAGTTCTTTCTCAGCACTCAATCGGAGACGCTTTTATATTCTCTCTCTCTCTGGAGAGTTAGAGTTCGAGCTCAGCGATTCATTCGCTCCCCGATCCTTCAGCGGGGAAGGAGCTCTTTCTCAGCGCTCAATCGGAGACGCTTTTATACTCTCTCTCTCTCTCTCTGGAGAGTTAGAGTTCGAGCTCAGCGATTCATTCGCTCCCCGATCCTTCAGCGGGGAAGGAGCTCTTTCTCAGCGCTCAATCGGAGATGCTTTTATACTATCTCTCTCTGGAGAGTTAGAGTTTGAGCTCAGCGATTCATTCTCTCCCCGATCCTTCAGCGGGGAAGGAGCTCTTTCTCAGCGCTCAATCGGAGACGCTTTTATACTCTCTCTCTCCGGAGAGTTAGAGTCACGGATCAAGCAGTCTGCAATCATGCACGATCATCAAACTCGTCCTAGGTTTTCATTTTAATCCAAGCTCCGAGGATTGAAATCAGTCGGACAAGCAGTTGGAGCTTTTGCCAAGGCATTGAGTTCCTCTGAACAGTCTACGGGAGGAACAGTTGGCAACAGACTTCGGGTACCTGCATTATTCACGCCGCTTTCCATAAAAATAAACAGGCAGATAAACAAGGATGCAATAAAGGTAAATGACACACAATATTTTTATAGTGGTTCGGTCGAATCATGACCTACGTCCACTTTATAATTTTTTTTTGCTTCAAGGAATCAAACTATTCTAGGCTTGTTGTGCCTTATACATGGTTTTCAACAAAGCAAAAGAACAGGTTTGAAACTTTTATGCTAAGTATGGCCGCAAATGTTGGGCATTCCACACTCTGGGGATTTCCCTTCCATCTACGGTTGCCAGCTTGAAGGTTCCATTATCAAGCTTGCTCAAAATGGAGTACGGTCCTTCCCACTTCGCTCCCATATGAGTTGGGGGTGGAAAGACACGTTTCAGAACCAAGTCTCCGGGTTCCCAGGTTCGGGCTCGAACCTTTTTGTTGTAATATAGAGCGATATGTTGCTTGCATCTCAAGGCGCGCAGGTCCGCCTCATCCCTCTTTTCTTCGATCATATCTAGGGACTCAAGGAGCAATTCATTATTGGTCATCGGATCATAATAAGTCACACGGTGAGAAGGTACCTTTATCTCAACCGGGATGACTGCTTCCGTTCCAAAGCCAAGGGAGAACGGGGTATGTCATGTTGCCGATTTATATGTTGTCCTGTAGGCCCATAGTGCCATGGGCAATTCATCAGCCCACATGGCTCTAGCCCGCTTCAGTCTTCTTTTCAGAATAGACTTAATCACTTTATTTGCCGCTTCGACTTGTCCGTTCGATTGCGGGTGCGCCACAGAGGTGTATCGATTCTCAATGTGGTATTTTTGGCAGGAATTTCTGAATTCAGCACTATCGAACTGAGTTCCATTATCCGTTATTACAATCTTTGGAATCCCAAACCGGCAAATGATGTTTCGAACGATAAAATTGATCACTCGTTTGGTTGTGATTGTAGTTAGTGGCTCAGCCTCGACCCACTTAGTGAAATAATCCACGGCCACAATAGTGAACTTTGCTCCGCCCCTTGCTATGGGGAGGCTTCCAATGATATCAATTCCCCACATAGCGAAAGGCCATGGGATCATCATTGTTTTTAACTGATTAGGAGGTGCTCTAGGTATCTTCGAAAATCTCTGGCACGCATCACACCGTCGTGCGTATCTCGCTGCATCCTTGTTTATGGTAGGCCAGAAATAATCATGCCGCAACACCTTTTTTGCCAAAGTTTGCCCTCCAGTGTGGTCGCCACATTCGCCTTCGTGGACCTCTTGTAGCACACATTTGATGTCATCGTGGGCTATACACCGAAGGAGGGGCATTGAAAACCCTTGTCTGTAAAGAACTCCGCCTTGCACAACGTATCGGGCGGCTTTACGAATTACCTTACGCCTCTCGCTTTTCTTGGTCGGAAGCGTTCCATTCATCAGGAAATTCTTTAGAGGGGTCATCTAAGACTCCCTTTCTGGTTCCGTCTCTAGTATTAGGTCGATTTCCATTTGATCTATGCTAGGGGACCGAAGTACTTCAACGGGGGCTAGCCCAGTCACTTCAGGGTCGTTGGATCGAGCCATCTTCACCAACTTATCCGCCTGCTGATTCTCTGACCGCGGAATATGAGATATGCTGTAGTGATCAAAATCGTTCAGCAACTCTTTCACTTTCTTTAAGTATAAAATCAATCTTGCACTTTTAGCTTGGAATTTTCCAGTAACTTGGTTCACAACTAACTTGGAGTCGCAGAAGATGTTCAGCTTTGTGACCTCTAATTCCTTTGTGATCCTCAATCCGGCTATCAGAGCTTCATATTCGGAATCGTTGTTAGTGGCATGAAACTCCATCCGGATTGCATAGGTTATCAATCGTTTCTCGGGGGTTTCAAGCACTATTCCAGCGCCGGATCTTTCGTCATTCCTAGCGCCATCAGTATACAATCCCCAGGCATTGGGATCAAAAAGTAATTTTGAGGGATTGTCCTCTTCATTGGCTATATCTTCCTCTGGTACGGTAAACTCTTCTATGAAGTCGGCTATCACTTGCCCTCGAATTGACCGTCTGGGCTGAATGTTCAAATCAAATTGACTTAACTCAATATTCCATTTGAGTAATCTTCCAGATGCCTCTGGTCTCTGTAGGACTTGCTTGAGTGGATGATCGGTGTATATGGTAATAGGATGCGCCTGAAAATAATGTCGAAGCTTTCTAGAGGCGATCAGCAAACTATACGCCAACTTTTCTATCCTTGGATAAATACGCTCTGCTGCCGTCAATTTTTTGCTCACATAATACACAGGTCTTTGGACCTTATCCTCTTCTCTTACCAACGCTGAGCTGATCGCATGGGATGACACTGCCAAATACACGAATAAGTCCTCGTGATCCATTGGCTTAGATAATATCGGAGGTTTCTCTAGGTGCCTGAGTAAATTCTGAAACGCTTCTACGCAGTCGGGTGTCTATTTGAAGTGGCGTTTCCCTCGCTTTATTAATTCGAAGAATGGGATGCACTTATCCGTAGCTCTGGAGATAAATCTGCTTAGCGCGACCACTTTTCCGGCAAGGCTTTGCACATCCCTAATTTTCCTAGGTTCCTGAATGTCTCTAATTGCCGCGATCTGGTCTGGATTAATCTCAATCCCACGGGAACTGACAATGAATCCCAAAAATTTTCCCGAGGCAACACCGAATGAAAATTTGGTTGGGTTGAGTTTCATTCCGTACTTTCGAAGAATGCCGAACATCTCGGCCATGTCAGTAGTGTGTTGAGAAGATTGCTTGGACTTAACCAACATATCGTCGACGTATACTTCCATTGTTTTCCCGATCTAGTTTTAAAACATTCTGTTGACTAAACGTTGATATGTAGCGCCCACATTCTTCAAGCCAAAGGGCATCACCACATAACAATATAATCCCAGATCCGTGATAAAACTAGTGTGTTCTTGATCTGGAACATGCATCGGAATCTGGTTATATCCTGAATACGCATCCATAAATGAGAGAAGCTCATGACCCGGCGTCGAGTCTACCAACTGGTCAATCCGGGGCAACGGGAAACTATCTTTTGGACAGGCTTTGTTCAAATCCGAGAAGTCGATACACGTTCGCCACTTCCCGTTGGCCCTCTTTACCAGGACTGGATTCGAAATCCAGTCTGGGTAGGTCGAGTCTCTGATAAATCCATTACTCTTTAGCTTTCCAACTTCTTCTTTCAAGGAAGCGGACCTCTCTGGGCCCAACATTCGCCTTTTTTGCTTTACCGGAGGATGTTTAGGGTCAATGCTTAAGGAATGGCTCATGATTGATGGGGATATCCCACACATGTCCGCGTGGGTCCAAGCAAATACATCCAAGTTGTTTTTTAAGAAATCCGTCAATTCTTTAGCCAGATTCGGATTTAACTGGGATCCAATCTTAAGGACCTTCTCCGGGTCACTATCATCGATCGGTACATCCACAGTTTCTCGTTGGGAGTCGCCATTCTGCCTCCGGGTTCTTGATCCTCTGTGGGATCTATATCCTCGGGCATCTCTTTGGGCGACTCTCCAACGACTATCCTCTTTGGTTGCTATAAGGTCTCCGCCGCCGTTGGGGGAGAAGCGCCTTTAGTTTCAATATCCCCTCCATTGCGAAGTAACTTTAGTTCGGCAACATAACATGCTCGCGCAGCAACCTGATCCCCTCTGACGATTCCAATGCCAGCTTCTGTGGGGAATTTCAATAACAAGCACCAGGGGGCTATACAGGATCTAAACTTTGCGAGGGCCGGTCGGCCCAAGAAAGCATTGTAGGGGGATTCAACATCCAAACCACGAAGGGAAGGATTCTCACTCTCTGGCGTTCTCCTTCCCCAAGTGTAACTGGTAACTCTACATAACCCATTGGAGCGGTAGATGCTCCGTTGAATCCACGGATCCATCCTTGGCAGGGCTTCAAGTCTTTTATTTTGAGGTTCATCTGGTCAAATGTCCTTTTGAAAAGAATGTTGACAGAACTCCCGTTGTCCACTAAAACCTTATGAACAGTGGCTGGACCAATAGGTACTGTAATTACAAATGGATCTTCTGTCGGAGCATGGACTCCAATGCTTTCTCGTTCTCGGAAAACGACATCGTCGGTCATCATCTTTTGCTGCTTCACCGGGATACTGTCCTCGGGGTTGCTACACTCCCCAACCTCGAGGTGTTGTTTGGCTGCATTGACGTATTGATCCAATGCCTTGGAACTATGCCCGGCGAGATAAAGTCCTCCGATTACGGTATTGATAACAATGTACTTTCCCTTTTGCTGGGCAGTCGGCCTAGCAGCAAGTTGATTCTGGTTCTGATTTGGGGCCTGTATTGCTTGCCCCCTGTCTCTGGGCGTTACTCTGTATTCATCTAACTTTCCTTCTCGAAGCAGCCTTTCGACTACATCTCTTAGGTGACGGCATTCATTTGTCGAATGGTCGTGAATCTGATGAAAGAGGCAAAACTTCCCCGTTTCACGCTCTTTCTCCGTCGACTCTCTGGGAGGTGGCCTCTTATTCTGGAGGACTTCATACGCATCCATGAAGATATTTTCCAGAGTATCATTTATTGGTGTATAACTTTCAAAGGCCCTGGGACGAGTCCTTCTCTGGGAGTCGTTCCCTCGGTTCCTCTTCCGGTTGTTGTCGTTACCATTATTATTGTTGTTACCTGACTGACGACCACCCTGATTTCGATTTCCGACATTAACCTCGACTTTCCCCGAGCTGTCTCCTGTCTGCTTTATAGCGACATTGCTCTGGATTTCCTCCTTATCGGTTGTTTTTGCCTTTCGGTTAGCATATACCTCTTCCCGGCGTAATTGTACGTTAGCTTTTTCGTAGAATAACTCTCTAGTATGGGGTGGTTTGCCTGCCAAGTATCTCCCGAATTCAGTGTCTTTATCTACTCCGTCAATCAGTGCTGCGACAACGGTCGGTTCATGGGGATCTTTAACCTCAGTAGCGGCCAAATTAAAACGATCCAGGTACACCCTCAAACTCTCGCCTGGTCGCTGCTTGACAAGGAACAAGTCAACCACACTTTTTGTTTTTTGTGCATAGATACGGAATTGTTCCACAAACTTCTCACTCAACTCCCTGAAGCTAGAAATCGATCTTGCTGGCAAGCGAGTAAACCATAGCAGTGCTACCTCCTCCAAAAATATGGGAAACGCTTTACACTTGACAGCGTCAGAAGCTGCAGCAGCGGTCATTGACCAAGAATATCTCATTAGATGCTGGACGGGATCAGACCTGCCCGCGTATCGGTTCATCTGTGGCATGTTGAAACGCCTTGGGAAAGTCGCATCCAAAATATCATCAGTGAAAGGGGTGTGACAGCGGTCGATCCCCCAATCTTCATTCCATTGTCCACGGCTATCTGCCAGAATCTGATGGATCATGGCTGCAACATTTGCTCTGGTCAGCGGAGGTTCAGGGTCAGTGCCTCTTGCTCGGCGGGGTTCTCTATTCTCTCTTCCGGGAGCAGTCATGAAATCCGGGGCTCGGATAGGGCTTCGTTGCCCCCTGTTACCATGAGCATGTGCGCGGCGACGGGGCTGAGGTAGTCTGTTATGTACGGGACTGTCCACATCTCGAGCCCTGGGAGCTGCGGCTTGATCGTTCACATTATGGTTTGAGGGCCCCGCCTCCAGTGCTTCTTCTTCCCGTGATGGCAGGGTTCCGAACCGAAGCTGCTCTATATTTTCGGCTCTCTCATATGGTCGCCGTGGAGGTCTTGGCGATTCTTCTGACGAAGAAGAATATCCTGGAGTGAGTGAACGGACCGGCGGCGTTCTTTGCCTTGCGAGTTCATCAAGCCTTCTATCCATAGCAGTCAAATTTTGTCGCAGGACGGAACTTTCCTGTCTTTGGGCAGCCAATTCATCAAACAATCTCTCCCACATTTCGGAGAAGCGAGAGAGATCCCCCTCAGTGACGGGAGCAGCAGGATCAAATTGGTCATCATCACTTTCTCTTATGTGCAAAGAGCTTGAGCCGGGTCGAGCAGAGGGGCAGGACGGTAGGAGCGAGCCATAGGCTCCTTTCCAGGTCGAGTGGTAGTCTGATCATCAATTCGGATCGCTGCGGTTCGTGGATGGCGGCTCGCAGCGCCCCCTTGAGGTCGATTCGCGGTCGTGGTGCGCGGAGGGTTCGAGGCGTTACCTCGGGATCGAGTAACAACCCCTTCAGCAGTCCGGATCGCTTCGTTCTCGTCGACTCGGAGCGTGGTGTCTTCGTCGGATCGGTTCGCCCCCTGCGCTCCGCGATCCAGAGTTTCTTCAATGCCCAGCTCGTGCACACTCTCTTCAATTGTTTCATTGGTCTGTGAAGCCCGTGCTTCCTTAGATCTTTTTCCACCCATGATATCCGAATCGCTGGAATCTTCAAAGAACTGAATAGTGAAACTTTAGGACTGATTTCTCAGTGAAAGCACCAAAATGTTAGATCAAAATTTGGACCTAACACCCAAATTGTTCTGAATCTTATAGATTTTCAACTGAAGAATGAGGAAAAAAAAATAACACGTAGAATTTATAGTGGTTCGGCGTTAACGAGCCTACGTCCACTTTATATATTATTGATTATGCTTTGAAAGCTAATACAATCAATGATTTCTCTTAATACTCTCGTAGTTTGACAATAACGGCGGATTCAGTACTCAATATTGCCAAAAGAAAAGATCCCAAAAAATGCCAAGCTCTGGGCTATTTATAGCTGATTTTGTCAGGCGGGTCGTGGTAACACGTGGCACGAATCCCGAGAACATCGGATCGCATCGCCTCCGTTGATGAAATAGTCAAATTAGCCGTTGTGGACAGGTGTCGCGATCCCCTTGAAAATCAGATCGTGTAGATGGGGAGAATCGGTCAGAATGACGGTTAGGGACACGTGTCGCTAGATCCGTGCGTCTCGGATCGCTGAAGACTAGCTCACGCTTGAACGGGTCGGAGGGTTCGCCATGCATCAGGGGATCGGATCGGTCTAATCTGGGCAGCAATATAGGTTCGGATCGAGCCGCATAGAGGTTTCGTTCCGCTGATGGAATGGGGGCGATCCGTCGAGACGCGATCCGATGGTGGGCGAGTCGATAGTGTGCGATCCGACATCGGGCGAGCCGATGATGCGATCCATTCCTTCATGTTCTTAGAGAACGTGGTTTCATGCTTTCTTCTTATGAATGATCCTGGGTGGCTTGGTCAAAAAGCTAGCCAACATAGAGTGATCAAACCAAAGAGATGTGTCATCCAGCCAATCATAGCATGACACATATGCCCGAACAACTCAGAAATTAGTCATTGGCCAATCAGAGAAGGCCACATCAGCTCAGGACTACATAAATTCGTCATAGGAAGAAGATCTCAAAGGGGTCGACAACCTACAGGGGGGTCGACACCTATGTCGACTCCCCCCCCCGGGGGGGGGATTCGATGGCCTAAGCGGGAAATTTCCCGCTCAGCCTGTTCTGTTTGAATTTTGAATTTTGAGCTGGTTTTTGATTTTAATTATTATTTTCTGTTTATTTTTGAAATCTTCTGAACTCCATAACTTCTTTATACGGAGTTCGATTCACGCAAACTCGGACTAAATCTAAATTAGAATTCCGAGACGAACGCAATGGCATAACCCGTTTTACTTTAAAATTAAGTGTTCTTAGATCTGTTAATTTTAATAATCATAGAAAATACGGGGTGTTACATTCTCCCATCCTTAATGGATTTCGTCCCCGAAATCTCTATGCTAAGAAGAATGTATCCTAACATCCAATATCCATCTACTCAACCATCAATCACAGGCATCCATTGTCCTTAAAAAGATTTTCTAATGCTTTCATGATCATATGCATAATTTGTGTATACGTCCTTATCTAATGCAAAATCAGGCAGTCTACTGATTCAGTTGACCTCCTTAATGCAATTCAAGATAGTGCCATGCGTCCATTATGTATGCAAAAGAACTTTATTGGTACATATCATTTATATATGAGTAAACAGCCATACATTCAAATGCAACATCCATATGATAATACATCAAGTTTCAATCCAAACATAAATACATATATGCATATGCAATATGAAAGCGATTGAGCCGATCTTATACCTAGTGTGTGTGTGTGTGTATGCATCCACGAGCAACCACTAACAACCACTTGCAACCATTTACAACCATCAACTATAACATGTTTCAAATACATGTTTGCATCCATTGGTTTCTACCTAAGGATCAAGAATAGGACCGAGGAGATATACAAGCATGCATAAACTTATGAAAAAAAGAGATTAAGAATGTATCCTCAAAAAGATAAGGGTAGGCTGCGCGTATCTTGTCCTCAGTCTCCCAAGTCGCATCTTCCTCAGCATCACTCCATTGTACTTTAACTAGCTTGACCTTACGGTTGCGTAGCCTTTTAACTTCTGTACCCAAGACACAAGTTGGAACTCTTCTCACTGTTGCTTCTCGTTCCACTTCTATTTCCTCTGGTATGCTTGGGACTACAACTTATGCTGTGTCATGCTAACATTTACTCAAAGGTTCTTCAAAATTCACTAGAGGGTATTCCATGTGGAAGAACTATCTCTTGAAAATAAAAAGATGCTAAATATGTTACCAAGTGTAATTATAAAGGTGATTAGAGGCCTCTTCTCTACTTAACCTATCCATTGCTTCAACTATCTGAGAGCCTTTTCTTTGTGAAGTCCCTATTTGATCCAAAAGCGTAGGTCTTACTCCTAGCGATGCCAACTACTAACTTAACTGAAGGTTATAAAATCAAAGGCTAATGTGTATCCTGAACTTTTCATTTTCACATAAAGAGGACTTGAAGTCAACGTTTTTCTTCTTAAGGCATCCGCTATGACCTTACCCTTCTTTTTCACATCAAAATGGCACCAAGTCACGTGTCGCATGCATCCATGTATACCGTAAACCTTTTACTACCGTTAGTTAATAGTCAAAACTGGGGCCGTTGTAAGAGCCCTTTTTGGTCGTTGGAAAGCGACATCACAATCAATATCTCGAGCAAAGGTTAGATTCTTCTTCGTTAATCCAGTAAGTAAGGCTAATACTTTCACAAAGTTCTTAATGAACTTCCTATATTAACCCGCTAGTCCAAGAAAGCTTCTTACTTCTGTTGCATTCCTTGGGACCTTTCAGTCTTGCACCACAACTATTTTTGCAGGATCAACTACTATCCCTTTTTTGGTGCCACATGTCCTAGAAACCTTACTTCTTCTCTCCAAAAATGACATTTTGGAGAACTTCGCCTTAAGTTGATGTGCTTGAAGTGTATCCATGACTTCTCTTCAATGCAAAGCATGTTCTCCCTTGTTCTTTGAGAAAATCATGATATCGTCCACGAAGACTTCTACAAAATTATTAAGGAACTCCCTAAACACCCAACTCATTAAGTCATCAGAATAAGTGGGCGCATTCGTCCAACCGAAAGGCATGACAAGCCACTTAAAGAAACCGTCAGGGGTCCTAAAAGTAGTCTTGTCTATACTGTCCTGAGCTGTCGAAACTCTATAGCCAAATCTATTTGGGAGAAAACAGATGCACCTACAAGCTGGTCAAACAAATCATCTATTCTTGGAAATGGGTTCCTATTTTTCTTAGTCGGCTTGTTTAATTCTCCTAAATCCGCGCATAAGCAGAGTGAACCATCCGCCTTAGTAGCGAACACCACTGGAGCACCCCATTCAAAAATGCTTTGCCAAATAAACCCCTTATCAAGCAACTCTTCAACTTGCTTGCGGAGCTCCTTCCTCTCCCTAGGAGCCATGTGTCGTATGGGTAATGCAACAGGGTTGGAGTTATCAACCAAGTGTATGTGGAAGTCTATCTCGCGTTTTTAAGGGTAAACCCTTCACTTCGTCAAAGAAATCGGGATACTCATGGACTAGTAGAACAGATTGCAAATTATCAATAGATGTATCAAGAGATTCTACATAACTAAGCATGACAGAACCCGTGGGGTCACACGAGAATTCGAACGTATTACCGAGGCAATCCAAAAATCTAACTACCCTCCTTTCACAATTGAAAATGGCATAATTACTGGATAACCAATCCATTCCTAGAATCAACCCATAGCCCATAAAACCAAAAACGTAAGCATTTTATCTAAAGTCAACGCTTAGTATAGACATTCCCAAATCCAAATAAATCATAGATAAATGAGCCGAACCATCAATTGGATTTGAGACAATAATGGGATCTTCTACTATACAGGTACTAAGGTGTATAGACTCAACTATGGAAGCAGATATAAAAGAATATGAAGCGCCAGAATCGAACAAAGTTCTAATAGAATGATTGAAAAGAAAAACTAAACTTTCAACAGAAACGTTCCTATCTCTCTTAGGTACCCTAGCAGTGAGAGCATGCAATTGCCCTCTAGAAGATTATGTCCTTTGTCCTTGTCCTTGTCCTTGTCCTTGTCCTTCGACTATCCTTGATAAAATGCCCTGCCCCACCATACTGAAAACAACACCCTACCTTCTTCTTCCTACAATTAAATGACCCACTCTACCATAGAAAAGACACTTCCTCTTGACGCGGGATCTACTATTTCTTCCATTCTTCTTGTATTCCAATCCCTTGTTTGTGATTCTTCCACTTTGGCCTCTTTCTTTTCACCTTTCTCCTTCTGCGTGGATTAAGCCATATCAACAAGCTTCTTATCCTTGGGCTTGGGCTACTTAGCCCAAACTCCCTTATTCTTATTCTTACTATCCTTGTGTAGCTTGTTGACAAGTTCCTCGAAACAACCTCCATCTCACGGCAACCTACAAGGCTTGAAAGAAAATTAGTCGCAGGTTAAACTACTAGGGCTACAGATGGGGTTGGCCACTACTTCACCCTTGACATGTGCTGTATGCCTATGAAACTATGGCAAAAAGAAAGGAAGAAGAGATTTAAATAGAGAATCGAAAGGTAGTGCATATGGCTTTGGAGAATATGCCTTTTAAAAACAATACTTTTCTCTTGAAAAACGCTTCTTTAAAACATGTTTTAGAAAATACTTCTTTATAAAAATGCTTTTGAAAACGGGTTTCAAAATCCTTTACCTGTTCTGGTAACCTTCAACTTTGATACCAAGTGTAACACCCTACCTTCATTAAGGTCGCTCACAAAGGGAATGCATTAACTTCATTGGAGCGTCATAAGTGTATAAAACAGATAAATTACAAAACAGACAAAATTTATATAGCGGAAAATAAATAAAACTTTACTTTATTGATAAAACAGCAACTTGGTAAAATAGCTTGTACAAAGATTGTTTTCTAGCACCAAAACACCAATACCCATTACAACAAAGCATCTGTCTTGTTTAACAAAATAAAGAAGCATGAAATGGCAATGATATTCCCCAATAAAGCATGAGCCAGCCATAGCAATGGAAAAGAGAGTCCAAAGCAATACATCGTCTATCTTCGAGCTTGGAAAGAGAACTGAGCTAAGTGTTAATATTCTCTCCCTGTGAACCTAGGGAGGGGAGGGAACGGAAGAAAAGAGAGCGAAACAAAACAGAGTCAGACATAAAGCCTGGTAAGTCCAGTGATTATTCAACATGTAAACAGGTAATATGATCATGACATGAATAAACTGGATACCGGACCATAACCATGAAAATAAGCATAGCAAGAAAACAAATGATGATCGTTAGATATGACAAGGTAAGATACACTGAATGCGCTTCTGTTCTTTCCCTGATTTCCTATTTTCTCAACACCACCCAACTAGCATCCTAACTATTGTCTTTTATAGAACGATTCGTATTCCCTATTAGTGGCCAAACTAGTATCCTGTGTTATAAAATAAGGTGATCCCAACCCTGCAACTGTGGTAGCCTTCAGGTGTACATCTATTATGAGGATCATACCTCAACCAGCCTAATTGCAATGAAGATATTAGGTGCACCCTTACTACCCTATCGATCAGCTCCCAACTTGTATTAACTTTCCTTGTATCTATGTCAATCGGCCCTCTCTTGCATGTAGATACCTTATGCTGGTCCCACCATAAGGTGTATCAATCCCTATGATAGCAACCCTACACAAATTCTAGATGCATGGTTTATACGACTGATGCCCAGTGCCAGCTTTTCCACTCCGGAGCACGTGTCGTCGGAACTACACTACAGCTCCCCGGCCACTATTTTGACCGCCTATAATAAGCCCAGTAATCATGCCCCACCCTGCCAAGTTTCAGGGTACTGTGATACGTCTACGTGGGTTACTGCTAAAATGGGTCCCCGTTACTAGAGTTTTCTAGGGTCTATTCGTACAACCCCCAAATTGGCTAAGTGTTATCCATCCATTCAAGTTACTTAACACATCTGCACGCCATGTCTTGTTGGTTAAGTGTTTCTTATTAACTTAACCCTTGTCATTCATTATGTTGTAATTGGTTAAGTGTTTTCTATTAACTTAACCCTGTTCATTCATCAAATTATATTGGTTAAGTGTTTTCCCATTAACATAACACCACTCGTTCATTGGTTAAATGTTAACTTAACCCTACCATTGGTCATGTTACATTGGTTAAGTGTTGCCCTCTTATGTTACTTAACCCTACCACTTTTCATGCTACATTGGTTAAGTGTTGCCCTCTTGTGTTACTTAACCCTATCACACATCATGTTATATTGGTTAAGTGTTGCTTAGATTAACTTAACCCTACCACTGGTCATGTAACATTGGTTATGTGTTGCCCTCTTGTGTTACTTAACCCTATCAAACAACATGTTATACTAGCTAAGTGTTGCTTTGATTAACTTAACCCTACCATTGGTCATGTTACATTGGTTAAGTGTTTCCCTCCTGAGTTACTCAACCCTATCACACATCATGTTATATTGGTCAAGTATTGCTTTGATTAACTTAACCCTACCATTCTTAGCCTGTCTGTTTCTTAGCTTTAAACTATTCATTAAAGCACCAACCTCTCACATTAGATCTATATTGTTGCGGTCGTTGGATGTGCTGGGCGGTTCCAACTTACACCGCAACTCAAACTAACCTCGGGTTTTTGGGCTTAAATGCGCTAACCTCTCACATTAGATCTATGTTGTTGCGGTCGCTAGATATGTCAGGCGGTTCCGGGCAGTATTACACTTCAACTCAATCTAACCTCGGGTTAGGCATGTTCATCTTTAGCCAATTTACATATATATCATATGTGTCCAAATCTATGTGTCAAATTTCCACAAGTCTAGCCAATATAAGTTTATTCCATATTCCCATGCTATGCCCAAAATTTACCAAATTAAATTGTACCCAATTTTCCCTGTGTTATAATCGCACATACAACGAGATTCAATCTAAGTTCCGAATGAACTTAGTATTCACAAAAGCCAGTAAAAAGGGGGAAAATAGAGAAGGGGCATAAGAATTGACATAAGGAAAAATAGGTATGTGAAGATGTACCAAATTCAAGAATCAAGTTTCAATGTTGTACATTAACAATATGTGTAGACAAGTTAAGCAATTCACACCATAGGTATAAAGATTAGATAGGATTGGACTTAAGAGAGTTACTAATTTAATGTATAACATGATAAGTCCCATTTGATAGATCACAATAGTCTCATGGGCATAGGTTGTACAACATGAAAAGTTCCATCCTAACAATCAAAACAGTCTCACATGCATGATAGGTTCATTTATGTCAGCCCAACAGTCTCATAGGAATGATAGGTTCTATTATGTCATTACAACAGTCTCATAGGCATGATAGGTTCTATTATGTCAGTCCAACAGCCTCATAGGCATGATAGGTGCCATTACATCAATCACAATAGTCTCATAGGCATAAGCAATTTAGATTAGACAAAAGGACAAGCACGAATCAGAATTAGGCATCGTTCTAGATCCGGTTGTTACAACCATGATTTCTAATAGATTTTTAAATCTAAATAATAACTAAACTTACAGAAAAAGGATGGATATTGTATTCTGGGATCTGATTTCTGAATTTGAAAAGCTTCAATGTCTTAGGGTTATGAGGTTAGGTCTAGGTTTAGCCACGTATATATAGATGTCTAGGATTAATTTTTGCCTTTAGATTAGCCTAGGAGAAATCAGAGCCATCAAACCAAACAGATGCGTCATCCAGCCAATCATAACATGAAACATAAGCCTTAACACCTCATAAATTAGTCATTGGCCAACCAGAGAAGGCCACATCAGCTTAGGACTACAGAAATTCGTCACAGGAAGCAGATCTCAAAGGGGTCGACTCCCTACATGGGGTCGACACCTTTGTCGACTCCCCTATAGTGGGGTCGACACCTATGTCGACTCGCCCTGGGGGGGGGGATGACACTCTGAGCGGGAAATTTCCCGCTCAGCCTGTTCTGTCTGAATTTTGAATTAGTTTTTTATTTTAATTATTATTTTATGTTTATTCTTGAAATCTTCTGAACTCATTAACTTCTTCATACAGAGTCTGATTCACGCATAGTCGGGCTGTATCTCAAGCAGAATTCCGAGACAAACGCAATAGCGCACTTGTTTTACATTAATTCCAACATTTAAAATTATGTGTTTTTAGATTTTTTAATTTTAATATTCACAAAAAATACGGGTTGTTACACAATGTGACATCATTAGACGGTTGTGCATTTCGATAATCAAGGGATTGCCGCTTTAGGAAGTGATACATCCTAATGTAGGGCCAGTACAGGGTGTCTACGGGATAGGGAGCCAATTGATTAGGGTAGTAATAAGGGTACATCTAGTCTTGCTTGTTTAGGAGCCCGTTATTATCATTGGGGGTAACATCCATCATTTTTATTGGGGACCTATTATTATTATATGGGGTAAAACCCCTCACTAGAAGTACACCTTAGTCTACCATCTTGTTCATGTTGGGATCATCTTGCTTATGTTATACTAGTATTAGTGCATAGAAAAGTACTCGAGAAGCTCAATATAATCTGTTCTATTTATTGGTTTATCCTACTCGGTCTACTGTACCTACACTACAAGAAAACACTGAATTAGCGTCAGATATTTAGAAGCGGAAATTTCCGTCGCTAATTTGCGACGGATATCCATGTGATCTGCAAGGGATAGGTTTTTGTTTTTTCAACTTTTTTTTTCTTTTATTTATTACCGTCGGCTTCTGTCATCCCTCACTAATCCTTTGCAAATTGCGTCAAATTACCGACAGAAATTTTCTGCTGCTATTTTCCACTACAAATCCGGGTAGAATACCGACGAATATATACTGAAGCTATTTTGCAGCAAAATTCCAACAGATTTGCAAGAGATGTTTATACTATTTTTTTGAGATATACTTTAGTGTTATTTTTTTAATAAATATTAAAATGTTTAACAATTAATAATTAATTTGTTCTAATTAATGATTTATAAGTAATAATAAATAATAATTTACATTTTATAATAATTAATTTATAATCATTACTTATTTAGAATTAGCAAAATAATCTTTGTTCATAACCAATGTAATTACTAAATTCTTAATTAAGCCCTCTGGTTTCATCACAAATTTCAGTCAGTATTCAATAAGTTTAAATTATTCTTTTATAATTATTCCCCTAAATAATGAAAATATCAGTTTATTAAAATAATTATCTAATAATTAATAATAAAATTTAATACTTATGGAATGATATCTAGTATTCAATAATTAATTGTATTTAATAATTACAGTTGATAATCATAGTTGATACTTATGTATTATAATTATAGTTGATAATTATATTTTGTATTTCGAAAAAAAATTAAAATTTTGTAATCACCTTGAATAAATTTGAAATAAATCATAAAGTTTATAAAACCAATTATTGTTTGGATAAAACAAATACATAATAATGTATACTTAATATCAAATAATTTATTATAACCGATAATTGGTAATTTGTAATTATTAACCAATAATACTTACTCAAAAATTTATAAACAGTAATTTATTAATAATAATTATAAATGTCAACTTATATAGACATTATTTGGAGTTTATAATAATTAATGATTATTAATAAATAATTCATAATTATTATCTACAATCAATAGTTTTTTATATTTAATAACTTTATATAAAATATTTAAAATTTACAAAATAAAAAATCACTCGTTATTATTGTACTAGTTGATAATTAATAATTACTACTAATAACCAATAATGTATATAACAACCAACATTTAATGATTTATATTCAATTACAATTAACAAGTAATTAGTAATAGCCAATAAATAATAGTTATGAAACAAGAAGTGGGCAAGTGAATTATAGTTAACAAACTATAAATTAATAATAGTTTATGAACTAGAAATAAATAATATTTTATATGTAATACTTTATTACTATTGATTAGTAATGATTATTAAATTTCTGTTAATATCTATTACATTTTTATTTTGTGTGTACAAGTACTCTTTCAATCTATAATAGCAGAATTTTGGCTCTTACTTGAGCGTTTTTTCCCCAAATTGAAAATCAGGCTGAAATTCAAAATTTCCCACAAAAGTAAAAGTTTTGCCGCTTCCTTCCCCGAAATTTTGGCTCCAACTTCATGCGTTTCCCTCCATAAACCATTATTATTTTTATTCCAGCGCGTCTGCTCATTCTTATTCCCAATTCCTTCATTATATAATAAAACGCGAAGCCGCCTGTTCATCCATCCTTCCAATTCCCCAGATCTAAACTAAAATCCATTGCCTCTTGCTTTATTTCCAATCACCATTCCTTTCTGTCGATCTACAATCATCAGTCGCTTCTCTTCTCCTCTTTTCTTTCTTCTCCTTTCTCCTTCTCTGCTGAAAATAAGTAAATCACCAATTCTCCTAGAGATTGTTCAAATTCGTTCAACCGAGAGTGTTCCATTGGGTAGTTCATCAACTGCAGGTTAATACATGAAATCAGTGCCTTAAAAATTAGATCCTTCCTTCCTGTCGTTGATGGTGTGGTGGACATACTGAATAGTATTAGTCGCTGAAGGTAGTACGACATTTTGACAATGTCTAATGCGTAGAAGGATTCTAACAAGCTGAAGAGGTAACCTACGGTCTTCTTTGTTTTCGTTTATACTTCTATACTTGTATTTTAATATGTCTTTTTGGTTATTTATCTTCATGTCCGAATCTATGAAATTTTAGAGAGGAATACCAAAAATAATTTACAGTGGAGATCCCTGTCAAAAACCAGTTTCAGCTATGAATAGTTACGATTCATTCGCGCTTGATTTGCTCGGTTTCTTTTTTGTTGGTTGAATTTTAATTTCCGATTAGTTATGATTTTTTGTTAGGTGTAGTATGTCATTAAATAAGCAGGCAAGAACTAGATTTCATCTTCAAGTAGTTACAAGCATAGTATTTTTTCCTCCTAATATTAAACATACTCTCACATTGTCTCAAAAACCTGATTTCAGGATTCGTAGTCTAACTCCGGTCGATGTTAAGGTAGAGGCACATCTTTGCAATAAGTTAATTTATCCAGTTGGTTCAGGTTATTGGTGATGGTTTGTATTTTTGTATGTGGTATTTCAACTGACAGGGGTTAGGGACTACACATTTTTGTTGATTTTTGTAGTGTTTTAGGTTTCGAAAGATGAGTGTAGAGCTCTAGCGTTTTGATCTCATATGGCAGTGCTTTACAAATTTCAAGTTGTTTAATGTTGTATCCATGTTTAAAAAAAATGGTACTGTTAGAGTTAGTTATCTTTGAAGATGTTGAATGTAACACCCCGCCTCCGCCAGGGTGTCTCTTGCAAGCTCCCTGACTTTGGAGGGGCGTTTGAATCAGGTAAACATGCATAATGATATATCAAGGCAGAACAAGAACATATGTATATATGTAAACAGAGTAAATAAGATAAGTAAAACAGCGGAAGATTTCAATCTATTTCAAAACAAGTCTGATACAACATAATGTCAACTTTCCAAATACACAAGTCTAGATAAAAACAACATTACTGAAAAACTGAAATACATAAGTACTATCCCCAAAATAAGTGATAACCATAGCTAGCTTCATGTCAAGACCGTACATGAGCTAAAATCCCACAAGCAAGCGATCAGAAATCCAAGCTAAGCTCCAATATTCCCACCCTGAGAACTTGGGGGGGGGGGAAACGGAAGAAAAGAGGCAAAAGAAAAACAGGTCAGTCAAAAAGACTGAGTATGCCCTACTACAATCAATGTAAACTGATAAAGTTAACTGGCATGAGAAGCAGGGATGAACATAAGGATAACAACATACTAGCATGATGATTAACTAACAAGGTAGATAAAGGTGTCATCGCATAATCAGGTTTAAGGTTTTGCACCACATGTGTACTAGCAAACTAATATGACTTGAATATACAAGTATTGATCCCTTGGCCCAAGCTTTGGCCCAATAACATGAAATGACCCTCATACGAGGTCCAACCAAACGGTCTAGTCGATCGGCACCCTATAAGCCTAACTCGTCACGTGTTGGTGTCAATGCGGCCCAAACATAATTGTAGTCAGACTGTGCCGGGTCTCCCGTCGGGTGTATCAAGCCCTAGGGTGGCAACCCCTGGACACCATAAACATGCGTGCACAGTCACGATCTACTGGTACCCGTGCATGTTTTCCCCGACTTCGGACTATGTGCACGACCATAAGTCCGCCCGGAACTACACCGGCGTACCACTCTGCCGTCGTTTTTGGTCACTTACCTCAAGTTCAGTAATTCGTGCCCCACACCCTAGCCTAGACCCTAGGGCCATGATGATACAAACTTGGGATTACTGCTGGAGTGGACCCCCATTGCAAGGATTTTCTAGTGGGTTAAGTACGGTTTAACCCTCTTGCTAATCATTGATTAACTTGGTTAAGTGTAACGATGAGTTCACGACTTAACCCTGATTAATCTACCAAGCCCAAATTGGTTAAGTATTAAGTGGACCATGACTTAACCCTAATCACGAGGCATTAATTAATTTAATGCGCCTTAACCTCTCACATTAGACCTTGTTGTGGTTACTAGTTAAGCCGGGCGGGTCCGGGTAGCTTTACACCACAACTTGGTCTAACCTCGGGTTCAAGGTACAACATGGCCAACTTCTCACATTGGGTCCTATTGTTTGTAGCAACTAGTTAAGCCGGTCGGTTCCGGGTAGGTTTACGCTACAAACTCAACCCAACCTCGAGTTGGTCACACTTATCTTTTCTAAGTGTCATGTCCATCATGTTTCCAAAACATGTTACAAATTTTCAAGCAATTGGGTAGACCTAACTTAATAGGTAAATTCCCAATGGGTAGACCTAACTTAATAGGTAAATTCCCAATCTTATGTTTTTATGTCTTTTAAGTTTACCCAACCCCCAAACGCAATCCCATCGCTTACATATCGCAATAGCGCATAAAGGATAGAAAGAGGGAACTTGGCATAATCATGACATAAAGGTGTTGAAGCCACAAGTTCAACATGGTGGCATATGAAATGTACATATGTTCATATACTTGCATATTACATTTTAGGCCTCAAAAGCATGCGTAAAACCAAACTTAGCATATTGGTGATACATAGTGATAAATGACATGTAGAAATGGCCATAAGTTCGCATTTGGCCCCACATGCAAGTTATCATAAGGGATATGATAACTTACATGTTGCCAAAATGCAACCTTTAGCATAAAGCTTGAAGCCTTATGTTCATATACTCAAGATAAGCTTGCATAGCATGATAACATGAACAAAATGATCACCCCAAACTTGCATAACATACTTGCATATCATATGACGAACTTGCATCTCAAACTTGCATAACATAACATGATAAACTTGCATATCATAACATGGCAAACTTGCATAGCATAACATGGTAAACTTGCATATCATAACATCTCAAACTTGTATAACATGACATAGTAAACTTGCATATCATGGCAAACTTGCATATCATACATTTAACTTTAGAGTTTAAGTATGAAAGTAGAATAGGGCTTACAATGCTTATGAAGGCACAAAAATATGACAAAGCCCTTATGAAATCAAATAGACCCAAAATGCAAGCTCTAATAGAAAAACCCTTGAGCTAAAATGATCAAAACTCTTTCTTTATGATGCAAATATAGAAACTTGACTTGAATGCAAGCTAATGATGCTCATACAAGCTTGAAAACACTTGTATGCATGGAAAATCTCATAGAAATTTATTTAGGAATTTTATGAAGAGAGTGGAGGCCATGAGAGGATTGATTTTGCCATAGTTTAGTTGTATGAATGAATAATGATGATTTAGGCTAGGTTTAGGGGTCCTTTTATAGAAGTTTAGGTTAGTTTAGGCCATAGGATTAACCCTAGTTTAGATCTAAACCATCAAAAATCGTCATAGGCCAGCAGAACAGACCAGAGAACCAAAACAGGTGCACCAAGCCAGCCAGGGTCAAGCCAGAAAGCTGTGCAGGTTTCTGGCTCGACACGGGCGCACTTCCCAAGTGCGCCAGTGTATTTTTGTGCTGGCGCACTTCACAAGTGCGCCAGTGCATTCTGGCTTGTTTTCGGTTTTTCTGCCTAACTTTGTTCGTCCATATCTTCTTCATACGGACTCCGATTTTCGAAAACTCAGACTCTATTTCGCGTATTTTTCCGAGACGAACGCAATGGCATAGCCCGTTTCCCTTCATTCAGATTTATAAATTAAATTCTGCCTCGATTTACGTTATAACAGGATATTGAAAATACGGGTTGTTACATTCTCCCCTCCTTAAAGGATTTCGTCCCCGAAATCTTCAAGTTAGGAAGAACGTATCCTACCATCCAACATTCATCTACTCAAAACATCATCCACGAGCAATCATTGTCCTTACAAGATTCTAAATGTTGTATGAACATATGCAAAGGTGTGTGTATATGTACTTATCTAATGCAAATATCATCAATGCAAATTATGTTAGTGAAATGAATCCATATGTATGCAATTCCTAACATAATGTATAACATCTATTTGTGTGCACATAACATACATCCATATGCAACATCCATGTGATAACACAAAAATTTCCATCCATGAATAAGCGTAAACACTCATGCATATGCAATATGAGGAGTGTGTGAGCCGATCTAGTGCCTAATGTGTTTAATGCATCCACAAGTAACCACTTGCAAACACTTGCAACCACTTGCAACCATCAAGCATAACATGTTTCAAACACATGTTTCATCCAAAGGGTTTCTACCTAAAGTTCTCATGACAAGATTAACACGATAAACTAGATAATCAAGACAAACATGGATAGCAAAAGATATGCTACAAAGAGATCGGGAAGATAAGCAGGATATACTCCTCTTTCGGATTACAAGAAATCCCTTCCTAACCCAACCCATATTCTATAAAAGCCCAAAAGGTTTAGTCAACCCAACGGACCCCCTTCAAACCCTGACATGTATTACTAGCCAATAAGTCATACCTTCCGACAGAAATAGGACCGAAAATGGGACCGAGAGGATATACATAAAAAGATAACATGCGAGTAAGTTCCGCAGGAAAACAAGGATCAAGGATATACTCTTAGAAAGAGATATGATGCGCGTATCTAGCCTTCAATCTTCTAAGTCACGTTTCCTTGAGCTTAACTCCACTGTGCTTTGACCGTCTTTTACCTCATGATTTCTTAGCTTCTTAACTCTTATTTCCAAATATGAGTTGGAACCCATTTCATTGTCGCCTCTCGTCTTCCTCTTTCACTTACTCTACTATCATTCTTGGCTTAAACATAACCATGACCTCATGATTTCATGCAAGCTCTCCAAAATTCACTAGTGAATCCTGGATCTCGTTTACTTACTATAAAGTATTCCACGCAGCAGAACTTTTCTTGAAAATACCAATCCACGTTGCCAATTGCTCTTACTAACGTGATTTTCTATAACTCATGGTTGAACGAAATGAACCATCCGCCTGCGAATGATAGGCCGTACTTAGATTCAGTGCTTGCCTATACTATCCCCAGCTACTCACGATAATCAACACACGGGCGAAGCGAACTATCCACATTAGTAGCGAATACTACTAGAGCACCTTCCTCGGAAATGCTTCGTCGTATGAAGTTCTTCTCAAGCAACTCCTTGACTTGCTTTCTTAACTCTCATCTCGCGGGACCATGTGCCTAACCGGCCACGTAACTATCTTGGCATTATCAACCAGATAAATGCGGAAATCTATCTCTCGTTTAGGGGTAACCCCCTTCACTTCACCCAAGATATCAGGATATTCTCGGACCACCCTCACCGATTGCAAACTATCAATAGACGAGTTGAGGGATTCAAGATAACACAACATGACGGGACCCATAGGGTTACTAGAAATTTTTAGGGTATTACCGAGGCGAGTCATGAGCCTCTCAACCCTATGCTCAAAAATCAAGAATGGCTCCAAAACTGGACAACCAATCCATGCCCAAAATCAACCCATACCCCATGAAACCGAGAATATAAGCATCACATGAGAACTCTACACTCAAGATAGAGATTTTCAAATCCACGCAGATCATAGACAAATGGGCGGAACCCCTAATTGGATTTGAAACACACTCGGGATCATTAACTGGACTAGTACTTAGGTGCAAACTATCAACAAGATCAGATGAGATAAAGCTATCCGATGCACCAGGATCAAACAAGGTATGAACTGGAAAATCAGAAATATATACAAGGCTCTCAACGGAAATACTACCTCGATCGGGAACTGGAGCGGCATTGAGAGCATGAACTTGCCCTCCTGAAGGTCCAGCATTCTGAGTCTGACCCTGGCCTTGCCCTTGCTTCTTCGGGCAATCCCTAGTGAAGTGTCCCATTTCTCCACAGTTAAAGCAAGTGCACTTCCTTTTCCTGCAATCCTTGTTTAGATGAGTCGAGCTTCCACAAGTAAAGCACTTCTTTTCCTTCTTATCTTTAGACTTCTCCTCCTTCTTTTTCATTTCCTTTTTGTCACTCCTATTCTCTTCATTGAGTAGGGCCATATTCACCTAGCTCTCGAAAGTTGCCCCCAAGGGTATATGAGTCATGGCCAAACCATGTAATGGCTCGTTTAATCCAAGAGCAAAGTATAGGGCCTTCTTCTGAGCTGTGTTAACCAAGTCTAAACCGACCCGAGCCAGTTGATTAAACTTATCTATGTATTCCCTAATAGTCATGTCCCCTTGCTTCAGTGATAGGAATCTTAGTCCAAACTTTCCCCGAAAGTCATCCCAAATCTCAATTGGCCTAGTAGCGGTGGTGACCACCCACCAACGTGCAGCTTCTTCCTTTAGTAACCACACTGCTAATAAAACCTTCCTACGGTCATCTATATCAAAGAAGGCAAAAAGATCTTCGGTTTCTTTCAACCAATTCCTTGCCTCTACATAAGTCTCGGTTCCAATGAAATTCTTGCAACCCATCGCCTTAAAGTCTTTGCAAATCTCCGCGAAATCCTTTTGTGGATGCTGAGGGGGAGGAGGAAGAGGAACCTCAGCGACAGGAGGAGGAGGAACATCAACTACCGGAGGAGGAGTAATATTTGCGGGGCCGGCTTCAGTCGCCCTAGCCTCCAAAAGTCTCCTATACCAAACAGGTACGTGTACTCCCTCCGGAACGGCAAAGTTATCGGCCATACTGAAAATGAAGAAAAAGATAGATTCAGAATGGAGAAAAACGAAGGAATTTTGCTAATGGCTTTTTGGGGAATAGCCTTTAAAATAAACTAGACTTTTCTTTGGAAAATACTTTATACTTGATTTTGAAAATAATTTTCCAAAAGTTTTCTAAAAACCTTTTTGTTCCTTCTCGTAAACCGTATGATCTGATACCAAATGTAACACCCCGCCTCCGCCAGGGTGTCTCTTGCAAGCGCCCTGACTTTGGAGGGGCGTTTGAATCAGGTAAACATGCATAATGATATATCATGGCAGAACAAGAACATATGTATATATGTAAACAGAGTAAATAAGATAAGTAAAACAGCGGAAGATTTCAATCTATTTCAAAACAAGTCTGATACAACATAATGTCAACTTTCCAAATACACAAGTCTAGATAAAAACAACATTACTGAATAACTGAAACACATAAGTACTATCCCCAAAATAAGTGATAACCATAGCTAGCTTCATGTCAAGACCGTACATGAGCTAAAATCCCACAAGCAAGCGATCAGAAATCCAAGCTAAGCTCCAATATTCCCACCCTGAGAACCTGGGGGGGGGGGGAAACGGAAGAAAAGAGGCGAAAGAAAAACAGGTCAGTCAAAAAGACTGAGTAAGCCCTACTACAATCAATGTAAACTGATAAAGTTAACTGGCATGAGAAGCAGGGATGAACATAAGGATAACAACATACTAGCATGATGATTAACTAACAAGGTAGATAAAGGTGTCATCGCATAATCAGGTTTAAGGTTTTGCACCACAGGTGTACTAGCAAACTAACATGACTTGAATATACAAGTATTGATCCCTTGGCCCAAGCTTTGGCCCAATAACATGAAATGACCCTCATACGAGGTCCAACCAAACGGTCTAGTCGATCGGCTCCCTATAAGCCTAACTCGTCACGTGTTGGTGTCAATGCGGCCCAAACATAATTGTAGTCAGACTGTGCCGGGTCTCCCGTCGGGTGTATCAAGCCCTAGGGTGGCAACCCTTGGACACCATAAACATGCGTGCACAGTCTCGATCTACTGGTACCCGTGCATGTTTTCCCCGGCTTCGGACTATGTGCACGACCATAAGTCCGCCCGGAACTACACCGGCGTACCACTCTGCCGTCGTTTTTGGTCACTTACCTCAAGTTCAGTAATTCGTGCCCCACACCCTAGCCTAGACCCTAGGGCCATGATGATACAAACTTGGGATTACTGCTGGAGTGGACCTCCATTGCTAGGATTTTCTAGTGGATTAAGTACGGTTTAACCCTCTTGCTAATCATGGATTAACTTGGTTAAGTGTAACGATGAGTTCACGACTTAACCCTGATTAATCTACCAAGCCCAAATTGGTTAAGTATTAAGTGGACCATGACTTAACCCTAATCACGAGGCATTAATTAATTTAATGCGCCTTAACCTCTCACATTAGACATTGTTGTGGTTACTAGTTAAGTCGGGCGGGTCCGGGTAGCTTTACACCACAACTTGGTCTAACCTCGGGTTCAAGGTACAACATGGCCAACTTCTCACATTGGGTCCTATTGTTTGTAGCAACTAGTTAAGCTGGTCGGTTCCGGGTAGGTTTACGCTACAAACTCAACCCAAACTCGAGTTGGTCACACTTATCTTTTCTAAGTGTCATGTCCATCATGTTTCCAAAACATGTTACAAATTTTCAAGCAATTGGGTGGACCTAACTTAATTGGTAAATTCCCAATGGGTAGACCTGACTTAATAGGTAAATTCCCAATCTTATGTTTTTATGTCTTTTAAGTTTACCCAACCCCCAAACGCAATCCCATCGCTTACATATCGCAATAGCGCATAAAGGATAGAAAGAGGGAACTTGGCATAATCATGACATAAAGGTGTTGAAGCCACAAGTTCAACATGGTGGCATATGAAATGTACATATGTTCATATACTTGCATATTACATTTTAGGCCTCAAAAGCATGCATAAAACCAAACTTAGCATAATGGTGATACATGGTGATAAATGACATGTAGAAATGGCCATAAGTTCGCATTTGGCCTCACATGCAAGTTATCATATGGGATATGATAACTTACATGTTGCCAAAATTCAACCTTTAGCATAAAGCTTGAAGCCTTATGTTCATATACTCAAGATAAGCTTGCATAGCATGATAACATGAACAAAATGATCACCCCAAACTTGCATAACATACTTGCATATCATATTACGAACTTGCATCTCAAACTTGCATAACATAACATGATAAACTTGCATATCATAACATGGCAAACTTGCATAGCATAACATGGTAAACTTGCATATCATAACATCTCAAACTTGTATAACATGACATAATAAACTTGCATATCATGGCAAACTTGCATATCATACATTTAACTTTAGAGTTTAAGTATGAAAGTAGAATAGGGCTTACAATGCTTATGAAGGCACAAAAATATGACAAAGCCCTTATGAAATCAAATAGACCCAAAATGCAAGCTCTAATAGAAAAACCCTTGAGCCAAAATGATCAAAACTCTTTCTTTATGATGCAAATATAGAAACTTGACTTGAATGCAAGCTAATGATGCTCATACAAGCTTGAAAACACTTGTATGCATGGAAAATCTCATAGAAATTTATTTAGGAATTTTATGAAGAGAGTGGAGGCCATGAGAGGATTGATTTTGCCATAGTTTAGTTGTATGAATGAATAATGATGATTTAGGCTAGGTTTAGGGGTCCTTTTATAGAAGTTTAGGTTAGTTTAGGCCATAGGATTAACCCTAGTTTAGATCTAAACCATCAAAAATCGTCATAGGCCAGCAGAACAGACCAGAGAACCAAAACAGGTGCACCAAGCCAGCCAGGGTCAAGCCAGAAAGCTGTGCAGGTTTCTGGCTCGACACGGGCGCACTTCCCAAGTGCGCCAGTGTATTTTTGTGCTGGCGCACTTCACAAGTGCGCCAGTGCATTCTGGCTTGTTTTCGGTTTTTCTGCCTAACTTTGTTCGTCCATATCTTCTTCATACGGACTCCGATTTTCGAAATCTCGGACTCTATTTCGCGTATTTTTCCGAGACGAACGCAATGGCATAGCCCGTTTCCCTTGATTCAGATTTATAAATTAAATTCTGCCTCGATTTACGTTATAACAGGATATTGAAAATACGGGTTGTTACATTGAAAGTGCAATACTGCTTTAAATAATGTTGAAAGGGGTCATATTTTATTGTTGTTGATCTTATTAATTCTGAGGGTTTCAAAATTTTTTTTTTTGTAAATAGGCTGCAGAGATGGGATCAGTATTTGTACAGGAGGCAATGATCATGTGCACAATGGTTGTTGAGATTGAATATGCGAATATGGAAAATTTGGGCTATTGACTTCTACAGCAACAACAAATGCTTACTTATTTTCATAAAGTGCAAGTTTGAATGTCTGCAAAGCCAAATTACATGAAGGCAGTTGCACCTGTTTGTCCAGGAAAAGTGACCACTAATATAAGATGTTGATTAGTATTACTTTTCATCATAGGGCTTGAAAATAGTTTCTATTCAACTGTAATTTTCCTGGATGATTCTTCAGCGTGAGTGTTATGCAGATTTTTGAGAATGTCATTTTGTTTTATGCTACTCGTGTCTGGTTGTTTGATTGTCATATGCATTGATTGTGCATCATTTGTTTAATTGATATTGTTCTAATGGTTTCCAAAAAATAAAATATAAAGCCAAGATTTCTTCTTTATAAACTAATTTGAAAGATTTTACCGTCAAATTACCAACAAAAATAATAAAAAGGTAATATACACCAATTTATTTCCGTCGCTAAACCTTTGCTGAATCGTAAGGGTTTACCGACAAATAAAAAGAGCCAGATTTTTTTGTCAAAACTTTTTGTCGCTAATCCCTTGGTAATTAGTAAGGGTTTACCGACAGATTTTATAAATAATATTTTGTACTAAATTAATAATCCGTCGGTAAATCGTCGGCATATAAATAAAAATAAAAATAGAAGTAAATTAATAAATAATATTTATTTTTGTTATAAAATTAGTAAAATGATGGTAAATTGTCGGAAAATTCATGCTAAATTCCATCGCAAAATCCGACACAGATACCGTCATGGTTTTTGCCGACCAAACCTATATGTAGGAAATCCGTCGCTAATGCCTGTTTAGCGACGGATTAGCAGCGTTTTCTGCCACTGCTATTTGCTGTTTTTCTTGTAGTGCTACCTTATGATACAGTTATCCCTCTCATCTAGTTTATATGCCTCTCATGATGGTTCTACTTATTTGTATGCAAAAGGTAACTGGACGTGCCAGACTTTATGTCGGACCAATTTTAATTCCCCTTCTCTCTCTTCCGTTCCCCCTCTAGGGTTCTCTGGGTGGGAATACTCAAGATTGATTCGGATTCTATCTTTCATTCTGCTCGGAACTACTTACATGTACCGCTTTGATTGCTTGTCTTCTCTGATATGGCTATATTTTGGGGCCTACGCTTTTTATATATAATTGTACTCTGTTGATTTTAGTGCAAGACAAAAGTTTTAAATTGATGTAATTGGTTTTCTATATTTCAGACTTATGATGTAATTGGGTTTTGGACCACGATGATTTCTGTTTAATAAAATTTTAAATTCCGCTATTATTTTATATCTGTCTTGTGATGATTCTGTTTCTTTTTACTTATATTTCTTCACGAAACTTAATGCATTATGATAAAGAGTGACATTAATGGACGTGGGGTGTCACATTAGCTTTAGATCTTAATTATAACTGGTTAATAACAAGTTCAAATACAATTAAATGCGAATGCTAAAATAAAGAACTACATCGTCATCACTACATAAATTTGTATAGTCATAAAGATAAACACGATTTTAGACAAGCAAACTTCATAACTAGGTATCGCCATAGTGGTTCCATAATGATTCATATGATGTTTTTGTAGTCGGTTATGGAGTTGTGCATCTCTAAACGTAATCTAATGGTCCAAATGAATATTGAATTCCTTTTCTGTTATTTGTGTGTTTTTTCAGAATGGTTCAGGTGCTTGGGAAGCACCTTCGTATTCGTAGTGTCGTTGCCCTTCATTCATATCTAGTTCATCTTCTACAATCATGTTGTGTAGAAAAATGCAGGAAAACATGATTGTTGACATCTTTTTCTTAGACCACAACCGACATGGATTAGTTGTCAATACAAATCAAGATTGTGGAACACCAAATTCTCGTTCTACATCTTTTCTCTGTCCTTCTTGCATCGCTACAAATTTGGCTTATTTAGGAGTCAATGGATCTGGACATGTTTTAAAAATGGCGCTCCATTTCAGGTAAATTCCATCACCTAGGTAATAGCCATGATTGCAAGCGTTTTGGCCAATGGTAAATGTTAAAGGAGGTACCTGTCCCTGAGCAAAATCATTGAATAGATGAGACCTTTCTATAACATTTAAGTCGTTATTCAAACTGGGAATTCTGAAGAATGCGTGCCATATCAACAAATTGTACAATGCTACAAATTCCAAAATGATCGTTGGTCGCCTTTCCTTACCGTTGTATGCACTTTGTAATCCCTTATGGCAGTTCTCCCATTCCCAATGCATATAGTCCAGACTTCCTAACATGCCTAGCTATCTCCTACTTTCGTGAATCTCTCTGATTCGCTCTATATCATCTTCGTTCGGAGACCTTAAATACTCCTCTCTGTAGACATCCACCACAGCCTGATAGAAATTTTCAAGTGTTTCAAGTGTCGTGCCCTCCGCAATTCGGTATGCATCGTCCAAAGCATCAGTAGGAGTGTTATAAGCTAACATTCTCACAACAACCGTCATTTTCTGTTCATCGGATAAACGATGTGTCTTTGATGCATTTTGGTTGTACTTAAAGTGATGATAGTTACCTTGAATAAACACCAAATCTAAAGAAATAGATTGCTCTGCATCTTGTATCTTCTATGAAACATATCAGGCCCATTAGTGCAGTTGTCATTGAAGTAATCCTACATCAAAGACTTATGGTATTTAGCTTGATTTCGGTGTACAAACTTCCTTCCAGGAACCGATCCCCTTCAAGTTGTGAAATGATGAACCATAGGCTTCATTGTATAAGTCCCGTATTTCTTGTGTTTTTTATGCTTCCTGTTGAAGGATTTCTTATTCCTTCGAATCATTATTAAATGCCATCACGCATTTCATAAAATAGGAATCCATTTTTGATTGTGAATATGTTTGGGTATGAGATATAGTTTGCAATGTTGGTGTTGTATATAAGGTATGAGCTCTTGGTTATTGCGTAGCCTTATTATTTTATGTGGTCATTTATTAAATCGTGTGCATCTTTATTGGTTGGAGTGTGCATTGTGTTGTATGCAGCTATCCAATTTGTAGTGTGCATGGTCGTCCCCGAAATATGGCTAAGGAATTTAACAAGTAAGGTCGCCCACGTAATATAGCCAAGGATTTTAACAAGTAGGGTCATCCCTAATAAATAGTGGTTGCAACATACAAGAAAAAGTGGTTGATTTATCCAATGTCGAGTCTATAACTATGACTCTATTTAACTTGCATAAATGTCAATGCAATTTGCAGGTTTGACTCTAATCCTAGCGCTAGTGGTATGTCTTGACATTCGTCTGGCTATTGCTTTGGAAATCGCCGCATGTAAAACAATGTGGAAATAGTGATTTTAAAAGGAGTCGGAAATGAAGTGTCATCCCCTGTTCTTGATAGAAGATGAGTCAAATGGTTAGTGCCACCCTGTTTCATTAAATCGATATATTTTTTATTCAAAAGGAAAATTTGAAAGGAATAACTATATTATTTGAAATTTGAAAGGTTAATTTATAAATTATATGCAAATGAGCTCGCAACGTCATGGTAGTTCGTAGTTATACAATTTGAACTTCAATCATACGTATAAGGTCCGAAATACATTGGAGTTCTTCGAAATTAAAACCATCATGATCTAACTGAATATAGAATGCCAATGAAAACGAAATAGTGGATTTTCGTATTGTAAATTTTGAGCTATGTTAAACCCAAAATCTCAAAAGGTCACTATAAAACCGTTTATATATTTGTAAAATAAACTATGAAATGAATTTATTACTGGGTTTTGAAATAAATTTATAACTGAGCTATGAAATAAATTTATAGTCAGCTTATGAACAGCTCGACATGATTAAGTTAAATTTGGAAAACTGGTATACGTTATATTTAAAACGTTGATGAATGAGATTGAAGTTTATTAATAAATGAAGTTAGAACCATTATATATAAATTTAATTAAAATAAGCTTACTACACCGTGGCAGTTTGTATTTTGACGTTTCGAACTTCAATTAAGTATACATAACTCAATTTAAGTTCGAATTATTTTAAACAAAAATCATCAAGACCATCTCAATAATACTTTTCTACTAGAAGAGAAAAATATGGATTTCTTCTAATACATTTTAATTTATTTCAAAATCAAATTTTTAGAAAAACGACGCTATAGTTGTTATAGTTGTCAAAATCAAAATCAAATTTTTAGAAAATCAAATTTAACTAATTAGGGATGAACAATTAAAAGGAGTTATGGATGTAAATTGTAGTTTGAATAAGTGAATTATAGTTGTTCATTTATATTAGAACTCAAACATGAATAAACACAACATGTAGATAATAAAATTAGCACAACATGCATCAACGTAACATATGAATACGAGCAAACATAAAATAATATCATAAAGTTTAGTACATCAAGCCATACACATATATACTTCATGATAACCAAAAAACCATATCTTCGTCACAATCCTCATGAAAGTCATTCTAAATATGCGGCATCAACGTCATCGTTATGCTCAGACTCCTCACCATCCTCCCACATGTCATCATCGCTATAATACAGAATAAGGTTGTTATCGTCAATACCCCCTCACTGTCCACCTGATCCTCCAGCACCACCTAATCCCCCACCCCTTCCCGGTCCTCCAACACTGCCTTATCCTCCAATAGTACATGATTCTCCAACGGTACCTAATGCTCATGTACCACCACCACGCCCTACTGCCGCCAGTCGGTCCTGTAAGTCGTTGATATGGGCCTGCAAACCCTGAACTGTCACATGATGCTCCTGATATAATGACTAAGAGTGTAGTAGGGCCATCTCCTGAACAGCGGTAATACGCCGTTTATGCTAGCCTGGCCTGGGTCCCAACTACAAATATAGAACATACAAACTCAGTTTCTATAACTTAGAAGGCATAAGCTAATAAATTCACAAGTACGAATATTACCCCATGTGCCGGATATAATCCAGTTGTAGGGATATCGACTATCATGTGATCAGGTGGGTAGATAATAGGCAGGTATAGCTATGTACCACAAAGATCAAATGCTTGAGACATGCCGATGAGAGCAAAATCCATAGGCTGGTCGGAGTACTGTAAAGGGGTCAGGTCAAAAGTGAATGGTGGAGGATGAACTCTACTGGTAGCCACTCGGGGACCAATGTGATCGGAATTCACACCCCGAACATAATTTGGCAACATGTAACGCTGAGGAGGTACTTGCTACCAATATGTTTCTAAATATGTTCCGGGTAATAAAAAATCATGTGTATCGACCCATCCTGCGTGTATCAGACCCTATATGTACTGCCTCCCTATAGAACGACGTGGCTCGAACATATCATCGGGAGGAAGTGAATCTCTAGGTATGCGCAACTCACCGGTCCCCTGATAATAACTGCGATCTACCAAGTACCAAATAGGAAGGTGGGCCGGTGGGAGAAAGACGAAACGACTCGTAGATAAACGATATGCAATGACTAATGGGTGGGCATCAGGTAGCGGGCCACCCGCTGACAATAGCATCCAATAAGAAGAACATGGTGCTCATTATATGTTGCCCATCGTCCTCAAATATATCTTAGAATGGGCCTCCATCAAGCCGTATCTCATACCAGGAGGAACACACTGGACTGTGTGGATAGTCTCCCATTTACGCATGCGTGGGAAAAGGACTCGGCAGTATGAATGGCAGTGACCTCTATGCGTGGATCCATGTTGGTTATGTACTCATAGTGCCCACACAACAACATGTACCAAAATCCAGACATCTGTTGAACCTCTCCAAAAGCGTAAGAGTCATGAGAAGTGTATAGATAGTCCAATATACCTGAGCCCCAATCAATCGTATGCAGCTGCTCTAAATCGGCTAGTGGTGCTAGGTAGCCCAATCTAATTGTAATCTTTTGTTTTGAAAAGAATGTTGAACCAAAGATATATAAAAAGGTAGCCCGAATTACTGTGTCCTTTAATTCATTACATCAGTACTAGCTGTAATGTAGTCAAGTAAATATGCGATGGAAACGGCACCCATTGGATAAATGATCCGTAGACAAATCTGGCAAATACTGTAAGTAAGACTCTTGGGACTCGTAGGTGGAGTCAAATGTGCAGAAGACCTTATAAAGGAGGCCTATCTCAATCCCTATAAGCATGTAAAAATTGGCTGGAGTGATACCTAGCTCAAAATCAGGGAAATGGAAACTGTGTGTCATAGGCCACCATCCCTCTAATAAGGCCTCTTGCAACGGTTGATCAAAGGACCGTGGTTGTATAATATGTAAGAATAGACCGAACGGACTAGCCAATAGCCTCTCGAATAACTAGTTGTTTACACCTAATATTGTCGTCAACACAAGAGAGTTCCAAAAATTTGAAAATTTATGTCCAGAGCGAAGAATTATAAGGAATGCAGTAGTAATATGCGGGGAAGTAAAGGACATGGTTATTTATAATGGTTTGGCCCATCGGGGACTTCGTCCACTTTGAAGGCTGTATTGATTTTATTTCATCACAACAAAGTACAACAAGACTATTAAAAGAAGCTATAATTATTGACAATATAATCTTTACCCTTATTATTGATCTTCCTTGCTGAGCTAGAGTAGTCGAGGAACTGCCGATGTTATAGCATTGTTGAGTGAGGCGGAGTTGAGGCCGAGTGAGGTGGAGTCAAGTCTGAGTGAGGCGGAGTCAAGGCCAAGTGAGGCGGGGTCGAGTGAGGCAAAGTAAAAGCTGGGGGAGGTGGAGTCTAGGCTCTGGGTACGAAGGAGGCGGAGTCGAGGCTCGGGGTCCGAAGCTGGCAGAGCCCATTCTTTGTGCCCAAAGGAGGCGGAGTCGAGGCTCGGTGCCCGACGGAGACGAAGTCAAGGCTCGTGGTCCGAAGGATGTGGAGTCGAGGCTTGGTGTCCAAAGGAGGCGGAGTCGAGGCTCGGGATCCGAAGGAGGCGGAGTGGAGGCTCGAGGTCCGAGGAAGACGGATTCGAGGCTCGGTGTCTGCGGGAGGTAGAGTCGAGGCTCAGTGTCCGCAGTGGGGAGTCGAGGCTCAGTGCCCTAAGGAGGCGGAGTCAAGGCTCGGGGTCTGAAGGATGTGTAGTCGAGGCTCGGTGTGCGATGGAGGCGGAATCTAAGATCGGGGTCTGAAGGAAGCGGAGTCGAGGCTCGGTGTCCGCAGGAGGCGGAGTCGAACCTCAGCGTCCGAAGGAGGCAAAGTCAAGGCTCGGGGTCCGACGGAGGCGGAGTCGAGCCTCGGTATCCGTAGGAGGCTGAGTCGAGGTGTTCTTCTTCTTCGTTGAGTGGGAGAGATGTTGACTTGGTCAACAATGTCTGAGAGGTCCGGTAATAACCGAAGGTGGTGTAATGTCCAAAAGCATGGCTAAACCCTTATGAGTATGCGCATGAGTCCAAGCATATTCATCTTCTTCCTTATGTGAAGATGGATGGTTCCTAGGAGGCTTTGGGGAAGAATACCTTCTTCTTAGAAAGCCATTAAAGCTTGGGGGAGAGAGCTTGGACCAACCTGTTGACAGTAAGACGTGAGGTAGTATTTATAGTGGAGAGGTTTGGCGAGGGTAGGTGGGAGTGGTTGAAAAGTAAGAAGGGAAAAAGGGAGTGGGAAAAAGGATAAAAAGAAGCAGGGTTTGAGTGATCAACCAAAAATAGGTGATCAGCGTGTGTTGATCAGCTATATTTAGGTGATCAACATGGCCGGGAGCTTGCCGGGGCAAGCTTTGGTTGTGTCGTATCCCAAGACATATCCCTTTAGAAAATCTCGAACCCCGATGTGTCGAAGCCCAGAAACTCAAACCCCTCACCGGGGTTCGAATTTCGAACCCCATGTGGGTTCGAAATTCGAACCCATGGGGTATGAACTTCAAACCCCATGAGATACGAACTTTGTACCCCATGGTGTACGAGGAGTGCATGGAAAGAGGACAATGAGCATCAAGGTAAAGGCCTTTTCCCTTCCGGGGTTCGAGGTGATGGATTGATGATGTTTTTGAGGAGCGGTAAGGTCCTTGTTGGAGCGATCCCTTCTTGACCTATTTCCTTTGAAATGTGAAGATATTCCCATCTTTAACCTACGCGATACGTTGAGTCGAGCGCGCCTCGCGTACTTTTGGGAACCGGATTAAAAGGCCAGTTAAGGTTTACCCACTCAAAGTATGTCTTGTGTCAAAAGGACATGCTTTGATGTAACAAAATTATGGCGATGGATGGAAAGATCTCTGTAGCATGCTTAGTGGTTGGTCGTGATCTTTTCCATGAGTTGTGTGTCGGGAGTGCGCTACTTCGGAGTTTTTGAGGCACATCGTTGAAACCTATCGGTGTGAATTTATGACTCCGGCATTATTAAGAGCTTTGACTTGCTTGAGCCTTGCCGCTTAGGTGTCAACCTTCCCAAGGTGCCTAATTGTTGTAGGTTAGAGAGGTTGATTGTTAGTTGTCGGCACCCGACTGTGTCAATTCGCTGTCGGGTATGAATCGCATATGCATTCACACGTTTGCACGTGGTTTCGCGCAATGTGATTTGAGCTGGAATAGGTAATATGAAGGTGAATTGCATGCCATGGGTAATATGAAGAGTTTTCGGGGTGGGAGCCGACCTTTGGTGTGTACACTTGAGCTCTAATGGCTTGTGAGCACGCATTTGGTTAACGAATCAAGTCGGTTTGTTCGGCTAAGATTTCAAAAGAGTGTATGCATGGTTGCTGCCATAGCGTAGGTGCACGATCACCCTAATTGGTTATTGAAACGTCATTGAGATGGAGCTTGATTGTTTGGAGTATCTGCTAAATCACTTGGAATTGTGAGCCCAAGATCGTTTAACGATCCAAGCTAGACCCATCTATCAAATTTTCAGCATCTCGTATACGTGAATGCCATTGTTAGGACAATACTTGTCATATGTTGTGGCATGTATTCATATAGATTTTCCATTGAGGCAAGGTCGGACCCAAATGTTGGGCGCGTGCACGTTAATGATTGGGCATTTGGTGAGTACATGAGTAGTCATTGAGTCGTGATTGATTTGGTAGTCGGGGCTTCGAAGATAAGCAGATGTAACCATAACTTGGTGTACGATCCCGAATTTCGATCCTGGAATATTCGTTTGGAGCATGTCGATCCCTTAATTGTAGTCACTTCCTTTCTTCTCTTCCCTGGAGGGAAAATCAGCATGAGGCGGGGAGGATGCAAAATACTGCTTCTGGACTTTGGACGTTCGAGTTGTCCTTAGGTTTCCGGAGAAGGGAACGGATATATAGAGAGCCAGAGGATTCCTGAGATTGTCACTCAAAAGCGTGGAGTGGTAGATTCTGGGAAGAGAAAGTAGGGATTCAAAGACTAGTATTTGCGGACATGGGATTGGACTTTGTATCCCAAACACTTATTAAATCTTTTAGGCCCTACAGGATTTCGAATCTTGTTTGAGGAGATGACCACTAAGCCAATGCACGGGAGCACGAAATAAAACTTCGCACTGAACTGACTTTGTCGAGACCTGAATTCGATCTTGAGATATTAAACTTGAACCTTTGCACGACGTCAAATGAGCTGACAATGATTAGTGAGTTGTGGTCTTTCGAAGCAGTTCTCAAGGAATGGGCTTGCTTGGACTGGCGGCTCGAACGCGTATGTAGAATATAGACACATAGTTGAGCTCTTAATCCTGGGATCTGATCAACAACCCAACCATGAAGTAGCTGCATGTCGACTTTGGCATTGCGCTGCGGTTGGTGATGGTCGTGGCATTAGTTGTTGAGGCTTAAGATTGATGTCATGTTCCAAAGTGTCTTCTTTTATGGAGTTCGGGCACTGACGGAGAATCAAAAAACCTCCAAGGCTCAGAATCTGGCTCAGGATCGGCTTCGTTGTGAGGCGGAGGCACCACTAGATGGTGGCTCTACGGGATGCGATGAGGATGATGCCAGTGTAGGGACTGAAGGGGATTTAATCGGGTCGTATGATTGCCAGGCCGGTGCAATAATCGGTAGAGGGCTGCCCCCAAGCCTGGGTATCTGCCAGATTCTATTCGACACCGTGGACAAGTTAGTAAGTTAGTATCATTGCTTAATTTTGAATGTCTGGACTGTATATGAAGTCGAACATAACACAACTGATTGGCGAATTATTCTATAAATGAACTTATTCGGACTGACTACTCAGATATGCACATAAGATTTGGACATACGGTCGAGTCATTAGCTCCAACCCAATTATGTCATAACCATTTTCCAACCCAAAAATGGTGTTGATGGTTACCAGTAATCACCGCCTTAGTTATTAAAACTAGATGTCATCACTGCATTCCAATGCTCTTGTAAATAGGAAGCTTTTGCGTCGAGAGGTGTGGGTCAGCTTTGCGTTGCGTTTCAGTATGAGCTTGCTAGCTGCGTGTTGAGACTTTGGGAACCCAATGAACTGGCCGCGGGAATTCGAGAACTTGCATCGAGATATGAATTTTTTATTTTGCGTACTGAGAACTTGTCTAAACTCCCATGTTCCTCGAAGGACTAGTGATTATATTGCTCCTCTTGTCTTTCGGTTTGGGCCTCTATGCCCTGCCTACCTAGTATTAGTGGAAGGTCGGTACTTCCGAGACCTGAGCTTTTGGGTCCGAGTTATCCTCAACACAAGGTGGGCGTTCCTCTTTATAAATGGTTGCTTTGAAGCTCGCGGCGATGGTCAAGCTGTTAAAAGAATTGGTGAAGTACTGCCCCCAAGCTTGAGTACTTGCCAATTGAAGAGGATGCAAACAATGAACCCTCAGAAGTCAAACAATGTAAGCTATGGTGGAAGATTTGGTTGCCCGGCTAGTGGCAAAGTCCGAGGATCCAGAGGGGAAGAGGGACAGGATGACGTTATCATACAAGATACATGGGAAAGGGCTAGGCGGGATGCCGAGGATAAATCTGCCACTGTGGTGGCAAAGAAGTAGGTCGATATTGAGGCGGAGAAGGAGAAGGCCTCTGAGTAGGCTAGGAAAACGGGATGCTCTAGATGGTGCCCACTAGAAGAGGGCGAGGGGAACTTTAGCAAACTTGAAGTGGATGCAGTTATGTGGCTCCCGGCCAAGGATTTAGCTGATCAGAAGATCACCAAAGATGCCAAGGGGAGAACAGAGCTTGGCGTCAAGAAAGCTTGGGGAAAACCCAGGTCGCATTGGTCCTTGCTTCCTACATCGTCCCTAAGCCATTTCCATGTATTTCCCTCGAGGAGGTTACGATAATTACAAGCGGTGAGGATCATGGCAGGAAGAGCGCATTAATGTATAGTGAATACGTTACTCCTGTGAAGAGTAGAGGAGGAGGAAGCAGTTCTGGAAGGAAGGTGCCCATCACCGATGGTGACTTGCCTAGTGTCGAAACTGTATAGAAAAAAGAAATGAAAAGAGGAGGATGAGTAGCATCAGTAATTGTTAAATGAATTATCGATACTTTGGGTTAGGTAGACCGATTGGTATATGCGAGTGCGGTCATCTCTTTTGGTCCTTAAAGACATCGTGTGGTATTCATGTACACCCTTTCATCGGAGAGAAGAGATGTTAGACATGTGGTCCGTTTGGGGTTTATGTGTGAATATGAAATATGCATTAGTAAAGATCGCGATTTATATCGAGTGTTAGAATGTTCTTCTCATGCTTTCCACTGCCTTATATTTGCATGAGCGTACTTGTCGTTACACTTAACAAAAATGCAGTCAGAGTCTGTACTTCGGGTCGATTATTTTAGAGGGGGGTGATAGTGTGTTGGCTTCTAGTAAGTTTCCCTCAGCTCAGGAAACCATAGTTTGTGAAACCAGGCTAGTCGCCTACTATTTTCGGTTGCCCGGAATAAGTCCAAAGTAGTGCGAAGGCCTAGGACGTCGCGATTTGAGGTCCATCCGGAGGGGGGCTCTCCCGTCATTCTTCGGGTTGTGGCGTGCGGCAGGCGTCATTTATTCACCGAAAATAGAAGCCAACATCATCATCCCTTAGGTTACGATCGTGGCCATGGGCTACATGTAAGCCTTGAGAGCTTCGGGGAAGAAACGATTTAAGGTCGGTCTCGATGCTAGCCGAGATTTGACCGGCACATGTAGCTAGGGGATAAATTTGCATCACCCTTGGTTGGTTATTGGGCGGCCCCAAGTCGCTTGGGACTTGGGTGCGGAACAATTTATCCTCGGTCTCGGCGCGGGGCTGAGGTTCGAGTTAGTAGTTGTTTATACTCGATCGCGCCGCGGGTCGGCGATTCGAGTAGTGTTTCCTTCTCCCGTGCTCGGGGTAGCGAATGATATTTTTGCCTCGATGTTGGATCAAGGTTCGGATGGTGGCACCGGCTCCCGTGCTAGGGTTGCCGATGCGACGATCGGATATTTGTGCACAAGCTGGTTGTCAGGGCTGATCAAACATTCGTTCACGGAGTAAACATGGAAGGGAGATAGGGAACTAAACATTAGTTCTATTGATAACTTTGGTAGTAATAGCCTTTACAATGCCTTGAATTGCAAGAAAACAAGACAGCGTTGGAAGGCATAAACAACTGAACACTAAGTTATGTAAAGTAGTGGTGGAGATGTTTGTAGTTCCAAGCCCTTGGGAGTTCGTCTCCGTCCATGGTTGAAAGTTTGAAAGTTACATTGCTAAGCTTGCGTTGTATGGAGTCTGGGCCTTCCTAACGAGGAGCAGGGCCTGCTGGTGGAGGGAAGACCTTGTTTTAAAACGAGGTCACCGATGTTGAGGTCCTTATGGAGGACTTTGGATTTGAAGTATCGGACTACTCGTTGTCGATTTGAGGCTTGATCAAGGGGACTGGTTCCCGGGTCTAGGATGTTGATCCAATGCATCACTTTCGTGTATGCGACTTAGCATTAAAGGCTAACTATAGGTTAGACAGAAGCCCTTTGGAAGGCTTATAGCGCTTGAGGCCTGATAACAACTAGATCGGTGCAAAAGGCGACCCACGTGAGGCAAGTTGCGAGGCGTGGATGTTGATTGTTGCCACGTTCCTGACGAGCCGAGGGAATGATCTTAAGGGATTAATTGTCGGTCGAGGTTTTGTTTAGTAGGAATCCTTGATGAGCGTCAATGGCTCGGAGATCCCATGCAATGCGGATCTTCGATGAACATCGAGGTGCTCGAAGGTCCCACCTAGTGAGAATCTTCGATGAGCGTCGAGTTGCTCAGAGATCCCGTGACATGGGAATCATTGATGAATGTTGAGTGGCTCAAAGTTCCTATGCGGATGAGTTCCTCGGTTTTATTCTACAAGTGGCGAAATATTTTCGTGTTGTGTCTGTGGATGTAGTAGAATCGACAATATCCTATAGTGTCCCTTGGTGTGCCCGTCAGACTTTTAGGTCTTGGCCTTTTGCATGGTTGAGAATTCCAGGTTGCAAGATGGATTTTTCTCAGGGGTGTCGTTGAGAGCAATATAGCTGCGGAAGGATGGAGTTCAGAGATGCTTCCTTTTATTGTCACGGCTACCTTTTACGTTGCCAGCGTGAGCAAGATTGCAAAAAGCGATGGAACTAGAGTCGTTGGGGCATCGGGCGTTGCCACGAGGCAAGATGTTGAGGTGAGAAGCCCGATTCCTTTGCTATAGATTTCAGCATAGGAAGTTGTCGACATTCATGCCTACGATGTCCTAAATCATTGATTTCTTTTGATTGGTCCATGCTCTAAGTTCGAAATCAGGTGGTATGCCATTTGTAAGCTGGATGAGTGCGATTAGAGAAGTAGGTTTCTTGACTTCGGCCAAGGCGATGTTGGATCTTTGAAGGTAGCCTCTGAGAGTTTCGCGAGTGACTTGGTAAATGTTCAAGGCCGCCTTGGTGCCTTTGGACATTACATCGTGCACCCTGGATTGCGCGACTAATTTCCTGACAATTTAGTCGAGAGTTGAGATAGTTCAAGGTGGAAGTTGAGAGAACCATAATAGAGTCGTCTTGGGTAAGGATGGAGAAACACTTGCATTTTATGGCACCGTTGATGTGTAATGAACCCATGAGCCAATTATGGCGGCTGATGAGATTCCAGAAATAATGGCTTCTTTAAGTATGGAGTGAGTGTTGGAATGTCAAAGTGATTGCGCCATTCGGTATTAAGGATAGGCATAGTGAGTGGGTTATGACTCGTATTGTCTTTGCAGACGTCGTGGGCGTGCCTTCATGGTTCCCTCACGATTCCATGGACCGTGTCAGCGATAATTGGAGGTTGGGCTCCTTCCGCATTATAGAGGTCGTGATCCAGTCCAGGACTTGGGAGCCTAGCACGCCTTCTTGACAGAAGGTCTTTGGCAATCTATGGGTCTCCAACTTAGATTGCATGATTCTGTGGAAGTCGTTTGAAGAGAACGTTGGCCTAGTTGGATTCAAGTGGTGTAGGCGAGAACTCTGGACTCATAGCAGTTTGAGTCTGCCTAGCGGAGGCTCGAGCGTCAAAGCAGGGAACGATCGGGATTACACGTTCCATTAATAATGGTGATTCTCACATTGCTGATATTAGAGCTCAATCGTGCAGTCATAGGGCTCCACCTGTGGCATCTTGAAGCGTCGGGGCCACTCAAATTTGTGTATGATCTTGGTGAAGGGATTATGTCTCGAGTGGGTTTCCCGTGAGTTGTTGGCATTCCATCGCATACCTTTTATGATTATACGGACCGTGTCGGGGTGATGTGCAGGATGGGGATATTCTAATGGAACACTTTAGTTTTGGCGGACTTCTGGAGTTCAATTCCGTGGATGTCTTCTATAGTACACATCCGGATTTCCTTTCTCCATGTCATCGACATTGATGGTCTAATTTTGGTAAAGTTGGCGAGGTTGAGTAGGCTGGTGTCTACCTTAGTCCGGAAGTACTTGGACATGACATTTTCCGAAATAGAGAGAACTTCCATAGGTTGAATGCACCTCGCGAGGCGAGCAGTTTGCTCCTTGCGACCGTCATAAGGATCCAGATATGGTAGCTTGAAATCAAGCGGGTCACGAGAGTTCCTGTAATCTAAGGAAAGTAGGTGGCGAGTCACACAATCCTTGCCTTTAGGAGAAGCATTGTCTCAAGTGCACGGATGGATGACATCTGCGATCTCAGACCCATCTCCGAAAGAACGAAGTTGATCCAGTTTCTTCGTAGTAGCACCGGTGCCCCCAATGTTTAGGTCCAAGTTGAGAATTAGTTGATTAAGAGGGAAGTATGGTACGACTCCAACTTGAGGGGCCACATCGGGATTAATCTTGACTCCCGAAACCATGGGAGCACTACCATCCAAAGTTGCGTGCATTGGCGCTTGAGCAATATTTCCGACTGCGGACCCGCAACCAAACCAACCAAATTGTCATGGGCTGGAACAAAGTCGGGATTCGGGGTCCCCCGAGTGTGGTGGAACTGGCACCGTTTCGAGGAGCGGCGTCTACCAGTTGGTTGGTTTCTGGGGTTTTCCCCAAGTCCCGAGTCGCGGGTGGATGAACATTGGTATTCATCCCAATAGTGTGCGCCAGCCTAGTCGGCATTGAAGGACTTCTTATTCTGTTTTCAATTTGAGTGAGGAAAGTATTGAAAGCCTCTTCTTACCTCTGAAGTTGAGATTTCAAATCTGTGGGAAGATTCCTATTCACTTCATCGATTCCTTCACAAGTGGCATAGTTCGATGAAGGTCTGGTCGAGGAGAGTTCTTGACTTCCTCCCCTTTTATGTCTTGAGCTTTGATGATAGCGTCAAGATTCCTATGCTTAAAGATCATGATGAGAAGCGAGAAATTGAGTCTTAGCGGAGAACCGAAAACGAAATCTGAAGATGGATCGGAGGAACTTGTCCCTAACATTATGTCATTCGATTCTTTGTTGCTTAGCCATCATGAGTGGACTCGACCGCAAGTTTATAGAAGGGACCTAAAGCGCATCAAATTTGAGATAGGAATTTGCGACAAAGAAACAAATCCGAGTTCTCTCCATAATGTGCTTCTCCTTATTGTGAGACATTGATGCCTCATTGAGCATGTCGCTAGACTAACTCCCTGTTTTTTCCTGAATTGGGCTTTAAGCCATCGCTCGATTTCTTATAATCTTTGGGTAAGTGCGAGAAGACATACTTGAGCAACAAAGACCTCGGGGACCGGAAGTAATTGCACATCAGCAGAGGTTAAGATGTCGGGAAGAGGTCGTTGATGGACCAGAGTGCCTTGATTGTTTTTGGATGGTCTACCAAGGATGGATTTTCCCCGTTATCTCCATGGTCGAGAAATATGCTCGATGAACACGATGGAATCCGAGTAGAATAAACAAACTTGTGGTCGAGAATTGGTGGTAAAAATTGGCTTCGTCGAGTTTGAGCGAAGGCATTGTTTGATGGAGGCTTTGCGCCCAAGTCTGCTTGAAGGTAGAGAATACCCCGTTGATCATATTTTCAAAGCCATTGTGTTAATCCGATGTCATGGCAGATTTTTTCCGACAAGGCATCATCGAGTCTTACCCAATTTTCATGAGGTCTGTCAAATTAGGTATGATCGACGAATGCGTCGTGGTTAGGAGAATTAAGGCTGATCGGAGCTTCAGTGAATTGAGGTTGAGGCGGAAATTCTAAATGAGGATTAACAGTGGAAGGTCCGACCATGGGGTTATTCCCTTAGTTCGCCATTGCCGATAGGAATGGTTGGTAAGTTTGAGGGAACCTAAGTAGCATCCAAAGTCTTGGTGGTTGAGAAGAAGGGAAGGCGGGTTTTTGATTCATCGAAGGAAGTGATAGAAAGTCGACTGTAGGTGCGCGCTTTACTCCCCCCACCTGGCACGCCAAATGTTGACGCCTAAAAGTATCATCAACACCAAAGAGTTCCAAAATTTTAAAACTTTTTGTCCAGAGCGGAGAATTATAAGGAATGCGGTAATAATGTGTGAGGAAGTAAAGGAACAGTTATTTATAGTGGTTCGGCACATCGGGGACTACATCCACGTCCAAGGTTGTACTGATTTAATTCCATCACAACAAAGTACAGCAAGAGTATTACAAGAAGCTATAATAATTAACAATATACTCTTAGTCTTTGTTATCAGTCTACCTTGCTAAGCGAGAGTAGTTGAGGAGTTGCCGATGTTGTAGTGTAGTCGAGTGAGACAGAGTCAAGGCCGAGTGAGGCGGAGTTGAGACCGAGTGACGCGGAGTCGAGGCCGAGTGAGGCGGAGTCGAGTCGAGTAAGACAGAGTCGGGGCCGAGTAAGGCAGAGCCGAAGCCGAGAAGGGTGGAATCGAGGCTCGGGGTCCGAAGGAGGCGGAGTCGAGGCTTGGGGTCCGAAGGAGGTAGAGTTGAGGCTCTGTGTCCGAAGGAGGCGGAGTTGAGGCTCTTTATCCGAAGGAGGAGGAGTCGAGGCTTTCTGTCCGAAGGAGGCGAAGTCGAGGCTCAGTATCCAAAAGAGGTGGAGTCGAGGCTCAGGGTCCGAAAGAGGCAGAGTCAAGGGTCAGTGTCCAAAGGAGGCAGAGTCGAGGCTCGGTGTCCGAAGGAGGCGGAGTGGAGGCTCGTGGTTCGAAGGAGGCGGAGTCGAGGCTCGAGGTCCGAAGGAGGCGGAGTCGAGTCTCGGTGTCCACAGGAGGCGGAGACGAGGCTCGTTGTCCGAAGGAGGCGGAGTCGAGGCTGTGTGTCCGAAGGAAGCAGAGTCGAGGCTCAGGGTCCAAAGGTGGGAGAGTCGAGGCTCATTATCCGAAGGAGGCGAAGTCGAGGCTCGTTATCCGTAGGCGGCGGAGTCGAGGCTCAGTACCCGAAGGAGGTGGATTCGAGGCTCGGGGTCCGAAGGAGGCGGAGTCGAGGCTCATTGTCCGCAGGAGGCAGAGTCAAGGCCTTCTTCTTCTTCATTGAGTGGGAGAGATGTTTACTTGGACAACAATGTCCGAGAGGTCCGGAAATAACCGAAGGTGGTGTAATGTCTGAAATCATGGCTAAACCCTCATTCATGCATGCATCTATCTTTGATAAGATGTAAGGTTTGAGTTTTTTCCCCTGGATTAGATTACTGATTTTAGGTCATTCTTGCATTTGTCTTTAGGCTGGTTTGGCAATCCCTTCCACTGGTTAAATCTGTAGATTATTGCATATATTAGTTACGGCATTGAGTTTATAGCTTATTTTGATTCTTTCATCTTTTGTCTCACTTTAGTGTTTTTTCTCTTCAGCAATTGATCTATTGTCTACTGTTGTACATGCACTTGAATCATAGTTTTATTCTCCCTTTACTTTCTCTTCCCTGACTAATTCCATTTCCAATCAGAATAATGCATGATTGGTCATATTTCCTGATAAGAACACTTGACCATGGATCCTATTGACTGGTGGATACCACAGTGCACGGAAAGAAATGCTGACTGCAAGCCGTCTGTAAATTGAGTTAAAGCAAATTGTTTTGATAATCAGTGGTGTTTTAACTTATAATACTCTTATTGGTTTCCAGCATACTCCTGATTATCCTTTAGCTGCGTTGACTATTTAGCTTAGCAAGAGGTGTTACATGAAAGAAGACATTTCATTTATTTATTTATTAGTTTTGACATTGGGCGCCCTAGTCTTATTATAAAGTAAAGGGTTCACTTAATTGACATGAGAAGTCCACAAGTATAAATTAAGCTAAAGTAGCATGCTCGATGTTATAATAATGGAAACCACCATAAGCTTTCTTAAATATTAAATTCTGCCATGATAATAATCTATAAAGCACACCGTATTTCTGCTCCAAAAATGCATGATAAAAATAGCGGATGCATATTGCTCCATTGAGAATGTTGATCATCATTCATTTCATCCGGGCCTTATTACTTTGCATCTTTGAATTTCTATCCAACACAATCTTTCCATCCATGGTGGTGCAACAACGTTATTCTGCAACACAAGCAATTCCAGAAAGGGTTTCTGTGTGTTGAAAAGGGATAATCCTGAGTTTAACTTGTTATTCTTTGTTAATTCATGTAATTGTTCATCTTCTTAACCACAAGTCCACCCAAATATATAGTTTCAACTCTTAAATATAAAAGCTCATAAGAGGCACTCTCATAGAGGCCAGAAACCCGCTTCATAGCCTTAAACATGACATGTATAGTCATATCCACTTTGAAATGAAGCTCATATACAATCTATTTGTTTAATAATTTCATCTGACCATTTCATAAAATTTGTTTATCTGGTGATTTTAGTTAATGATTTAGGAAATTGAGTATGTTTCCCCATTTGTTGTGATGGTGTCACTTACTCATTGTTCTGAGGAAAATTAGTCTAGAAATACGTTTTGTAATTGATTTGAAAGTGCAAATTCTACTATCTTTCTTTTTTCCTTCAATGGCCATAGGTATTTCTTGTGGTACAAATTATGCATAGTTCTAATGTATAATGGTTGATACAATTTTCATATAGTTGCTTAGATACTACAAAAAACAGCACTGTACAGCTTCTAATGTCATTTTTTTTTTCTTTTTTTTGCAGGCTTGCCGGGTCCCCCTTGGAAAATTGCTATCATATCTTTATGTGGCTCAGGTAATAAAAATTTCTCGAAGATGTGGCTCAAGTAATAAAAATTGATATTATATCTTTATGTATTTCCTTCTAGATGACAATGTATAAATATCCAATATTAGTTGTTCGAGCCTTAACTTTTCTGTAACATTTATCATGCAGTTGATTCAAAACCATTATCCATCTAAACAGCAGCGTCTTCTGGATGAAGTATTTGATAACCTAAATGATATTTTATATACAGGAAACTACTGACAAGGACAAAACTTAGGGCTTTTTTAACCATAAGGACAGCCCATCAAAATTTTATCCTAAAGGACAATATACTGTATATTTTTTACTCAGAAGTATTTCGACCGTGAAATCCGTCATCTTCCTCAATTCTCTCTCGCGACCGTGAATTCCATCTTCTTCCTCCATTCTCTCTCGTGGAAAAAATCAACCGCATCGTCATCCATCATTTCGTCGCTAATTATCCCGTTCATCACCTCGTCGTTCATCATCCCGAACGATTTTCTATCACGAAATTATTTTTGCTGAAATCATTTTTAATAACAATCAAATCAAAATCGAAACAACAAAAATTAGGGCACGAAATCGATTTCAAAAATCAACATCGAATGGATTTTTATTTGTTGCTATAATCATTATACTTTAATGATGATTTCTACCGATTAGTTTTAAGGTTATTTCGAAAGGTGATTCGTGATTTTTTTCTCGTTCGGCAATTTTGATGTTTAACCTTTCAGCGCGTGGTTATCATTTTTGTATTTTTTTAGTTATCATTTTTCTTATTTTTAACTTTACAACGTAGCAGCAGTTTTTAGTTATCATTTTTCTATTTTTTTAGTTATCATTTTTCCTATTTTAACTTTAAAAACATAGCAGCAGTTTTTAGTTATCATTTTTCTATTTTTCTGGTTATCATTTTTAGTGGAACTGCTCTGTTATGTTAAACATTACTGCAGTTTTAAGGTATCATTTTTATATTTTTTAAGGTATCATTTTTACTCTATTTTATGTATTATGTTAAACATCATAGCAGTTTTAAGGTATCCTTTTTGTATTTTTTAAGGTATCATTTTTAGTGTAATTTCTGTGTTATGTTTATATGCATCTTTTTTTTACCTACAATATTAAAAAACTGATATCCATGAACTGTGAATATGAGAAAAACTTTAGCTTAGCCCTACCAACTTATAAAACTGATAACAGAATAAAAAATCACATGAAAAAACAATTAACATAGTTAAAATAGTAAAACTGATACGTAAGAAAATAGGAAACTTATACCTAAAACCTGATTCAATGTTTTGAAGTAAAAGTAATGGAAAAAATGTTTACATCAAATTTTGGTGCTATTTTACTTTTATTCTTGTACTGATGCATCAGTTTTGCTACTCAAACAAATTTATTTCATTTTAAACAATTAAATTGTGATTCGAACATTTTCTGTATTACATTTTGTTGTTAAAATAGTAAAGCAGTTTTAAGGTATCATTTTTTTATTTTTTTAGTTATCATTTTTATATTTACTAGTTGAATTTACATCGTAGCAGTTTTTAGGTATCATTTTTATATTTTTTTAGTTATCAGTTTTATATATTTCTAGTTGAATTTACATCATAGCAGCTTTTAGGTAGATTTGTGTTGTTTGCTTTGGTAATTGATTTTTTTTGATACACAACATTAATTATAATTGATGCAAAAATTGTTTACATCACAGTTTGATTGAATAAAATAGAATATGTTCGACTAAGTGACGAAGTTGATGCAAAAAAACAGTTTCAAAATTAACACAGCAATAAAAACACATGAAAACAACACATAACATAGCTAAAACAGTAAAAATGATACCTAAAATAGTAGGAAAATGATAACTAAATACTGATGCAATGCTTTTGAAGATAAAATAATGAAAAAAAAATATCACAGTTTGATTGATTAAATTGAAATAAGTTCGACTTAGTTTCTTAGCTGATACAACAATATAACTTCAAAATTAACACAACAACAAAATTTCATGAAAAAAACATATAACACAGTTAAAACGGTAAAAATGATAACTACAGAAATAGAAAAATGATAACTAAAAACTGCTGCTATGTTCTTAAAGTTAAAACATGAAAAATGATAACTAAAAAATAGAAAAATGATAACTAAAAACTGCTGCTATGCTTTAAAGTTAAAAAAAAAAATGATAACTACAAAAATACAAAAATGATACCTACGAACTGCTATACTATTAACGATTAAAAAAAAACATTTCTAATCACGAAAAAATTGTTTCAACAATTTCGACTTCTTCAATTGTGTTTTCCATCGTTTGAAAAATATTTTTATTCCATTCAATCGTCATTTCGAACGGATTTTTGATGTTCGATCTATTTTTTTTTTAGGGTTTTTATTTCGGCTGATTTATGGTGGTGATTTTGATTCGTGAATTTTGTCTTTGAATTCGAATTTCGATTCTAATGTATTATCATATTTGTGATTTAAGCGATTTATGATTTCGTGAATTTGGTGATTTCGTGATAAACGATGAAATCGACAAAGACGTGAGAGAGGGAGAAGAAGAAAGTAGCGGACGGTGGTTTCTTTGGGCTGGGCTAAATGTTGTCCTTTAGGATAAAATATAATAGTGGTGTCCTTATGGATAAAATATTACACTAATTTGTCCTTAAAAAATATTTCCCCTTTTATATATTCCAACTTCGATTTGTCTTGAAACAATTTTCTGATAAGTCTGTTATACTATTTTCAGCAACTTTGGGGACGCTATTGTCCATCCTATACTCTCTTGTATAATTGATGGAACATTGGTGTATGATAAGCATGATCCTCCTTTCAGCTCTTTCGTATCTCTGTTTAACCAAAATTCTGAGGTAAAACAAATTTCCTATGCATTTCTAGTTTATTGCACAAAAACCCACATATGTCGTGCTCATATAAATTTTCTTATGTGGTTCACCATGACGCTTAGCATTGCATCAGTATCTAATATGTGCTCATATAGATTTCCTTATGTGGTTTATCACAACGCTTAGCATAACATCAGTCTCTAATATGTGCACTTATTTGATTTTATTTTTTTTACTTTCTCGCGGTTTACTAGGGTCTGTCAATCATATATGTAAAACAAACATATTCTTTCCCTCTGTTCTTTTATGAGGCAATACTTGATATGTTTGTTAGTCATATGAACAACTACAAAACAATGCTCAGAAAATCGCTAGATGGATGCTCAATGGCAAGCATGGACTAGAGACTAATCTTTTTTGGCAGAGTTTAGCTGGATTAAAAATAATACTAGGACTGAACACTTGCTTTTGCGTATGCCTAGTTGGTTTGAACCATTTATTTGTAACATGAAGCTTTTGTTTGCTGTTTTGATGTGATGTTTAAACATGATTTATGAGGCAGAAATCAGTTTTTTCCTTGTTTGATTGAACTTTGGGGTTTGGTGGTATAATTTACAGACAGTCATATGTTTAATTCTGCCATCCATTTGGTCAGTTTTACAATACTGGCTAGTGCTGATCAAGATATAAATCAGTCATACATCATGCTAGATCGTACATTCGCATAAATGGAGCTCATTTACACATTTATGGTTTGCAGACATGTAGAATACTGCATTAAATCAGTTGTCCTATTTTTTTGCCGTTAACAGCTTTAAAATAATGAGCATTCCTCATTTTATAAAGATATAAGAGGAAAATTGTAGTCTGGTGTGTTGACGCAACACCAACTATGCGACCAGAATTGATCGTTAGTTCAGTTTTCTACTTCTCTGTATACAAGTTCTACATTAATCTTTTTATTTATTCATCATGATTCCTCTTTCAATGGCTTCTACTGTTCGTACCAGAAGATAATTGTATTATATGCACATGTACATGCTTTGACTTGAAGACAATTTGACCTCCTTTTTTTTCAATGCTTATGCAGGCTTGCAGCTAACCATCGCAATTCCACTTGACTGTTGCTTATGATCGGTACGTATGCACTAGAATGACCAGGTTAGCTTTTGATGCCATTTATGGAATTCAAGCAATTTGACCTCCTTTTTTAAAGTAGAGATGCAAATAAAATCATTCAAGCAGGCAAAAGTTAACTCAATAAACTTCTAATGGTTGACAAAATTCGTGCTTTTATTATGGTTTTTTCCAGTTGCATTATTCAAGTGCTAAAAGATATACTTTTTGGAATAAAATAAAAAGTAGAATAAGTAACTATTTTACAGTAGTTTTCAAACACTTAGCCATTTGTTTTCCCACACAACATTGGTATTATAATTGCAAAAAATGACGGTTCAGGGATGTTCGGCAAAATGAGCTAATGAAATTCAGACCATTATTTTTAGAAACAAGATGTAAATACAGTACCTGTTCACTGCAGCTTCGTAGGCTTGATAGGATATCTCAATAACTGCAAACATCAGTCGGTCGGTTGCAGTTTACATGGGTAAATGCATATATTTGAAAACTGATCAAATCATTTGTAGTGCAACGAAATTTAGGTATTCCAAATCCTACCAGAATCTAAGTTAATTACCTTCTTTTTCAACAAAAATGGAGGAATCGAGCTTTCTTTTAATGTACGTCAGAGTAATTATGTGCAAACACGTATATAAAGATCAATGGCAGTTTAAATTTATGCTTTTATTTTGGAGCCAATTTTTTTTCTTTTTTCTCCATCGGAGTAAATTTTGTTCTTAGTTTTTTCAAACTGCTTTTAGATATCCAACGTAAGGACGTATGCAAGACTGGAATTATATCCATGGGAGTTGTGTTGAATTAACACTAGAGATTAGCGATGAAAAATGACGTAGTGCAAATGAGGTCTACAATTTTATTTTACTTTATTCATATGTTTCCATCAAACAAACAACCAGTATGTATGCCTCAAATTGTGATCAATTAGTTTCACTTGACTTATTTGCACCCTATGTATACATTTGCTGCTACCAATTTTGTTCAATTACCAAAGGGGAAGCATGCTAAACCTTGTTGAAATTCATGTATTTTAACTTGTGCATTTTCGGCGAGTGTTTCGATATTTTATGCCAAATTTATATATTATTGCATGCCTATACATCCTCTAGTCTAAGTTGAACTATCAATTCTCATGGCAGATGCAAATGAAGTAATGATTTTTTAGTTGAAAGTTTCATATTATTTTGCATGTTCATCCATAATGTGAAACATAACTATAATCATGACTCTATATTCCTAAGATAACTGCCTGAATGTTTAGGCCACATGTATATATACATGATCTTGTGTTAATTCAATGTCAGTTGGTTTGTTTGAAATCATTTTAGTTAAATTTATATTTCTCTTATGCAGTTATCTGAACGCTATCCCAATAAATGCCCTTCATTCTTTTCCCCTCATCTTTTGCATTATGTTGCCCCCGCTGCTGTTGTTAGCAAGCGAGGAAGAAATAAGCTTAAGGAGCTAATCAAAGTTACTCAACAGGAGCTACACTCGTACAAGGAAGAGATATGTTAATTATGATTTTGAAGCTACACAAAAAAAGCTGATAGTGTGTGAAGATGTAAGTTGTGCCACTGCATCCTTTTTCTTTATGAAAACATGTGAGATATTTGGTTATAATTCAGTCTAGTCTATGTATGAATTGATGGATAATTGTGGACGGTATTGTTTTTTGTAGGAATATTAGCTCTAATAAAAATCTATTGTTGTGATAAAAAACTAACAATTGTATTTCCTTTTTTGTCAATGCCGCTCATTTTGTGTGCATGCATATATATATATATATATATATATATATATCACTACAACAAAATAGTCCTTATATTTCACAACGGGCATACGCCCATCTTAATACGCGTCGTCGTAATAGCTCCTAACTATTTGACAACGGGCAAAGACTGTCGTAAAGGACCGTTGTAATAACTTGCTCTGTCACGTGCAATGACTCTATGACAATGGTTATAAACCCATTGTAATAGCTAATAAATTACAAGCAGCTTTTGCCCGTTGTAATACAGTATATTACAACGGTCATCGACCGTAGTAATATACTACTTGGTAAACCTATTTTACAACAGGCCATGGACCATTGTAAATTCTCGTATAACAACAGTTTTTGCCGGTTGCAAAATAAATGCAGATTTAAATATAATTACTGTGATATACATCCATAATAATAATGAATATTTTAACATGCAATAAATATTGTAATGCAACAATCAAAATCACATAATAACACATACTAAAGGACAGAAGCAAGAGTCATATAATTCCAACACATTTCAAAAAGTTCGATATGTTTACACTCCAAAAGACTAAATAAGTTTACATTTCAAAAAGTAAGATAAGTTACGCCGACATAGTTTTAACATAAATTACATAACTAGTTTCATAAGTACCTACACTAGACCAAGGAAACGTAATCTTTGTGCCACGCGACGGTAGATCCAACGGCCTGTTTGATAATGGACATCTCCGAATTTGGCCTAAACAAAAAGCTTCCGGTTCCACCGCTACATTCACACATATCAACCGATATTATTATACAGCATTTGAGTATATTATAACTTCAAGTCATCTTGAGCAGCAAGGTAGAGCATAGGATACAAGTGCAAACTACAGTAATTAAGTATAGAGCAAAGGATATAAGTATAAATAAATTTTACCATTATTTCGACTTATTTACTCTAATAGATTTTAAAGTTAGTTATTTATTACTATTGTGTATTTACCAACAATACATAAGTAGGTAAGATAAGTAGCTAATAAATTGACCACTCATAAACAATAATAACTTGTTTATAACTTATTTCAATTTTTACAAATAAATTTTACCATCATTTCAACTTGTTTAACCTAATAGATTTTAAAGTTATTATTCGGTTAAAACTACTTAAGAGTTACCATTCAAAATTTAAGTAAAAAGAAAAGGTTGTTATCAAATAGAATCTAATTACTTGCAATAGTAGCTAATAATTAAAAAATTTGAGAAGCAATTATCAACTGTTTATGATTTATGAAGCAATTCTATAAGCAATTCTGATCAAACATTTCTACTTAGAATTCAAATTAGACCCAAACATTCCTAAGTACTGTTTAAGCAACTTAGAAGCTATGCTATAGAACTACCTAAAAAAAGTTTCAACATAAGACATCGCCAAAAAAAAACTTAAATCTTAATAGCAAAAGAAGTTTAATTGGAAAAAAAAAGTTACTATAACACAATGGTAGAGCTTGCACTCCCAAAGTTGCGTTTCATCTATATAAAGCAACTTAAAAGCCATCGCCAAAAAGAATCCGGTTTGGACTTTTTGTTTCCTGTTCAGATTATGTAATACAAGTCATCTTGACCCATGGACTAGCAAAGATAAATACATGTAATTATTAATTGATGATGTCGCAGGACTGTGCAATAATACTGAAATCAAATTTTCATAATGTTGCAGGATGGCTCAGTAATAATGAAATCATATTTGCAATAACATACTTGGTCTAGCTGAAATCCATGTTTATGCATATTTTCTTTCATTTGTAAAAGCAGCATAGTTGGTAATGATATTTCAATGGAAGGCAACCCATTTCCCTTGAATGATTCCCAACTTAGCCTAGATCTGGGTCTGCCGGTGAACTTGCTATGATTTTTGCTGGTAATGTTGCTGTTACACATCAGCAGAAGGAACAATAAGAGAAACCATGGTTTTTTGCCCGGGACTATACATAAAAGCCATACAACAAAGAAACAAATATATTGCACAAGTTAAATTATAACCACACTAGACCAAGACTGCATCACATAAACTAATAAATGTGTATTTTTTGGTACATTTTATCAAGACATCACAGGGATAATATCAAGATTTCATTTTTCTTTTTGCCTTTTTCTTGGGATACCTTTTTTTGGTACATGTTTACCACTAACAAACACGTACTGCACTAGACACAAAGTGTATACATAACATCAGGCCCATGGTTACATCTGTAAAGCAGAACGTATACCTGATATATGTGGTTTCAAATCAACAATGTCCCTTTTTAAAAAAAAAATAGTATCTATTATAACAGTAGGAACATGCTTATGTTCATTCTTTTTCTTCTTAGCTGTATAATTTAAGCACAATCAAAAGCAAATAAACAACATCTGCATCCATTAAAATGAAAGGTCAAAACAACCTTGGTACGCTCTAGTTTTATCTAAAGAAATATGATCTTAAAAACAAGAAGCAAAGTGCATCAAAATGTAAACTGATCTAAAGAGTAATTTATAACAGTACGTAAGTATTGATAAACATATCAAAACTAACCTAAGATCGAAATCTCACCTCTTTTCCTCCTCTTCTACCAGAAAAAGCAAGATGCAGTCCTGTAGCCTCACGCATTCACCCAAATCGACTCAGTTAAATCAAGTACCCCGCCTCCAAGCGTTGATCATCCCCAATGTACAACCGTCCTTCGATGCCGCCTCGGATATCGCGATTTCTGTTGCGATGGATTTCGATCCGCCTTTTTTTCCCTCTTTTTCAATGCGTTGATTTTTTTCCTTTTGGGAAATTTAGGGTAAGGTAAACGAATGGGAACCAGTTCGTGGGTAAGCCATGAAGCAATGAGAAATTTCTAGAGCAAGGTAGGGAAAAACGATTCAAAACGGTTTTGGAATGAAATAGATCTGGGATAGACTGGTCTGGAAATTATTAATGGGTACACGGGATTCGGGGATAAGAGGAGCACACTGGTTTTGAGGCATTAGGGGGACACGAGATTTGAGGTATGGGCATAGAAAGGGAGGTGAAGCAGAAGGAGATAGGGGACTAGATTATTCAGGAGGAGGCAGGTGAAGCACGGGATCTGACGTTTGAGGCATGGACAAATTTTGTACGTGTAAAGTGAAAATTTGAGGGTTGGAGCCAAAACTTTCAGCGTTGGAGCCAAAAGTATAATTTTGAAGCCACAAACGAAAATCTGCATATATCTTTATTTTATTTTATTACTGTTATTTTGAAGAGAAATTTACTTTATTTTGAAGCCACAAATGAAAACTTTCAGCGTAAATTTGATTTAAAGCATTTAATTAAACACATTTAAAACAATTAATTGCGTTTAATAGGGAGAGACTTTCATATAAGAAATGTAATTAATTTTCCATTAAAAAAAAGAAATGGACAAAAGGAATTTTATTTAGTGTGCATGTTCTTAGGTATAGAAAAAGGTGATTATTTGGACAAAGATAGTACTTACCATCTAAGAGCACTTACAACAGCTGTGTGGATTTGGGTGGGAGGAGCAACAAAAAAGATGTGAGAAACTCCCACCCATCCAGCTGCAAATGGGAAAAAGACAAAAAATAAAATAAAAATAAACGTTAAACGGGATTTTCTTTCCCGTTTAACGACTAATTTTTTTTTTAAACTACAGATCCTTAATCGGTTTTCAGATCACCGTTTAGGGATCCCCACTCAGGAAATCAAGTGTGTGAAGCTCCCACTTTCCGTCGCTCATCACTCTTGAAGTCACACTGATGGGAGCAAAATAAGTGGGGATTCTCCACATTTCTTCCTCCTTCATCACTGCTGGAAGTGCTCTAATAAAAAAGCCAGCAATGTAGATGTAGTTAAAGAAATGGTGGCAACAATTTTAAATAGCAAAGCAATTATGGCAAGAATAGAATCATCATTCAATATACCATTTTAAAAATTATAGATAATGGATTTAGTTACTTTTGGATGTTTTCTCATTGTTCTATTATGTAATGGTTCCAGTCCAATTTTAAGATTGTTTACTAAAAAATACGGTACAAACCTGCCAAAATAATAGGTAATAACCACAATCACAAAATCATGTGATGAATTAATCTTTGCAAGCAAATCACGTTGGTCAAATCTTCCTAGATTTTCTAAATATGGAATCCTAAAGAAAAACATTAACCAAAGTTTTAAATTGATGACTGATATTGAATTATTAAAAAAAAACTTTTTATTTATTCGGTTATTCCTAGTTTGGGGCAATATACTGCATAAAACAAATTCAATGAATAAATTGATTCATGAACATATATTTCCATATACAGTGTCATAACTAAATCTATTACTGTTAATTAAGAGATTTAGTTGAAAAACTCTAGTTTTAGGTGTTAACCTTTTAACTAATAGAGAACTAATACAGATTTATTAACCTTGTAATTATGAGAGAATTAAAACATATGTAATATAAGTTGTCTGCCTAATAATCATGCATGCCGGCAATCACATCTGAATAAACTATAATCTTTTTTCAGAAGACATAGCCAGATATATAGCATGCCTATCTTTAATAATTGTGTGAAAGTGGAATTATTTCCACCTACATTTTATTAAAACTAAATTATTACTTTGATGATGCTGGAATTATAATAGAAATGCTAGAATTATAACCCAAATTATAACTTTGATGACGCTGACATGAAAAAAGCAATTAAATCGAACCATGACTGGTAGAAAACACCAATTTCATCAAAGCCACATAACGAAGCTTTACAAAAATTGAAAAATGGTTCTTAATGTAGGACATAACTGGTGGGTGAGGGATGATTTGGAATGATTTTGATAATCAATAGCATGCTCAGTTTATTATAGTGTACGATTAGGTTGATAGTTTTACCCTACTCACACATTAAGAGGAAATAGAATTATAGGTAGGCAGATAATAATGTGTTAGGATGTTAATCATTGGTAGCATCGTTAATTATTGGTATCACTTTGTTCACTAAATATAAATCAGTTCATATATTACGGTGGAATACTTTCACGAAATGATTATGCTTGTTTAAATTTTAGTGTTACATTCAATTGTTACAAATATACTCATTTGTTAATATTTTGAAGAGCATAAATTTAAAGACGAAAAGGTTACTATTGTGTGACCCATAAAAATTCAATATGCAGAATCCCTCATTTTTTGATCCGAAATAATGTATCATGGACAAAGATATAATGCAAAACAATCAATCGAATGAACTAACCAACAGTACTTTACATTTTCGGATCTATCCACTTCAAACATGCAGAGTTGACAGTAGACAATGCAAGGAAAACATGTATTTTTTGTTCAATTTCAAGATCGGCAGCCTAAACCATATGACAAAGGATACAATATTAGTTTCATCCTGTCGAAATACATTAATCTTTTAGTGGTAGCAGTCTGGAAAAGTACAAATGACTTTTTACATCAGTTTCGTTGATGTAAAATAGAGTATTATCCAAAACCAGAAAATGGGGGAAATAGGGCAATGCATGTAAGTAGAAATTAAGTACGGAGTAATTTAGGACAATGTAATGAATATAGTGGTCATATCAAGGGAAACATAAATCGTAAGGCGGTTTAGCAATTTGATCAGCAAGAAAGATTTAGGACCAAATTTGAATAATACCAGCAAGTACACTATTACTTCACACCGGAGAAGGAGTGGCTGGATTAGAACTTTGTTCTCCTTCCTAGACGATAGTCACCCAGTTTCCGATTACAGTACAGCGTACGGCTAAAATGTCCAACATGGGAAGCAACGAAGGTTCGAGGTTGACATCTCCGTTCGTACGGCCAGTGTATGCACTTGATTTGTGGAGAAGGTTTAAAATTTGGGGGAAGAATTGAAGGTTATGATTTGAGATTTTTGTAATGAAATCCAATTTGGGGATTGGAGACGACCATTTGGCATATCGGGAAAAAGGGAAATCATTTTGTCACGTGGTTTCGAAGGAAGTAGGAAAACGAAGTGGTTAGAAAGAAAAGCGGTGATTCGCATGAGATCGTAGAACACAGTGAATTCTGGACAGTAACATTGTGCATGTAGGCAATTCTTAGTTCCTGTTTAAATAATAGATTTTATTTAAACATGTAAAAAAATTAGACATGAGTTTTGAGACTTAAAACATAATATTTACATTTTTTAAATACGTTAAAAGTCTAGCAAAGTGATCAGTTAAACTTGTGTGGTTTGGTTAATGCGCCAAACGTGCTTCTACGTTTTAGAAAATTTCAAAATTTTTAAATATGAAATACAAATATTACTTATAATTATTAATTATCAAATACAAAATAAAAAATATAACTTGTTAGATACGAATATTAATTACTTATTGACCAATAATTAGTAAATATTATTCTTAATTATTAATTATTTGATATAAATTACAAAAAAGAAATTATTAAATGTCTTTTATCAATTATCAAATAATATTAATATTAATATAATTAATTATTAATGATTAATATTGTATCATGAATGATTAGTTATTAACTATTAATAAATAATATAATATTATTAATGATTGGTAAAATTGACATCTACTACAACGGGCCTGAAATGACCGTTGTAATAATGTTCTATTACAATGGGCATACATTACCCGTTGTAAAAAGATTATTGTAAAGGATATCTTTCGCAAGTGCCTAAAAACGACCGTTGTAATAGGATTCCATTACAACAGGCAGTTTTGTGCCCGTTGTAAAAAGGGTTTGTACATACATCTGTTATAACGGTCCAGAAAATGACCGTTGTAATAACATTCTATTACAACGGTCAACCAATTCCCGTTGTAAAATGGACGTTGTAATAGGGTATTTTTGTTGTAGTGTATATATATATAACACTATCGATTGGTTGCAATGGCTGGGAAAAACATTATATAACCAGAATAGAAAGGGAATACCGATGGAATTTTTATCAAAATCGACGCTAAAATGGCCCTAAGCTGAAACTGATATTTTAAAGATAGCGGCGGTTTACCGACGGACAAATGAAATGCAAAATGTTTGCTATACATTTATGTCGATAATCCCTCGCTAAATAGCGTGCATTTAGCGATAGAAAAAAATATTTTGATTTTATTATGTTATATATATCCAACTGTAAAAGGTCGATGAAGTATTTTAAAATCAAATGATAATGTATCAAGAAACGACGGTGAAATGACGGAGAATCGACGTTAATTTCCGTCGCAAAATTGTGCCTAAAATACCTACATGTTTTTTAGCGGAGGTCGTATTCTGCTGCAAATCCGTCGCTGACAGGCCTTTAGCGACGGATTAGCGACTGATTTTTCCACTGCAAAACTAGTGTTTTCTTTTAGTGGACCATCCACCAAGTAATTTATTTATCCATATCCGATATATGTATAACGGCCTTGAGATAAAATGGGTTAACGATTGTGCTTGCAGTAATTAGTAATAGTTGTATGGTGAATTGTCAAGTACTATATGTTCCCCAAGAGTGATGTTTTGGATCAATTGGTGTTCCTAACCGGTTAATGATATAGATTACTTGCTAACAAGAGTACAAGTCTAGGATCACCAAAAGATGCACGTCAAGATTTGAAGAGCTATAGATAAACATACATTAATTATCACAAAGCAGATATAAAGGTAACATTTTCCCATCAAGAACAACATATATAAATATATGCCTTTATGGATATAGATACAAATAAGACCACATACACATTATTTCCGTTTCACGAAACAATATTCATAACAATTCTCACAATGAAAGATGTGAATAGCGATCGATCATGGCATATGAGGCTTGAGATAAGAAAGGTCAGGCACTTCATCAAGAGTCTTGCAGCATCTACATCCACCCTGTTATGCATGGCCACAACATCCATGGTAGCAGCTGCTTCCTCCTCCATGGTGATATCCTCCGCCTTCGCCTTGATATCCTCCTCCTCAACCACCATAGTAATATCCTCCACTTCCTCTTTGGTATCCTCCTCCTCCACCTCCATGATTATATCCTCCACCTCCACCTCGGTACCCTCCACCTCCATAATTATAGCCTCCACCTCTGCCATGGTATCCTCCTCCCCATCTATGGTATCCACCACCACCACCGTAGTAGTCTTTGCCAGCTACTTCACTTTGTTTGTCTGCATTCTTCTACCCTATAATAAATACCTAATTTAAATGATTAAATAAGTTAAAACAAACAAATATTAGTTCATATCGCAATAATATGGAAAAATATGATTACGCCTTCCATTATTCATGTTGCAGCTCAATTTATAATCCCAGTGTAAGTGGAAGTGACCATGTAGTGGTATTTTTATTCCTTACAATTTGACGGTCTCAATTCTTTTGTCCATGTTCCCTCTGTTACCCGTGTCCGTCCAATCTGATTCCCTTGTTTCCTCTGTTTTGCTTTTAAGTCCCCCAACAATTCAGGGGTTTAAGTGCAAAACATCAAAAATCAGAGGATTTGATTGGAGGACACGGCGGGACAGCGGGAATGGGGATAGAACAATTAATCCCCAATTTGACATGACAACAAGCATATGTTGTTTTTTTTTTTTTGAAAACAAAAATGTGTGATCTTCAAGGAAGAAAAGAGCACACATATATAATAATAAAAACAATACAGTTACATGATCCAATTACAAAAAGGAGATATAAGCAATACACATCATGACTATAAGAATGTAAAGGAAAGTAGATAGATGAGCTCCGGATAAACCACCGCCTATCATACCACAATATCGAATTCCGGCAAAGCTACCACTCGATATGAAGTATATCTACCTAATACGAACTAGTCACTCCAAGCAAAGATACAACTAAAAGATATCAGAAAATCCCCAATAAACTCTACAAAACACTCCCAAAAAATATTCTAAGCAAATATCAATCATCAATCCAGCTAGTTTTCCATAAGGCTTCCCAGCTACAGCCAACAACCTAGAACTGAAAGAAACTAGGAAAAATCATAAGTAACCATCACATATATAGATATGATTATATTTTTGTGTGTATGTATATATATATATATATGTAAGTCTATACATATATATTCAAATATAACCCGTATATATATACATGAATAAGAAAGAATATAAAGAAAAGAAATAATACCACAGAATCAATAGACAGAAATTAACAACAAATGCGAGATCTATTACATCTAAAATAACTATTAATTATAATAAATAAACTCCTCTTAAATCTAACCTTAGACAAAAAACTCTCAAAACTCGATTTACCAAAAAAACTTATAGTGCGAATTTGACATTTAATCCAAGCAATAGTTAACAATCCTAATGATTAAATTATCAGTCAAACTGAAATAGAATGAAAAAATCTCTGATTCCTCTCCAACCATATGTACCAACTAATAATAGAGACTAATGTGTCCAACACATATCTTTGTCTATAATTAAAAGACAATCTTCTATAGTCCCAATAATCAACACAGCTACTAAAAGAATTAAAACCATTAAAAACAAAAATCCTTAAAACCAGATGTGAAATATAATTGGTAATATTGCAGGAGAAAATAAATGATCAAAATCTTCATCAGAAATACTACAAAAACTACACTTAACATCAAAAATAATATTCTACTTCTTTAAAAGCTCAACCGTATTAAGCTTCTTATCTATAATCAACCACATAAGAAACTTAACTTTAGGAGGAGAATTTGATTTCCAAAGAAACTTAAATGGGTAAAAGGGAACACCAGAAAAATTAATAAAATTGTACATGGACTTAACAGAGTAAACTAAACTCATATCAAAACCCCAACTAAAACAATCTCCATACCCATCCAAATGATATAAAGCTAACTTAGCTTTTAGTAAGGCTAATTGTCCTAACACTCTTCCTTCTAAAATATTATTAAAAGAAAACTCCCATGGCGGGTCTAACTATCTTTTGTAAACATCTATAATCTGAGCGTTCTTAAAGCAGCTATTATTAAAAATCTCATTAAATTCAAATTTAAGTGGTAAACGTGAAATCCAAACATCATGCCAAAAGAAAGTAAGGTTCCCCGAATGAACAGTCAACTTAGAACCTAAATTAAAAAAGACAAAACAATTCAAAACAGACTTCCAAAATTAAGATAATCTGTTAATCCAACTAAAATCCGAACCTACAATAAACTCACCACGCGAATAATAAAATTTGGAAACAATAACCTTCTAGGTAGCCGAAACATCTGGACATCTAAATCTCCATTACCATTTGGCTAACAAAGAAGAATTAAAATTATATAAATTAATGATCCCCAGGCCCCCATCCTTCTTAGATTTACAACAAACCTCCCAGTTAACTAAACATTTATATCCTTTACAATTTGGATCTCCACTCCAAAGATAATTACGCCTGATTCTATCAATTTTCTCAATAACCAATGGGGAAAACGCTGAACAGACATCCAATAAGTTGGAATAGCAGACAATACTGAATTAACAAGGATTAATCTACCTGCTCTACATAGCAATCTGTTATTCCAACTAGATAATCTATTATTGATCTTATCAATAATAACTAGCCAATCATCCTTCTTAAATTTCGATGGCCTAATCTCAAAACCTAAATAATCAAAAGGAAATCCCATGACACAACAGTTCAAGGTACCAGCAACCAAAGACTTAACATTATCACGATCATTAAGAACCATTACAACACTCTTGTCAAAATTGATTCTAAGACCCGATAACATCTCAAAACAATAAAGAATAAAGTTTAGAGCAATAATATGCTTGGGCAAATGTGAGGAAAATAATATGGTATCTTCCACAAATTGGAGGATTGATAAATCATTATTAAATTCCTCATTACCAATATAACCCGAAACCCCAAAACTAACAGCTCTCTTAATAATTCTTGTGAAAACATCAACTGCTAAGTTAAAGAGAAGGTGTGATAGGGGATCACCGTGTCTAAGACCTCTCTTAGATTGAATCTTCTTCCCTACAACCCCATTAACAACAATATTAGAGCAACCAGACCTAAGCAAAAGCATATTCCAGTTAATCCATCTAACACTAAAACCCCTAGCAAAACATAAATCATAGATAAAATCCCAATCAACAGAATCGAATGCCTTCTCAATATCTAGCTTCAAAATTGTACAAGATAAATTATTTTTACAACAGACATTGATATACTCCTGCACAGCAGTCACTCCGTCCAATAAATTTATACCCTTTATAAAGGTTGTTTGATAGCAATCAATAAGATCATTCGTCTTAATACTAAGCCTGTTAGCTTGGACTTTGGAAATAATTTTAACTAAACAGTTAATTAAAGAGATAGGCTTGAAATCGTTTAGAGAATTTGCCTCCCCTCTCTTATGAATTAAGATAACATTAGCAAAGTTAAAATTACCTAAACGTAAATCACCATTATAGAAATCATTAAAAAGGTTAATAATATCAAATTTAAGGACCTCCCAAATTTTCTTCTAAAAAAGAACAGAAAAACCATCAGGTCCAGGAGCTTTGTCACTAGGCATATCACAAATAGCCTTCCAAATCTCCTGTTCAGAGAAAGGTCAGTCTAAATCTGCTAACTTAACCTTAGTATCAATCGGGTAAATATCATTCCATCTAAAATTAATCCTTCTCTTAGTCCTAGGTCCAAAAATCTGCTTATAATATCTAGTAAAAGCCTCATTTAATTCTCTTTGAACCGTCAGCTCCACATCATTAATAAAAATACAGTGGATCAAATTATCACGCCACCTCTTATTAGCCACACTATGAAAGAACTTCGTGTCATTATCCCCCTCTTTAATCCAATGAACTCTAGACCTTTACTCCAGCATGACCTCTTCTTTTTCTAAAATCAACTTTAAATCATTCCTAAGATTGAAAAGTCTATCTCTCTCATTGGAACTAAGAAGTCTGGACTCGATAATCTTATCTAAATCTAACATCTCACACATAATCTTATCTTTCCTAATTCTAACACTACCAAAAATATATTAATTCCAACGCTTGAGAAGGAATCTTAACTTACCTAACTTTGCTACAAAAATCTTCGCAGACTTACCCTTATACAAATTATTAAAATAAAACAAAGAGTTCCACTTAACAGAAACAAGATTAATGAAACTTGTATCTAATAGCCACATCTTCTCAAATTTGAAACAGTTACTAATAGAGATATTAAAATCACATAATAGGATGATCAGACAATGATTAGAATATAAAAATGGCAAACCCTTAACTCTATAAATAGAAAATCTATCAGCTACCTCAGTACTAATAAAAAAATCTATCTAATAAAGAAAAAGAAGGTAAATCTCTGACGTTAGACCAAATAAACAATCTATTGTTTATAGGAATCTCAATCAAATTATTATCTAAAATGAAATCATTGAATTCCTCCATGTAATAGAAATCACCTTCCCAAGGTGATCTCTCTCCTAAAAATCTAATGACATTAAATCCCCTCCCACAATCCATTGATTGGGAACAAGATTCCTAAACTCAGAACATTCAACCCATAATAATCTCCTCTCTTTTTTGGAATAAGGACCATACACATTAGAAATACCTATATTTGAATTATCAATAAGAGAAGCCAAAATAATGTGCAATGAATGTAATTTACGAATCTCCTATATAAGTCTAAATTGATTATACTTCCAACCAATCATAAGTCCCCCAGCACTTCCAATGGCCTGACAAGCCCAATTTCTAAAATGAGATCCACCTAACCTCAAATAAAAACTAACATCGGGATTCTCAATTTTAGTTTCCTGAGGCAATACAATATCAATATGAAAATCTATAAAAAAAAAACATCCTAAATTTATCACATTTTTTAGGCTCATTGAGACGCCTAACGTTCCAATTAGCAATCCTCAACATCGTAAAGAATTCACTCACTCTAATTCCAAACTCCTAACGTAATCCGCATCAAACTCAACATCAGTAAAAGTAAAAGCAGTATCATTGGCAAGCTGAAATAACTGACTAGTAGAAAGACTACCCAAAGCAAAAGGTGTATTGTCACTACCATAAACAGGGATCATACCTGAGCCCAAACTCGGACTGCTACTACTAGCACACGAGTTTAGAACCCTGCCATGAGATGAGGAGATAGATCTAATCCTCGCACTTTGACGGACCAATCTAATACTGGGAGTTACTCTCTTACGTCTCCCCCTTCTAGGCAAGGAAGAAGATCTATCTCTGATCAGAGAAACCTCACTACTACCCTCATGCATAACATCTCCTACCGAAACAATGGGCAGAACAAAAGAATCCACTGTCAAATAAGGCAACTCTCTTCCTATATGAGAAACATCAAAACAAAGCTTCGCAATCAAAGAAAAAGATCCTGCTCCTTTCATATCCGAAAGCACAGTACAACCTACTTCATCAAGCAAAAAAAAAAAAAAAAAAAAAAAAACCCTCCCGTCCAAACACCGCCGCCAATCAAAAAATGAAAACTTCTCTGCACAATCGCCACCCTTCAAAACACTCCCACTAGCAGAAAAACCAATGCTAGACCCATCAATGCTATCCAAAAAACCTCCCATCGAACTTCCAAAATTACAAGAAGAAACACCATTGTTATTAGGAAAGAGATAGTGTAACAACCCGTATTTTTCGATAACGTGTTAAGACGAGAATCAAGGCAGAATTTAATTTTAAATTCTGAATCAAGTAAAACGGGCTATGCCATTGCGTTCGTCTCGGAAAAATACGCGAAATAGAGTCTGAGTTTTCGAGAATCGGAGTCCGTATGACCAAGATATGGCCTCGCGAAGTTTCACGAAAAATTCCCAAATTAAAGTATACTTAATTAAGTGAAATGGGTTGCGCAGAGAAATATATATATTGATATATATATATATATATATATATATATATAATTGAAAATTAAATAAATAAATATGCAAAAATTTTCAAAACAGCGAATTGGGAGAGGGGAATAACCGAACCGGCCGATTTTTGAGGTCGACCCGAGCCCGCTGGGTCGACTAGGGGTTAATCCAGGGTGTTTGGCTGTCAACACGTGGGCCGATTCGCTCAAATGCAGATTTTGCATTTGGATGGTTCTCATGGTTCATCTTTAATCTAAAGGCCCTAGATGGTTCCTACACTTGACTTCTTCCCCAAGACATGCTTTGATGGCTTGGATTGAATCTAGGTTTAATCCTATGGCCTAAAACACTTGCCTAATCTATAAATAAGACCCTAACCTATCCTAAACCCTCATTATTCACTCATGTAACTAAACTATGGCCAAATTTCTACTCTCATGGCCTCCACTCAACTATCCTAGCCTCCACTTCATTTCTATGAGAGGTTTCATGATCATGAGAGTATTAGAGAGTCCCTATGTTAGTATGAGAGCTCCTCAAGTTGATTTCAAGGCAAAAGTTTTGGTCTTTGTTCATAAAGATGGTGTATTTGTTGATTTGGAGCATCCATCTTTGGGTTTTTGGGTGATGGCATGCATAGGCTTCATTACAAGCTTTAGTTTAATCGATTTAGGCCTTCATAGCAATGTAAGCCCTTCCCTACTCTTAGATATTAACTATGAAGTTAAATGTTCATGTTGCAAGTTTGGGTTTGATCATTGAGAATGATATATGCTATCATGTCATGCAAGTCTATGAAGTCATTAGCTTGATCTTATGAGCAAAAAGCCACAACCTTTATGTTGAAATGTTGCATTATGCAACATGAGAATCTTCATAATCATTATGTCAACTTGCATATGAAGTCATAATCCTTATATGATGATATATGCGAGTTTCTAGCCATCATTCCATGTCTTTTGTCACCATGATTTTCTTATGTACCAAGTTTGGGTTTATGCATGTTTTTGAGGCTTAAGAATGTAACATGCAAGCTAATGAACACATTTGTGCCTCATTTGCCACCATGATTAACTTGTGGCTTAATACCCATTTTTGTCATTCCTTTGCCAAGTCTCTTCTTTTAATCCATCACGTAGTTGCGAACGTATATGCTAGTTTAAAAAGCGTTGGGGTCACATTATGGGGAAACATAATGACATGAATATGACTTGGGTAAATGGGTATAAACATGACAACATGTAACGTTAAATATGACATGTGTTTATACTTGAAAACATGACTTGAAATATAACATGGAAGTTGACATGTAAGTATGCATAAAAACATAAGCTTGGGAATTTACCTATTAAGTTAGGTCTACCCTTTGGGAATTTACCTATTAAGTTAGGCCTACCCAAATGCTTGAAAAACTTGTAACATGTTTTGGAAACATGATGAACATGACACTTAGATAATATAAGTGTGGCCAACTCGAGGTTGGGTTGAGTTTGCAACGTAAAACTACCCGGAACCGACCGGCCTAACTAGTAGTTGCAAACAATAGGACCCAATGTGAGAAGTTGGTCATGTTGTGCTTGAACCCGAGGTTAGACCAAGTTGTGGTGTAAAGCTACCCGGAACCGACCGGCTTAACTAGTAACCACAACAAAGTCTAATGTGAGAGGTTGGGGTGCATTAAGTAATTAATGCCACATGATAGGGTTAAGTTAATTTGATTAATGACTCTTAACCAAATATGACATGGGTAAATGGGTTAAGTAAATTGGTTAGGCTAATGATACTTAACAAAACATGACAAGGTTGGGTAGGTTAAGTGATTTGATTAGCCTAATGACGCTTAACCATTTTTATACGACTAGTGGACGGGGATTAAGTTAACCAACACTTAATCAATCCAACATGATAATTTGGCAAGGTTAAGTAAGTTTTCTTAATGACACTTAACCATACAAGATGATTAGGGGATGGGGTTAAGTAATTTACACTTAACTAATCCGACACGGTAATTAGATGGGGTTAAGTAATCCACACTTAACTAATCTAAACACGGTAATTCGATGGGGTTAAGTTAAACACTTAACCAATTTAAACTCGGTAATTCAATGAGGTTAAGTAACCAATACTTAACCAACTTAACGTGATAATTTAATGGGGTTAAGCAACTTATACTTAACCAATTATACATGATGATTTGATGGGGTTAAGTAACTTACACTTAACCAATCTAATACGCGGACCTGATAAGGTTAAGTCACAAGACCTTTTTAGAATATACTTAACCATTATAGTACGATTAGAGGATGGGGTTAAGTCAACCTATACTTAACCAATCCGACTCGATAATTTGATGGGATTAAGATAATCTATGCTTAATCGATCTAGCAAGATAATCCGATAGGATTAAGGTAAACTAGTACTTGACCAATTTGACTTGATAAGGTTAAGTCATGAGCCTCTGGGTACACTTAACCAACTTGTGGGACTAAGTCTTGAACTTAAATACTTAGCCAATCTTTGACGTGATTCGTGGGCAGGTTAAGTCATGGACTTGAATGATAACACTTAACCCAATAGACAAACCCTAGCTAGAAGAACTAGGTAGAAAACCGTGGTTAATCAAGGATAACGGGAAAGGAAGCTAAGTGGTAAACCTTAGTTAAGGGTAACTAAGTAATAATTCTTAGCTAAGGACATAGGACTAATTCTCAAAACGATGAGTAACCTGATACGGTAGGTCATCGCTTAGTATACGAGGGGGAGCAAGTTATCTGACTTGGATAAAAGCTCCAGCGCACTGGGTGTCGAAGTGGAAGCTTCGGGGGACGTGAGGATATTCTTGGGATCCCTCTGTGGGCTGCCAGGTAATTATACTAGGCCCATGAGAGGTTAAGGTCTGCGATAGAAGGACCAAGAGTATGCCTTGGTTGCTATGCGAGCAACCTAAAGACTGGGATGGATTAGCGTGGAGTCGACGATTCTGGTTTTTGCCCTGGATAGCGCATCGCCGACTACCTACCATCTTTAGTCAATCGTGTACGTGCGGAAAGGCAGGGAACCCCCAACAGACCATGTGCTTGCTATCGAGTCATGGGTGAGGTTGGCCCGTAGGAAAGTGGGCTATAGTGGGGCCGTGGAGTGGTTCTTATACATGATTTTTCTTGGATTGCCTTTCAGTAGTTGAGGGAGGGGTCACGTGGGACCATAGCCACGGGTACAAAAACAGACCTTGATATCTGCATCGGCAGACGATTTAAAGCTCCCGACCGAGTTCCGTATTTCTTGATTTGCCCTGGCACGGAACTCGGATGGCACATTGGGGAACATGTGCATCTAGACATGGAAAACGATTCACGATACATACGTGGGATCAAGGGCGCGGTTGACGGGTGGCGTAATCCCTAGTGGTCCTAGGTGGCCAAAACCCAAACCGAGACACGGAAACGTTCATTAGGTAGCATAATCCCTAGCGGCCCTAGGTGGCATAAATCCTAAGTGGACGCACGATAGTTCATGGTAAGGAAACACAACTAGATCAAGGGTTGCAGTCCAAAACAACTTCAAGGATAAAACGTTTACAGGGGAAGCCCGTATGGCCTACGGCAAAGGACTGAACTTATACATGGAAAGAGGCATACGAGTTGGGAAAACATACATATGCTATATATTAGGTTGACATGGACCATTACATGACGTTGGGCAAGGGACATTCATGGTTAACACATGACACGGTGGGGATACTAGTACGGTAGGTGCAGAGCTAAAATACAGGATAGATATCACGGGGCGTTATACGTGACAGATATCTTGGGGATATTATACTTGATAGAAACCTGACGATGTGATACCTTGTTTTATCTTGACATCGTAATTTATCATGACACCTTAGTTTATCTGAGTTCAGTAGTTCATCCTGTTATTTTGATTTAGCTTATCTATCTTGTTATCATGCTTATGTTCATCTCAGTTTCTCATGTCAGTTAACTTTACTAGTTTTTATGCTAATAGTAGATAGGGCTTACTCAGTCTTTTTGACTGACCCGTTTTGTTTCGCCTCTTTTCTTCCGTTTCCCCCCCCAGGTTACAGGGAGGAAATACTGTTGTTTAGTTCGGACTTCTTCTGCTTGAAGGTCATCATGGATGGCTTGGACTTTTCTTGGCTAATGGCTACTTTACTGTTTTTACTTGGGGAATAATTTATGAAAATGTCTTTATGCTTCTTTACTATTGCAAGACAGGTTTTGATGTACTCTGATGTAAAAGGCTTTAGACCTTATTTATTCATGTTATGAAAGTTTGATTTTACTTCCGCTATTTTTATATGTTCTGTCTTGTGATATTTCTGTGCATGTTTACCAATAATGCCCCTCTAAAGCTAGTGCATTCCTTTGCAAGTGACCCTAGCGGAGGCGGGGTGTTACACGTGGTATCAGAGCAGAAGGTTAACAGACTGGGCAAAAGCTTTTAAAACCTTCTGAAAACTATTTGGAAAACCGTTTATAAAGAAGCATTTTTCAAGAAAAGTTTGTTTTAAAAAGGCTATTCCCCAAAGGCCATTAGCACTATCCTGGTTTCCTTGATTGAATCTCTTTTCCTTTCTTTCCTCCATCTGTAGTCACAGTGGTTTTAACTGTGACTAGTCTTTTTTATCTTCGGAAGTGCTTTCCATGCGATGGAGGCTGTTCTCGGGAGACCAGTGGCCGCGTTATAAGAAAGGATAGTGAGAAAGAGGATAAAGGATACGAGTTTAAGGATGAGCAACTTGTTGGTATGGCTCAACTCAGCATGAGAGGGAAATAGTACGCTCCCATTTCTAGGGTGCCTAAAAGAAATGGTGCCGTTGCTAGTAAAGGTTTAGTCGTTCTTTTCTATCATCCCGTCCAGACTTTGTCTTGATCATCGTATCATTTAAGTCTGCTTGGATAGTGAGTCTCTGCACCTTAGTACTAGCATAGAAGAGGATTCTATTTTGTCCCGAATCTTGTTAGAGTTGGTCCATTTCTTCATGACTCGTTGGATTTGGGAATGACATGTCTCAACTACGGATGGATTCTGAGGATAAAGGGGTCACCCAATAAGGGGTGCCATTCTCGGTTTTGTAAAGAGGGTAGTTAGACTCTCGACTCATCTTGGTGATACCCTCGAAGTCTCGTGTAACCTTTTGGGTTCTGTCATGATTAGTTACCTGGAATCCCTTGATACCTTTATTGGAAATATTGAAGCCCGATCGAGTGGTGTTCGCCGATGAGACGGATGGTTTATTTCACTTATGCATGGGTTATAGAAGTCACCCTAGTAAGTGCGCTTGATAACCTGGTTGACATCTGCTTACTTTCAAGAGAAAGTTCTTCTACGTGGAATACCTTGTGGTATGAGGTCCGAGATTCATTAGTGAATTTCGGAAAGCTTGCATGAGATCATGAGTACGCAGTCATGTTTGCGTCAAGTATTCTAGGAAAAGGATAAGTGCAAGTGGAACGAGAGGCGACGAAGAAATGAGTTCCAGCTCATGTTATGGAAACAGGAATAAGAAGCTACAAAATTGCGAAGTTAAAAGACGACTTTGATGGTCAAAGACTAGATACGCGCATGATATCTCTTTTTGGGAGTATATCCTTGATCCCTGTTTTCTGTAGAGCTTACTTGTAGGCTATCTTTTGTGGACATCCTCTCGGTCCTATTCTCCGTTACAAACCCTGTAAGGAGTTTGTCCTGTTTATCTTCTCGACCCAGTTTCAGGGAATTCAAGGTAGAACCCTATGGATGTAAACATGTATTTGAAACATGTTATGATTTATATGGTTGCAAGTGGTTGCAAGTGGTTGCTCGCGGATGCGCGAATACACATTAGATACTAGCTCGACTCGGTCACATTTCATATTGCATATGCACGAGTATTTATACTTGTTTATGGATGAAATCGAATGTATTATCATGCGGTTGTTGCATATGAATGAATGTTTGTGCACGCATATAGTATCTATATGACTAGGACTATTTGCATACATGTTGGATTCATGGCACTATACATATTTTGCATTAGAAAGATTATTCAGGCCTGATCATTAGCATTAGCTAAGGAACATGTACACACACGTTTTGCATATATTCATACATCATTAGAAATCTTCTAAGGACAATGGTTGCTTGTGGATGATGTTTTGAGTAGATGGATGATGGATGGTAGGATATGTACTTCCTAACTTGGAGATTTCGGGGACGAAATCCTAAAAGGTGGGGAGAATGTAACAACCCGTATTTTTCGATAACGTGTTAAGACGAGAATCAAGGCAGAATTTAATTTTAATTCTGAATCAAGTAAAACGGGCTATGCCATTGCGTTCGTCTCGGAAAAATACGCGAAATAGAGTCTGAGTTTTCGAGAATCGGAGTCCGTATGACCAAGATATGGCCTCGCGAAGTTTCACGAAAAATTCCCAAATTAAAGTATACTTATTTAAGTGAAATGGGTTGCGCAGAGAAATATATATATATTGATATATATATATATAATTGAAAATTAAATAAATAAATATGCAAAAATGTTCAAAACAGCGAATTGGGAGAGGGGAATAACCGAACCGGCCGATTTTTGAGGTCGACCCGAGCCCGCTGGGTCGACTAGGGGTTAATCCAGGGTGTTTGGCTGTCAACCCGTGGGCCGATTCGCTCAAATGCAGATTTTGCATTTGGATGGTTCTCATGGTTCATCTTTAATCTAAAGGCCCTAGATGGTTCCTACACTTGACTTCTTCCCCAAGACATGCTTTGATGGCTTGGATTGAATCTAGGTTTAATCCTATGGCCTAAAACACTTGCCTAATCTATAAATAAGACCCTAACCTATCCTAAACCCTCATTATTCACTCATGTAACTAAACTATGGCCAAATTTCTACTCTCATGGCCTCCACTCAACTATCCTAGCCTCCACTTCATTTCTATGAGAGGTTTCATGATCATGAGAGTATTAGAGAGTCCCTATGTTAGTATGAGAGCTCCTCAAGTTGATTTCAAGGCAAAAGTTTTGGTCTTTGTTCATAAAGATGGTGTATTTGTTGATTTGGAGCATCCATCTTTGGGTTTTTGGGTGATGGCATGCATAGGCTTCATTACAAGCTTTAGTTTAATCGATTTAGGCCTTCATAGCAATGTAAGCCCTTCCCTACTCTTAGATATTAACTATGAAGTTAAATGTTCATGTTGCAAGTTTGGGTTTGATCATTGAGAATGACATATGCTATCATGTCATGCAAGTCTACGAAGTCATTAGCTTGATCTTATGAGCAAAAAGCCACAACCTTTATGTTGAAATGTTGCATTATGCAACATGAGAATCTTCATAATCATTATGTCAACTTACATATGAAGTCATAATCCTTATATGATGATATATGCGAGTTTCTAGCCATCATTCCATGTCTTTTGTCACCATGATTTGCTTATGTACCAAGTTTGGGTTTATGCATGTTTTTGAGGCTTAAGAATGTAACATGCAAGCTAATGAACACATTTGTGCCTCATTTGCCACCATGATTAACTTGTGGCTTAATACCCATTTTTGTCATTCCTTTGCCAAGTCTCTTCTTTTAATCCATCACGTAGTTGCGAACGTATATGCTAGTTTAAAAAGCGTTGGGGTCACATTATGGGGAAACATAATGACATGAATATGACTTGGGTAAATGGGTATAAACATGACAACATGTAACGTTAAATATGACATGTGTTTATACTTGAAAACATGACTTGAAATATAACATGGAAGTTGACATGTAAGTATGCATAAAAACATAAGCTTGGGAATTTACCTATTAAGTTAGGTCTACCCTTTGGGAATTTACCTATTAAGTTAGGCCTACCCAAATGCTTGAAAAACTTGTAACATGTTTTGGAAACATGATGAACATGACACTTAGATAATATAAGTGTGGCCAACTCGAGGTTGGGTTGAGTTTGCAACGTAAAACTACCCGGAACCGACCGGCCTAACTAGTAGTTGCAAACAATAGGACCCAATGTGAGAAGTTGGTCATGTTGTGCTTGAACCCGAGGTTAGACCAAGTTGTGGTGTAAAGCTACCCGGAACCGACCGGCTTAACTAGTAACCACAACAAAGTCTAATGTGAGAGGTTGGGGTGCATTAAGTAATTAATGCCACATGATAGGGTTAAGTTAATTTGATTAATGACTCTTAACCAAATATGACATGGGTAAATGGGTTAAGTAAATTGGTTAGGCTAATGATACTTAACAAAACATGACAAGGTTGGGTAGGTTAAGTGATTTGATTTGCCTAATGACGCTTAACCATTTTTTTACGACTAGTGGACGGGGATTAAGTTAACCAACACTTAATCAATTCAACATGATAATTTGGCAAGGTTAAGTAAGTTTTCTTAATGACACTTAACCATACAAGATGATTAGGGGATGGGGTTAAGTAATTTACACTTAACTAATCCGACACGGTAATTAGATGGGGTTAAGTAATCCACACTTAACTAATCTAAACACGGTAATTCGATGGGGTTAAGTTATACACTTAACCAATTTAAACTCGGTAATTCAATGAGGTTAAGTAACCAATACTTAACCAACTTAACGTGATAATTTAATGGGGTTAAGCAACTTATACTTAACCAATTATACATGATGATTTGATGGGGTTAAGTAACTTACACTTAACCAATCTAATACGCGGACCTGATAAGGTTAAGTCACAAGACCTTTTTAGAATATACTTAACCATTATAGTAAGATTAGAGGATGGGGTTAAGTCAACCTATACTTAACCAATCCGACTCGATAATTTGATGGGATTAAGATAATCTATGCTTAATCGATCTAGCAAGATAATCCGATAGGATTAAGGTAAGCTAGTACTTGACCAATTTGACTTGATAAGGTTAAGTCATGAGCCTCTGGGTACACTTAACCAACTTGTGGGACTAAGTCTTGAACTTAAATACTTAGCCAATCTTTGACGTGATTCGTGGGCGGGTTAAGTCATGGACTTGAATGATAACACTTAACCCAATAGACAAACCCTAGCTAGAAGAACTAGGTAGAAAACCGTGGTTAATCAAGGATAACGGGAAAGGAAGCTAAGTGGTAAACCTTAGTTAAGGGTAACTAAGTAATAATTCTTAGCTAAGGACATAGGACTAATTCTCAAAACGATGAGTAACCTGATACGGTAGGTCATCGCTTAGTATACGAGGGGGAGCAAGTTATCTGACTTGGATAAAAGCTCCAGCGCACTGGGTGCCGAAGTGGAAGCTTCGGGGGACGTGAGGATATTCTTGGGATCCCTCTGTGGGCTGCCAGGTAATTATACTAGGCCCATGAGAGGTTAAGGTTTGTGTTAGAAGGACCAAGAGTATGCCTTGGTTGCTATGCGAGCAACCTAAAGACTGGGATGGATTAGCGTGGAGTCGACGATTCTTGTTTTTGCCCTGGATAGCGCATCGCCGACTACCTACCATCTTTAGTCAATCGTGTACGTGCGGAAAGGCAGGGAACCCCCAACAGACCATGTGCTTGCTATCGAGTCATGGGTGAGGTTGGCCCGTAGGAAAGTGGGCTATAGTGGGGCCGTGGAGTGGTTATTATACACGATTTTTCTTGGATTGCCTTTCAGTAGTTGAGGGAGGGGTCACGTGGGACCATAGCCACGGGTACAAAAACAGACCTTGATATCTGCATCGGCAGACGATTTAAAGCTCCCGACCGAGTTCCGTATTTCTTGATTTGCCCTGGCACGGAACTCGGATGGCACATTGGGGAACATGTGCATCTAGACATGGAAAACGATTCACGATACATACGTGGGATCAAGGGCGCGGTTGACGGGTGGCGTAATCCCTAGTGGTCCTAGGTGGCCAAAACCCAAACCGAGAGACGGAAACGTTCATTAGGTAGCATAATCCCTAGCGGCCCTAGGTGGCATAAATCCTAAGTGGACGCACGATAGTTCATGGTAAGGAAACACAACTAGATCAAGGGTTGCAGTCCAAAACAACTTCAAGGATAAAACGTTTACAGGGGAAGCCCGTATGGCCTACGGCAAAGGACTGAACTTATACATGGAAAGAAGCATACGAGTTGGGAAAACATACATATGCTATATATTAGGTTGACATGGACCATTACATGACGTTGGGCAAGGGACATTCATGGTTAACACATGACACGGTGGGGATACTAGTACGGTAGGTGCAGAGCTAAAATACAGGATAGATATCACGGGGCATTATACGTGACAGATATCTTGGGGATATTATACTTGATAGAAACCTGACGATGTGATACCTTGTTTTAACTTGACATCGTAATTTATCATGACACCTTTGTTTATCTGAGTTCAGTAGTTCATCCTGTTATTTTGATTTAGCTTATCTATCTTGTTATCATGCTTATGTTCATCTCAGTTTCTCATGTCAGTTAACTTTACTAGTTTTTATGCTAATAGTAGATAGGGCTTACTCAGTCTTTTTGACTGACCCGTTTTGTTTCGCCTCTTTTCTTCCGTTTCCCCCCCCAGGTTACAGGGAGGAAATACTGTTGTTTAGTTCGGACTTCTTCTGCTTGAAGGTCATCATGGATGGCTTGGACTTTTCTTGGCTAATGGCTACTTTACTGTTTTTACTTGGGGAATAATTTATGAAAATGTCTTTATGCTTCTTTACTATTGCAAGACAGGTTTTGATGTACTCTGATGTAAAAGGCTTTAGACCTTATTTATTCATGTTATGAAAGTTTGATTTTACTTCCGCTATTTTTATATGTTCTGTCTTGTGATATTTCTGTGCATGTTTACCAATAATGCCCCTCTAAAGCTAGTGCATTCCTTTGCAAGTGACCCTAGCGGAGGCGGGGTGTTACAGATAGCATCCCTACACTCCATCAAAAAAACTAAATAAACTTTTATCAAAAACACCGCTCAACTCCTCAAACACAGATTTCGAATTCAAATACTTATCAAGCCTCTCAGCACCTGAATAGAGATTATCAATACACTTCCTCCCATCTACATCAACATCTCCACCACGCCTAAGACTGACAGCCAACCTTACTTTGCAACTACCCACTTTAAAACACCTCCTCTTCGTAATAACATGTCTCTCGGGCATATCCTGATTAACATCAGAACCGCAAAAAAGACCTTCCAAACAATAATCATCTTCAGCATCAAACTTCCTCAGTGACTCAAAACTGTTGCTCATACCAATATCCTCAGCAATATACCAGTCCAGTCCATCCTCATTGCATGAAAAACTCTTATCTCTAATAGTACCATCCACTAAATGATGTCCAGATGTACAAGCCTTCATGTCTAAATACTTCATAACTGATGGGTCGAGCATCATTAGCCTCTGAACATTCAAAACACTCCCAAACATTCCCTCTATATTAACATCATGCAATACCAGCCCTTCGTCGAGAGCAAATCTCAAACCAGACATAGTGTTACCATCCGTGACCATCTTCTCTTCTATATCCACATAATTAAAACGAACTTCAGCCTTTAATACTGTGTTCTCATCACTCAAAGGAAAACAATGAAAATCTGAAACACTTCGATCACAGTTACTAGAAGTATTTATAGTATCAAAGTGTAAAAGAATTTCATCTGGCAACAGTAAAGCCTTCATCTTATTAAACATAAACAATTTAGAAAATAGCCTCCGCAACTTTAGAAAATTTAAGCAGAACAAGAAGCCGTGCTCCTTCCTATCTAATGCTCATGGCAAAGGAGGAAACACATCAGAATACAAGCCATCCACATTCAACTTCCGCCACAACACCTCATCAACAAGTCCCTCTAAATGACAACCCAAACAAAGTAATATATACGCCCCATCATTCTTAGAATTGTCCAAAGCGACAATATTCAAAAGAGCACTTATTTTCTGGCATATCTTCAAACAGTTGAATCTCAATAATTCAAAGACAGGTTTGCCTTTAAAAAGCTCTGAGCAATTGTTCTTCTGATGCCTCAACCCTTTACAACTAAAGCATCTAATAACATTTCTGCAATCTCTCGCTAAATGACTAGAATCACCGCATCTGAAGCAATTACGGTTTCTGAATAAATTCTTTCTAACAGAGTACTTGTAAGATGGAACAAACCGATGAGAAGCAAGAAGAGAACTTGGAATAGATAGCTTGATCACTTCCGCATATGATCTCAAACATCATCCCTGTCTGAAAGTAAGATTCAGACGACCAGGCCTCATATTGGTCTCTTTAATAAGCAAATTTGGTGTTGTATTCTTGTTAATACCAGGAACTCCATGGAAAATTTTCCTTGATTTGCCTCCAAAGATCAAAACATCCCCTGATTCAAGAAAAACTTTTTTGACCATACCCTCATCCCTCTCATCACTGTATACAAACTCAGCAGAATCTCCAATGGATATAGATACAATAGTAAGACCAGCCATAAGGCTTTCTTTACTTTTATTTATGTCTTGATGCAAAACAAGTTTACCTTCAACATTATAAAAGTTAACAATGCATGTGTCTGGCGACATATGTGGTAGTTCTGCCGCCGTTCACCTCAATTTCTTTATGTGCCGCAGCAATAGCGCTAACGACCAACTTTTTAAATTCTTCAGGTATATCAAGGGGAGTAGACCCATCACAAGAACGCCTATCTTCATACTGTTTAGATTGTGGATCCCAGTTTTTTCCAAGACACATAATTAAGAGATTTAATTTGGCACCATCATCATACCCCGGCCTATAGAAACCACCTTCGCCAATTCCAAGTACTTGACTTTTTTTAACAATTTGAATTTGATCACGAAGACTTATATAATTCTTTAATAAAACCATACCAGATCTCAAAAGTTGAATATCAGCTTCATTAAAACAGGCTTCAAACCTCACAGAACCATCACATCTATTTTGGAGACAAATATTAAACGCTCTTTTCCCATAAGCATCATCTGGAATTCATTCGTTGACCTTGCTAGATGACTTTCCTGAAATAGTAGAAACCATCGATTTTCCTCTTTATCTACGAAATCGATTTAGTAAATCGAAGGATTACTAGAATTAGGGAATTAGGGTTTTTCCATCAAATTTTGAGTACAACAAACATATGTATTACTACAAAATAGAAAACATGTTATTTCAAAAGTTACTTATTTCACATTTATATTATTATTTGCAAAACTATAGCCTTCTACAAAAGCATGCACTAATAAGGCATATATTTTCTGGGAATAATAATTAATAATAATAAGGTATGCTCCATGTATTTAATTACCTGTTGGGGTGTCAAAAGACTCAGAACAGACGAGCACAGCAGTAGTTAAAAGGAGACAAAATACAAGCCAAGTTTTAGAAACCATGGTGCTGCTTATTATAGGGTAAATTAGATGAAGAATTATAATGGCATTGCTCCTTTATTTATAAGCAAACCAAGTGTGAAAAAAATCTGTAGGGTTGATCCTATATTAATTAATTTGATGGATTGTGCTGCTGACTCACTTTTTTTCTTGTTTGGGCCGAGACGCTTGCGCCTGGATTACCTCATTACAAAAAAAGGTCAACATAAAGATCCATAATTTCAGTTTTTATTATAATAATTCAATCTCTGAAAATATGTTAAAGACGGGATAGTAACTGAAAGTTTCAGCATTTAAATTTAAAGTCCTAAAAACAACTTAAGACTGACATTTCAGTCTTTAAGCTTAATAACCGAAATACAATCTTAATCATCACTAAAGACTAATACTTTAAAGGCCGACATATAGTCTTTTGTCAGTTTCAAAAACCACACGAAAATATTTATTATGTTTGTTTTTAGTTATTTACATACAATAGAGATGGCACCTAGGATGTTTTTATTTGACTCTTATGTGTATATATAACATACTATTTCTGGTTACAAAATCTAAAAATTAAAGACTGTATCTTTATTTCAAAGTTTTTTTTAGTGCCTGACACATATTCCTTTTCTTTTTTTCCTTTTTTTCATATTTAAAAGAAATTTTTTGCCTGACACATATTCTGGTCTTTTCAAATTAATTGTTATCATTTTTAAGATTTAATTTATTATTTATGCATTTTTTGTTTGATAAATTTATTTTTTACTTTGTGTAACTGGGATAGTTTTGTCATGTGGAATGTAAGTTTTGTATTATTAATTATAAGAACTTCTTATATATCTTTGGTGTTCTTCAATAGTTAATATTCTTATTATTTGTCTTTCCAGAGTACCCATGTTTTGAAAGTTTATTTAATTTGAAACCTCAAAGTTTTTCTTGTTGTGCAAAATTTGCACAAACGCGGAAGCGATACAAAAATAGGATCTAGCTTGTCGATTAATTATCAACCACTAACTTAACAAAAATATCACCAAACAAAAGAGAAAAAATAGAAGAGGAGAAGAAGACACAAAAGATTTAACGTGGTTCGAATATGAATATTCTACGTCCACGGAGACCCAACAACTTCTTTATTTATTTACTTCAAGAGGAGGTTACAAAAATGAGAAGAATTACAACAAAAACTCAATACTAATTCTCACCCTATAATAAATACAGAAAATAGGGATCTACTGAGGAATAATATGGAGAGATATCTTTTCTTTTGATGATACAAAAGTGAGAAAATGGCTTCATATATATAGGAAGAACAGAGAATTATAGAAGATAAGGATGAAGATGTTTAGGAATTTCCTTGATTTGGCTCACCACAAATCTTGGGAATTAGTTTGGTTATCACCTATATAAATTCTTGTTTGATTCTTTAAATCAATTGCCTTCTGCATATTAATTTGTTTGACTTGATTATGGAAACAAATAATGCCTTCTCATTAAGATATTTTAATCGCCAAAATATAACACTCCACCTTGATTAAATATATTCATCAGTCGCCAAAATTCAGCAAAATTGTTGGGTCTATGCCATCAAGCTCAATGTGAACTACTTTAGGCAATATTGCCCAAACAGAGCTTCCAAATATTTCCCAAACATAAGAAAGATAATATGCACATCAACAAGCAAAATGCATATGAACAAATATCAAAATTCTTTAGAAAATCTGACGAAGGAGACAAACTTGCATATACAGAAATCTGAGAGACTAATGGATACATCATAGTGCGCTTCACCTTTCCATCCTGCATTGAGTGAGGACATACTCAATATTATCTACTTCAACCTCATTTTCAAGTATTTTACTCGACTTCACCAAGTCTACCTTATCAAACTCAACACCAAGCTCCGCATCATTCAAAGCATAAGATGAATAATCATCATTACAAATATGCTTACCAATAGGGCCAACTAAACTAAAAGGCCTTAAATGCGACCGAGCTCCACCTAGAGTCTGAACCTCTGAAATCTTCTCATCAACCATGGTACCATCTGAAATACCACTTTCTCTTTGAATATGGAAACAATCTGATGACTCCAAATGTGTTTAGGAATTTTGTGTCCTGCTAATTCATCACCTGATAGAGGCTCCACCTTCAATAAAGACCTCTCATCAAATATTGTACGCCTGCTAGTCACCATTCTCTTGGTTTTTTTGCACCACAACCTATACTTCTTCATTCCTTCTCCATAGCCTAACAAAATGTGCTTGCTTCCTGTAGGCTTCAACTTATAATGTCTTTCATCTTCTAAATAAGCTGAACAACCAAACACTTTAAGGAATGAATAATCAAGAGGCTCTCTTTTCCGTACTTCTTCTAGGATCTTCATATCTATGGTAACAGAGGGTGTACGGTTGATGAGAAATACTACCATAGATATTGCTTCTGCCCAAAATCCCTCTTCTAGACCAGTAGTAAGTCTTAAGCTCGTAGCCCTTTCCGGTAATATCCGACACATTCTCTCAACCACTTCAAAAGAATGTTACTTCGTATAAAAATCTCTGAGTACATATTCGGATGCACAATAGTTAGTGAATGCTTGGGACGCAAATTCACTACTATTGCAAACTCTAAGAACTTGAAGCCGCTTTCCTGACTTCTTTTCAACGAAGATCTTCCACTTCTAAAATTGGGCACATATTTCAGTTTTAGTCTTCATGAAATAGACCCAAACCAGACGCTATAAATCATCCACAAATATGATGAAGAAAATGACTCCACCTAAAGATGCAATTGGGGTGGGTCCCCAAACATATGAATGAACATACTCTAGAAACTTTGTAGCTCTAGGTCTTCCAACATCAAATGTGACAAGTTTCTTCTTTCCAAAAGAACAATCTTCACAAGAGCTAGGCTTTAACTGAGAATCAAAAACAATTAACCTACGCTTCTTCAATACTTGAAGGCCCTCCTCATCAACATGGCCTTAACGAAGGTGCCATAATCAAGTAGAATCTGGAAAACTACAATCAGTAGAAACAACTGAATCTCCAAAGACTGTCTCTCCACGAAGCATATAAATATCATCGACTCGCATCCCTTTCATAACTACTAAGGAACCCTTCTCCACTCTTAAATTCTCTCCATTTATTATTATCTTCATACCAATCCTACCCAAAGCTCCAACCGACAACACACTCTTTTGCAGCATCGAAACATGTTGAACATCCGTGATAGTCCTAATAACACCATCATGCATCTTAAACCTCACAATACCAATGCCCACAACGTGAAAAAATGTGTCATTCTCCAACTGAACTGCTCTGCCATCACTTTTCTCATAACTGAGAAAACAGCTCCTATCTGGCGTCATATGAAAAGAGGCTCTAGAATCAATCACCCAACTTGTACTCTCTAAAGGTGAAATGTTGGCTGAGAATAATGATGTATCACTATCTCATCTATTTGCATCTGATCTAACTGCTACCTGAATTGAAGCTTTCTCTTTTTTCGCTTTCTTCTTTCTTAGGGCTGAACAATTTCGTATGAAATGTCCCTTTTTCTTACAATAATAGCAAGCACCTCTTCTATAACCCAACAAGAGGGATATATGCATATCTTCTCCAAGGCGTTGTTGCATCTTTTCTCTTTCTCTAAGTGAGTGAAGTTGTTGCTGAAGAACACCGTCATCAGTCTTCACTTTGACCTTCCATGTCCCAAAAACTTCTCTTCTAAAATTTTTGGTGACGCCGTAATTTTTCATAAAACTACTAGAAGAACTGGCCATTGACAACTAATCTAGAACAAGACAGCTATCTCTGATACCAAACTGTTGTGCAAAATTTGCACAAATGCGGAAGCGATGCAAAAATAGGATCTACCTTGTCGATTAATTTCAACCACTAACTCAATAAAAATATCACCAAACACAAGAGCAAAAATAAAAGAGGAGAAGAAGACACAAAAGATCTAACATGGATCGCATGTGAATATCCTACGTCCACGGAGATGCAACAACTTCTTTATTTCTTTACTTCAAGAGGAGGTTACAAAAATAAGAAGGATTACAACAAGAAACTCAATAATAAGTCTCACCCTATAATAAATACAGAAAGTAGAAATCTATTGAGGAATAACATGGAGAGATATCTTTTCTTGTGATGATACAAAAGTGAGCAAATGGCTTACTACATATAGGAAGAATAGAGAATTTTAGAAGATGAGGATGAAGATGTTTAGGAATTTCCTTGATTTGACTCACCACAAATCTTGCGCTTTAATTTGGTTTCCACCTATATAAATTCTTGATTGATTCTTTAAATCAATGGCCTTCTCCATATTAATTTGTTTGACTTGATTATGGAAACAAATAATGCCTTCTCGTTAATATATTTTAATCGCCAAAATTTAACATATCTACCTATAATTTCAACAAAATCAGCCACGTAATTCATTTATGAATATATGAATGGCATATTGACATGTATATCCAAATTAAGGGATGAACTAATTGCTTCATTAGAATGGAACGCTCCATATTCCTATCTAAAGAGAAAGCGGTAGAAAGGTGGTAGAAACAGCTCCAGATGTTGGGCAGTAAGCATGTATTATGGACTAAACGTTTTTATGAGATTAGTTGGGGATTGGGCGGAGATTAGTAAAAGGTAAATGAGAACTAGCAAGGAATTTTGGATAACTTTTGTATGTTTGAAAAAAAATTCTAGTGAATGGTTTAGTGCTAATTCTAGTAAGTAGGATTTAATATATACAATGAAGCTGTCAGACTTAATTTAATGTTTTGTTTATAAATGATCCTCGTGATGTATGCATACACGATTGAGGACCTTGTTTTTTGTAGTTTTGCAAGTAATTCTCTTGCACACACATACATAGATGTGATATTTATCAAAAATAAATTCTGAAGCATTATCGTACACTGCATATAGAGCAATTGACATTCTCAACATAAACTATATCTACTTTCCACTGTTATGATTCCTAGACTAAGGTACCGTTTGATTTACAAACTGTCATGTTAATGTTCACGTCTGCGTCTGTGGAAGCATCGGACGCATCCACAATGGGGCCCACATGTTTGCCCCTTCAAGACAAACGGTTGAAAATGTGGCTTTCACGTTCGACGCGTCGAACACACATCTGACTGGACGAAATTTCTAGAGAAACCGATTCCTTCACCTCCATCTAAATAGTTGGTGTGTTTCATTCCCCTTCCATTACCAAAACAGCCACAAACCCGAATATAAAAGCTCCAATCACCGTCTACTCGTCGAACTTTTCCAATTTTTGCTTTTATATTTGTATTTTTTAGCTTCTTTACTCCTATACATATATTCGTAATTTTTAGATTTTTTTTTAGAATGGCAGGAAATCAATCTTCGTCAACCTGTTCCATTGTCGAATGGAACAACGATATGACCAACGCTTTTATTGATGTGTGTATGCAACATCTCAATTTCCGTGCACACAATGTTGGAGGATGGTACCAACTGATTGCAATAGCGTTCAATGAGCACACTGGATTGGACTACAATGCTGGTCAGATGAAGAACAAGTTCGATAACATGAAAAGAGATTGGCCTCCGTGGAACAAACTGCTGCAGTTGGGTGGAGGGGCGTGGGACAAGCAGTTGGATACCGTCACAGGATCGGATGATTGGTGGGCAACGGAGCCAATAAAGGCACGCAAATACAAGAGTGGGTCTCTGGCGCAATTCAGAGAGTTGGACTCCACATTTGCAGGCTACATTCATATTGACAAATGTCAGTACGTAATTCTGGATGCTTCAGCAGTTCATCTTCATGAGGCTCGGCTCTATGGCGGTAATGCGAAGATCTCGAGTCATCCAACTCGTAGGCAAGTCAGGTCTAGTGCTGGCCCTTCTCGTTCAGCTCCTTCGCGCATGGACCGAGACGAGCTTATAGATCTATGCATGTTAGTACGCCATGAGGATGATGACCATCAGGAGTGGGAGGTGGCATTTATTATGTCAGAACATGACAGATTGGATCACAACCCTTTTTATTCTCTGCTTGACAAGGCCGCATAGCTTAGGGGTAGTGTTACTCATTTTGTTAGGAAGCTTAGGGCTGGACAAATGTGATGTTTTCTTTTTTGATTGTGTTGTACTTGTGTTTTATTTTGTGGTTGTGTTGTGGTGGTGTTTTATTTTGTGGTTGTGTTATTGTGATCTGTTGTAATGGATGTGTTGTATTGGTTGTGTTGTAATGCATATTTCAATTCAGTATTTTTTATTATGCATTCAACTATCCTGTTCGACAATATAAACAAAAAAATAAAAACATAAACACAAACATTAAAATAATAAAAACAAAAACCATTAAAATTATAAATTTACCCCTTCCAATTTGCCCCTTTTGTAAAAAAATAAAAAAACATTCCCTGTTCGTAATAATTTCCTTTCAAATACCCTTTCAAATTCCATTTTCAAATAACCCTTCCCGTTCAAACTCAAACGGACCCTAAGGTAGTATTTGGTTTACCATTTTAAGTTTTGGGTTTTCGTCCGTACAATAATGTGCACAACACATGCATATCATGAAAAACAACCATTTTAGAAAACAAAGTTAACACCCAAAATAAAAAACAACTTTTATCTATTTTTCATATTTTGAGAAATAAGGGAAACATAGAGACCAATTCTTCCTTCCATGATTGCTACATCCCCTCCGTGGTCCCCTCCATCTTCCTTCCATTCTACCATTCCTCCTTTCACATCTTTAATGTTTTGTAATTAATTTTGAAAACTAAAAACTCAAAACTCATTTTAAACCAAACACACCCTAAGTTTTTCTCTTAGGAACTTAGCCAGTTTATATAATTTAAGTTTCCGAAAATATAAAGTGATTCATTCTCTACCAGTGTAACTAACATTGAAGATGTGGGCCATTGTGTAGGGCTCCTAATTAAACGATGAAAAGGAGAGGAAGACTTTCATGGAACCGTGTATGCCAAGTGGTGCATCGATCTCCATGTTCAAGTGTATGCGTTGGTTTAAAATTAATTAAGAATTTTGCTAGGAACATAGGTGACTACGCCTGCAATTGCGTGGGCCTCTGAAAGCATTGAGGTATGCTGTAAAAAAAATTATTTTTTTAAAATAGATCCCCTGAATTCTCCAGCGGCCCGTAACATAATGAACAATCATCTACAGGCAGTGTATCAGGTGAGTGGCTAGGGTATACATGATAATAATTTGCCTTACTCATATACCTATTTAGTACATAATCACCTTATGAATGCATGATTATTTAATAACACAAATATCTAGAAACTCGAAGAAACCATTGACACATCCAAATCAATCAATGTATTTTGGCTTATGAACAATCGAAAAAATCAACATTACGAACATCATATGTTTATAATATTGTTTCTATATTGCAAATTATAATGCCTTTTTATTTTCTTATATATTAAAAGGAAAATTGTTCTTCGATTGTTTGTTGTTTTTAGGATGACAAATAACTTTTTATGCCTAGGATTAACCAGTTTTGTTATTCCTTAAACCTCACCACCATTTAGTTATTCGGTAAACCTTGCCTCCATTTTTCTGTTTACTTCTTACTTCTTAGAGTACCTCCAATAGAATTCACACCTTGCATATTACAAGTTGCAATATTCATGGTCAATTCGGCTGTTTTGCCAATAGGCGCGCGCCGATTTTATCGGCGCGCGTCTTTATTTTCAATGCGCTCCGATTTTATTAGCAAATTAAGATACTGCGCCGATAAAATCAGCATGCACTCCTATGCGTCTATAAATCACTACAAAAATAAATGACTATAGAGACTGCAATATTAAAACTGACTCTCATCGGTTTTTAATTTGAAACCGGAAGACAGACTGAAATAGCCTATCTTTACTTTTAAACAATAGAAACTGAAATTAAGTTATTTGGTGTTAGACCAAAAAATGGCACTAACACCCAAATGGTATGTGAAAGCCTCACAATCACAGATTAATGCAGAAAAAGCAGTAAAATAAGAGGAGACACGAGATTTTTATAGTGGTTCGGCTCAAACCAAGCCTACGTCCACTTTATAGTTTCTTAAAACCTAAGAAGCTATTACAATGTTATTTGTTTGTGGATTATACACGAAATCCTCGTGTTTACTATGAAGAAGAGGATATTAGGGAATGAATTTATACACGAATTTCTTGTGTTAAAGTGATGAGCAATGTCCTTGCTAGGTTGTAATGGTGGCCAAGTGTTGGAATAGCCAAAAGTCCCTTCAAATCGCCATATGATTGTGTATTTATAGGTGCAGAGAAGCCCTATGGAGACCCGGATGAATGATAAGTGTCCCCAATACAAAGCCTTGATAGAACGTGGTGACTAAGTCGCAAAATGGGAGAAACCCTCTCCAATTCGTGTAAGGCCATGTGGAAGGTGATCCATGAAAGTAGGAGGAAACGGGGCCACAAGAATAGGTCAACTTTGAAGTGCAGTAGCAAGTCGAAGGGGGTCGGTTCGGTTCGCCATCCGATCCGAACGGAGCGTCCAAAGCCAAGCATGCTCTTGTGAGGATTTGGTGTGAAGCAGGTCGGGTCTGGCTTATCCGGATCCGAACTAGGGTCTCCGATCTGAGCCGACATCTAAGTTTTGAAGGGAAGATGTTGAATTGGTGAAGACGGGATGCCTCAATCCGATCCGAGCCGACTTATCCGATCCGATCCGTATAGCCGATCCGAATGGGTTACGCCAATTCCGGACTCCAAGTTTCTAGTTCTGCACGCATACACGGAAACGCGCGTAACTTTCAAACCGTAATTCCGATTGAGCCAAAGCAATGCTCAAACTGAAGCTAATTCAGAGATCTACACGAGTAACGAAGCATAGCTTCGTAATCGCTGTTTTCGGGCCCAAAAAAGGTCATCTGATAGGAGTTTCGAGCCTTTCTTTGTTCGGGATCTGATTTCGACCAAATCGTTGCCTGTCTTCTGACGATGCTTCCAGTACTCGAGCATGTTGTTGATTAGAGATTGCATGTGTGACTACTTTGACTAAAAAGCGGGTCAACATTTGGTATCCGTAACCGCTTGGAGATCAGTTCTCAGTCTGCAATTCCATCTTATATTCATTTCTTAATTAAGCATTTAATGGTTTGTATTTATGCTTCTTATTTTATCTTACAGCTAGCGATCTACATCATAGAGCTTTCTGGATCTTATGCCACGTAAGAGAAAAATCCACATCTCCCACTAAAACCTTATCCTCCAATAAACACACTAAATAAAGGAGTCCGTTCTTCTACTTTTTCTTCTCAAAATGATACCACATACTCTGAAAATCACAAACTAAAATAATTCCGAAGATCGCAGGCTCTCATTTGCTCAATCCTTATTTCCTTTCACCTATCGCCTGCGTTTATTTTTCTGGTAAACATAGTTAAAATTATTGTCTTTCTACGCTGTTGTTTTATTTCCAAGAAGAAACTACAAGAATTGAACAGTATTGCAACGGAAGGTTCCAACGGCCTCCAACGGCCATTGGCCAACAGCTTCCAATGGAAGCCAAAATACGTCTCCGTATTCCGTATGTAAAATGTACGTCGTTGGAAACTGCATGCGACCATTGGTTTAAAGGCCGTTGGAAGCCGTTGCCCCCCATTACACGGGCTGGAGCACAAATCAGCCGAAGCTTCTCCTTCTCCTTCTTCCTCATTAAACATAACCCATGATTTTTACACCAAAATCCCTAATCTTTCGCCCTTTCATTTCTGAAATCGCCAATTTCACTCCATCTTGCACCTAGGATCTCTCCAACTCTATCAAAGCACTCTCTCATCCTCTCTAATCTCCTATTCTCTCCGATTTATAGGTATGTGTTTATCCTAATTTTTGTTTAATACCCTATGTTTATGTAATTTAAGCATAATTAGAGTTTGTTTGTGTGTGTGGTGCTGTTAATTAGTTGCTAATGTGGGGTTTAATCATTGTAGTTGCTAATTTAGGGTTTTTAGTTATAAATTACTTAGTTGTTGTTATGTTCTAGGGTTTGAATAAGTTGAAGTAGTTGTTGTTATAGAGTTTGTGTTTATACATTTTATTGATTATGTTGGCAATCTAGGGTTTGATTAGTTAAAGTTGACTATGTATATATGCATATATATAGTGTTATGCATATATATATACACGTATATATAGTTGACACTCTATGCATTTGTTTATTTGGTTAAGCCCCAATTCATCGAAAACAATATTTAATTTGTCGAAAGCGTGTCGTGAAAATACAAATATTAAAGTTTTTGTTTTTTGGCTAAGGCGCACAAAGGTGTACAAATAGCACTTCAATCACAAAAAAAACAAATCATAATATGTTATATTCATAAAGCCTTAGAGAGTTTTTTTGTCCCCGTCTGATAAGTATTGTATATAATCGTTATATGAATGTTCGTTTTATTAACGTAATGGACATTTATATTCATTGCATACAATATTTATTGGATTTGTCCTTTGTATTGGATAAGTTACGAATACAATAACGAAATTAAATCTCGTAAAATATTTCATTTTAAATGGTTCTAAACATTTCAAAAGCACTTCCTTTTTGTTCCCTGTGTACACGCAATTGTGCACTATTCAGGGAACTAAAGGGAAGTGCTGCCGAAATTTTGTTGAATCATTTAAATTGAAAAGATTTACGTGATTTAATTACGTTATTGTATTTGTAATGGGAGGTAGGATAACCCACCAGTATAAATGATCAATTAACATAATAGGCATTAAGCACTAAAATTATTTTAACACATTGTCAATGCAAATGTTATCATCATAATTAATACTTAAAAGAAATGATTTCATTAAAATACAATCTTAGAGTTTGAGCGATCAGACACAAAAATTATGAATCTAATTTTATATCATTCTTCCTAATTTTATATGTACTTAGGAAAAATGGATGATTATTTTAATGATCGAAGCTGGACGTACAAACGAAGAGAAACCGATGGCACAATAAACAAACATTTTATTAACGGTGTCTGCGTGTTTATTGATTTCCTTTAAGTAACAACGAAAACGACGTCGAAATCCGTTGTCCATGTAGTAGATGCAAGTTATTGAAGCATTTGATACCGCAAATGGTTAGAGTTCATTTGCGTCAGTACGGTTTTGTGCCGAACTGTTTAGTCTGGGATAGTCATGGAGAACCGTTAGCATCTACTTCTATACAAGTTGAGGAGGTAGCGAATAATGAAATTGCCACGACGAATCTCGTAGAACAAATGGTTGAAGATGTTGCACGTTCTATGTTCCCGGGTCACCAATTTAATGAAAACGTTGGTGATGATGACGATGGTAATGATGAAGAAGAACCAAATATTGAAGCCAAAAAATTATATGATTTATTAGATGCCGAAAAAAAACCCTTTGGGAAGGCTGTGAAAGCGGGAATCAATTATCAGTAACTGCTGAACGCATTGCGAAGAAATCTAAATACAACCTCACAGAAGCTGGATTTGCAGCTGTTGTACAAGCTGCGAAGCGACATATGCCTCCCAATAACTTAATGTGCGAAAACCATTATGAAGTAAAAAAAAATGATGTCGCCCTTTGGTTTACCGTATCAAAAAATAGATAAATGTCTAAAGGGTTGCATGCTATTTTGGAATGAAGATATCAAGCTTAAAAATTGTAGAATATGTAATCAAGAAAGATACCAACCAAGAAAGAAAAAGGGAAAGGAAGTCTCGTATAAACGTATGCATTATTTACCTATTATTCCTAGACTTCAAAGGTTATATGCATCTTCTATAACCGCAAAACATATGAGATGGCACAAGGTGAGAACACAAGAAGAAGGTATGTTAACACACCCATCCGATGGAGAAGCATGGAAGCATATTGATTAAAAGTATCCTAATTTTGCATCTGAGAGTCGCAATGTTAGACTAGGTTTATGTACGGATGGGTTTTCACCATTTTCTCAATTTGGTTCTAAATATTCATCTTGGCCAGTAATTGTAACACCTTATAATTTACCTCTGTGGATGTGTATGAAAACTCCTTATATGTTTCTTACAATTGTCGTTCCTGGTCCTGATGATCCGACACAAGGAATCGATGTTTATTTACAACCGTTGATTGAAGAATTAAAAAAATTGTGGTACGAAGAGGTAGAAACATATGATATTTCCCAAAAAAAAACTTTCGTATGCATGCTTCTGTATTGTGAACAATAAGCGATTTTCCTGCTTATGCAATGCTTTCAGGTTAGAGTACGGCTGGTCATCTAGCTTGTCCGTACGGTATAGAAGAAACAAGAGCATTTTCTTTACCTATTGGAAAGAAAATTTCATGGTTTGACTGTCATAGATGTTTTCTTCATATTAGTCATCCTTTTAGAATAGAAAAGAATTTTTTTACAACTAATAGGCTTGAAACATTACAACCACCTAAAGTATGGACAAGTGAGGAAAATTTTTGAGCTGGTACAAGATTTTCCGAAGATTCATGAAACCGGAGTACAGACAGAAATTCAAGGTAAATCAACAATTCATTATTGGTGGAAACAAAGCATATTTTGGGAGTTGCCTTATTGGAAAGATCTTCTGATTCGTCATAATATTGACGTGATGCATAATGGAAAAACGTGTTTGATAACGTAATCAAAATAGTTTTGAATGTCAAAGGGAAGACGAAAGATGATTTGAAATCCAGACGTGATATTGAAGTAATATGTAATCGTCTGGAGCTTCATATAAAGCCAAATGACACCAGAAAACCGAAAGCGAGCTATGAACTGGATACTAATGAAATAAAAATATTTTTAAAATGGATGGAAGGATTAAGATTCCCCGAAGGTATATCTTCCAATCTTCGTAGATGTGTTGACTATAAAAACAGTAAACTTAGCGGGATGAAAAGCCACGACTGTCATGTTATGATGGAAAATATATTGCCCGTCGCTTTCAAAGAACTATTGCCCGTAAAAGTTTGGATTGTTGTAACAGAGCTTAGTTTGTTCTATAAAGAGCTTTGTTCATCTACATTAAAAATTGACCGTCTACGTAAACTAGCGGAAGAAATCCCTATATTACTCTGCAAATTGGAAAAAATATTTCCTCTAGGGTTTTTCAATGTTATGGAGCATTTACCTATTCATCTTCCATAAGAAGCATGTCTTCGAGGGCCTGTGCAATACGGATGGATGTATCTATTTAAAAGGTATATTAATATTCAGTTAATTAAATTTTGGCTAATGAAGTGTATGAAAAAATAATTTACAATAATTTTAAATAGGTATTTAAATCATCTAAAGAAAAAAGTGAGGCAGAAAGCTAGAGTTGAAGGTTATATTTGCAAATCATACATTGAAGAAGAAGCTTCATTTTTTCTCTCTCATTATTTTAGTGATCATGTGAACATCTCATTTGCAAGTACTACACGTAATGATGAAGGCATTGATCAAGATGACTGCTTAGCGACTTTATCTATTTTTAAAAAACATGGTCGGCCTTTTAGTAGATGTATCGAAGAAAGGCTGAATGATAAAGATTATAATGCATCACACACATATATTCTTCTCAATTGCACCGAAGTTGCACCATTCGTTAGGTACTGAACTTATGCATCTATGTATACATGTATTGTATCTTTAATCATATATGTAACGTATGTCCTATAATTACAGCATTTATGAATCACAGTATCCAAACGGCGATATAAGCAAAGAATTCGCTAGTTGGTTTACTAATTATGTTTTTGATCCAACAAATTGTATTGTGGATGAAGAATGGCATTAGGGCCTAAAAGAAATGTGAAGACATATCCAATATTCTTTGTCAATGGATATAAATCTAACACTAAAGAATATGGTGCGGAAAAATTAACTGACAATAGCGGTGTATTTGTTAAAGGTAGTGATGATCCAAACGACCATATACACGATTTTTATGGCATGCTAAACCAGATTCTGCAAGTGACATATTTCACAAGACCCGCGGAAGAAGTATTTTTGTTTAAATGCAACTGGTTCAGCAACGTTCCAGGTTCTGGAATCAACGTGCACCCAAAATATAATCTTATAGAAGTAAGACATACTTCCCATTATAATAAGTACAACCCTTTTGCACTTGCCAAACAGGCTCTTCAAGTATATTATGCTCCTTATCCTTCTATGAGAAGAGACAAAATAGATTCGTCGGTTGTTTTCAAAATAAAAGAAAGGTTTACATTTGACGGGCCTAATATTACCAATGACCTAGCTTATCAAGCAGACGTCGAGGATAATGCAGAAATAGTAATAACCGATGATCAAACAGATTTTGGACCTCTAAACGATGAATCGAATGCATTAATTGATGTATTTGAGACTACAGATATACCATATATGGAGGAGGAAATAGAGTCGGAATCAATATGTGATGAGGACGACTAACTAATACTCCTCATTTTCAAATGGTAATTTTATGTTATGACATTTCTATTATCAAGTAACCATATATTTATTTTTATGACATTTCTGTGAATCTAACTCATACGCTAACTAGACATATCTATGAATCAAAATTATATTTAACACTTCTATGAATCAAACTCGATCATATGTTAACTAGACATATCTATGAATCAAACTTATAATTAACACTTCTATGAAACAAACTTGTACTCATGTTATGACATTTATATTATCAAGTACTCATGTCATGTAATACCATGTTTTTACATATAGCTCGTTCATGTTATGTAATGTTACGTCATGTTATGTTGTTGTTTGTAACAAGTATGGCGTCAGGTGGCGATGAGGGTGGTCCATCGTCGGAGTTATCCCGTCCTATGGTCTGGATTAAGCCAAAAGCATACAAAGGGTAAAAACTAAGTTTTTAGTATAAATTTAATTTAAGTACAATAAATTATTTAAATTGTTGTTCTGGCAACCATGTAATTTTTCCCATTTAACACAGGGGGTTTGAGTTAGACCGTCCAATACCGTTTTGAGGATATCAAAACGTACTTATCAGGCCCGCATGACTACATGTTGGCCCACTTGGAGCTCGATACCCGAAAGAGTTAAGGAGATCATATGGCAGGATTTTTTGGTACGTATGTATGATATAACATTTATTATGATAAGTACATGCTCCTATTTGATAACTTCATATGTATGCTATTTTTTTAAAAAAAACAGGGTGCGATGGATCTTCAGGAGACGGATTTGGATCTCATTAAGCGCCATTGGAATAGCAAAATGGCAATAAATTACAGACAGACAATGAACACTTTAAAATCAGGTGGGAAAAGACAGTCTTGGGTGAGCGAGTCAGTGTGGAATGATCTACTTACTTATTGGAATAGTAATGAGGACTTTCTGGTAAATTTTACTTTATATTTAATTCAAATTATTCTATTCAATTAGTATGTGATTTAGGCTAATACATTTTTTTAAAATTTAAATGTATAGGCCTCGTCAGAGAGAAATGCAGCTAATAGGAGTAAGAATCCGGTTACGCATCGAGGTGGGTCCAAGTCATTTCAGCATCATCGTGAGGATCTGGTATATTTTGTAATTGCACAGATTAAAATTTTAATTCATAAGTAGTTAAAATTAATAGTTGATTTAAGTTTAATTTATATATGTGCATGCTCATTTCAGGAGAGAGCGTGTATGGCTCCTGTGTCGTACTGGGATGTTTTCGAGCATACACATGCATTGTGTCAGACTGACGACACAGGCTCAGATTCGTACACTTGGGACCATGATGATAAGGTGCGTGAGACATATGTAAGTATAAAATTGTTAAGTTAAGTAGACTTATAATTTAATTAAAATAGTGTTATCTAAATTTATTTGTTTTTTGTTTAACAGGATAAATTTCAGGAGCAAAGGGCGCAGGTACTGGAATCTACAGGGAGGACAACGCTGACCAAGGAAGAGGAGGACAGGATATTTGAAGCTGTCACGGCTCCTGCTACCCAAAACAGACGATATGGTTACGGAAATCTAGAGGTAATACTAAAATTTAAAATAAAAACTCAAACGTATTCGAAGTACTATTATGAAATACTGAAAATCTGAAATTATATACAGATTACAGCACCTCAGCAGATGTTCCAAAAGGCTCAGGAAAATGAAGAAATCGCACAGCTAAAAGCACAGATTGTAGAGCTTCATGAGCGTGATCGTCGCCGTGAAGAGCAGACGAAGCTGCTTAACCAGCGGTTGGCGCGGTACATTGCCTAGCACGGTACGCCACCTTCATCTTCTGGTGGAGAGAGTTGATCAGGTTTGCTTGCTTTGATGTGCTTTTAGAGTTAGTGAGGCTTGCTACATGCTACTTGTATATATTGTTATGATGGTTTAGACACGATGTTATGATGGTTTGATGATGGTACGGTTTGGACATGGTGTTGGTTATGTTGTTTGGACATGGTTATGTTGTTTTGGACATGGTGATTGTTTAGTGTTGTTTAGGCGAAGTTTGGTTGTTATGTTATGTAAATATTGGTTAATTTATGCATTTTATGTTTGTTTTTTATTTTGTATTGTGTTTGGGTGTATATATGGTTGAGATTGTGAGTTATATGCTCGAAATGGAGCAGTTCAGAATGTTATATATGTGGTGTGTGGCTTAAAGTGGTAAATCTGAAATCTGAAAAAAAAACACCTAGATTTCCAACGGCGAACAACGGCCTGCGACGGCATATTGGTCACTCAATACAAATGGCTTCCAATGGCCAAATTGCAAGAGACGTCATCCACGTGTCCCTTTTTCTCAGTTGAAAGCCATTGGAAATTAAGCGTCGTGTGCGTTAGAATTCGTTGGAGGCCGTTGATCCATATACCAACGGATTGACCAACGGCCTCCAACGGGGCTTCCAACGGCCCCTGGCCGTTGGAAACCCCTGTTTCTCTTTAGTGAGACTTTTAGCATCTCTAAAGTGAACTCGATTATATAAAATGAGATGAGATATCTTCTAAGCCATATAAGACCAGCACCGTCTGGAAAAGTGTCGAAGATCCTCTGAACAATTATCCTGGTATGGGCAAAAAGAAAATAATCGTTTTAATACTTATTGTTATCATTTTCATCTATACAAATTTCTGAAGAATAGGAGTACTATGCTATTAAGCTCGATTACTGATGCACTAAACTTGCATTGTTGCAGAATCATTGGATGACAAAGGGTACTCAAAGCTACTTCAGTATTATAAAGCCGTCGATGTTGAAGGGATATGAAGTTTTAATGTTCTTTTTTTGGTTTATTATGTAATGAAATGATGTATTAATATATTGGTTATACTATTACATTAGATATTAATAAATATTATTTGAGTGCTAATTTCGGTCTTCTTTGTTTGGAAATATCGAATTGAACAAGGTTACGTGTAAACATATGAATTGTGTGTCACAAGGATTTCTTATGTTTTAATCATATTAGGTGAAATTCAATTCTTGATGAGATTAAATGTACTTTATTTTCTTTTTATGAAATCTAAGACTGATTACAAACCTTAATTCAGTCTTTAGAATTTAGTTCAAAAATTATTTGAGACTGAGATGATCAGTTTCTAAATTTTAAAATGGAAATGTCAGCCTCAACATAAGTTGGGAATTGAAGCTTAAAGACCGAAGGTTTCAGTTTGTGATCAGTCTTTACATGTTATTTAAAAACTGAAATACTTCGCTAAAAACAGAACTTTGCACTCTTTAAATTATTATTATTTTAGTGAATAGAGTGTGCTAGGCCAAAACATCAACATCCTCTTTCGAAATCCTTTTTAATTTCTTTTATTGGTCGGGATGCCGCCACGCGTGAAAAAGATCAGTAGACGTAAAGTTCGATTTCAGTTGGATGACACAGCTGGTCCAGCGCACCCACCTCCACCCACGGAGACGACGGTTCAGGACTTACGGATCCTTTATGAGTTGCCACAGGGATTCACTCACAGTTCGTTTACCGCGATCGATACCATTCAGGCATAGATCCTAAATTTAACATATATATTTATGCTGCTTTGCACTATAATATTGCCACTCATGGCCTTGTTCTATGCTATGTCACCATGTGCACTTCACTTTTGATTTTGCATTTTATATGCGTTGATATAAGTACGGCATTGTAATTATACTTTGTGAAAATGGGAAAATTAATTATGATATTGCCATTTCTTTTTAGTACACTACTGCTCTGCTCCACTTAACCAAATATTGCTCGACCAGTTGCCAAACATGGACTGCTCGACCCCCCTAAGCCAAGTGGGATGCTCGACTGGGATGACGCGACCCGCAAGACCACGGCATGATGGTGCTCGAGCGTTGCCTTGCTCGATCGACCTGGGTGGTGTGATGTACAATCTCGTAAGGCCCGACCAGGAATCGCTATTATCCTAGCTTCACGTGTGCTGCTAGTGCTCCAGCCGGGTCCTTGAGCATGCTGCTTGTCCTATTAGCATAATGTCCGACCATGTATGCTCGACCAAGCATAGCTTCAGACGTTCCTTGCTGAAGTATCATTTTCTTGCATTTGAGTAGGCCTTCATGTACACGTACCTATGTACTTGTATATAGAGGGCACGCACTACCAATTTTAAGGATATTAGGGGCATCAAACTAGAGGCGTTTTTAAAGTTCGGCCTCCAATGATACCTCATTAGAGGCATAATCGCCATTAGTCTTTACTAATTACCTATTAGGGCATTTAGAAACGCACCTGTAAACAATCAAAGGCAAAATTTATTCTGGCCTCTACTAGTGCCTACCAGGGCAAAAATAAATGCCCTTGTTATTTATCCATTTTTGCTGCATATGGCGGTAAAGTTTTAGATTACCGCTAAGCTACTTTATTCTTTTTCTTTCTTCGAGTCCATCTTCTGAGAAATTAATTCTAATTCTATCATCTAAAAAGTCATTAATCGCTCCAGCAAAGTCAGAAATCTTTTTGCGATTCAACGGAATTCTCCCATTTAATCGAACAACAATGGTAAGTATTCGTGTGATATCATGATTTCAATATTGTATAAACCCTAACCGGAGTAATTTTTGAAGAAATTGTTTCCATCCAAGCAACTTAGATGCACATCTTCAATTTTATTTTATATTTTCTACTTAGTTTGTTGTCTGTGTTGTTCTATTTCTTTATCTCTTTATGCTTCTTGCTCGTTGAAATTGAGGAAGAAAACATTTCCTATTAAACAATAGTGGTCTAGCATCCTGAACGTAAATAGTCATAATTGCACTTTTCTTCATTGTCAACTCATATTTTCAATTGTTAGTCTTTATTATTCCCCTTTTGTCTATGTTTGCATAAGAATTTCTATTCGAAACTAATTGCACATAAGTTGTATTTTTTAATGTTCAAACAAGCACATATCTTTGATTTCAGTTTGGTTAATTTATTTGAGCTTCAGAAGACAATTAAAAACAAACTATTGATAAAAAGAATTGTGTGTGATTTTTCATTAGCATGTCGAATAATTTATTGAACCTTAGATACCATTGCTAATAGTATTTTTGTTTTCCTCTAAAAAATGTACATATATTGAAAATATTCTATAATAATGATGTCTTATTGTTTGATTCAATCAGTTTGGTTGACATTACATTTAAGAGGACTTATAGAATAGGCATAAGCATATTCTTCTTTTTACAATTGTTCTCTTTTCTACATATTGTTATATTGTCCACTGGAGTTCAACAAAAGAAGGAAAAAAGACAGTAATTGTGCACTGTGGTTGTTCAACTTATTTTCATTTTGTTTCAATTCTGACTGTAATCGATTATGAAGAAAGTGAGCAAAATAACATGTAGTACCCTACCAAAATTATAATATCTTTGAGCCAAAAATTTGTAACATAAAGAGATAAATATGCGACTGACCTGGGTCTCCAGATTATGTAATGGGTGAGAGTAGCTAGAACAGTTCAAATGCATTTGATGATTAATGTTGGTATAGCCTTGAGGAAAATAATGTCATGGACAAAAATGAGAATGAAACATTATTTAGTGATAGTTGTTTTATACATACAAGAGAAATGATGACTATGATCATATATATTGGACCATGTCTTTCTCTAGGCCTTCACATGGGATTCAACCTCCGTCAGGTAAAATTACCAATACTGTGCATGTCTTTTACTTTCCACGTACATTTTTGTTGTTGCTCTTGTGTAACTCAGCTGTTGGGCACTTGGGCTATTTATGGTCAGTTGGAAGATAAATACATCCAGTCCAGTCTACATTGTTCATTACAATATTTGTGGGTACATGATGACTTGACAACAGAAAATAACTATCACCTAATATTTTTTGGCATGATACATCTGCAATGTAACCATCAAGATATTTTCTATATGTAATGTAGAAATAATCTTTCAAAATAGGATGTTTAGTCTATTTATATAATGGTGTCCCAATTCACTAACAGAAAAAAAGATACACACTCTTACAAATTATTTTTGGTGGATATTATTGAATATTTGAGTCTCATTTTTTGTACTTATGACATATCGACATCGTCATGCAGCTGTTGCGGCGTCTTCTGTTCCATCTAATTGGGGTGGCAACATATGCTTGTATAAAGCATTCCCTGCAAATTTAATTTTGCATATTTCTGTTTTGTTTGGTTTGTCAATAATATAATATGCTGATGTATTATTTATTTTAGGCACCAGCATGTAACTCTGATGGTGGAAAGCCTGACATATCCGAAGTAGATTTGGTTGTATTTATGGGTGATATCAATTACAGGTTGCATAGCATTATTTATGATGAGGCTAGGGACATGGTTTCTCAAAGATGTTTTGATTGTCTGCGGGAAAAAAATCAACTTCGAGCAGAAATGAAAGCAGGCAAAGTATTTTAAAGAATGCATGAAGTTTAATTACATTTCTACCAACATACAAGTTTGAGAAACATGTTGCTGTTCTGTCAGGTAATATATGGTTTCATACATTGTTGGTTTTATGATGAATATCTTCAATTTTCAACTATATGCCTTGTACCAAAATTTGGTGTCGGAGCACATATGATTCATTCACTTATTTGTTGTTCTCACAAGTCCTACGACTCATTTTTGGTAAACATTTTACCGTTAACATAAGCTTAATAACATTTATCATATACTTAACAGTTTCGACCAGCCTTTTTTTGGTTGCATATGCTCTTTGTAACTACATTTATCTATCTTACATATGGTCTTCATAACTCTTTCAAAGGCTCATACGCCCCACCCCAACCCTACTCCCCCTTTCCTACCTACGCTCCCTCCCTCTCTGTTTAGCACACTCATCAGTGTATAAAAAATTAGTGTGATATTTATTTCTTAAAAGATGGGATTTAAGCATAAAATTCAACAATATATATTTTACTAAACAAAGCAAATCATCATAAATAAATAGAACCGCTTGAAAATTTTCATATAAATGATCCTTTAAAATAACATTTTTCTGTAAAAACTACACTATTTACCTTTGATGTCAGATCTTTTATCATATAAGCATGTACATCCTGAAATTCCCTCTAGAAATTGGTAGAAGAAGGTACTTAACAAAAAAAGAGAAAGAACCAAGGCGTTAGGATACAAATAGTAATGCCACCCAAAATAAGGTTAATACGACATAGTAACAAATTATTTCATACGGGTATAACAAATGATAGAATTTTACATGTATATCATTCACTTTTGCAAATAAATTTGTTCATATAGGTCTTTCCTCTTGTAGTTTTAAGCTTTTTGTGGTCATAATGTCTGATACGAATAAATGAAATATTGGAACGACAAAGAAATATTGAGAAAGATATAGTATTAAATGCAATAGAAACATCATATTGAAGTGTAAGACTGTACCTATTGGTATGGACAGTGCTGTCAAGCTACTCGCTTTGATGTATAAAAAAAAAAAAAAAAAAAGCAGGATGTACATAATGTGTTTTTTTTTGGGAATTCAAGGCACAAATGGTAACAAAGCGCAAGATAAAAAGCTCTAAAGTACAAAATTTTATAGGACAAAAAGGCACAGAGCAGTAAAAAATGTGCTTTTATGATACATAATGTTTAAAGTATTTTGTGAACTTCTAACATTTATGTTTTAGAATTCAATCCTTTTATATGTTACTTAGAATCAACCATAGATAATGAGGTAGAATGTACACAGTAGTATTCTTTCAATGAAAAAAAACCCTGTATTAACAAACAAATCACATGTTTGTAAAATCACCATGTTAAAGTGAATAGTAAATTTCAAAAAATGTTCTGGCATATTCAACTATTAAATGAATATTTAAATTATTCATATATGCATTTGGTTGCAGACCGGTCGTATTTTCCATTCCTACTATAGTCCTTATTAGGGTGAATTATGTAAACTTATTTTTAATCTGTTTTTTTATAAAACAAACTAATCTCAGAAGAAAAATTAAAATTAAAAACAAAAAATTAAATAACTGCACACTCCCAACATCTTTGTTATAATTTGAGTTGCAGAATCTCTTGGGGTATTATGGTTTGTTAAGACATTTTTGGTTTCGGACTGAATTCATTAATATAGACATATATAGAAAACGATTTCTGATCATGCAAAAAATGCACAATACATGCTCTTTTCTTTGCTTTTTCTTTGGAAGTATTTGTAGGACAATAAGTGACGTACCCAACTCCTTCTTAGGCGAATCATTCGGCAATACGGATTATGTACATCTCATCCTACATTTTATAGGTAATATTTTGTCTCATTTACACATTTGCCATTGCTATATTATATATTACCTTGCTTTACTACTTTCTCAAAATGAATTTGTTTGTTTTGGAATAGTACAGATTTTGTTAGAAAATGATACGCCGCCTTTTGCCATTTAATACATTTGACATACGCTTCTGCCGTCATAATTGTGTGCAGTGGACATAATAAACAACTGCCGCCAGTAATAATTCGGGTCATTGGGAATCAACCCACTTGATATTGGTTCAACTTCATGAGTTTCTAGGCCATTCTAGCACTATTCGGCCCGTACATAGCTGAACAGAAGAGCCCATACTGCTTGGTATGCTAATCTAACTCAACATGTTTACCAAAAATTTATTTGAATTCACTGTGGTAATCCACTAAGGCATAATCAAAATATAAATATCTAAAGCGATATAAATGGATTATTTGTCGTTCATGTAGTAGTAACATGCCCTCCAGTTTTAACAACTGGTATTAATCATTGAGGCAAAGATGCTACTCCCAAGTTATTAAACATTTAACTAAGCTTAGTTTAAATCCAAGTTGTATTGATTTGAGTTCTATTTTCATTGCACTACCATGTAACCTGCTTTTTTGGGTCTTCTAAGTTGCTAAAATTTCAGTCTTGGGTACTCGTTTATAGCATCATATTCTGAAATATCATCGGTAAAATTGCATTTTGCTATTGAGTTCAGGCTGGCCATAGAAATTATTGCAAATATCAATACTATATCATCATCTCTGAATATAATACCCAGCATCATTCAGGGAAACATTTGTGTTATATTGGCTAAGAAGATGACTGCTAGTAGTATTACTTTTGAACCTAGGCGGAGGAGAACTGAGGTTCTCTCTCATGCGTTCATGGTCCAACCTGGGCAGAGGAGCACTGAGGTTCTCTTTCACTCATTCACGGTCCATTTGCTCGAGCATAGATGACCAATCATGAAGCTGTTTAGCATTCATTTTATTCTAAAGCGCTTTCTATTGCTTGATAATTGGACGTATCCTATCTGTATTAGGCAAAATATTTCTGATGACAGCAATGAGCACAGCAGTCTTCCATATCTTCCTTAAATCATGAGGTTCCTTGTAAGGAGGTTGTCCTAAGTCTGAAAGGAACCCCAACTCGGCCCGCCATGTTACCTTTTTTGCGGGCCACCAATGTGGTGGGATCCCCTTTTCAAGAGGGTACCTTTAAGGTGGTACGCAGTGCTGTATTAAAGCTGAGAGCAGTGTTCCTAATGTTGTATCGGTCATATCCTGCAGCCTTTCTTTGATATTGATGTATGGCTTATCTCCACAAGCGTTAGCAACAGAAAGACTAGATTAGTAATCAGCTATGGCTATAGGCCCGGTTTGATGGATATGGATTTCCTGCTACCAACTATGCAGATTTTCAGATGAACTAGTGGCAACTTGTCCATCTTTCGAAATAAGGCCATTCACAAATCCTTTTGCTTTACAAGTTTCCATCATGTTTAACAAATATTGAAGAATCATGTGTTGAGCTTTAAGGAATTGTTTTTTGATCGCCATCTCTTCTGTCTGGTTTGGTATTGTGTTTGAGACGGCATCATAAAACCGCTCTGTGCAAATTTGGTTAAGCCGAAGCGTGTCACTTTGAATTCGGGATACAAGAGCCTTCTCCTCCTCATAACTACTATTAGTTGGTGCTAAGAGGTTTCCTTCCATTTGAGCAGAAGTTTACCTTTGGAAGGAATATCAGTTAGCGCATTTGGATGTGTATTAATATATCAGTAAGTCAAGTAATGAGTGCAATGTGTATTTTTTTTTTAAATGAGTGAATCTGTTACATTTTTTATGATGAATTAACAATGTAATGTAACTTGTTATATCAATTTTTTTGGGATCTTCTTAAAATTTCTTTTTTGAAACTATCTATATCCATGCTGGAATATAACCTGTACGTAATAGTGTGTTGCACGCATGTATATATTATGATTACATATTGTATTTGTCTTGTAGTTAATATTTGATTTATTATAAGCATTTTGTTAAGGATATTATCAAGTGTGTCTCGTTCAGGTAATATTTGTGCATGGTATTAGAGGCATTTTCTAGTGCCTTTGTTGAAACTTTTAGAGGCATTTACTTTTGCCACCTTTAGTACAATAGGTGTAATGCTTACGTGGACTGTGTTCTAATAGAGGCAAATCAAATACCTTAAGTGCCTCAATTTGTTATTAGGTACATTGTTTTTTGGGGCCATTCTTAAATTGCCGCTCATAATCATAGAGGCAATTTAATAATATTTTTGGCCTCTAATAACAATATTAGAGGCAAATGTTAAATGACTCTAGTTCTTTCAATTTCGGTAGTGACGTATGGTGCTTCATGGTTCACGCGTGGAATCAGTTAGTCTTCTTGGTGAATGCCAACACACATGCTGCCACGTGTTTTCCCATTTTAATATTTGCAAGTGTGGGAACAAATATTACTACTCTGCCATCCACTTTATATATTCTATTGTTTCATGTATTAGTACAAAGAAGAAACCTTGCTCGACCGCTCCAAAAGAGAAACTTGTTCGACCAGTAATGTTGATGATGCACGACTCCTTTCTGCATGATCGTGCTTATGTGCTCGACCACTCTAGGATGATGGAATTTGCTTGTTTGGCCCAAACATGTTATTGAGGACGTTACCACGAGATTATACGCTCCACATTGTGCATTAGAGCACAACCAACAATGGCTTGTTCAGTTACTAAACAAGCCACGGAGCAACCAGGTGTGGCTTGTTTACTTCTCCGTGGCTAGTTTGGACTGGTTTTTCTCCATTCTGTGGCTGGTTGACTGAACAGATCGTTGGGTGGTAAACGGCAAAGAGTTTGCCGTTTTATGTTTATAACGGCAAAAAGTTTACCGTTATAAACATTCTGGTGTGTTTTATGTTTATAACGGCAAAGAGTTTGCCGTTATAAACAAAGCATAATTTTTTATTATATTTTTTATTGTTATTAATTAAGTAGATTCGTGGCTAGTTTTTCTCCCTGGGTGTCACGTGGCTTGTTTAGTTGTAAAATAAGAGAGAGAATGAAGTGAACAGAACGGATGGTTGGTTATGGTCTTAAAGTCTTGCTGACCCATTCCATACATTTGTGAAGACTTCTTTGCATTTATTTTCGTAGCCCCATGTCAGCGTTCATGAATACTACTTAATTCTGAACTATGTTTTAATAACGGGATTAACAACTAACGTAACATAGATGATGTTTGTAATGATTATTTTGATTATTCTCAAGCTGAGATGAAAATAATTAATATAGTGCACTGTATATAAGCAAATAGAAACGAAGCAAAGGCCAAATATGATCCTAACCACACATATGATCCCCACATATGATGACATGATATGCTGCATGCATGCATACTCATTTACTTGATACAGATCTATGTCAGCGCATACACTTGCACATGGAGATTCATGCACAACTTGGAATAAACGGTTCCATGTAAAACTTCCTCTCCCTTTCATCATTCAATTCAGAGCCATACTCATTCTCGCATTTTTTAATGCTTGTTAAATGCCGTAATGGAAATGCACATTCAATTATTTTCAGTAATTATTATAGCCATATCACTAGATAGAGAGAGCATACTGAGCAAAAGGTGGAAAATATTGATTCATATTGATCTAGATATATATGGTAGTTTACCTCTCTAATTTTCATAAATGAAATCAAATTTTGATTTTTGTAAATACAATAGATATATTACATGGAAGCCATCAAAGATGAGCCGCTTCATTCATATAGTCAATAATATAAAAGCTTCATACGATATTTCAAAACTAACCAAGGACAAAGTAGAGAAGTGAAAAATAAAAAATACATAAATTTACTCCTGATCATTAACAGGGCATTGATTCATTTGAAAGACATGCATGTGTTGAAATTAAACGTGGACCTTTTTCAGAGAAGATGGACATGTGTTAGAATTCAGATTCAAAGAGAAGAGAGAGATAAACGGTAAACAATAAAGGACTACATTTTTATAGATTTACTGGATAGCTATTACAAAAGAAGATGATTGATTGACTGAATACAATGCTAAATCATATATTTATAGGCTACATTTATTCTCTAGAATATTCCTAGCATATTCTTTATTCTGTAGCATATTCCCTAGCATATCTCTTGGCATATACTCTAACATCCCCCCTCAAACTCACGATGCGGAGAATCGTGAGTTTGCCAAATACAAAGCTACGAAGAAACTGCCACAAGAAGTAGAGAAGAAACTGTCAAATAGAAGATGACAATAGAAGCTGTGAAGAAACTGCCAAATAGAAATTTGCCAAAAGAAGTAGAGAAGAAACTGCCAAATAGAAGTTTGACACATAGAAGCTGCCAATAGAAGTAGAGAAGAAACTGCCAAATAGAAGCTGTGAAGAAACTGCCAAATAGAAGCTGCCACAAGAAGTAGAGAAGAAACTGACCAAATACCAAAAACTCAACATCAACTCAACAATCCAAAACAATCTTCAATCTGATCGGTAAGCAAAAGATCTAAGCGACAAAATGACAAAACTGGTCCCCGGATGAGTTTATATGTTTGCATCCCCCAAACATATTAAACGAAAACAGAACTAAACCAAAAATGGGATGGTTTTGTATGTTTGCATCCCCCAAACATACAAACAAAAACAAAACAAAATCAAAAGGGATGGTCAGCATATGTTTGCATCCTCCAAACATACCTGCAGTAACCACCTACCACCTTCAATCAACGTCAATTGCCCTCCTATAAACAGGGTTACCGATACAGACAACAAACGGACAACAAACCACTTCAAATTGATGTTTCTCTCTAACAACTCAATCAATTCAAACCAGAACAATAACTGCTCACTGCCATATCTTTCACCATTCATATTGCAACTTCACCTCAAACCATCGAACAAACTGCTAACATCGACACATTGCCTACCATTACTGCACCCTCAAACACAACTCAAACTTCAGTCAACAAAACAGCACATACATAATCAAACTCCTCACCAATCACAAAACACAACCACTACTAAAAACCTGAAGTCAACCATCTCTGACAAAATAGCAAACACATGCTACTCAATATCCTCCTCCTACGAGTCACTCGCTACCTTACTCCAAAACCTACAACATCAAATTGACTTCCTCCCCTCTACCAGTCCATAATCATCATCCATCCAATGCACGTCAAACCAAATTACTACATTCACACAAACCAGTCACTACACCCATTTCACCAACAAATAATTCCTGCAACACCTACCATCAACTCCTCTAACTGCAACCACCAAGTTTCCACCTTCCGAACCATCACGCTCAAACACTCAACAGCCACACAAACACCCCCAAATCACCAACTTCTTCCAACTCCATCCACAATTCACCGTCATTCACACCATAAAATCTCTACCCCAGTTCCTACTGTTTACAGCATGCCAGTCACCCTAATTCACCAATTAAACCTGCCCCACTTCACTAAGTCTTGACTCATAAACTTGTTTTTTTTTTTTTTTTCAATCCAGTAATACACCATTTTTTTTCAATCCAGTAATACACCATCTTCATTCCTAGCTCCACGTTTCAGACCTCCAGCACCAAACACCACAAATTTCATACAACTTCCTACCACAAATAGTCATCCACCAATCGCCTGATCCAACTCCAACCACACAACAAAACCTCCTCAATTGCCATCAGCTAACGAACATCTATTTGAAAGCACAACCAGCCTTCAAGACACTCCGATTTGAACAATCTCTCCTCCCCAGCCTCCGATCCTTCCCTCATCAACTTGCGATCCCCAAATCCACGAAACTGCGAACCTCCTCCGACACGTGCTGACGTGGCTCGATCTGTGCTTCTTCGGGTTCGGATCTGTCATTGGAACCGGCATCTTTGTTCTGACCTCGTTGAAGGCTCGATCCGCTGCGGGTCCTGCTATTGTTCTTCTTACGAATATCTAGTGCCAACGCTTTGCTATCTGTGTTTTTTTTTTTTTTTTTTTTTGAAAGGATCGAATCCAATTTCTCCAATTGTACGAGGAACGAAAATAAAGAGCAGAAGAAGAAAAACAAACGCGAAACAATATACCTCTCTCTATCTCTCTGCATAACCAAGCTCTGATACCATGTTAGAATTCATATTCAAAGAGAAGAGAGAGATAAACGGTAAACAATAAAGGACTACATTTTTATAGATTTACTGGATAGCTATTACAAAAGAAGATGATTGATTGACTGAATACAATGCTAAATCATATATTTATAGGCTACATTTATTCTCTAGAATATTCCTAGCATATTCTTTATTCTGTAGCATATTCCCTAGCATATCTCTTGGCATATACTCTAACAGTGTGGACTAATATCATCTCCACGATCCATCATCTGTCGTATTAAATGCAGGTTTGACCATAAAGACATTTTATGTAACATGCCGTAATTTTAACGACACTAAAGGTCATAAATTAAAGAATAATTAATTTAATAATCAGAATTAAGTGAAACAGATTGCACCTTGTGTCCGTCTCGGAATTCTGGTCAAGATAGACTCCTGGTTTGTATAAAACGAACTTCGTATGAAGAAGTTATTAAGATTTGAAGTTTGTATGCATATAATAAAGATATACATATAAATTCAAAAATATAAAAAAAATAAGAAAACCGAAAATCCATCATGCGAAACAAGGAAAGGCTGACCATATGAGGTCGAATCGAGACCCCGCTGTGTTGACCCAGGCTCTTGGGGGTGGACCCACGGGTCGACACCCATGTAGGGGGTCAACTCCCTTGCATATCTGGAAAGAATACGTTTTTCCGAACTTGGACCGATTTTGGGGCTAGATTCGTTAGTTCTAGGCTATATAATGGACCCTAAACCTAATCTGAAAAAACGGTGGTGATGCCGGAGCTTTGCTGCAACATAAATTGAATGGCCTTTTCTACTCCAAATCCAATTCAGCAAAAATTATACAAATTCAATGATTGCTACAACAACAAATTCAACATGTTCTTTTTAGTAATCTACATCCATTCCTTAGATCTATTCACTATGAGTTCATGTTATTTTTAGATCTAAATATATAAATTGTAATCTTAATATGTATATATACTACAACAAAAACAACATATTACAATGGTGGAAAAAAGTTGTAAAAGACTTTTTACAACGGTGGAACCACCGTCGTCTATTAAGAAGTTGTAATAGACTAAAATCTTTTACAATTATTTTGCACCGTTGCGACACCGTTGTGAAATGTATATTTTACAACTGCTTCCCATCGTTGTAGTTAACTTTATTACAACTGTTTTCCACTGTTGTAATAAACTTTATTACAGCTATTTATAAATGTTGTAATATATTTTATTAGATGTATTATTTAAAGTTGTAAACTATGAACAAAATATATACATATTATTAATAAAAGAATTCATTTCAGAACATATTGTCAACAAAACTAATAATGTCAAACAAATTTAAAACATGAACCAAAACAATATATTAGAACTTTCAAACTCTCATCATTTTTTTATAAGTCATACAAGTATCTCAAGTACATAAAGCAACTACAAAGTCCATTATCCAAGACTCCAAAATCTAAACGACTTGAAGTCATCTTTCATAAATATATATCACTAGAAGTAATAAAACATAATGAAATTGAGATTTGCTCGCAATGTTGCAGGTTTTGCAATGGTCTTCATTCTTGAGTTGACTTCCAATGAATTTGAGAATTTCTTGCACTGCTGCAGGTTTTCTTGAATTACACTATATGAAGTATATAACATATTAAGCAAGAAGAATGAAGTATATTAAAGTATGAAGTAACCTAAGCTATAAAACGTAACAAAAACTATGCAGCATTTGATGTTAACATTTCTATAAATAAACATGAACTGATATGATAATATAAAGTATAAACAGTTTTAGAAGACATACCTTGGTGTTGTCGGAAGTGCCATCAAGCAAGCCATATAGTGCCTTCATAAATCTTCATAATTCGAAGTAGTAAGTTAAGCAAATGATGATCAAATGTAACAAAAACAATAGAAAAAAAAACAATGATTGTAACTAATAAATTTCAATTCAGTAGTATTGACTGGCATATGATTATTCAAGAGAAAACTAACAAATTACATAAGGCAAAACAATAGAAAAAAAAACAATGATTATAACTAATAACTTAATCTAAAACAACTAACTATGAAAATATAAATCTGAAAAATCATCGGCACTTACATTTAAAATAATGAAATATTACATGATTAATCGAATAGCCTATAACAAAACCATTTGAAGTTGATTATTACCTGTAGGAATGTCTCTCTTTTGTTTTGTTGATGTTACCATATATAGTAAAATAAATGTTCATTCTCTTTGAGCAGAAAATGTTGAAGTCAATTGAAGGAAAATACTGAAGTCATCTCCAAAGAAAAGGATGTTGTGTTTTGTTTTTCCCTGCTTATTACCCCCTAAAGTTAAGGGCTAGACCAAATTAAGAATTACATAGGGTTTCGATGCATCGTCTCAGTTTCAAGTACATCAAACCAATCTAAAAGCAGATCGGTTTTGATGAAAAATCACAGCAATTTATTGGCAGATGTCACAGGGTCGACCCTGAATAGCAGAGACCATCAATAGGAACATTACAGGGCCAAGGGATCAAAGTTTCTTTATGTCGGATGCTGACCACTAGACGTTTCTGTGAAGATGAACTTTTCGAATATTACTGTAAAGGTGCGTGCATCAATAGTTGATAATACATGAATTTCAGTAGTTGATAATAATAAAAATAAAACGAAGTTAGTTAAAACTGACCGTGATCATGAGAATAGCCAATCAACCGAACGATTTTGGGATGCAGCAACCTCAACAAAATGTCCCTCTCCTCCATGAAAACCCGGTACAATCTCTCATACACCTTGAACGCACTTCTCACCTCCTTATCGAAATTATGACCCGGTACACAACCCGCGTACACCGTAATGAATCTGCCCTCTCCAATCACGACCGCAAACCTGGATGTCATCTCCTCCACCTCCGCCCGACTGTACGCCCGAACCGCTCCCCGTCCTTTTTGAAGCCACGGGAGAAGCGTCTGAGAAGCGAAATTGCTACAACGAGGAGGACGACGAAGGAAAGCAGGCCGAATGAGAGAGTTAGAGCGAATTTCATATACGTGTGAATCTTTTATTTATTCGACTGTAATATTGTATTTGATTTTGATTCATTAATGGACGACTTTGAGACTAGTGCTAAGGAGATAGGGAGGGATGGGTGAATACACGTGAAAGCGTCCTCTGGAATCCCAAAATTTGGTTTTGGAGCCATACGAAATTTGAATTTGGAGTCTTATGAAAGTTTGAATTTGATTGAGCCAAATGTGTTTGGAGTTGGAGCCAAAGGGAAATCGGAGCAAAAGGGAATACTAACGTGTTTGGAATGGGAGCCAAAGTGAAGACTGCACTTGATTTATAACAGTAATGAGTTTCTAATTATTTGTTTAGATTTATCATTGTTATCATTCAATATCAAATTTTAACTTTAACTGGTATAGGAGAGATGCGTTTAAAAATTATAATTTGCAACATAATACTTGTCGGGACACAGTCATTCCTATATATAAAAAAAAATTCGGATACGACCTAAATTTTAAGAAAATGCCTATAAAAAAAATTCGGACAGAAGTGCCCGAACCCGTGCCACAACGCAAAATAAAAAAATTGTTGAAAAAACTTTATTTGAGGATGGAAAATTTAAGGATTAATTTTCATTTAGGGTATAGGAGAGACGCCAACGTAAGAGAGCAGTGAAAGTAAAATATGAAATATGAATTTCATCGCTAACATCTTCGTGTTTTTGTTGTAGTGAATGTTAATTGTTAATATTAATTATTTCAAATTTCAAATTAATTAATATTATTTTATAATGATTATAATTTATTAATTATTGAGTATTATTATTTAATAGACATCTATTACAACTGGTAAAGAATGAAGCTTGTAGTATCCATCTATTACAAGTGATAAAATATTTACTAATTACTAATTGGTTGTCAATTACTAATTATTAGCATGAATTATTTATTTATTGAAGTACTTTTAATTAAATATTTAATATTAATATATAGGTTATTAGTTAATAATTACTAATTAGTTGTTAATATTAATTATTAAAAATTATTTAATGAAAATAATTAATATTAAAATATAGTCGTATATTACAACAGTCAAAAAATAAAAGTTGTGATAGGCTTTTATTACAACGGTCAAAATAACACAGTTGTTAAAAATAAGTTTATTACAACTTTTCTGGAAAAAAGTTGTAAAAAACATTTATTACAATGGTGTTTTTACCACCGTTGTAAAATTAAAGTTGTAATATGGTGTTTTTGTTGTAGTGATAAAAATTGGATCTTGAATCGGTGCCTAATCGGTTCTATTATTGCATATTCATCAGATCTGTTTTTATATGTTTATATCATCACCATGTCTAATCTTGTCATAATATGCCTATTCAGTTTTTATGCCTATTTCTACTGTTATATTATTGATTCATTATTATGCCTGTTCTGATTCTTTTCTCTCCCTCTTTTCCCTTTTAATTTTTATAGCCAGGCCACCTTCGAGCCTAGGCTAACGCTGAAATGTGCAAACGTGCGAATTTAGGAAAGATTGGGAAAGACATAATTTGCGGCATAATTGGTTTTGGAAAATATGAATATAAATTTGGGCATAACATTTGGAAATATACAAATACGGATTTGGGGGCATATATTGTGTTGGATAATATGAATAAGAATTGTTAGCCTACTTTGTGAACTAGGCAACACAAAGTCAAGATGTCAAACATGGAAGAGCATTTTTAATTAGAAGACTTCGGTTCGGATCGGAGAGACCATCACTACTCAGATCGGAGAAGACACTACAGCCTAGATCGGACAGCTGCAATCGTTCGGGTCGGGTCAAAGCAACGTATCGGGTCGGATCGGATAAAATCTCCTGTTCGGATCGGTGAGCTATTGCTGTTGGAAGCAGAGAGCGCATGTTCGGATCGGAGGGCAGTCTTCATCAAGATAGATCGGAAAGCCACCCAATTGCTACAGAGATAGGTCGGAGCGGAGCAGAATAAAGAGAAGAGAGAATTGTCACCAAGACAATCCGGGTCGGATCGGATATCCCGATCCGAACCCCTGGTATATATATACCTCCGACCCGAACCCATTTTTCATATCGTTCCCCCTGCATAAGCGCCTGGATATCCGGATCGGCTATGACCAGTTCTTGCCCATAACGTCCAATATTCTGATGCGTTGTCAATGTAGAAATCAATCCGAATCCGATGCTGATGGGATGAGTGACACGTGGCTCCGATCCGGATCGGGCTCTAAGCAAATTCACACCTATAAATACCCCATCTGGAGACAAAGAGAAGGAACTTTTTTGGGCATTTCGAGAATTCAACCACCTCCATAATCCGAACTCCATTACTCCCGGAGAATCCAAATCTTCTTTCATTATTTGTTTTAGTCAATTGAGTGAATATAAGTGAGTTGTGAGTGGAATCAAGTGAATATTACATTGTATTTGCAACTGAATCATTGAATATAGTAAAAGATAAGTGGACGTAGGCATTTCTTCGCCGAACCACTATAAATCCTGTGTGTTCATTTTTATTTTTATCTTATTTCCTTTGCTTTCAGTTAATTCGGGTGTTAGAACCACTTTTTGGTCTAACATTTTGGTGCTTTCACTGAGAATCCTCATCTGAATTCTTTATTTTCCGGGATTTCTTTCTACTTTTTGGACCGTTGAGTTCAAAGAAGTTAATCCTTAAGTTTCTCCGCTCTTTTATATTTGTTGAAGTGATTGTCAAAGAATCATGGCCAAAGGAAAAGGCAAAGAAGTTCAATCTGGTCGAGGAAATGGAGCTGGCGAAGATCAGCAAAATGCGGTTGTAACAAGGTCTCGGGGGCAGAGTTCAGCAGCAGGAAGAACCAATGCAGGAAATCCGAGCCGCCAACAGGGGGAGAGCTCCGATCCGATCCGGGTAGGAGATTCTGAAGCAGTGCATTCCCCCAATCTGAACCGACCCGAGCAGCTTGCCACGTACCGATCCGACCAGGCTCCCCAGCTCCGAACCGACCCGACCTCCTACCTCCGATCCGATCCGACGCTTGGTGAAGCTGGAACCTCCACTCGAGTCCCTACGAATGCTCCGATTCCAGCCACCAGGGTTAGTGATCAGGTTAATCCATCTGCGCCCATCACACAAGGAGATTTCTCGCGCTTACTTGACATGCTTGAGAGCACAAGGGAGGCCATGAAAGTCCACGAGCGCACTAATCTCATGATGCAGGAAAATATGAGGCTCATGAGTCGGGAGATTAGTGAACTCCGTCGACAGAGAACTCCATCACCGGTTCGTCACACACCAGTGGATCAATCTTCATCTTCCGAGGAAGAGCGGCCCCGTGAACGAAGGCCGCTCGAACGACCTCAGAATGTGGAGCAGCTGACATTTGGATCTTTGGGATCTCGTGAGGATATTGCACGAGCGCTAGGAAACAATGACCCCACTCGGGGGCAAAGACTCCAGTCCCCTCCTCCCGAGATCGACCAGGAGCGCAAGGAACGGAATCGAGCAGAAGCAGCTCGAAGAAGAAGGGCATCTCCTGAACAAGAGCCCAGAAGGAACTCGGATACTAGGGCCAGGGAACCTGAGCGGCCCCTAACTAATGCTGATGTACAGACAATGGTTCGCCAGATCATGTCCGAGAGCCGGAACTATACAAATGAGGATTATGGCATTGAGCGAAGCCATACTCCTTTCACCGACGATATCCTCGACTTCCAATTTCCCCGGCGCTTTAACTTGCCACAGATGGACAAGTACAACGGAAGGACTGATCCGGGACAGCATTTGATGCGATACTCATGGCTCATGAATGCTGCTGCTGCCCCTGATGAAGTGAAGTGCAAAGCATTCCCAATCTACTTAGAAGATGTGGCGCTGTTCTGGTTTACCCGACTTCCTCCTTGTTCGATTTCGAATTACAAGGAACTAAGCGAGCGTTTTATGAACCAGTTCCGACTCCATGCCCGAAAGTCCAAAAGTGTTATTGAATTATCGAGAATCAAGCAGGCACCAGGAGAGTCTTTGAGGGCATATCTTGACCGTTTTAACCAAGTTGTGACTGAGGTCAGTGACCCGCACGAGCCCACTATTCTGATGGCATTGAAGGAAGGAGTCGATCCTGAATCTGAGTTTGGAGATTACCTTTCTGGGAAAACACCCTCCACAAGGGAGATATTCTACGAAAAAGCCGATATTTATCTAAGGCGAGAGGAGGCCAGGGCAAACCGAAAGAGAAAGTCTGAGACGGCTTCAAAAGAAAATGTGCAGAGTAATATCGCCGTGAAGCAGTCTGGGGAAAGTTCTGGCAAGGTTGAAGTAAATGTAGGAAACAAGGGTGGAAACAACAATGCTGGAAGCGGGGGTAACAACAACAATAACCGTAATCCGAACGGTAACAGAAGAAACAGAAATAGGGGAAGTGATCCTAACAAAAGACCCCGATTCCAGACCTACGAGAATTATACACCATTGAACGACACCCTGGAAAATATTTACCTGGATACGTACAATGTGTTACAGTACAAAAGACCGCCACCTCGTGATTCGACCGAGAAAGAAATGGCAACAGGGAAATTTTGTTTGTTTCATGGAACTCATGGGCATTCAACCAATGAATGTCGGCATTTGAGGGATGTGATTGAGAAGCTGCTGCGTGAAGGGAAGTTGGATGAATACAAGGTTGTCCCGAGGGACAGGGGGCAAGGAGAGCAGGCTCCAAAACAGATTCTACCCGCTCCCAAGCCTACAGCACAGCAGAAAGGTAAAGGAATTGTTATCAACTCCATAGTAGGCGGACCTCACCCGGCAATCCGAAGTTTCAGATCAATGGATCAATATGTAAATGCTGCCAAGCACCTAGATGTGAATGAAGGTGATGATTTGGAAGATATCACCCCCATAAAACAACAGAAGACCATGTTTGATGACGTGGTATTCCGCAGCCGAGACAATACTGGGATCCAATCACCCACTGATGATCCGTTGGTTATTACTACCACTATTGGGCCGGCCTTGGTCCATAAGGTATTAGTAGACAACGGAAGTTCTGTCAATATTTTATTTAAAAAGTCATTCGATCAGATGAAGCTTGAATCCGAAGATTTGAAGCCATGTGAAGGATGGATCAGAGGCTTCAACGGGGCGTCGACAGCTCCCATGGGATACATAGAGTTGCCCGTGACCCTGGGGCAAGGAGAACGTAGAAGAGTGCGGGTGCTTCATTTCGTAGTATTGGACGTAGATTCGCCCTATAATGCATTTTTGGGGAGGCCTGCCCTTGCTGAATTCATAGTTTGTATCGCCCCTTGGTGTTTGTTACTTAAGTTCCCAACCGAAGCCGGAACTGGAGTAATGAGAGGGGATCAAGTTTTCGGACGGGCCTGCTATGTGGTCGAATTAAAGATGTTGATGAAAGGACTTAACGTTGAGAGTAAAGATGCCTCGTCTCCCTCAAAGGGGGGCTCGGCATAGCAATTAGAGAGATTGACCCCAAAGGAGTTGCCCAAAGGAACGCCTGAAGACCTGGATCCCAGAAAAGACGAGGAACCAGAGGCTAGGAATGCAACTCCTAATGAAGCAACAGCGGAAATTCCCATTGATGAAGCTGATCCGACAAAAGTTTTGAAAATTGGTTCTCAATTGGATCCACGTCGAGCTAAAGAACTAACAGACTTCTTGAAGGAAAACTTAGACGTGTTTGCCTGGACCCATGCTGACATGTGTGGGATATCGCCATCCATTATAAGTCACAAATTGAATGTAAACCCGAAACATCCGCCTGTGAAGCAAAAGAGACGCATGCTGGGCCCAGAGAGGTCGGCTGCTCTCAAAGAGGAAGTAGAGAAGTTGAAGCAGAATGGATTTATTCGAGATTCGACATATCCCGACTAGATATCGAATCCCGTCTTGGTAAAGAAGCCAAACAGAAAGTGGCGGACTTGCATTGACTTTTCAGATTTGAACAAAGCTTGCCCAAAAGATAGTTTCCCACTTCCCAGGATTGACCAGCTTGTAGATTCGACAGCAGGTCATGAACTTCTCTCTTTCATGGACGCATATTCTGGATACAACCAAATTCCTATGCACGTGCCAGAACAAGAACATACGAGCTTCATTACGAATTTCGGATTATATTATTATGTTGTAATGCCATTCGGATTGAAAAACGCCGGAGCTCCTTACCAGCGCTTGGTGAACAGAATGTTTTATAATCAAATAGGAAAGACTATGGAAGTTTATGTGGATGATATGCTTGTCAAATCGAAACAGTCCTCCAGCCATACGCAAGACTTGGCGGAAATGTTTGGTATCCTGCGAAAGTATCGGATGAAATTGAATCCTCTGAAATGCTCATTTGGAGTGCCATCAGGAAAGTTCCTTGGCTTCATTGTAAGCTCCCGAGGAATTGAAATCAACCCTAGCCAGATAGCAGCGATTAGAAATATCGAAGAGCCGAGGAGAATTAAAGACGTCCAAAGTCTTGTAGGGAAAGTAGCGGCGCTGAGTAGATTCATCTCCAAAGCCACAGACAAATGCGTTCCGTTTTTTGATTTGATTAAAAGAGGAAAGAAGAACTTCGAGTGGACTCCGGACTGTGTTGAGGCCTTTCAAAATTTATTGGAACTGCTAGAGAAACCGCCGATTTTATCAAAGCCCGTAGACCATGAAGAATTGTTTGTTTACTTGGCGGTCTCGGCTCACGCCGTTAGCACAGCCCTGGTTCGAGAAGAAGACAAAGTACAAAGGCCAGTGTATTATGTAAGCAAAAAATTAGCAGCGGCAGAGCGCAACTATCCAAAGATTGAGAAGCTTGCTTGCAGCCTCCTAATCGCATCCCGAAAACTTCGTCACTATTTCCAAGCTCATCCAATAACCATATACACCGACCAGCCCTTAAGGCAGGTGTTGCAGAGACCCGAAGCATCGGGAAGGTTGATCAAATGGAACATAGAACTAAGTCAGTTTGATTTGAATTTTCAACCACGAAAGTCAATCAGGGGGCAAGCTCTAGCAGACTTTATTGCGGAGTTCACCATTCCAGAGGAGGAAGTAATCGATGACAGAGTGGTTAAGTCCGAGGATGAGTTAAAGATAGATCCGTGGAAACTATATACAGATGGAGCCAAGAACGACCGAAGGTCCGGAGCTGGAATCGTCTTAGTCACTCCCGAAGGACGGTCGTTATATTACGCCCTGCGATTAGAATTTTCGGCGACTAACAATGACTCTGAATATGAAGCCCTGATTGTCGGGCTGAAGCTTGCTAAAGACCTCGGAGTAAAAATGTTAGACATATTCTGTGACTCTAAAATTGTTATTTGCCAAGTGCGAGGGGAATTTGTGGCTCGAGGACCTCGACTTATCGCCTACCTCAGGAAAGTGAGAGAGCTATTGAATAGCTTAGAGCGGTACAACATAACACACATTCCCAGAGTTGAAAACCAGAAAGCGGATAGGCTGGCAAAGCTGGCTAGTTCCGACAATCCAGAAGAGACTGAAATAATTCCAATTGAAACGTTGGAATCGCCAAGCTTTGAGTCAATGGAAATTGAATTCTCTTTTGAAGCGGAACCAGAGAAGGAGTCGTGGATGACTCCAATTAAGAATTTCCTTAAGAATGGGACACTCCCATCAAAGAAGAGTGAGAAAAGAGCTGTAGTTCGTAAAGCTACCAGATATGTCATACAAGATGATACTCTTTATAGGCAAGGATTTTCTATGCCCCTGTTACGATGTATAGCACACGACGACATCAAGCGTGTACTAAGAGAAGTACGCGAAGGTGAGTGTGGAGATCATACAGGAGGTCAAACTTTAGCAAAGAAGATATTGCGATACGGATATTTCTGGCCTACGATTAATAAAGATGCAGCTGATTATTCACGACGCTGCGATAAGTGCCAGAGATTCGCCAAAATCCCCAGGGCACCGTCGACCCAACTTAAATCAATGGTGAGTCCTTGGCCATTTTCCACGTGGGGAATTGATATCATTGGAGTTCTACCAATTGCTAAAGGAGGAGCTAAGTATGCAATAGTGGCCGTGGACTATTTTACGAAGTGGGTGGAAGCTGAGCCCTTGACCAAGATCACGGCAAGAAAGGTGATAAGTTTTGTGGTCAGAAATATTATATGCCGGTTCGGGATCCCAAGGACGATTATAACTGACAACGGAACCCAATTTGATAGTATTGAATTCAGAAATTTCTGCCAGAAGTATAAGATAGACAAACGATATACTGCAGTTGCCTATCCGCAATCGAATGGGCAAGTAGAGGCAATAAACAAAGTAATAAAATCCATCCTCAAGAAAAGGTTAGAGCGTGCAAAGGCAAAATGGGGTGACGAATTGTCCCTAGCTTTGTGGGCATATCGAACAACATTTAAAACAGCCACCGGTCATACCCCTTTCTCTCTCTCCTTTGGCTCAGAAGCTGTAATTCCAGTTGAACTGGAAGTTCCTTCCCACAGGGTGACATATTATGACCCGATGACGAATCGGGCACTCTTACTTGAGTCTCTTGATGAAGTCGAAGAAAAATGGGACGAAGCAGATTTGCGTGCGGCAAGACATCGACGTCAGGTGGCACGCTATTACGACAAAAAAGTTCGCCTCAGGACTTTTGAACCAGGAGATTTGGTGCTAAAGAGAGTCTTTCCATCCCTTCCTCACCTCGGTCCAAAATGGGAAGGACCCTTTGTCATCCAACGGAAACTTGAAAAAGGAACCTTCAAGTTAACGACCGTAGATGGCGAAGAAGTCCCCAGAGCATGGAATGCCCAACACTTAATGCGATATTTGGATTAGAAATGCTGTACTTTGTGTTATTTTTCTTATGAACTCTGTAATAAGGCACGACTTGCCTTAAGAAAATCTGACAATATGAATGAAGAACTATAAAGTGGATGTAGGCTACGACTTAGCCGAACCACTATAAAAATATTGTGTGTTATTTACTTTTATGCATTACATATATACATTCATCAGTTATTCTGTTGTGATTATAAAATACAGGATGACTCAGAGCCTAAAAAGGTTGAAAACAGTTTAGACATAAAAAGAAGCACAACGACTATTTGTGCGATAAGATATAAAAGAATGAGAAAACAACATTCTTAACTCTAACTCTCCAGAGAGAGAGAGAGAGTATAAAAGCGTCTCCGACTGAGCACTGAAAAAGAAATTCTTCTCCTAACTCTAACTTTCCAGAGAGAAAGAGAGTATAAAGGCGTCTCCGACTGAGCGCTGAGAAAGAAATCTTTCCCCGCTGAAAGACCGGGGAATGAATAGATTACTGAGCTCGAACTCTAACTCTCAAGAGAAAGAGAGAGAGTATAAAAGAAATGCCAGAAAAAACGACAGGTACTGACGACACAGGAAGTGAAATCCCGTCGGAGAATCGGGAGCATTCAGATTGCTTGATTAAGAATTAACTAATTTGTGGGAACTGACTGGGGACACGTATGTATACGCATATTTCCCCCCTCCACAACTTCGTTTCATAACTATAGACATGCATTTTTACATAAGTGCAGAACTACTAACAAACAAACATTGCAGAAAATGAGTTATTTTTATTTACAAATGAATGAATTTGTACAGGAAAATAGCTAAAAAAGAAAGTGCAAGAGCTACTCTTGTAGCAGCAATTATTAGTTCACTAAATGCTAAAACGATACAAGGCAATCCACTATTTAGATTTTGAATGAGCCTTGGATTTCTTGGCGGCTTTCTCCGCGTCCTTTGCTTCTTTCTCAGCCTCCGTCAAGATTCGTTTTGACTTCTTTTTTCCTGAAGATGCGGTGCTGGAGCCAGTAGACTTCTTCCCGGAGGGCGGGGCGCTGGAATCAAGAGAAGATTTTTTAGGGAGTTCCTCTGTAATAGATCTAGTTGAGAGCTTAACAACTAACCTTGATCCCGCATCCACAACTGCGAGGGGCTTGAGGGCCTCAGGGTCTAGTTCTTCGACTTTTAATTGCAAGTGCTTGTCTTGATCAGCCTTCAGTGCAGCTAAGGTAACGTCATCAGCATTTTTTGACTCCCCGATTATTGCAACTTCTGGTTCCTCTTCCTGACCCCCGTCACCGCCATCATCCCTTAAAGCCGCTATCATTTCTTCATCATGGGGAGTGGCGGCCTTAGTCGGCTCACTTCCTTCTCCCAAGTCTATAGAAGCAGCCTTGTCTTCCCCTCTTTTGGCCTTTTCTGCGGGCTTTGTCCCGGCGGTGGCTCCTTGAGTCACATCTGTCTTTTCGGATGACTCAACACCTACAGAATGAGAAGCAACAGTTATCAACTCAGGCGAAAACAATGGGTCTTTCATAGATTGTTCAATCACGTGGCAAAAGGTAGAAATAGCCTTGGCAAATTGAGGAGAAAAGGTAGGGATACCTTCCGAAGACCACTCGGCAGGGGTGACTACTACCTCTGGTGCTGTTTCAGGAATAGGGGATAGCAGAGTTGTTCGGGGAATTCCCGGATTTTTAGGATCATACCCCTCTACTTCAGAAGTTGCAGGGGCAGAAGAAGAGGAGCCAGCTTCGAGAACAGTTTTTTGTTTAGACTTCCGTCTCTCTTCTTCCATGGCCTCAGCAATAAGGCGGCGCCCTTCAGCTAGGCGCTCCGGTTCATCATCCCTCAAGTATTTCTCCATTAGCTTATCTTTGTCAATGGAATCGACCTTAAGTTCCTCTTTTTCCCACTCGATGATCTGATTCCACACTTGAACTAGAGTGGATGGAAAGTCCTCGATCCAAGAAATGTTTCGGCGACGGATAATATGTGCGAAGAATTCAATCATTAGTTCGCCGAAACCCTGAATATCAGCCTCCGCCTCTGATAATTGCTTGCGGGCTTCCTCCGCAGATTTGATGGCACACTCCACATTGCCCTCGGCCAGGGCAGCTCTGTTCTCTGCCTCCAACAGCTTTGAAGCCAAGTCAGCGTTTTTCTTTTCTAGTTCAGCGCTCCTCTTTGCTAACTCGGCGTTTTTCCGTTCAAGCTCAGCATAAGCAAGGCGTGTCTTAGCAGCTTCTGACTTGGCCTCATCAGCTTGCTTTTTTAACTCAAAACGCTCTTGAGTGTGAGATTCAAGCAAGTCGTGATAACGTTTTTGCATGTCCTCAAATTGTTGTTTGAAATTAGAAGCGTCCCTTTGAGCGATAGCTAGCTGAGCTTGAGTGTCTTCCAAATCTTTTCCTAGGGCTTTTAAAGCCTTGGCATCCTCCTCCGCGGTCTTTTGCATTGAGTCGGTATTTGTGATTAGAGTGCGGATGATTCTGGAAAGATTGCGTGAATATTTAAACATCTCAGTATACTGTTTTTCCACCGCATCTATCTTTGCTTTGGCCTCGTCTGCCCATTTAGAAGAAACAGGTTCAAGGGCAGGTAAATAAGTCAAAGTCTCGAAGTAGTGTTCGGGAAATTGCTCCTTCAAATATGCTCGCTTTACTGCAGTTTCCGCATCTAGTGGGGGAGGAGCGGGGATTGTCAATTCGGTGTCCCTGTTTGAGGAGGATTCGGTAGATTCTTTGTCTGTCCTAGGTCGTTTAGTAGCAGGGACCTTGTGCTTACTTCGAGACCCAGTCTCTTTTGGAGGAGTTCTCTCTCTACTGCGCTTTTCATGGGAAGAAGTGGAGTCTTTAGATTGTGGTCTGTCCTCTTCCCTACGGCTATGATAACCCTTGTATTTCTCTTGTTCCGGCCGAACTGATGAGCGAGAGCGTGAGGGTCGAGAACGATAGGGATCGTAAGGCCTTCTCTCATCCCTGCCACGATCATCACGACGATCATACTCGACATCCTGAGGAGGATTGGACATGCTGCGGCGAAGCTTCCTGATATCGTAGTAGGATCGAGACATCGTACCTGCACGATAAAACAAACGAAATTTAGAATTAATGGATTCACGAAGAAAGAGGTGCAATGAATGCTAATGCCGTTATATAAAGTGTATCCTAAGTGGTGTGTTTCCCCCCAACCAACCCGAGTCTGAAGCTAGACTAGTACGGGCAGGCTCTTTGGCCTTAGCAGGAGTGGTCTCTTCAGAAGAAGTGAAGACTAAAGGATCCTTCCTGAAATCCTCTGAAGTGTATATAGTCTCAGGTAAGGGGAGATCCCCCAGACCCTGAAATATTTGCTCATCAGTACTAGGGATATCCCCCTCGGAAGCATGAAGTGGCGACTCTTGGGAGGATTTTGACTTTTCCAGAGAAGTAGCCTCCTCGGGGGCAGTATATCCTTCACGATGCTTTTCGGCCAAATTAGCCAATTCATCATCTTGTGTAGAAGACGGAGAAGGTGAAGTTTGAAGAGGCGCTGTAGGAACTCCTGAGCCTTCTCCTGTCTCTGGGACTACCTCCACTGGAGGAATGTATGCGTATGGAGCCGTCCCATGACCGATGCTACGAAAAACGGATAACAGCCCATGAAAGTGAAGGTATTCGTCTTTAAGGACTTCGTCGATAATCAAGAATTTCTGATCGCCATTAAGAAGTCGGTGCATCCGGTCAAAGAACACCTGATCTGATATCTGTTTGGGATTGTCGACTGCAAACAAAAAGGAAAACAAGTTAAGGTGATGATTCAAGTGTATAGAGCTCGGACTTAGAAAATCAGTGCTTTACTCGATTTTGTCCACCTCCTGGCACATCCAGTCTGTCGCTTCACGTAGAACCATTCTAGTCTGGAATCTCCAGCTTTACGGCTGAATGGTGCTGAGATTATCTTCCTTTTTGGAACTGACTCAAAGTAGCAGAAAGATGGAGTCTCTCGAGTCCGATGCTTGAAATTATAGAAGAAGTGAACGTCATCGAACGTGAGCTCTATGCCTAAGATTTCACGATATGCTATGTACAAGGTGTGCAAATAGGCATATGAATTGGGATGCAACTGCATGGGGGCAATCCGCATTTGTCTTAAAAAGTCAACGATGAAGGGAGAGAATGGAGGAATGGCGCCGACCATGCACATCAATCGAGTGACCGCCATATATCCTTCTGGAGGGTTGTGGGGACGGTCAGAGCGTGAAGGCACTAGAGTGTCCCTTTTCATTATCCCATACTTTAAGCAAATTCGGACAAGTCGATCGTTGTCGATTGTTGATTCAACGGAGTCTGGAGGTGATTCCAAAATAATGGCCGATTCAAATTCATCAGGGGCTCGATCATCATCAATCCCTCCTTCCTCCTCAAAACCTAGAGAAACTTCATTCTCTGAAGACACCTCGTTGCTTTCTCGATTTCCAACCCCGTAGTCTGGACCCTCACTGTCCCATTCTGGATCTGAAGGAGAAGATATATCCTCGAGTGTGATTTTGTTAGAGGTTTCCGGGGCTTCTTTCCTCTCAGCTAGTCTGGAAGAGCGTCTGGGTCTCATTGTCATAGAACTATTGAAGAAGCAATAGCACGAATTAGAGTAAATTAGCCCGTACCCCCCTGTGCATGTGTGTGAACTAAAATGTGTGCAGCGAATGTGAGAAATGCAAAGTAAAGGTGCAACAATGTAAGACGAAACTTTGAAGAGAAAGTGATAGTCAGAGTAGTTCTTAATGTTCATTTGTGTCCGCAAGGCACTATCCTAAATGTTCATGAAGTTGGAAGTAATATCTAGCATTGTTTTAAATAGTTGGACAAAAGTTTGTGCTTTGGATTGAGTAGTTTTCGGTTCAGATGTATACATCAGGTTCAGATCGGATAGGCAAGGTCACATGTCAGCTTAAAGCAAAGGCTCGCACTCAGAGAGATATATCCGGATCGGTTCGGGGATTGACTTTCGGGGCGGGTCGGATTAACCTGAATAACAATGCCCCTATTCTCTCTTTTGTTTCACAACCCGGTCCGATCCGAGCGCATAAGTCTTGACCTCCATTTTATTCATAGGTCCGACCCGACCCGGTCAAACAAGTTAAGTCCCATTTGTTTGCCTTATTGCTCCGACCCGGTCCGATTCTGTGAATTTCTCTCTTTCCCTTTTTCTCCTACTGTTCCCCCACCCGAACCGATCTCCTTCAATTTCCTTCCTCTTCCTCCTCTTAAGTAGCGAACCCAACTCAATATCCAAAGCCTTAATTAAAATCAAGTGCTTAAGCACTCAAGTATTCAACGACGAATCTCAACACCCTCCACCAACGCCCCGAAATGGCGTCGATGCCATCAACGACGAAGGCGGAGGATGAAGGAAGCCATGGCGATGGAATCAGTCAAATACCTTGCTAGAATCGTTCAACTTAACTGCGAACGTAAATTAAAAACAATTATGGCAACGAGATTCGAGATTGCAAGACTACCTATGTATTTGATTCAAAGATTGAAGCGAGAATTTTGAATTTTTTTGGAAAGACTAGGGTTTCGATGTGAAATCGGTTAGGCAAGAACAATGAATAAAAGAAAAGAAGAAAAGTGAAGTAGATTTATATAAAAAAACAAGCTGACTATTCGTATTCCCGCTCGGACCGGCTCGAAAAGTCCAGTGACGCAGCTTGGCCCACTAATCCATTGCAGAGTACAGGAAGAAGGAGATTCGTCCGGGTCGGAACCCGAACCAGAAATCCGTTCGGGTCGGAATCCGAACCGAACAGGATGCAGTACGAAAGCTTGGCATGTGAATTCAAAGGGAAGGATGAAGGCGTTGTGCAACCGCAGTCAAAGCATGCTCCGTTTCCAACAGAAGCATCCTTTGAGGGGGCAAAATGTTAGCCTACTTTGTGAACTAGGCAACACAAAGTCAAGATGTCAAACATGGAAGAGCATTTTTAATTAGAAGACTTCGGTTCGGATCGGAGAGACCATCACCACTCAGATCGGAGAAGACACTACAGCCTAGATCGGACAGCTGCAATCGTTCGGGTCGGGTCAAAGCAACGTATCGGGTCGGATCGGATAAAATCTCCTGTTCGGATCGGTGAGCTATTGCTGTTGAAAGCAGAGAGCGCATGTTCGGATCGGAGGGCAGTCTTCATCAATATGGATCGGAAAGCCACCCAATTGCTACAGAGATAGGTAGGAGCGGAGCAGAATAAAGAGAAGAGAGAATTGTCACCAAGACAATCCGGGTCGGATCGGATATCCCGATCCGAACCCCAGGTATATATATACCTCCGACCTGAACCCATTTTTCATATCGTTCCCCTTGCATAAGCGCCTGGATATCCGGATCGGCTATGACCAGTTCTTGCCCATAACGTCCATTATTCTGATGCGTTGTCAACGTAGAAATCAATCCGAATCCGATGCTGATGGGATGAGTGACACGTGGCTCCGATCCGGATCGGGCTCTGAGCAAATTCACACCTATAAATACCCCATCTGGAGACAAAGAGAAGGAACTTTTTTGGGCATTTCGAGAATTCAACCACCTCCATAATCCGAACTCCATTACTCCCGGAGAATCCAAATCTTCTTTCATTATTTGTTTTAGTCAATTGAGTGAATATAAGTGAGTTGTGAGTGGAATCAAGTGAATATTACATTGTATTTGCAACTGAATCATTGAATATAGTAAAAGATAAGTGGACGTAGGCATTTCTTCGCCGAACCACTATAAATCCTGTGTGTTCATTTTTATTTTTATCTTATTTCCTTTGCTTTCAGTTAATTCGGGTGTTAGAACCACTTTTTGGTCTAACAAGAATTTAGGCATACATTTGAAAATATGTGAACATGAATTTGCGTATAACTTGTATTGAAATATGTAAATATTGATTTGGGCATAAATTGGAGCATGTGTAATTATTAATTTGGGGTATAAAATGGAACATATGTAATTATGAAATTGGGCATAGATTGTAACATATGTATATGTCAATTTGGGCCATAAACTGGAACACATGTGAATATTGATTAAGGGCAAGGAAACCTATAATTGAAATAGTGTAATTGCAAATATGAATATGCCTAAAATTCGAATTGTAATCACACTTAGACACGAGGTTAGATTACACTTGCGGTATAAGTGTGCCCGCAGTCGCCCGGCATATCTAGCGACCACAAGTGGATAATCTAATGTGAGAGGTCTAGCGTGAAACGGCGCCACGACACGAGTTTAAGTCTAAACCTGTGGTTTAAGTCTTCCCGGAGCTACCCGGCATATCCAGCTTCCATAAGTAGTTGACTTAACGTAGTGGTCTGGGGCATTAACATGTATAAACAGGAGAAATAATAGGTAAACTTGTCCTAGGGATAAATAAAGATTATAACTTAGGTTATAATAAACTAGTAAGGAAATGAGGTAACCGGTGAGATAAGGTAAATGACACTTAATTATAAATTAAATAATTAGCAAATGGGGAAAAAATGAAACCAGTTATTTGTAATAAGTAGAGACAAAGGGGAAAATTTATAAAATGTAGGTTTATACTTAATTACAAATTAAGTAATCTGTAAACTTTGAAGTATGAAATATGCTGATAAGAATTACATGTTTAGACTTGTCCTAGGGACAAGTGGAAATTATAACTTAGGTTATAATAAACAAAAATGGGAATAGAATTTATGTAAGGCGGTAAGTTATACGTAATTGTAAATTAATTTATTTACAAGAACAAGAATCTTAAATCTACGGATTAGTACAACATAAGTTATATTGGAGGGGAGAGAAACTTGTTAGTGGACCTTAGTTAAGAGAACTAGGTTAATAAGTAAACAACACTAAATTGTAGTGATGGTGTAAAATGGAATTATTATTAAATGAGAAAGAATGAGGGAAACTTATGAAATGATATAAGTTATATTTAATCATAATTGATAGGGGGCATGTTAAAAAGGAAACACGTAAAATCAGACATACTTAATTAAACATTGGGTAAGAACATGTTATTGTAACTATGGAATCAGACAATGAAAATATAAAGAGATTGTAAAGTACAGACCTTGAATTACAGTCTAGAGAATTACATGTTGTAGGCTTATTAATGGGTCAAGTTATATAACTAAAACTAATAAGCAAGAGAAACTTGGTAATTTGAATAAGAAGTCAATGTGAATGGGGATAACCAAGTTAAATGGACACCTGGTGAGGTAAAGCAAGCGCGTAAAAGAATGTTTAGACATACGGTATAATGACACATTAAAATGAGGCGCTTGGACCAGTCTGTACGTTTGAGGGTGAATAACCCAACGGGGTAGATCATCATGGTGTTATCAAGCATGAGGGGAGCGCACGTTCATCTGATTATTCTGGCAGCTCCGAAGGACTGGAAAGGGAAGCACGCGACTTCCTAATATACATAACATGCTCCTAGCAGTTCTATATGTGGTGGCATATGATTAGGTTGTGCCCGCAGAGGTTGGGTCTGCGCGTAACTACTAGGTGGGTGGGCCTTGACCGCAAAAGTGGCTATGCAGTCAGAATGATGTGATATGGTGGCGTTAGGTTGATTCGGCGGTGGTATCAATGGGGAGGTGAAGAGTCACGTCCAACAAGGATAGTTGATCATCGGATGCTCGTCATCGGCAGCCAGTGGGATGCAAAAAGACTAGAGCTAAAACCAACAGACCGTTTCACCTTTCACTATCGTGGGTACGGGTTGTTGAGGGAATACGCCAAATGGATGTTTAGATTGTTTGTTATTAGGTGATGTCGTTTAGCTCTTGTAGTCTTTACTTGTTGAGGGAGGGGCCAAGGTGGGGCCATAGCCACCGTGAAAACTAACCCTAGGGATATATGTATTTTGAGGCTCTTAAAGGCGGCCCTATACAGATATTGAAAAGCTCCCGACTGAGTTTCATGTTTCTTGTATTGCCCTGTTACAGAACGCGATGCCCATTAGAGGACGTGCGATTGAGGCAACGAGCTACAGTTACAGTGCATACGCAATATAGTCTAGATACATGCATAACTGCATTGGGTGATGTATCGTAGACTTGAGGGAATTACTCTGGAATGGAATCTGATTCGATTGATAGTGGCAGTCCGTGCTTTTACATTGCATAGTAATGATAGATATACGCGGAACGTAACATTGTTATATAGAGATCCCTCACCCTGGCGTAGGATGAGGGACTGCGTACTTTTATGTGGTATTACGAGGGAGACCGTGGGAGTGGGATACCGCGGGGTGTACCACATTATTGAGAGGTAGCTCCATATATACCATATTAGGTTAATCCACTAGGAAGTAAATGGGTGCGGCGTGTGTATAAGCGTTGAGAGCTGTTAACCCAAGTAACCTAAAAATCAAGAAAATGTAATGGAACAATATTTGTAAGGATCTCTCTTTTTCAGAGATACTAGTATTGGTGCGGTGTAGAGAAACGTATTTAAGAAGTGCAGTATATTTTGTTCAAACTTATCTTGCTCAATTCACACTTGTCCTTGTTATTGTTATCTTGTTCTTCCAGTCTTTATATACCTGCCATGATACTTTTATTTTTTTAAAAGTAACTAGACTCGCCAGACTTTATGTTTGACCCTTTTTATTTCCTCTTCTCTCTCTTTCGTCCCCCCCCCAGATTCTCCAGGTGGAAGTGCTTTGAGTTGATTTAGTTTCTTTCAGCTTAGCTTGGATTTTGGATTTTGGATATTGATATACCGCTTTGACTTCTTGTCGACTCTTTTATAGCATCGCAAGGGAAATATGGTTTTATGCTTTTGTACTATGATATATTTGGCAAGACAGATTATTAATGTAATTGGTTATTTCAAACTTATGATGTAAAATCGGTATTTTGGACCATGATATTTTGATTTAAATGAAGTTTTTAATTTTGCTGCTATTTTACAGGTCTATCTTGTGATATTATGTTTTTACTTACCTATAACGCTTCATGAAACTTAATGTGTTCTATATAGGGTGACATTAACGGATGTGGGGTGCCACATTTAGTATCAGAGCATATGGTTATAAGATCGGATAAAATATTTTGAAAATGGTTTTCAAAAAAAATCTCAAAAACAAAGTTTTTTAAAATAAAAAGTTTGTTTTTAGAAACTGTATTTCCCAAAGCCAAAAATACCTTCTCGATTCTCCACTTAATTCCTTTTCCTTTTTGTTCTGGGAACTGTTTCTTCCCAAATGGGTATCCCCATTTCAGCATGGATCTGTAAGCCTATTAAAACTACGGTACATGTCGAAGGGCAAAGAAGTGCTCAACCTCCATCTGTAGCCGCAGTAGTTTCACCTACGGCTTATTTTCTCTCAAGCCTTATAGGGATTTTCGTGCGATGGAGGCAGCATTCAAGAGACTTGTTTGCATGTTGCACAAGGATGGTAAAAAGGACAATAAGGGAGTTGGGGTTAAGGAGCACAGCCCAAAGATGAAATAAGAAATGAGGAAATACCATAATTACGAAATTGTGGATCATTTGAAAAAGGATTGCAGAAAGAGGAAAGACATTTATTACCACTTTGGTAAGGTGGGACACCTTATTTAGGAGTGCCCAAAGAGACAAGGACAAGGCCTAAAGGCAGGAACATCTAGAGGGCAAGCTAGTGTTCTCATAGCTGGTGGACAGGAAAGGGGTAGGAAAGTTTCTGTCAAAGGTTTGATTTCTATTTCTGATCATCCTGTTAGGATTCTTTTTCTAGCTCTTCGCATTCTTTTATATCTGATTCTTTAGTTCAGTCTCTGCACCCAGATACTGGTATGGTTTTGGATCCTGTTATTGTCTCAAACCGCAGTGGAGGTACAGCTCATTTATCAATGATTTGTTAGGGTTTGAGGATCTCTATGTTAGGCGTCGAGTTTGATTGCGACGCATATGTTCTTAATTTCATAAGATACGGTTTGACTCTAGGGAAGGATTGGTTAACCATATACGGAACCATTCTGGATAGTGATAAGAGGGTCTCTAGACTTTACACGTGCCATGGAAACACTCTCGAGATTTCTTACGATCCCAAAAGGGTCTGTCATTTTTGGTCTCCTAGAACCTCTTGATATATCTATCGATGATTATCAATCTGAACCAACTGTTGTGAGCATCCTGATGATTCGATGAGGCTTGGGTTTCCCCCCTAGGCATGAGATTGGTTTCCTCATATACTTGGTGGACAATGCAAAGCCAGTTGCATTACCTGTGCGACATGTGACTCCTAAAAGTAACGAGGGAACTTTGTAATCAAGTAGGGGAGCTACTTGAGAAGAGGTTTGATAGGTGAGACATATCAGGATAGGAAACCCATTGAAGACAGTCCTTGAGGAAGCCTATCATTCTATTCATCCAAGCGGCGATAAAATGTATAGAGTTCGAGGTAGTGGAGCCAAAATTGTGAGAGGACGTGAAAGTAGAGAAGGAAGAAACGATTGGACGGGTTCCGACTAGCATACTTGGATCGGAGGTTAAGAAATTGTGCAACAAAGAAGTAAAGCTGGTATAAGTGCAATATGGAGAGGACCGCGAGGATGCCCCTTGGGAGGCTGAAGACAAGATTCGCGCTTTACATCCTTTCCTTTTCGAGAATATGTTCTTAACTTCTTTTTCCAAGCTTCGAATTAATACTTGTATCTATCGTTTGAATATCTCCTATCGATCGAGTCTTTAGGTAGAAAACTAATGAATGTAAACATGTATTTGAGATAGGTTATGTTTGATGGATGCAACTGTTTGCTAGTGATTGCTCATGGATGCATACACACACAGTAGGCACTAGATCGGCTCAATCACCTACATATTGCATATGGATGTGTGCGCATTTTAAAATTTTATGGATGAAAATGGGTGTATCGTCACATTGATGTAGCATTTCGATGGATGATTGTGCACACATATAGAGCTTACATGTTATACTAGGATGATTTGCATACATTTTGGTTACATGGAACAAACATACATTGCATCAAGGAGGTCAACTGAATCAGTAGACGGTCTGATTTTCCGCATTAGTTTACGGACATAAACACACACTAATCCATGTGTTCATAAAATCATTAGAAATTCGTTAAGGATACTGGATGCATGTGATTGCTAGGTGAATGTATGATTGTTGGATGTTAGGATATACGTTCTTCTTAACTTGAGATTTCGGGGATGAAATCCTTTGAGTAGAGGAGAATATAACACCCCGTAATTTTAATGACACTAAAGGTGATAAATTAAAGAATAATTAATTTAATAATCAGAATTGAGAGAAATGGACTGCACTATTGTGTCCGTCTCGGAATTCTACTCAAGATAGACACCTGGTTGGCGTAAAACAGTCTTTGTATGAAGAAGTTATTAAGGTTTGAAGTTTATATGCATATAAGAAAGATATATATATACATATAAGTTCAAAAATCAAAAATCAGAAAATCCGGTGAGCGAAACACGGAAAGGTCGACCATATGAGGTCGACCCGAGACCCCATTAGGTCGACCCTGGCTCTTGAGGGTCGACCCCGGGGTCGACCCAGGGGTCAACACCCGTGAAGGGTGGTTGACCCCCACTGCTCATCTGGGCAGAATACATTTTTTCAAACTTGGACCAATTTTGGGGCTAGTTTCTTTGGTTCTAAGCTATATAAAGTACCATAAACCTAGGTTTTGTTGATCTAAAAAAATGGTGGCAATGACGGTGCTCTACTGCAACGTAAATTGAATAGTCTTTTCTTCTCCAAATCCAATTCAGCAAAGATTATACAAATTCAACGATTGCTACAACAACACATTCAATGTGTTCTTTGTAGTAATTTGGATCCATTTCCTTAGATCTATTCACTATGAGTTCATGTTATTTTTAGATCTAAATATTTAAATATTAATCTTGATATATATATATAAAAATTGATTCTTGAATCGGTGCCTAATCAGTTATATTACGACATATTTATCAGATCTGTTCTTATATGTTTATATCGTCACCATGTCTAATCTTGTCATAATATGCCTATTCTGTTTTTATGCCTATTTCTACCGTTATATTATTGATCCGTTATTATGCCTATTCTAATTCTTTTCTCTCTCTCTCTCTTTTCCCTTTTTATTTTTATAGCCAGGCTACCTTCGAGCCTAGGCCTAACGCTGAAATATGCGAATGTGAGAAATTTGGAACGAATAGGAAAGACATAATTTGTCGCATAATTGGTACTGGAAAATATGAATATAAATTTGGGCATAAAATTTGGAAATATACGAATATGGATTTGGGGGCATATATCGTGTTGGATAATATGAATAAGAATTTAGGCATACATTGGAAAATATGTGAACATGAATTTGTGTATAACTTGTACAGAAATATGTAATAATGATTTGGGCATAAATTGAAGCATGTGTAAATATTGATTCGGTGTATAAAATGGAACATATGTAATTATGAAATTGGGCATAGATTGTAACTTATGTAAATGTCAATTTGGGGTATAAACTGGAACACATGCGATTATTGATTTAGGGCATGGAAACCTATAATTGAAATAGGATATTTGCAAATATGAATATGCCTAAAATTGGAATTGTAATCATGCTTAGACACGAGGTTAGATTACACTTGTGGTATAAGTCTGCCCGGAGCAGCCTGGCATATCCAGCGACCACATGTGGATAATCTAATGTGAGAGATCTAATGTGAAACGACGCCACGACACGAGGATAAGTCTAAACTTGTGGTTTAAGTCTTCCCGGAGACGCCTGGCATATCCAACTTCCACAAGTGGTTGACTTAATGTAAGTGGTCTAGGGCATTAACATGTACAAACAAGAGAAATAATAGTTAGACTTGTTCAAGGGATAAGTAAAGATTATAACTTAGGTTATAATAAACTATAAGGAAATGAGGTAAGCGATGAGATAAGGTAAGTGACACTTAATTGTAAATTAAGTAGCTAGCAAATGCGGAAAAACTGAAAATAATTTTTTGTAATAAGTAGAGAAAAAGGGGAAAAGTTTATAAAACGTAGGAGGTTATACTTAATTATAAATTAAGTAATTTGTAAACTTGGAGGTATGAAATATGCTGATAAAAATTACATGTTAGACTTGTCCTAGGGACAAGTGGAAATTACAACATAGGTTATAATAAACGAAAAAGGGAATAGAATAACTTGTGCAAGGGGATAAGTTATACTTAATTTTAAATTAAGTTATTTACAAGAACAAGAATCTGACATCTACGGATTAGGAAAACATAAGTTATATTGGTGGGGGGAAAACATGTTAGTGGACCTTAGTTAAGAGAACTTGGTTAATTAGTAAACAACGCAAAATTAGCGTTGTTTTGATGATGTAAAATGGAATTATGATTAAATGAGAAAGAATAAGGGAAACTTATAAAATGATATAAGTTATATTCAATCATAACTGATGAGGGAATGTTAAAAAGGAAACATGTAAAATGAGACATACTTAATTACACATTAAATAAAAACATGTTAGTGTAACTATGGAATCGGACGATGAAAATATAAGGAGATTGTAAAGTACATACCTTGAATTACAGTCTAGAGAATAACATGTTGTGGGCTTATTAATGGGTCAAGTTATATAACTGAAATTAATATGCAAGAGAAACTTGGTAACTTGAAAAAGAAGTCAATATGAACGTGGATAACCAAGTTAAATGGAAACCTGGTGAGGTAAAGCAAGTGCATAAAAGAATGTTTAGATATAGGGTCTAATGAAACATTAAAATGAGGCGCGTGGACCAGTCCGTTCGTTTGAGGGTGATTAACCCAATGGGGTAGATCTTCTTGTGTTATTAGGCACGATGGAAGCGCACGTTCATCTAATTATTCTGGCAGCTCCAAAGAACTGGAAGGGGAAGCACATGACTTCCAGAGATACATAAGGTGCTCCAGGTAGTCCTCTATGTAGTGGTAGATGATTTTGCTGTGCCCGTAGGGGTTGGGTCTACGCATAACTAATAGGTGGGTAGGCCTTTACTGCAAAATTAGCTATGCAACCAGAATGCTGACGTGGTGACGTTATGGTGATTCAGCGGTGGCCTCAATGGGGAGGTGAAGGGTCACGATCAACAAGAATAGTAGATCGTCGGATGCCCGTCACCGGCTGCTAGTGGGATGCGAAAAGACTAGAGCTAAAACAAGCAGACCATTTCACCTTTCACTATCGGGTACGGGTGGATGAGGGAAGACGACAAACGGATGTTTAGATTGTTTGTTAGTAGAGGCTGTTGTTTAGCCCTTGTAGTCTTTACTATTTGAGGGAAAGGCCAAGGTGGGGCCATAGCCACCGTGCAAACTAACCCTAGGGATATCTATATTTTGAGGCTCTTAAAGGCGGCCCTATAAACATATGGAAAATCTCCCAACTGAATTTCGTGTTTCTTGTATCGCCCTGTCATGGAATTTGGTGCACATTAGAGGATGTGCGATTGAGGCATCGAGCTACAGTTACAGTGCATACGTAGGACGATCAAGACACATGCATAATTACTCTGGGTGATGTATCGTAGACTTGAGGGCATTACTCCGTAATGAAATTTGATTCAATCGATGGTGGCAGTCCGTACGTTTACGTAGCATAGTAATGAAATATATATGCGGAATGTAACATTGTTATATAGAGATCTGTTTGTCACTCCGTCTTAGGATGAGGGGTCGCGTACTTTTCTAAGGTATTACAAGGGAGAATGTGCGAGTGTGATACCATGGGGTGCACCTCAGTATTAAGAGGTAGCAACATATATACCATATTAGGTTAATCCACTAGTAAGTAAATAGTTATGGCGTGTGTATAAGCGTTGAGTGACGTTAACCCAAATAACCTAAAAATCAAGAAAATGTAATGGAACAGTATTTGTAGGGATCATTCTGTTCTAGAGATATTAGTATTGGTGTGGTGCAGAGAAACGTATTTAAGAATCGTAGTATATTCCATTCAAACTTATCTTGCTCAGTTCACACTTGTCCTTGTTATTGTTATCTTGTTCTTCTAGTTTTTATATACCTTCCATGATACTTTAATTTATATATATTTAAAAGTAACTAGACACACTTTTTGTTTCCTCTTCTCTCTCTTCCGTTTCCTTCCTCCCCCCCCCCCTTAGGTTCTCAGGATGGAAGTGCTTAGAGTTGATTTGGATTCTTTCAGCTTAGCTTGGATTTTGGATATGAATTTACCACTTTGACTTCTTGTCGACTCTCTTATGGCTTCGCACGATAAATATAGTATTATGCTTTTGTACTCTGGTATTTTTGGCAAGACAGATTATTAATGTAATTGGTTATTTCAAACTTATGATGTAAGCTCAGTATTTGGGACCATGATGTTTTCATTTAAATAAAGTTTTTAATTCCGCTGCTATTTTACATGTCTGTCTTGTGATATTATGTTCTTATTTACCTACAATGCTTCACGAAACTTAATGCATTCGATATAGAGTGACATTAACGGACGTAGGGTGTCACATTTTAGCTCATATAAAAATATGCACTATCATTGTACCAATAGACGCCTTACATAAAAATAGTGTTTTAAAGAGCGTTTAAACCTGGTTAACCTTCGACTCTGTAACGGTATGATTGTAAGAATGAAATAACTACAAACGAACATAAACTTACGGTTTAGCCTCAAAACCCTAGTAAACTATTAAATCAATCTCTTTGAACCATACATGTCTTCAAATTTGAGAAAAATGATTGTTTTACTTTTTATTTTCTCACATAATTAATTTAATAAATAATTTCATAATGTTATACACACATGCACACTGATGTATGTCACTATCCTCAACGTTTTAATTTGTAAATCAGTGCAAACATTTGTACATGAAGATCGATGCACCACTTGGCATAAACGGTTCCATGCAAACTTCCTCTCCTTTTCATCATTTAATTAAGAACCCTACTCTTCACATATCTCCTTTCATCATTTAATTAAGTGTCGCACTCATTTTCACATGTCATTGATGTAGCCATGTCAATGGTGCGGGGTGGGCACGGGTAGTACCCCATTACCCTCTCGTTAGGTAAAATTTTGAACCGTGACTGCCCCATAACCGCACGAGTAACCATTAAATGGATTTTAAATAAGTTGCGAGTATTCTGGGTATTCGCGGGTATCCATGATATTTTATTCAATTTAATTTTTAACTATCTTTTGAAATTGTTTAAAAATATATTTGGGTAAAAAAAACAAATTAGACCAACCGTGGACTTCGGCATCGCATTGCTTGGATTTGGCAACGTACTGATATAAACCAGTGAGCGAGAGTGAAGCAAGAACTTTGGCAGGATGTGTTTAATTTGCTAAAGAGAGCAGAAGGTTTGGAGAGAATAAAAGATGCATTGTTTGCTGGATTGGAATTTGAAACAACTAATGAGAAATTGGAGAATTTATAACTATGTATATATAGGGTTTCAATTTGCAGCATGCACAGTTATTACAAATATCAACAACTACGTATAAATTGTTCAATAAAAATATGCGTACAAATACCCAACAGCCAACAACAATAGTTTTTGCATTGGAAAAAAATCACACTCATACAGACATAGATATCTTACTATCCATACCCACCCCCATTAACTTTACACTTATTAAAAAACCCGTTTATTTTACCCATGGATACCTATTTAGCTAACTATTTCATGCCCACGACAGGTTTTTCCCACAGGTAACCGTGGATATGTATTTTTTGTCATCCCTGCATTGATGCTTGATAAATGCCACAATGGAAATGACAGAGTTCTGCACTACAAGAAAAACCACAAATGGAGACAGATATTTAGCAGCGGAAAATTCCATCACAAACTAGCGATGGATTTTCATGGAATCTATAAGGGTTATTTTCTAGGATTTTTTATTTTAACTTGTTTTAAAATATTACCGTCGAGTTATGATTTCCGTCGCTAAACCATAGCAAATTGTGATGGTTTAACTTCATCATTTTTTTTTGCTGAATTCTGTTGCAATTTGAGGTAGTTTACCGTCATGTATTTTTTGAAGCTATTTTACAACAGGTTTTCAAGGGATTTAAAAGGACTGTTATGTGTATTCTTCTTAAAGTGTTTTTACTTTTATGGTTTTACTAAGTAATTGATAAGTAAAAATAAATTTTAAATAATTAATGTTAATAATAATATACTACTAACAAAAAATATTTATTTACTACTAATAGTAAATAAAGTTAAATAGTTAGTATTGATTAATTAATAATTACTGAATAATTAAGAGACAATAATAATTAATAATATAGACTAATAAGTAATCTTTTATAATTAATGATTAATAAGTAATTTTTAATAATTAAGAAGTAAAATTTATTATTTAGTATCTAAAATTCAATAATTGTAATTGGTAATTCAGTTTAATGCGTATTAATTAACAAAATAAAATTTTCGTATTTTCTAAAACAAATACAAAGTTTAAATGTAAATTTTTGAAGTTTTTTTAATTTTGAAATTAATATAAAATTTTGTAAAATGTTCATAATTTTTTCGTTTATTTGCTAGCGAAAACCAATGAGATTATAAAAACCAGAAAAACTATTATTACCAAATAGTATAAGAAATATTGTTATTTGTAGGATTAATAATAAATATTTAATTAACTGATAAGTGATAATTGAATGTGTTTGGGGAAAGTATCATTTTAAGGATCAGGAAATTTATCTAACCAGCCTTAATTTTCCATCGTCCCGCTAAAAATGTAAACATCTGCGCCTCACCTGAACGGGTGTTTCTTCGCGCCAAATCATTTCATACCCGATTTCTCCTCAAATCCCAATCCCAAAGCTCTCAAATTTTTTTATTTCCCTAACCCTCATAAACTAAAGCCATAACTGCTTGTTTTTCATTCACCTTCGGCCGCGGAGAGACCATAAACATCAATCTATTCCACCCATTTGTCGTCAGCTAGCCTCTTTTGTTTGCCACAGTTTATCTCTTGAGGAAGCAAAAGTATAATTTCACGACAAATTGGAGGCCGTTGAACCATTAACAAAGTGTTCAAGGAATTTTGGAAAATCATTGATCATTCTCCAGTTCCACCTGCATTTTTTTGGTCTTTTTTTTCATAGTTCGTTAAGTCTCTTTGATGGTTTTCTTAGATATGGTGATTTATAGTGCTTTATGGAGCTGTTCCGACCACATGTGCTTTTTAGCATTTCAGAGTCATGTTGATCGGTATGAGCGGGGATTTTAAGGTAAATGGTATGGCTTTTTCTATTTTCCATTAATACATCTCCTTAGTTTGCTGTAAAAAAAATTGTGCTTTGTTTCACACTATTCATCAATTGTTTAACTTTCGATGCTTCCGGGTTCTGCTTTTTGAGAATTTCAATGAGTGGGTGGGATACAGAATGTTGATGCTTAATCATATTGAATAAATGTTTATGCTAAGACCTTAAACTGTCAAAGTTATGAAGTTATAGTGGTTTCAATTTTCAAGCTAGTACTGCATGTAGCACAGCATAAGAAATTAAAATCCATGATAACAAATGCTTGGATGAGTGGGAATGGCTAGGCAATAGATGTAATTTTCCGTAAAATCTACTAGGGAAAAGGCTGTGTAAATTATAAAGAAACGGTTATATGGTTTCTTGTTTTGCTTTTCTTCTTTTAAAAATTTAGATCTACTGATAATAATCATGCATTTGTTTGATTTTTTTTCTTCGCAGTTGTTATTATTTTCGGAAATTTTATTGAAACAGTAGTAGTAAACAACCACGTATCATTTTGTTGTAAGATAGGAGAATTAGACTACATTGATTTTGTTTTAATATATCAATAATCAGGATTCTTTTGTATGGAAAAATTTAATTAGCATTTGTGACCAGTATTATTATCCGTCCAAATCATAATATTATATAAGCATATGTTAGAGTACAGGGTGTAAAACTAGAATTGTGTAATAAAAATTAGGAATCAATGTTGTGCACCTAGAAACGGTGCTCACTACTTATTTTGCAATTTGCAATAGACTTGCTAAAAAGATAGATTATAGAATTGGATTAACTTAAATAATATTTTCCATAATTCATGCAATTCAGATATGGAATCTTTCAATTGCCTATTTTTTAATTGCTACTGCTCAAAATTGATATGGGATAAAATCGACACTACACTTGATTTGCAAATTGACTGCACAAATTACACAAATCTAATGTCTACTATATAAGGTTTTTCCAATGGGGTAGATTAATTATTTCACCGTGGTTGACCTATTTGCAAATGGATCGTTAATAGTATTCTCGTTTGCAATTTTATACATTCTATAGGTTGCTTCTCTTTCAATTTCCAGAATAGGTTTCTGTGTATCGATAGATCTCCAGCGACTTCAGCATCTCTCCTTGTAACTTATGATATCGGACTCTTGCGGCATCGACAATGGAGTCATCGACATTTGCGTCAGAGACTCTTGCGACCTAAAACTCACTTTACAAGAATGTGTTGTGATGAGAGGTGTCTTGGAGGAGGGAAACTTGTGTTGATTGGTTGGTTTTGTGGTCAACAATGGAAGGCGAGCGACGGCTGTAGAACCTAGCGCGCAATAAGGTGGAGAGGTTAATTTGGTCATTGCTGATGGTATAGACAGAGATCTTCATGTTGATGATGCCCGAGTGATCCAGAGTGATCAAGGAAGGGGCTCCGATCAAGTGATAGATGAGTGTCGATGTGGAAAATCCACAAGGTGGAGATCCTTGCGGTATTACAAGCATTTTTAGACCGTTAGTATTACGTGGTGCATCTCGAGGGGAAGATGCATTTTTTTGGCAGGCGGTGGGTTGTGTTTGTAATGGTTTAATTGAGAGTAGGCGTCGTTGAAAGAGCTAGATGACTTGTGTGTTGGAAGTTTATTTCATGTGATGTGATTTCATATCAAGGTGGAGTATTGTGATTTATGACACAAAATCACATAAGTTAATGTATATTGATTGATTGATTGATCAATTAATTGACTAACTAATTTGATTGATTGGTTGATTGATTGATTCATTGTATCATATAAGGAAATAAATGAATAATTTTATTCTGGATATATTTATGAGGGGCAAATTTGATATTTGCTTAGGCCTTCTATTCTCTTATATTAGCAGCATCTAGGATTGGATTAAGTCCATGGGATTGAGACCGAAATAGTTAATCCAAAGGTTGTCGCTGTTCATCATTGTTCTCCTTCTCCAACAAAAAATTTGTAGTCATCTAGAATTCTTTCCCTATCTCAATAAGGTTATTGATTCTTCTAATTTTTATTATTTTTTTGTAGATCCATTGTATGTAAACAAAATTTGTATTGTTGAATCAATAAAGAGGGTGATTAGGTGGAATATCTTGTTTGCGCATGTGATTTCATATCTGTGTTGTTTTTCATAGAAATCATCTTTAAGTATTTAGGTGAAAAAGATTCTGTTCGCTTCCGCAGAGGCACAATTTTCCTAACAGAACGTGGCAACATTTTATACATTGATGCCAGTAACAAAAGGTGCTAATGCAACTTATCAAAGAAGTCCGGTTAGCATGGTATATAATCTAATCTTTCCTATTAATTTTTCTAGTATTTTTGGAGGCTCTTTATTATTTTCAAGGTAATAAGGAACCATTTTCTCTTGTTTTTACCATCAATTCTGTTGTAACATCCTCGATGCTATCAACTTGAATATGGTTTTGTTTTATAATAATAGAATTATATTAAGATAGTACTTTTTTTATAGAGATATCAAGTTCATACAATAATGGGTCCTTGCTAGTCATAAATATGCATCACAGTTTTGACATATAGGGAATTCTTCAACCTGAAATATGAAAGTAAATCCATCCAATAGATGAGACTGGCCTGAACACAGCCTGAATTTTACGTATAGGAAGATCATAAAATATTTTTATTTTATTCCCTGAAGGTTGGATCATCCTCATCTTTTAATATGTTGCTTATAGGAATGTGAGACATGTCCATAATTTTGACCAATTTTCCATTTTTTCCCTTGTTAGTCTTGTACATGGCATAACTTTTGACTCAGGTCGAATCAGAGGGTGGGACCTGTGCCGTAGAAAAGGAATTGATGGTTTCCTTTTCGTAGTGTGGTTACATTAAACATTTGGCTCAGCGGTTTGGGAGGAATCGTCGTTTTAAGGTTTTCCAGTTGGCTGTTCAGGTTTGGAGAGCCACAATGTGTAGATTTGGGAAGGCCCATTGGTGGGTTATTGGAAGGGCATAAATAGAGGGTGAGAGGTATAGAAATAGTTTTACTTCCTCATTCTCTCATTAGGTGGCCTTGAGCTCCTCCTTTCTCTAACACCTCACTATTAAAAATCAAAATCCCAAGAGGTAAACCATAGATCTACACCATTGGAGGCTAGATCTAAATCAATTGATGAAATAGTTCATCGGATCAAGAAGTTTGGTACGAGGTACTTACTGTCCAGATTCTTATTTCATCAATTTTAGCTTGTTTTGGAGAATCAGTGAGTGATATGCATCTCTCACATGGATTTAATAAAACATATGAGGGTTTGTTCATGTTTTTCATCAAAGTGCAAATGTTTTTCCATAGATCTTTGCATTGGTAAGTCAATTTTCATGTAAATCACCTTATGATCTGATTTAGCAAGTTTAGATAAGAAATTTCTATGATATTTCATGTGAGTATGCAAGTTAAATCCATGATTTTTCTCATATGTAGATTTATGGTGAATTTTACATAATTATTGATGGAATTTCCATATTGGTGTTGTTGTTAGCTTCATATCATGTAAGCGGTCATGTTAAATGAATTGGATGAGTTGGTTTCATTGGATGTATTGATTTGGCGAAGTTTTGGTTGAAATTTGAGTTGCATTGGGGGATGTAGGTTTTAGGTCGAGCGAGCCCTGGTCAGTCGAACACCGTGGGTCGAACAGTGGGTCGGTTGAGCTAAAGTTGTGTCTTGGAAAGTAAGTCAGAAATCAAGTTGGGTCGGGTCGGTCCACATTCGGGTCGGTAATGCTTTCGTGCCAAGTTGGGTCGGGTCGGTCATGCTTTTGTGCCAAGTTAGGTCGGGTCGGTCTTGTATCCAGGAGTTGGGTCATTCCGATGCCTCCAGATAGGTCGGTCTGCTTCTATGGAGGTGGGTTGGTCATTGGTTTCTTTTCGGGTCGGTCTGGATAGGGTCGAGCATTCAAGTGGATCGGTCGGTCGTGATGTAATTTGGCTCAGTAATGGTGTGACTTTGAAGTGAATTCAAGTAGGACGGTTCAAAGTGTTGAATGTGTTCGTTGATCGGTGTAGAGCAACGAATGAGGTGACAACTCAAAGTTCATGAGTTGGTGAATAATGGTTGCTTGAGAAGGTTACTTGATCTATGAAAAGTCGTCAGGTTAGATTACTAGAGATGCGAAGGCCGAGAGATTATCGTTGTCGTAATTTCTAGCAGGCTCGAAGCAGGGGTACACATGAGACGTCTAAAAGACCGGTTGTAGGTCGAGTACCCTGGATCTTTTAGAAAGGCATAGTTGTTAAGGTTGGACATTGTCAAGGTTGGATAAACGAAGTTTTTGCTAGAACTAGGGTTACCATTAGCCCTTTACATATGGCATGGTCGGACGTCATACAATTAACGATGGTTTCAAAGCAGGATTGGCGGTGATAGCCAGAGTCAGTCATGGATAATTAGTTGTTCTGTTTGTACTATCTCATATATGTTGTCCATAGTCAAAAAAGATGTTCCTTGGGTGCCTGTCAGATATTAGTTTAGGCCTCTGGGCTTGAGTTTGAGGGACGTTGAATTTGATCAGGATGGTTTGCATGAGACACATATAATTTGGATGTTATGAGTGCTTTCCCATGATTAAATGGGTGTTCCGGTTTCCATGGATGAATGTTTGAATTGTTTATTGTAAAGGTTATCACTATCTGATGTTGGGACGATAGTGTTGAGTTCTTCTTTGGTGTTGTGGGTAGATTATTATGTTTATCTATCCATTCTCATTACTTTATTGCTGAAGTTTTTTAACTGTTTTATCGCTTACTAATACTATTGTCTGACTCAAGGTTTTATGTCTCCTCTTATTACCATAGGTTGTTCATCCGGTTATGGATGGGCAGACTACATAGTAGTTTACAAATAATTAGTGAGGACGATGCTGCTGTGCAGAGGCGAGCAGGAGGCTAGCGTACATGTTTTATTACTATCTAATATTTTCTAGTTTCTGCTGTTTGAGAGCTCTACGGGGGTTGTAGTGGGGCCTTATGCACAAATAATGGTACCAGTTGGATAACTTTTCAGGATGTTAAGAAAGTTTCAAAAGTTTGGTATATGATGATTCATTATTATTACCTGTTGTATATTTTCTATTATATTTTATCCTTGCGTTGTGGGTTCTACAACAGGTTCCGATGTTGTTAACCTACTATGATGATCATTCATAGCTGCCTGACACACTTTTCAGGGCATTATTCCTCTTGTTTAGTGTAGAGGTTATGGGCGGTTGTCGCACATGGAGTCGGAAACTCTTTTCTTGTTGTACCGATGCCTACTACATCAACAAGTCTCGGAGTTCAATGGTTTTTTTAATAAGTAATTTAGAATTTGAGGTTGTTTAAGTCATGCTATTTTGTTGCTTAAATTATGTGTTCAGCAATATTCTAAATGCATATTCTCTGTATTTCCCCTTTAGCAATTGTTGTTGCTTGGAGGTATTATGGCCTGATTGTCCCAGACTGATTGACCTCCAACTTATGGTAATTTTTTTGGATATTAAAATGTGAACATTTCCGTAGTTTCTTTAGGCCCAAGTACATTGAATATTTGGAAGTTGTAGGTTGTTACTGAATCAGTAGTGTTTTTTTATTGGTTTGTTAATTTAAATTATCATGGTATCTCAAAATTATTTAGAACTATCATAAATAGTAATAACATCTCTCTCTGTCATGGTTTGTTTGCACATTATGCCATCCGAAGATCAAAAATATTTTTCTATATGCACGTAATTTAGTTAGTAGACACAAAAGCAAATTGGCGTTAACTATTTTGTGTAACCAACTTTTCCAATATGTTAATCATGGATTGTATTTTATTTTTATAGTATATGCATTATGGTTCATCACTTTGATTTTGTGCTTGCTTTTACCATTTACTACTAATATTAAATCATTGTCTAGGTTACAATATAAAATTAAACTAGAAATGCAGCTCATGTGCATATGTTTATGTATATGTGTGTGCATATTCTACATAATTAAGGATCTTCTACATCTCTCTTTTGCCATACTGAGTTCAACACTCCTACTATTTTCATTGTCACGCTATTGTAAGATCTATGTGGACAAAAGAAAAATGAGATAATTTACGAACTTCTAACATGTTCAAAATATTAGGTAAATATCAGTGTAAAAATATTTGGCTAAACCGTGGACTTGAAATGTTACTTTGAATTCATTATGATTGATCAAACCAACTAGTGTGTTGTAGAGATGATCTTGCGACATGTGAAAACATATAAACTTATTCTAATTCAATTTTGATTGCGTAGTTAGAAAAATCAAATGAGAGTATCATATCAGTACCTTCCACATGGGCAAATATATACGATGTGTGTATCAAAGTTCTGAAACATGAATGCATGCAACTTTGAAACATTGAGGGCATGTTGGAGGTATTGTTTATCTATAGCTGATGTAGAGAAAATGCTTCAAGAACTTGGGACTGAAAAGAGGGAGATAGACAGCTTTACATGTTGGAGGTAAGAAAGCACAAAATGAAAGAGCTATTTTATTTGTTGTTCTTTTAAAACAAGTTCCCAAGTCAAAAAGCAACTCCGTTGGATGATAATAGAGCAGTCTCTTGTAATTTTAGGTGCAATGTTAGGTGGTTATCGATCAAACAGCTTTTGTTTAAATGTATGTTACTAGTGTGCGCTTGGACAAAATAAAAAGTTCAAGACATATGCAGTCGTCAAAGTTGAATGTACCGAATGAATAAATAAATCATTGATATGCTTTTTAGTCAAAGCAATCATAGTGAATTCTATGAGTAACAATTCACTCAAGCATTAGGGACGATGTCAGAAGATAGGAAGCGATTTAGTTAAAGTCACATCACAAACAAAGAATGGTCTGAAACTCCAAACAAATGACCTCTTTTGGGCCTGAAAACATCAATTATGCGGCTTTACCCATAACACCTGTAGCCCTCTGAATTAGCTTTAGGAAGAGCTTTCGTTTGGACAAAACGGACTTACGATTTGGAAGTTGTGCCCAATTCCGTGAAAGTGTGCAAAACTAGAATAACTTGAAAGCTTTGATTTTTGCATGGGCAGAGCCCCGGATCAGATCAGACCCGCTTTGACCCCACACTTCGAAGATGCCCAAACTTGGAATCTAGCTCGCTTCGGTTCGGATCAGACCATCTGGACCCGACCCTCCTTGCACACTGCACAGAAGTGCATGTTACATCATCAGTTCGGAGGTTCCACCTCAGTTCGGTTCAGACCCGAACCGACCTGCCTGTATCTTTTCCTGCATAACTAGTTTGACCTATTCTCAAGGAGTATCTGCCTCCTACTTGCATGGATCTACACACATCTGGCATACCACGACTTGGAGAGGCATTCTCCACATTTTCCATGACATTTTGAGATCAAAGAGATGCCTGCCATGTGGCATCCGAGCCGAAATCCACCTACGGCTATAAATACACCATTCAAGGATTTTCAAAATACTTTCGGGCAGTAACTCCTCACGGCTTCCACCATTGTTCCTCCCAAGGCAAAAGCTCAACATAGAAGCCTAACTCCACATTATAACAAGAGGATTTCATGTATAATCTTCTAATTTCATACCTCTTTTCATTGTAAACACGAGGATTTCATGTTGTACTTGTAACTTCTTAGGATTTAAGAAGAGATAAATTGGACGTCGACTTGGTTTGAGCCGAACCACTATAAATACCTCGTGTGTCTCCTGTTATATTTTGCTTATTATATGTGATATGTGATTGTGAGGGCGTCACACTGAATTTTGGTGTTAGTACCACATTTCCATCTAACATTTTGGTGCACGAGGAAGGGTGGAATACGACACAAATTATTCTTCCAGCTTGAAAGGAAGCGGATTTTTTGGCTATTGGATCGAAGGTCAAACGAAAGATATCCCGAGCAGACGATGTTGGGGCACAAGCACGAGAAACGAGGTGAGCCAGGAGGCTTCCTCTCATGAAAATCTATCAGCATACTTGACTGGAAAAGAGATGGATGGCATTCTCACTAAACTGAGAATGCAGATGGCAAGACAAGATGATCTCCTCTGCAAACAATAGGAGATGATGGATGAATTCTTCACTCAGATAGATGGCAGGCCGAGCGGCAATGATCAATTCACTGGAAATGGAATGGAATCTGCCCAAGAAGGAGCCGCACACCGGATCGGATTCGATCCGATCCGAGCCGAGGGGGAAAATATGAATGAACCGGGGGGGCAATCCCCCTCAACAGCGCACAGCTTTGCCACATAACATTTTGGATGAAGACGTTGGCAACCTAAGAAACTCGGGTTGAGCACGACCAATATCTGCTCCGGTTCGGATCAACCTTACTACTCATAGCTTAACGTAGCTTCATCACGAAACACCTCATTTCGGGGCACAAAGGCCCGTTCGGATCAAACACCATGACCTGGGACGATTTGGGACTCCCACCGATCCAAACAGGTTGACCTTCCTGGTTCATCACACTTCTGACGGTAATACTGAGTACACCGACTCAAATAGTGGACATTTGCAACAGCTCTTTGAAGGCGACCGGCTCGCCAATCTCATTCAATGCCTCTTGAGAGGCCGCACTTATCAGAATGGTGTTGATGATGACTATCACAACCCATTCACACAGGAAATCAGGAATTCTCGCAATCCCCCAGATTTCAAACTTCCTGTTCTAGAGCCATGCAACAAAAGGACATATCCTACCATGCATCTGATGCACTACAAACGCCACATGGAAGGTCAATCGGCATTGGAAAACATCATGGCTAGATATTCCCTCTCTAGACTGATATAGCTACTATGTGGATTCAGCAGTTGGAATATGAATCGGTCAACAGCTGGAACATGTTGGTCGCTTTCTTCGTCGAGCAATTTCGGGTCCACATCGCTCGACCCAAGAACATCATGTCACTCACTACAATCAAGAAAAGGCCTCGAGAGACTTTGCGCTTGTTTCTAGAAAGATTCAACATTGCAGCAGCATCAGTTGATCGACCAGAACCGTCCATGGTATTGATGACACCAGTATCCGGCATTCTGGATAACTCGACGTTCAAAAAATCTTTATATCGAGACCCACCACAGGATCTCGGCGAATTCTCCCTTGAAGAGGATAGATTTCTGCATGAGTATGATGTAATTTCCGAAAAGAAGATTCTTGATGTCAACATGCTTAAGATGGAGGGCGATCTGATTCTGGAAAACATTGCATATTCCGTGATATGGAGGGTCATGACACAAACGACTGCAGGCATCTGCTTGATTTGATTGAGGAACGTGTTAGACGTGGAGAACTACCCGAGTATGTGAAACATCCAATAGCGCCTACATTCGCGCTGGCACCACCTGCTCCCCGGAGAGGGAATGAACCTGGATCGAGCTCTCGTGGTCTCATCATCAATTGATCTGGATGAGATCAGTTCGGATTTTCTTCATTTCTTGGGATTTAAGATATGCCATTGCTTTCTTTAGGTTTTCCGATTGGCTAAATCGGTGTACACACGTGCGAGGTTAGTGTTTACCCTCAAAGCATGCTCTGGATTCTATGACAAAACAATCAGAATTTTCTTTGGTTTTGTAGTTTGAATTGAATAAGGAAGGAGTTTCCGAGCATGGATTATATTTGGCAAATTTAAGTATATTTGTTAGGTTATGGCAGGATTCTCAATCTCAATTAAAGTAAGGCTTGTACTTATCGCAAAACCCTAGGTACGGATTGTGCCTAGGGACGAATTATCTTGTCAGGATTTGGCAAGTATAGCTCTATCTCGATATAAGTATGGATTGTACTCCACTGAATTTCTAAGTATGGATTATACTCGGGAATGGCGAATGGTCTCGTTAAGACTTGGCAAAGGACCTCAAAAATACTCGAGCATGGCTTATGCTCAGTGTATGCTTCTGGTATGGCTTATGCCTGGAAGGTTAGGTCCCTCACTAGGTTTTGGCAAGATGATTCGAACATCCCTCGAGTATGGTTTATGCTCAATCGGACACCTAAACATGGTTTATTATCGAAACGATTAAGCAAAGCTGTCAGGATTTGACACATATATTCGTTTTTTCTTATTTGCAGTACTTGCAGCTGGCAGGCTCGGCGTGGCCTTAGATTACCCAGAATACATCTTCCTTCAACCAGCAAGATATGTTCTAGGAGAAAAAATGTTGGCATGCTTTTTAGTCAAAGCAATCACACGTGAAATCTATGGGTAACAATTCATTCAAGCATTTGGGACACTGTTAGAAGATGGGAAGCGATTTGGTTGAAGACGCATCACGAACAAAGAATGGTCTGAAACTCCTAACAGATGACCTCTTTTGGGCTCGAAAACATCAATTACGGGACTTAGCCCATAACGGTTGTAGCCATCTGAATTAGCTTCAGGTAGTGCTTTCATTTGGACAAAATGGACTTACGGCCTGGTAGTTGCGCCCATTTCCATGAATGCATCCAAAACTGGAATAACTTGAAAGCTTGGATTTTGGCATGGGAAAAGCCTAAGATCGGATCGGACTCACTCTGACCCCACACTTCGAAGATGCCCAAACTTGGACTCTAGCTCGCTTCGGTTTGGATCGGACCATCTGGACCCGACCCGTCTTGCACACTGCACAGAAGTGCGCGTCACATCTTCGGTTCGGAGGTTCCACCTCAGTTCGGTTCGGACCTGAAACGACTTGCCTATATCATTTCCTAAACAACCGCTTTGACCTATTCTCAAGGAGTAACCGCCTCCTACTTGCGTGGATCAACGCACACCTAGCATACCACGAATTGGAGAGGCTTTCTCCACATTTTCCATTACATTTCGAGATTAAAGGGATTCCTACCACGTGGCATCCGAACCGGAATCCACCTACGACTATAAATACACCAATTCAAGGATTTTCAAAAGACTTTTGGTAATAACTCCTCACGGCTTCTACCATTGTTCCTCCTAAGGAAAAAGCACAACATAGAAGTCGAACTCCACATTATAACATGGGGATTTCGTGCATAATCTTCTAATTCATACCTTTTTTCATTGTAAGCACGAGGATTTCGTGTTGTACTTGTAACTTCTTAGGATTTAAGAAGAAATAAAGTGGACGTAGGCTTGGTTTGAGCCGAACCACTGTAAAAATATCGTGTGTCTCTTGTTATTTACTGCTTATTATTTGTGATCTATTACTGTGAGGACTTCACACTGAATTTATGTGTTAGTACCGTATTTCGGTCCAACATTTTGGCGCCCCAGGAAGTAGGGCATACTACACAAATTCTTCTTCTAGCTTGAAAGGAAGAGGATTTTTTGGCTATTGGATCGCTGGTCAAACAAAAGATATCCCGAGCAGACGGTGTTGGGGCACAAGGCACGAGAAACAAGGTGACCTAAGAGGCTTCCTCTCATGAAAATCCATTAGCATACTAAACCAGAGAAGAGGTGGATGGCGTTCTGACTTAACTGAGAACGCATATGGCAAGACAAGATGATCTAGTCCGCAAACAGCAGGAGATGATGGATGAATTATTCGCTCGGATAGAAGGCAAGCCGAGCGGAAATGGTCAATTCACCGGAAATGGAATGACATCTACCTAAGAAGGAGCCGCACACCGGATCGGATCTGACCCGGTCCGAGCCGAGGGGAAAAATCTGAATGAACTGTGGGGAAATCCCCCGCAACAGCGCATAACTCCGCCACTTAACGTTTTGGATGAAGACGTTGGCAACCACTAAAACTTGGGTCGAGCACGACCAATATCTACCCCGGTTTGGATCTGCCTTACTACGCAAAGCTCAGCGCAGCTTCATCATGAAATGCCTTAACTCAGGGCACAAAGGCCCGTTCGGATCGGACACCACGACCCGGGTCAGTTTGGGTCTCCCATTGATCCGAACCGGATCACCTTCCTGGTTCATCACACTTATGACGGTAATACGGGGGATACCGGCTCAGATCTTGGACATTTGCAATAGCTCTTTGAAGGCGACCGGCTCGCCAATCTCATTCAACGCCTCTCGAGAGGCCGCACTTATCAGAATGATGTAGATGACGTCTATCACAACCCATTCACATAGGAAATCAGGAATTCCCGCAATACCTCTGATTTCAAACTTCCTATTCTGGAGCCATACCACGGTAGGAAAGATCCTACCGTGCATCTTATGTGCAACAAAAGGCATATGCAGGTTCAATCATCGTCAGAATAAGTCATGGCTCGATATTCCTGCTCTTCTTGACTGATATAACTGCTATGTGAATTCGGCAGCGGGAATCTGAATCGACCAACAGTTGGAACATGTTGGTCGCTCGCTTTATAGAGCAATTTTCGGTTCACATCGCCCGATCCGAGAATGTCATGTCACTCACTACAATCAAGCAAAGGTCCCGAGAGACTCTGCGCTCGTTTCTGGAAAGATTCGACATTGCAGAAGAATCGGTTGATTGACCCGAACCGTCCATGGTATTGATGGCAGAGTATCCGGCATGCTGGATAACTCGAAGTTCAAAAAATCTTTGTACTTAGACCCACCACGGGATCTCAGCGAATTCTACCTTGAAGCAGATAGATTTTTGCGTGAGGAAAATGCAATTTCCAAAAAGAAGATTCTTGATGTCAACATACTTAATGATGAAGGACCGTCTGATTCTCGGAAGTATTGCATATTTTATGATATGGACGGTCATCACACAAATGATTGCAGGCAGCTGCGTGATTTGATTGAGGAACGGTTTAGACGTGGAGAGTTGCCCGAGTATGTGAAACGTCCAATATCGCATGCAGTCGCGCTGCCACCACCTACTCCTCAGAGCGGGAATGAACCTGGATCGAGCTCTCATGGGCTCATCGTCAAATGATCTTAATGAGATCAGTTTGGATTGTCTGCATTTCTTAGGATTTAAGATATGCTCTTGCTTTCTTTAGGTTTTCCGTTTGGCTAAATCGGAGTACACACGTACGGGGTTAGGATTTAGCCCCAACGCATGCTCTGGACTTGATGACAAATCAATCAGAATTTTCTTTTGTTTGTACATTGAATTGAATAAGGAAGGACTTTCTGAGCATGGATTATGTTTGGAAAATTTAAGTATCTTTGTCATGTTGTGGCAGGATACTCAATCTCAATTAAAGTATAGATTATACTAATCTCGAAACCCTAGGTATGAATTGTGCCTAGGGACGGACTATCTTGTCAGGCTTTGGCAAGTATAGCTCTATCTCGGTATGAGTACGGATTGTACTACACTGAATTTCAAAGTATGGATAATACTCGGGAATGGCATACGGTCTCGTTAAGACTTGGTAATGGAAATCAATAAAACTCGAGTATGGCTCATGCTCAATGTGAATTTCTCGGTATGGCTTATGCCTGGAAGGTTAGGTCCCTCTCCAGGTTTTGGAAAGATGATTTGAACGTCCCTCGAGTATGGTTTATACTCAACCGGACACCCAAACATGGTTTATGCTCGAAACGGTTAAGAAAAGATGTTAGGATTTGACACATCTGTTCGTTTTTTCTTATTTGCAGGTATGGATTATAATTGCAGTTGGCAGGCCCGGCGTGGCATTTGATTATCCAGACCACATCTTCCTTCAACCAGCAAGATGTGTTCTAGGAGGAAAAAAATATTGACAAGCTTTTTAGTCGAAGCAATCACACGTGAAATCCGCGAGAAACAATTCACTCAAGCAATGGGGACATCGTCAATAGACAGGAAGCGATTTGGTTGAAGTCGCATCATGAACAAAGAATGGTCGAAACTCCTAAAAAATGACATCTTTTGGGCCCGAAAACATCAATTATGGGGCTTTTCCCATAACCCTTGTAGCCCTCTGAACTAGCTTTAGTTGGAGCTTTCGTTCGGGCAAAAAGGACTTACAGTTTGGATACGCTCGTCTCCGTGAATGCTTGCAAAACTGGAATAACTTGAAAGCTGGGATTTTGGAAAGGGAAAATCCCCGGATCGGATCAGACCCACTCCGACTCCATACTTTGAAGACGCCCAAACTTGGACTCTAGCTCGCTTTGGTTCAGATCGGACCATCTGGACTCGACTCGCCTTGCACACTGCAAAGAAATGCATGTCACGTCTTCGGTTCGGAGGTTCCACCTCAGTTCAGTTCGAACTCGAACTGACCTGCCTGTATCATTTCCTACACAACTGCTTTGGCCTATTCTCAAGGAATACCTGCCTCCAACTCGCATGGATCAACTCACACCTATATACCACGAGTTGGATAGGCTTTCTCTACATTTTCCATGACATTTCGAGATTAAAGGGATGCCCGCCACGTGGCATCCAAACCGGAATTCGGCAATGGCTATAAAACACCGTTTCAAGGATTTTCAATAGACTTTTGGGCACTAACTCCTCATGGCTTCCACCATTGTTCCTCCCAAGGAAAAAGAACAACATAGAAGCTGAACTCCACATTATAACATGATGACATCGTGTATAATCTTCTAATTTCATACCTCTTTTCATTGTAAACAGGAGGATTTCATGTTGAACTTGTAACTTCTTACGACATAAGAAGAGATAAAGTGGACATAGGCTTGGTTTGAGCCAAACCACTATAAAACCTCGTGTGTCTCCTGTTATTTACTGCTAATTATATGTGATCTGTGACTATGAGGACTTCACACTGAATTTGGGTATTAGTACCAGATTTCGGTCTATCATTTTGCGCACCAGGAAGGGGGGAACTTGAAACAAATTCTTCTTCTAGCTTGAAAGGAAGCAGATTTTTTGTCTATTGGATCGACGGTCAAGTGAAAGATATCCCGAGCAGACAATGTTGCGGTTTAAGGGACGCGAAACGAGTTGAGCGAAGAGGCTTCATCTTATGAAAATCAATCAGCATACTTCACTAGAGAAGAGATGGATGGCGTTCTCACTGAACTGAGAACGCAGATGGCAAGACAAGATGATCTCCTCCGCAAATAGCAGGAGGAGATGGGTGAATTCTTCGCTCGGATAGAAGGTAGGCCGAGCGGCAATTATCAATTCACTGTAAATGGATTGGAATCTTCCCAAGCAGGAGCCACACACCGAATCGGATCGGATCCGAGCCGAGGGGCTAAGTCTGAATGAACTGGGGGGAAATCCCCCTCAACAGCGCATAGCTCCACCACTTATCCTTTTGGATGAAGATGTTTGCAACTTCAGAAACTCGGGTCGAGCATAACAATATCTGCCCCGATTCGGACCGGCCTTACAACTCAAAGCTCAGCGCAGCTTCATCATGAAATCCCTCAACTCGGGGAACAAAGGGCCGTTCGGACCGGACACCACGACCCGGGTCTGTTCGGGACACCCACCGATCCGAATCGGATGACCTTCCTGGTTCATCACACTTCTGACAGTAATACTAGGATCACCAGCTCAGATCTTGGGCATTTGCAACATCTCTTTGAAGGCGACCGGCTCGCCAATCTCATTCAACACCTCTCGAAATGTCGCACTTACCAGAATGACGTAGATGACGTCAATCATAACCCATTCATACAAGAAATCAAGAATTCGTGCAATCCGCCGGATTTCAAACCTCTTATTCTAAAGCCATATAATGGCAGGATAGATCCTACCGTGCATCTGATGCGCTATAAACGCATATGGAAGTTCAATCGCCATTGGAAAACGTCATGGCTAGATATTCCCTCTCTTCTTGACTAATGTAGCGGCTATGTGGATTTGGCGGTTGGAATCTGAATCGATCAATGGTTGGATCATGTTGGTCGCTCGCTTTATCGAACAATATCGGGTCCACATCGCTCGACCCAAGAACGTAATTTCACTCACTACAATCAAACAGAGGCACCGAGAGACTCTGCACTCATTTCTGGAAAGATTCAACATTGCAGCAGCATCAGTAGATCGACCTGAACCATTAATGGTGTCGGTGTAGCAGTATCCGACATTTTGGATAACTCGGAGTTCAAAAAATCTTTGTACCGAGACCCACCACGGGATCTCGTAGAATTCTACCTTGAAGTAGATAGATTTCTATGTGAGGAAGATGCAATTTCTGAAAAGATGATTCTTGATGTTAACATGGTTAAGGATGGAGGTTCATCTGATTTTGGAAAGCATTGCATATTTTATGATATGGACGGTCATGGTACAAATGACTGAAGGCATCTGCGTGATTTTGATTGAGGAACGGGTTAGACGTGGAGAGCTACCTGAGTATGTAAAACATCCAATAGCGCCTGCATTCGCGCAGCCACCACCTGCTCCCCGGCGAGGGAATAAACCTGGATCGAGCTCGGGTGGGTTCATCATCAACTAATCTGGATGAGATCAGTTTGGATTTTCTACATTTCTTAGGATTTAAGATATGATCCTGCTTTCTTTAGGTTTTCCGATTAGCTAAATCGGAGTACACACGTACAGGGTCAGGATTTAACCCCAAAATGTGCTCTGGACTCGATGACAAACCAATAAGAATTTTCTTTGGTTTTGTACTTTGAATTGAATAAGAAAGGACTTTCCGAGCATGGATAATGTTTGGTAAATTTATGTATCTTTGTCAGGTTATGGGAGGATTCTCAATCTTAAATAAAGTATGGATTATACTAATCTCGAAACCATAGGTATGGATTGTACCTAGGGACATGCTATTTTGTCAAGCTTTGGAAAGTATTGCTCTATCTCGGTATGAGTATGGATTGTACTCACTGAATTTCTATGTATGGATTACACTCGAGAATGGTGAATGGTCTCGTTAAGACTTGGCAAAAGAACTCAATAACTCTCGAGTATGGTTTATGCTCAATGTGAACTTCTTGGTAAGGCTTATGCCTGGAAGGTTAGGTCCCTCGCCAGGTTTTGGCAAGATGATTCGAACGTCCTTCGAGTATGGTTTATGCTCAATTGGACACCCAAACACGGTTTATGCTCTAAACGGTTAAGCAAAGTTGTTAGGATTTTGACACATATGTTCGTTTTTTCTTATTTGCAGGTATGGATTATACTTGCAGCTGGCAGGCCCGGCGTGGCCTTGTATTATCCATAACACGTCTTCCTTCAACCCGCAAGATATGTTCTGTGGGCAAAAATGTTGACATGCTTTTCAATCAAAGCAATCACATGTGAAATCTGTAAGTAACAATTCACTCAAGCATTGGGGGCATCGTCAGAAGACAGGAAGCGATTTGGTTGAAATCGCATCACGAAAAAAGAATGGTCCGAAACTCCTAACAGATGATCCCTTTTGGGCCCAAAAACATAAATTACAGTACTTTGCCCTTATCCCTTGTAGCCCTCTGAATTAGCTTCAGGTAGAGCTTTTGTTTGGACAAAAAAGACTTACGGTTTGGAAGTTGCGCCCATTTCCATGAATGGACGCAAAACTGGAATAACTTTAAAGCTTGGATTTTGGCATGGGCAGAGCCCCAGATCGGATGTGCCCGTTTCGACCCCATAATTCGAAGATGCCCAAACTTGGACTCAAGCTCACTTCAGTTCGGATCAGACCATCTGAACCCGACCCGCCTTGCACACTGCACAGAAGTGCACGTTGCATCTTCAGTTCGGAGGTATCACCTCAGTTCAGTTCGTATTCAAACCGACCCGCCTGTATCATTACCTAGATAACCGCTTTGACCTATTCTCATGGAGTAACCACCTCCTACTTGCATGGATCAGCTCACACCTGGCATACCACGACTTAGAGAGGCTTTCTCCACATTTCCATGACATTTCGAGATTAAAGGGATGCCTGCCACGTGGCATCCAAATCGGAATCCGCCTACGGCTATAAGTTAACCGTTTCAAGGATTTTCAAAAGACTTTTGGGCACTAACTCCTCACAGCTTCGACCAATGTTCCTACCAAGGCAAAAGCACAACATGGAAGCTGAACTCCGCATTATAACACAAGGATTTCATGTGTAACCTTCTAATTTCATACCTCTTTTCATTGTAAACACGAGGATTTCGTATTGTACTTATAACTTCTTATGGTTTAAGAAGACATAAAGTGAGCATAGGCTTGGTTTGAGCCGAATCACTATAAAAACCTTGTGTGTCTCCTGTTATTTATTGCTTATTATATGTGATCTTTGACTGCGACGACTTCACATTGAATTTGGGTGCTAGTACTAGATTTCGGTCTTACACTTTGGTGCACTAATAAGGGGGGCATACAACACAAATTATTCTTCTACCTTGAAAGGAAGCGGATTTTTTGGCTATTGGCTCGATGGTCAAACAAAAGATATCCCGAGCAGGCAATGTTGGGGCTCAAGGTGCGAGAAATGAGATGAGCCAAGAGGCTTCCTCTCATGAAAATCTATCAGCATACTTAACCAGAGAAGAGATGGATAGCGTTCTCACTGAACTGAGAACACAGATGGCAAGACAAGATGATCTCCTCCACAAACAGCAGGAGATGATGGATGAATTCTTCGCTCGGATAGATGGCAGGCCGAGCGGTAATGATCAGTTCACTGGAAATGGAATGGAATCTGCCTAAGCAGGAGCCGTACACCGGATCATATCAGATCCGATCCGAGCCGAGGGAGAAAATCTGAATGAACTGGGTGCAATCCCCTTCAATAACGCATAGATCCGCCACTTAACGTTTTCGATGAAGACGTTGGCAAACTTAGAAACTCGGGTCGAGCACGACCAATATTTGCCCCGGTTCGGATCGTCTTTACTGCTCATAGCTTAGCGCGGCTTCATCATGAAATGCCTCATCTCGGGGCACAAAGGCATGTCCGGATCAGACTCCACGACCCGGGTTAGTTTGGGACTCCCACCGATCCGAACCGGATGACCTTCCCGGTCCTTCACACTTCTAACGGTAATACCGTTGAAACCATCTCAGATCTTGGACATGTGCAACAGCTCTTTGAAGGAAACTGGCTCGCCAGTCTCATTCAAAGCCTCTCGAGAAGCCACACTTATCAGAATGACATAAATGACGTCAATCACAACCCATTCACATAGAAAATCAGGAATTCTAGCAAACCCGCTGATTTCAAACTTCATGTTCTTTAGCCATATAACGGCAGGACAGATCCTACCGTGCATCTGATGCGCTACAAATGGCATATGGAAGTTCAAGTGGCATCGGAAAACGTCATGGCTAGATATTCCCTCGCTTTTTGACTGATATAGTTACTATGTGAATTCGACAGTAGGAATCTGAATCGATCAATAGTTGGAACATGTTTGCCGCTCACTTTATCGAGCAATTTCGGGTCCACATCACCTAACCCAAGAACATCATGTCACCCACTACAATCAAGCAGAGGCCCCGAGAGACTCTGCGCTCGTTTCTGGAAATATTCAATGTTGCATCAGCATCAGCATCAGTTGATTGACCCGAACCGTCCATGGTATTGATTGCAGAAGCATCCGACATTCTGGATAATTCGAAATTAAAAAAAATCTTTGTACGAAGACCCACCACAGGACTCGGCGAATTATACGTTGAAGCGGATAGATTTCTACGCAATTTCCGAAAAGAAGATTCTTGATGTCAACATGCTTAAGGATGGAGGACCATATGATTCTGGAAAACATTGCATATTTCATGATATGGACGATCATGTAACAAATGACTATAGGCATCTGCATGATTTGATTGAGGAATGAGTTAGACGTGGAGAGCTACCTGAGTATGTGAAACATCCAATATCGTCTGCATTCGCGCTGCCACCACCTTCACCCCAGATAGGAAATAAACCTGGATCGAGCTCTCGTGGGATCATCATCAGCTAATCTGGATGAGATCAGTTCGGATTTTCTACATTTATTAGGATTTAAGATATGCTCTTGCTTTCTTTAGGCTTTCCAATTGGCTAAATCGGAGTGCACACGTACGGGGTTAGGATTTAGCCCCAAAGCGTGCTCTGGACTCGATGACAAACCAACCATAATTTTCTTTGGTTTTGTACTTTGAATTGAATAAGCAAGGACTTTCCGAGCATGGATTACATTTGGCAAATTTAAGTATCTTTGTCGGTTTGTGGCAGGATTATCAATCTCAATTAAAGTCTTGCTTATACTTATCTCGAAACCCTAGGTTCGGCTTGTACCCAGGGATGGACTATCTTGTCAGGCTTAGGCAAGTATACCCCTATCTCGGTATGAGTTTGGATTGTACTCCACTGAATTTCCAAGTATGGATTATATTCGGGAATGGCGAATGGTCTCATTAAGACATGACAAAGGAACTCAATAAAACTCTTGTACGGCTTATGCTCAGTGTGAACTTTCTGGTATGGCTTATGCCTTGAAGGTTAGGTCCCTCGCCAGGTTTTGGCAAGATGATTTGTACATCCCTCGTGTATGGTTTATCCTCAATCGAACACCCAAACATGGTTTATGCTCGTAACGGTTAAGCAAAGATGTCAGGATTTGACACATCTATTCGTTTTTTCTTATTTGCAGGTATGGATTATACTTGCAACTGGCAGGCCCGGCGTGGCCTTGGGTTATCCAGAACACATCTTCCTTCAATGAGCAAGATATGTACTAGGGGAAAAAAATGTTGACATGCTTTTTAGTCAAAGCAATCACATGTGAAATCTGTGAGTAATAATTCGCTCAAGCATTGGGGACATCGTCAGAAGACAGGAAGCGATTTGGTTGAAGTCGCATCACGAACAAAGAATGGTCCGAAACTCCTAACAGACGACATCTTTTGGGCCCGAAAACAATAATTACGGGTCTTTGCCTATAACTCTTGTCGCCCTCTGAATTAACTTCACGTAGAGCTTTCTTTTGGGCAAAATGGACTTACGATTTGGAAGTTATGCCCATTTCCGTGAATGCATGCAAAACTGGAATAACTTGAAAGCTTGGATTTTGGCATGGGCAAAGCCGTAGATCGGATCGGACCCGCTCCGACCTCACACTTCAAAGACGCCCAAGCTTGAATTCTAGCTCGCTTTGGTTCAGATCGGACCATCTGGAAATATCCTGTCTTACACACTGCACAGAAGTGCACGTCACGTCTTCGGTTCGGAGGTTCCACCTCAGTTCGGTTTTGACCCGAACCGACCCGCATGTATCATTTCCTCCACAACCGCTTTGACCTATTCTTAAGGAGTAACTGCCTCCTACTTGCATGGATCAACTCATTCCTGGCATACCACGACTTAGAGAGGCTTTCTCCACATTTTCCATGACATTTCGAGATTAAAGGAATGCCCACCACGTAGCATCCGAACCGGAATCCTTCTACGGCTATAAATACACCGTTTCAAGGATTTTCAAAATACTTTTGGGCACTAACTCCTCACAACTTCCACCATTGTTCATCCCAAGGAAAAAGCACAACATCGAAGCCGAACTCCGCATTATAACATGAGGATTTCGTGTATAATATTCTAATTTCATACCTCTTTTCGTTGTGAACACGAGGATTTAGTGTTGTACTTGTAACTTCTTAGTATTTAAGAAGAGATAAAGTGGACGTAGGCGTCGTTTGAGTCGAACCACTTTAAAAACCTCATGTGTCTCCTGTTATTTACTACTTATTATATGTGATTTGTGACTGTGAGGACTTCACACTGAATTTGGGTTTTAGTACTAGATTTCGGTCTAACATAGATCATAACAACAAATTTATCATTGTATTTTTGGATATGCTATTTATTTCAGTGTTCATAGTTGATTGATATTAGTTCGATATATATATATATACACATGTATGTATTTGTGTGTGTGTATGTATATAAATATATATAATATATATTTGCAGAAGGTGAACAATGACAGATTACTAATAGATGATGCTAGTTTAAATATTCACATAAATTAAAATCCGTCGCTAATCCCTTGGCAATTAGCAAGGGTTTACCAACGTCTTTTATAAATAATTATTTATTGTAAATTACTTATCCATCAGTAAATAGTAGGTAAATAAATTAAAACTAAATTAAGAAATAAATTTATATTTTTATTATATAAATAGTACAATGACAGAAAACTATCGGAAAACTCATGCTAAATTCCACCGCAATTTTTTTAACGCAATTACCGTTATGGTTTTTACCGACAACAGTTTTATACCGGAGATCCGTCGCTAAGAATAATGTAGCGACGGATTGGTGCCGCTGCTATTTGCGGTTTTTCTTGTAGTGATGTCTAATGTATGCGAGTCTGCATATTCACTTATTTTCAGTAATTATTGTAGTTGTTCTAGGGACGGAGCACGGGCAGGGGGGTTAGGAAGTAGGGGTCATGGACACACCCCTTTATTTTTATAACAATCCATTTATATTCAGTTTTGGCAAAGTGCAATAATTATACCTCTGCCACTAGTGTAATAACCATTGGTTCTTGTTTACTGACACTACGTCATAAATTGCAACACTAGAGAAGTGTTGCAGTAAGTACCAAAAAAATATTGCTATAGGCAAAAAATGATCTGTAGTAACACTTTCTCGGCGTTGCGTTTTGCCGCGTTGCATTAGAGTCAAAGGCAACACATTTGCTACTCTATGGCAACATCTATACAATTGTTGCCACATGTACTACTATAATAAAAAAAACCTTTTACAATGGCCAAAAACAGTTGTAATATGTCTTTTACAATTGGCGCTCTCCTATAGTTATATCTGCAATCGTAATAAAGTCAACCTTTGACTTTCTATTCTTGCTCGAGTCAGTTCAATTTGTTGCCACCATGTCATAGCCCTCCCTCTTAATCTTGTAGCAACTAATCGTACTCAATGCTCTTCGGAAACTCACTTGTATTCAAGAATTTCTTCGATATTTGAAACTCAATCCAAGAATTCCTCGGCTTGCATACCACCCCTGAGTTCTGGTACTTCAGTCTTCATTCCTGATACCCATCGTCTTTCAACGATTTGAGTTTGTATATGTGATCTTGTATCTACAAATGTTGAGATTGATAACTTCCATGATCTTCCTCCTCACCAAATACATTTTCTGATGTAGGCGAAGTCCTTTGTTTCTGATTCCGATTCATATCCAGAATCATTCTTTCTAATGTCCAATACCATCATCAATTTTCGCATCAAGACGATCCTCCATTTGGTTTGCATCTTCTTGTCCATAAAATTCCTCAACATTACGATGTATATTTTCTCTTCTTGGTTGCATTTTAATCCCATATAAAAATAAATGCTCTGGTCCAAATTTCACTAGCTAATTAATGTTGGCTCTTAACTTCAAAACAATTTACTATCGCAAGTACTTCAGGATCGACAACCTTCTCTGATGTAACTACTTGTTGTCGGAAACTTGCACTTGAAACTGCATGGAAAAATGCTCTTTGGTGATCCTCGAACAACAACGTAGAATCAATACCGAACTTTAGGAATCGCTCTGGCTTTGATACCAAATTGACGCAGCTAATTTATATGGTTTTCGAAATTATATTCGAATCTTACAGAAATACTCATTTTCAAAACACACTGATGAATCTAATGCAGTAGAATTAAGTAGAAATAAGATAATTCCCACTTCCATTGATCGCAAATGATGGCAAAAAGGTACTAGGAACTGTGGTCTCGATGATCTCGAGATGGACAGTAAACACAATTTCTATTGATTTCAAAGATGCCGGAAACGTGATCACCAACTCTCCGTTGATCACACTTGATGTCGGAAATCTTCTAAGTCATTGATCCACAAATCGATACGGTAAATGGGGGTGGAGAAAAAAGCTCCGAATAATGGCGAAAGCTAATATTTCAATTTCAAAATTCAACTCCTTTTTACAACTCACATACCCACCTATTTATAGGCTTATCTGGGACTAACATCTGGCATTAAAAGTAAACAAAAATCTTATAAAATGAAGAAAAACAACACCGAAAGCCAAATATGCCGTAAGCCCCAATGACCAGAACCCTATATGCCGAGACACTCTTTTCGGAAGTATATTCATACTCTTTGTGTTGAAATCGACACGAGATCTTTATCAACAAACCGGCAGCAGAATTCCCATCCGAAACCATTATTAATAAACCAAAAGATTTTATTTAGACCGAAACAGAAACAACACTTGCGGAAGACGGAAGCACTTTAACTGGCGGAAACATAAAGCCGAAAGGTTTTATTATAAACTAATAGTAGAAAGATGCCGAGACCCTTGCCAGTAAGATAAACCGAGACCCATGCCTGTCAAATAATATCAATATCACTGTTGCATGTCTGAAGGCGAAGGTTGTCGTTCCGGCACCCATAATGCAATTGTGGGTTTCGGAATGAATGTTTTCCAAACTGTCACAATCCTACTCTACATCATCTTACAAGCCTAAATTATAACTCTTCTCAAGTAATTTACAGGCGATGATGACCTATAAAACTTATAAGTGATCTCCAACCCCGAAGGAGACAACACATCTCCAACCCCGAAGGAGACAACACAGCTGAAACAGGAGATGATAAAGGTCAATGATTAAAGGAAACCCGTAGGAAAGGAACAACTGCTAAATGTGTAGGTTGCAACACATTAATTAGTAGGGCCATATAGAACGCTTAAGGAGATGGGTCCGTGTGGAGGGTCGAAAGATGATGATGCTGAGTACGTATTTATTTTTCAGATTGATTTTGGTCATATGTTTTTGTAATTATTTGACATGTATTGATAAATTCGATATTTGATCGTTGCTTGCGGAGTTTGATCGATTTGTGAATGTTTTGTTTGACGGGCATGTGTATTTGTAAGTATAGTTATTTTGGTTAATGAAATGTTGGTGTTGTTTAATGAAAAGCTTATATACATGTTGATATTTGCGTTGTTTATTAGATTATGTGTGAAATGCAAAAGACTATACGACGCATGTGATGAGTAATTGTGTAAACGATTTATATGTATTGTAGATGAGGCGGATAGAGATATCACGTTATTTGTACGATTAGAATGCCTAAAAGCCGCTACATTGCAAAATTGTGTTTTCAGTTTTGGACGGCTAATAAAGCTGTTTGGTTTTAGGTTAACGATGGTTGACTTTAGCTCTCTAGTTACAGAATAGCGATGATTTGTGTACCAGCGACAACTCATCGACCTCCCACAAGTTGCCATCACAGTCTGTCGCTATTAGGACGACAAAGCAATCGCTATTGAGCTAGTAACCGGGTTCTTGGTTGCGTTTTGTAACGATATCCAGCGACGGCCGCGGACGGCTATTTGACCTCTTTAAATCAAGTTTTCCTTGTAAAGACAGAGAGATGTAGATATGAAGTGAAGGCTAAATATTCTTAAGCTGAAATAAAGCTAATTAAATTTTTTCATCCTATATAAGGAAATTGATATGAAGTAAAGGGAAAATATGATCCTAACCGCTCATATGATAACATGACTTGCAGCATGCGTACTCATTTACTTGATACGGATCTATGTCACTGTCATTAACGAAATAATTTGTAAACCAGCGCATACACTTGCACATGCAGATGCACCACTTGGATTAAACAGTTCCTTGCAAACCTTCATCTCCCTTTCATCATTTAATTAAAAGCCATACCCATTTCCGCATATCTTTGGTGCTTGTTAAATGCTGCAATGGAAATGGCAGAATTCTGTCAAACATACACGAGTAACTAGTAATTCTAATTCCCATTTTTACAATCTTGCTCAAACTACTTTTGGATTAGATGGGAAAATGACCGTCTGCACATTCAATTATTTTCAGTAGTTATCACTGGATAGTGAGAGCATACTGAGCAACAAGTGGAAAATATTGGTTCATATTGATCTAGATATATATGGTAGTGTGCCTCCCTAATTTTCATAAATGAAATACACGATTGATTTTGTGGATATTGCAGATATTATATGGAAGCCATGAAAGATGAGCTGCTTCATTCATATAATCAATAATATAAAGGTTGCATATTCGATATTTCAAAACTAACCAGGGGCACAGTAGAGAAACGAAAAATCAAAAGAACATAAATTTACTCATAATCATTATGAGGGTATTGACTCCTTTGAAAAGACTTGCTTGCGTTGAAAATAAACGTGGACACTTCTTCAGGGAAGATGGACATTTGTGACTAAGATCATCTGCACTCAAGTGTTCACCAAGTCCAAAATAGGTAGTCAGCACGACCCATCATATTAAATGCAGGTTTGACCTTATAGAACTTAGCTCATATAAAAATCTGCACTATCACTGTACAAATTGATGGTATACATAAAAATGAGTTGAAATCGTCTATGCCTAAAAACCCCTGGACCACTGGCTTCAACCAATTAAAGATGCCTGATTTCAACTTTTTGAGGTTAAACTCCGAATGTTTCAGGGATTTAATTGCAAAAAAATTGAAATTATGCCCCCGTGATTGATTAGGACCAGGGATCCAGGTGTTTTTTTCCCAAGGGATCTGCACCCCATTAAAATAGTGTTTTACAGAGCAAATTAATACCAGTTCAGATGCGGTTAACTTTTGACTTCCTAATTATATGGTTTAGAAAATAATTAAATAAACATCGACGTACATAAATCTGCGATTTAACCACACAAAACCCTAGTAAACCTTTAAATTCATCTTTTTGAACCATGTATTTCTTTAAATTTTTGAAAAACTATTGTTTCACACTCTTTGTTTTCCCACATAATCGATTTACCAAATAATTTCATAATCTCAGAGCACAACCAACAATGATTTGTTCAGTGACTAAACAGACCACGGAGCAATCAGGTGTGACTTGTTCAGTCATACATGGCTAGTTTGGACGGGTTTCGTGGCTGGTTGATTGATCAGAGGCTAGTGGTTATAACAGCGAAGTCTTTACCGTTATAAGTTTATAACGGCAAAGTCTTCGCTTTTATAAATTTATAACGGCAAAGACTTTGCCTTTATAAACTTTTAATAATAAACAAACATACAAAGGTTGTTTGCTGTTATGAACAGAGGTAATATTTGATGAAAGGGTTGTCTACTATTTTATACTGTTTGTATTTTTTTTTAAGTGGTTTGTGGCTGGTTATTGCTAGTTTTGTATTGCTGGGTGTTTAGTGGTTTGTTTGGATGAAAGAGAAAAAGTGAACAGAATCGATTGTTGGTTATACTCTTATTCACTAAGTTTGAGATAGTATGGTACATTATTAGCATAAGATTTATGAGTTATTGTTAAGCTGAACTTCCATCATTATAAAGGTAGATAAACTTTCAACTTTTCTAAAAAAATGATCATACAAAGTACTAACCCTATACATCCTTCTGATACACTGCATGCACACTGATTTACATACGTGCTGATGCACGTCGCTGTCCTCAACGGTTTAATTTGTAAACCAGTGCATACATTTGCACATGGAGATCCATGCACCACTTGGCACAGACGGTTCCACGCAAAACTTCCTCTCCTTCTCATCATTTAATTAAGAGCCCCACTCATTGGCTCACATCTTTATTGCTAGTTACACTGGTAGTGAATGAATGATCACTTTATATTTTCAGTAAAAGAAAGTATATAAACTCTCTAGTTGCTGATAGATAAACTTTCTCGAGGAATCATAATAGTAGAAAGTTGATATAGTTGATGTTGAGAATGCCAATTGCTCCACATGCAGTACACAATAACGTTTCAGAGTTTAATTTTGATAAAAGAAAAGAAATTGTCAAACAATAAAATATGCAAAAATTTAATTATGAAGATAATACTAATTAAATGCAAAAGCCCGGTGTATGTGCAAGGCAAATATTTATTTATTCTTTAAAATATGAAAAAAATAGAGAAGAAAAGAAAAGAAAGAAAAATATGTACATGTACAAAGGTCACCAATTGTACAATTCCCCTTCTTTCCATGATCCATATACGTCAACCCTGGTTTTTACTTTTTGCGGTTAAACCCTCCAAATGTTGAAGGGTTCAATTGCAAAAAGTGGAAATCGGGTAAATCTCATTTTTTGGACACATGAGCAAACCTAAGACGGTAAGAAGTAAGAATCCGGGCACAAGTGTCGCCAAACTAGAAAAAAAAGGTGAGTCAGCACAATCGATAAAATTAATTAATGCAGGATCAACCCAATAGATATTTTGCCCACTTGGTTTGCTTATAAATAAAGCGGCAGTGTCATTATAATTCTTCATCTCATTTACACCATAATAAGCAGCATCATGGTTTCTAAAACTTGGCTTCTATTTTGTCTTCTTTTAGCTACTGCTGTGCTCGTCTGTTCTGACACGGCAACAGGTAAATACTTGGAGCGTACCAAATTATTATTAACTTATTATTCCCAAAAAATCTATCTGTTATTAATGCATGCTTTTTAATGTTCATATGGTGCCCTTGCCCAGTTGCCCTACAATTCGGAGAAGACTACTGTACTGCAAATAATAATATAAATGTGAAGTAACTTTCGAAATTACAAGTTTGTATTTTGTAGTAATCCATGCTTGCTGTGATCATGTCATATTGTAAGGAATAATAATACCACTACCCGGTCATTTCCACTAGGATTATAAATTGATCTGCTACATAAAAAATGAAAGGCGTAGTCATAATTTTCCATATTATTGCGATATGAAATAATATTTCTTTGTTTTTAACGTATTTAAGCATTTAAATTGGGTATTTATAGGGGAGAAGAAGGCAGACAAACAAAGTAAAGTAGCTAGCAAAGACTACTACGGCGGTGGCCGTGGATACCATGGAGGGGGAGGAGGTGGAGGCTACAATCATGGAGGTGGAGGCTATAATCATGGAGGTGGAGGAGGAGGATACCAAGGAGGAGGTGGAGGATATCACCATGGTGGTGGAGGAGGAGGATATCAAGGCGGAGGCGGAGGTGGCGGATATCACCACGGAGGAGGAAGCAGCTGCTACCATGGATGTTGTGGCCATGGATACCAGGGTGGATGCAGATGCTGCAAGACTCCTGATGAAGTGCCTGAGCTTTCTTACCTCAAGCCTCATATGCCTTGATCCATCGCTATTCTCATCTTTCATTATGAAAATTGTTATGAATAATGTTTCCTGAAACAGAAACAATGTGTGGTCTCATTTGTAACTATATCCATAAAGGATATTTATATATGCTGTTCTTGATGGCAAAATGTTACTTTTATACCTGCTTTGATAATTAATGTTTGTTTATCCGTAGCTTTTCAAATCTTGATGTGCCTGTTTTGGTGATCCTAGAGTTAGAGCATTCCCAGCAGTTAGAGTCGCAACGAGTGTGAATCGTTTTTAGAGCGACGATTCCTCCCACTGTTCCAGCAGTCGGTTGGAGACCGCTCTAAAGTATACATTTTTCTATTAAGAAAACTTAAACAGTTTTCTGAAAACCGTTTAAGGCCTAAACGGTTTTCAAAAAACAGTTTAGGCTGAAAGAAAAAAAAATTAACCGTATAAGGTTTTCTGAAAACTATTTAAATGCTAAGCAGTTTTCAGAAAACCATTTAGCGATCGCCACTCTAAAACTGAAATGGCGATCGTCGCCGCTTTCTTTCTCTCCCCACACTGATCCTCACTCTGGTGGAACGATTTTGAGCGTCGATTCCCCCCATTTCACTTCTCCTGACAACTGCTGGGAGTGCTCTTGTACTCTTGTTAGCAAGTATTCTATATCATTGACAGTTAGGCATACCAATTGATCAAAAACATCTCTCTTAGGGAAGTACACTACTTGACAAATCATCATACAATTACTACTAATTAATGCAAACACAATCGTTAACCTGTTTTATCGCAAGGCCGTTATATATACATCGAATTTGGATACATAAATTACTTGGTGGATTGTCCACAAGGATGATCGAATGACTTAAATTTCCACTATGAGAAAATATTGATTAATCCATCCGAAATCAGTCGTTAATATTGAATTAGCGACGGATTTCCGATTGATATGCATTGTCCGCAAAATTCAAATTGGTAATTTAACATCTTTTTTGCGGTAGAAATTAGCATGAACTCTACGATCTTTTTGCGTCTTTAACCTAACCTAAAATTTAAATTCTAAAATAATCAATCACCGTTTTACCAGCAGATATCTGTTTTTCAAGAATTTATTATTTATACAATGACATTGGCAAACCCTTGCTAAGTAGCAAGTGATTAACGACGAATAATATTTTAGGTATATGTTTAATCCAACAATATCTATGAGCAGTCCATCGGTAAACTCTTACAAATTAACAATGTACTAATGGGTATTTTTGTCTGAAAAATCCGCTGTTATTCCCTTCCTATTCTATTAATAAATATTAATTTTCTATTTCCTACTTACTTTACCAACATTTAAGGTTGAACTTTCAATAGTAAAATTAGTAGCTTAAATAGAAAAAATAAGGAGTGCAATTATGAATTTGCCGATCGTATACTACAAGGATAATACTAATGGCTCATATAAAAAATAACACCATCCATAGTCATTTGTCGATTTGTATACACATACAAAGCTGAATTCTAAACAAGAAAACCATTCAGGTAGTACTAATATTATGCCATATTGAAAAACATTACCATCCGTTGTCATAATACCCATACAAAAACAAATAATATCATAACTGTTCTTCCTCGAGTGTTTGGCTCTTAGCTTTATCTCTCTCTGCCTCAATCTTGAATTGTTCTGCTCTCTCATTCTCAAACTCTATGCGCATTTCCTCAATTGTGTTTTTTTTTTTTTTGACTTCCAGTGCTTTCTTACAGTCTTCATTGGATAAGCTTCACAGCTGAACACCTGACCACTACTAAACAAACAATATATACCAACGGAGGGTTAACGGCGGCCAACAACATGCTGACAACATTGGTATAATCCCATTGGCAGTCATGTGTAGTCGTTGCTAAATCGCGAGCAAAATGACATGCTTCTTCTTTTCCATTCGGGTTTCTCTCTCAAATCTCCCCCAAACCACATTCACCAAATCCGCCACCCACAGCCACTCCGTCCTTCCGTAGCCTCTCCAACACTTGGAAACCTCCTTCTCTAGCTTGCTAGTCTCCGCTAAAAAAAATGGTACAAACTCTAATCCCCTCTTTAATTACATTTAGTAATTTAGTGTTAAGTTTTTAATTTACATGTTTGTATTGCCTTATTGCATGTATAATGTAGCTTATTGAGGCCTAACTCTTGTTATTAACCTATATATTGCATGTTTACAGTTTGTACGATAATATAATAATGTGCATATAAGTTGAATTATTAAGTGATTTTAGGCTTGTTTGGGAACATTTAGTGTGAGTGAACATAATTTAGTTTATGTATTTTAGGAAATATCGAAAATGATATTTATTCTTATAACATACTACGTAACATAGATGATGTTTGTCATGATTATTCTAATTATTCTTAAGCTGAGATGAAACTTGTAACACCCCACCTCCGCTAGGGTCACTCTTTCGGGGGCACTAGCTTCTGGGGGGCGTTAGAACTGGGTAAGCATGCATAATGATATATCAAGGCAGAACAAGAACATAAATGTATATGTAAAACAGAGTAAGTGAGAATAAAACAGCGGAATATGTCAAACCATCTCAAAACAAGTCTAGTACATCATAAAGTCAACTGCCAAAATAAACATGTCTAGTACATCATAAACAGAAATACTGAAATACATAGTGCTATCCCCAAAATAAAGATGATAAACCATAGCGAGCTCAATGTCCAGACATACATGAGCTATCCAGCAAACAAGCAAGCGATCCAAGCTAAGCACCACTATTCCCTCCCTGAGAATCTGGGGGAGGGGGGGGGGAACGGAAGAAAAGAAGCGAAAGAAAACAGGTCAGTCAAAAAGACTGGTAAGCCCTACTACGATCAGTCTATAAACTAATAAAGTTAACATCATGATGGAAACTGAGATGAACATACTGGCAATAGATAAAGGTGTCATCACATAAAGAAGATTAAGCTTTGCACCACAGTGTACTAGCAAACTAACATAACAGGTATTGATCCCTCAGCCCAAACTTTGGCCCAATAACATGAGGTGACCTTAATACAAGGCCCAGCCCAACGGTCTAGTCGATCAGCTCCCTAAACCTAACACATCAAGTGTTGGTGTCCATACGGCCCACATATGGTTGTAGTCAGACTGTGCTGGGTCCACCTTCGGGTGTATCAAGCCCTCGGGTGTCAACCCCAGACACCTAAGCAATAATGCACAGTCTAAACCTACTGGTACCCGTGCCTCGAGTTTGTCCAACACCGGACTACGTGCACGTCCGTAGCCCGCCTGGACCCGCACCGCTGTACCACTCAGCCGTCGCTTTGGTCGCTTACATCCGTCCAGTAATCGTGCCCGCCCTAGCCTAGCCTCTAGGGTTGTGAATGATACCAAACTGGGATTACTGCTGGAACAGACCACGTTGCTAGGGTTTTCTAAGAGGGTTAAGTGTGGTTTAACCCCTCACTAATCATGGATTAAATTAGTTAAGTGTAACCAACAGTTCACCACTTAACCCCATTTAATCCCTCGTATCCCCAAAATTGGTTAAGTATTAGTGGGCCATGACTTAACCCTAATCATGAGGCATTAATTAATTTAATTGTGCCTTAACCTCTCACATTAGACTTTGTTGCGGTTACCTAGTTAAGCCGGTGGGTTCCGGGTAGATTTACACCACAACTTGGTCTAACCTCGGGTCTTGGCACCACATGACCAACTTCTCACATTGGATCCTATTGTTTGTAGCCACTAGTTAAGCCGGTAGGTTCCGGGTAGAATTACGCTACAAACTCAACCCAACCTCGAGTTGGCCACACTTATGTTTTCTAAGTGTCATGTCCACTTTATTTTCAAAACATAATTACAAGTTTAACAAATACTTGGGTAGACCTAACTTAATAGGTAAATTCCCAAGGGGTAGACCTAACTTAATAGGTAAATTCCCAATCTTATATTTTCATGTATTTTAAGTTTTACCCAAACCCCCCCCCCCCCCCACGTCATTCTATCGCTTACATATTCGTCATAACGCATAAAGGATAGAAAGAGGGAACTTGGCACAACATACATGATGAATCTTACATATCATAATAAACATGCATAACATGTTGGACTTGCATAACTTAGCATAGTGAACTTGCATAAACATGCATAACTTGTTAAACTTGCAAATCATGGCATAGTGAACTTGCATAAACATGCATAACTTGTTAAACTTGCAAATCATGGCATAGTGAACTTGCATAAACATGCATAACTTGTTAAACTTGCAAATCATGGCATAGTGAACTTGCATAAACATGCATAACTTATCAAACATGTGTAACATGGCATAGTGAACTCGCATAAGCATGCATAACTTGTTAAACTTGCAAATCATGGCATAGTGAACTTGCATAAACATGCATAACTTATCAAACATGTGTAACATGGCATAGTGAACTCGCATAAGCATGCATAACTTATTAAACATGCATAAATCCCAACTTTCATCACATATTAACTTTAGAGTTTCTAAAATGAAGGTAAGAGGGCTTACAAATATTATGAAGACACAAATCTACAAGTAAAGATTGAGAAGCCCTTTATGCAAGCATAAAAACCCAAAACAAAGCTCCAATAAGAAACACCCTTAACAAAAATCCCAAAAACTCTAGCTTAGCAAATAAAACTTGCAACTTGATGGTGTATGCAAGCTAATGATCATTCATACAACTTAGAAATGCTTGTATGAACATCATAATCTTCATAGGAATGATTTATGAAGAGGGTGGAGGCTAGGGTTTTTAAGTGGAGGCCATTTGAGAAATCAATTTGACATAGTTTGGTTGCTAGAATGAATAATGGGGTTTTAGGGTAGGATTAGGGTCATATTTATAGAAGATTAGAGTGATATTAGCCTTAGGATTAACCCTTAGTTGAATTAGGTCCATCAGATTTCGGAATTCTCCAGAACCAAGCCACACAACCAAACCCAGATCAGAAATGGTGCGCCAGGCAAAACTGCCCGGCCACCCCGTGTCGACAGGGCTGTCGACAGGGCAGTCGACACCCTTAGACCCCTGTCGACATGCCTGTCGACTTGGGGGTCTTGGCGGGACTTTTCCCGCTGACGCCAGTTGTGCCCTAACCCTTGTTTTTAACTTAAAATTTAAATCTGTTTTTAATATGGAAATTTCTGAAAACTTCAATGGGCCTTAACTGGGTCTTACGGACTCTGATTTTCGAAAACTCGGACTCTATTTCGCGTATTTTTCCGAGACGAACGCAATGGCACAGCCCGTTTCCCCTTGATTCAGATTTTTAAATTAAATTCTGCCTCAATTTATATCTTAACAGGTTATTAAAAATACAGGTTGTTACATTCTCCCCTCCTTAAAGGATTTCGTCCCCGAAATCTTCAAGTTAGGAAGAACATATCCTACCATCCAACATCCATCTACTCAAAACATCATCCACGAGCAACCATTGTCCTTAAAAGATTCTAAATGCTGTATGAACATATGCAAAAGTGTGTGTATATGTACTTATCTAATGCAAAGATCAATGCAAAATATGTTAGTGAAATGTATCCATATGTATGCAAATCCCTAACATAATGTATAATATCTACATGCGTGCTCAATCATACATCCATATGCAACATCCATGTGATAGCATACAAATTTCATCCAAGAATAAGCATAAACACTCATGCACATGCAATATGAGGAGTGTGTGAGCCGATCTAGTGCCTAATGTGTATCATGCATCCACGAGTAACCACTTGCAAACACTTGCAACCACTTGCAACCATCAAACATAACATGTCTCAAACACATGTTTCATCCAAAGGATTCTACCTAAGGTTCTCATGATAAGATAGACACGATGAACTAGATAAACTAGATAGACATGGAAAGATAAAGAGATTGAGAGTGTACCCTCAAAAAGGAATGGATAAAGCCTACGCATCTTCTCTTCAGTTTCCCAAGTTGCGTCTTCCTCGGCTTCACCCCATTGAACCTTCACCAATTTGACCTCACGATTCCTTAGCTTCTTGATCTCTGTCCCCAAGATACGAATCGGAGCTCTCCTCAAGGTAGCTTCTTTCTCTACTTCCACATCTTCTAGAACACTTGGCTCAACCACCTCTGCTGACTTATGCAAACACTTCCGGAGATGCGAAACATGAAAAACATTATGCACTCCAGCTAGCTTCTCGGGCAATTCCACTCTATAGGCCATCTGCCCGATCCTCTCTACAACTGGAAACGGTCCAACAAACCTTGGTGCTAACTTTCCTACTGCTCCAAACCGAACCACATTCCGCAAAGGAGAAACCTTCACGAAAACCATATCCCCAACATCAAACTCCAAATCAGTCCTTCGCCTATCAGCATAAGATTTCTGTCTGTCTTGGGCCGCCTTCATCCGTCTTCTAATCAACTCGACCTTCTCGGATGTATCTCTAATCATGTCAGGTCCAAGTATAAGCTTATATGTAGTCTCCCACCAACATGTAGGTGACTTGCACGGTCTCCCATATAAAGCCTCAAATGGTGCCATCCAAATGCTCGCCTGATAACTGTTATTATAAGCAAATTCCACAAGAGGAAGATGGTCTTCCCAAGTACCACCAAAATCCAGAATGCAAAGCCTCAACAAGTCCTCAAGTACCCTATTCACCCTTTCTGTCTGACCGTCCGTTTGTGGGTGATAAGCCGTACTCAGGTTCAACCTCGTGCCCATAGCTTCCTGCAAACTGTTCCAGAACTGACTAGTAAAGATGGGGTCTCGGTCACTGACTATGCTAGAAGGGACTCCATGTAGTCGTACTATCTCACGAAGATATACTGATGCTAGTCCAGATGCGGTCCTTTTGCTCTTCACCGGAATGAAATGAGCACTCTTCGTAAGCCTATCCACAATGACCCATATGCTTGTATTCCCTTTTCTTGACCTTGGCAATCCGTCAACAAAGTCCATAGAAATACTCTCCCACTTCCAAAGTGGAACGTCTAGAGGATGCAATAGCCCACCGGGCTTCTTCGACTCGGCCTTAACTTGCTGGCAAATGATACATCTAGAAACAAACTCTGCCACATCCTTCTTCATCCCAGGCCAAAAGAAAATACGCTTCATATCCTTATACATCTTATCTCCACCCGGATGTATAGTCAGCTTGGAGCGATGTGCTTCCTCAAGAACTTTCCTCACCAAGTCTTCCACCATCGGAACACAAAGCCTTCCGTCTCTCCTCAGCCAACCCTTATCATCTATAGAATATCGAGCAAGGTGACTAGATGTCTCCCCTCGAATCAGCTTATCCATAATCTCAATTATCTGAGGGTCTTCCTTCTGCGAAGCCCCAACTTGATCCAAAAGGGTAGGCCTGAGCTCAAGAGATGCTAAAGAACCGGTCATCGACTCAACTGCCAAAGAGAAATCAAAGGTTGCCAAGAACTCTAAATTCTTCATCTCAACAAATAGAGGACATAGTGTCAACCTTTTTCTACTCAACGCATCCGCTACAACATTCCCCTTGCCAGGGGTATAGGCTATATCAAAATCGTAGGACGCCAAGAATTCCATCCACCTTTGCTGCCTCAAGTTCAGATCCTTCTGCGAAAAGAGATACTTCAAAGACTTATGATCAGTATACAGCTCAAATCTCTCTCCCAGAAGATAATGACGCCAGGCCTTGAGTGCATATACTATCGCTGCCAGCTCTAGATCATGAGTGGGATAATTCTTCTCATGCACCTTAAGTTGCCTACCACCAAAACATATAACTCTGCCTTCTTGCATCAGAACGGCGCCCAATCCCGTGCCACAAGCATCAGTGTACACGGTAAACATCTTACCACCATCGGGTAAAGCTAGAACTGGTGCTGAGGTAAGGGCTCTCTTGAGTCTCTGAAAAGCAAGCTCACAGTCCATATCCCAAGCAAAAACTAAGTTCTTCTTCGTCAACTTAGTAAGAGGAGCGGATATCTTCGCGAAGTCCTTGATGAACTTCCGGTAAAAACCTGCAAGACCTAGAAAACTTCTCACTTCGGTTGCATTCCTTGGAGTCTTCCAATCCTGCACATCAACTACTTTAGCCGGATCCACCGCCAAGCCTTGCTTAGATACTATATGCCCAAGGAACCGAACTTCCCTTCTCCAAAAGTGACACTTGGAGAACTTGGCCTTTAACTGATGCGCTCTAAGCGTATCCATCACCTCTACAAGATGCCTCGCGTGCTCTTCTTCATCCTTAGAGAAGATCAGAATATCGTCCACAAAGACCACGACAAACTTGTTCAAGAACTCTCGAAACACCCTACTCATCAAGTCCACGAAATATGCGGGTGCATTCGTCAAACCGAACGGCATAACAAGCCATTCAAAGAATCCATCTGGAGTTCTGAATGCAGTCTTGTCTATACTATCTTCAGCCACTCTGAGCTGATGAAATCCAGTAGCAAGATCAAGCTGAGAGAAAACAGAAGCACCAACAAGCTGGTCAAAAAGATCATCAATCCTCGGTAATGGGTGTCTGTTCTTCTTAGTCAGCTTATTCAACTCTCTATAGTCCACACAAAGTCGAAGAGAACCATCTGCCTTAGTAGCAAACACCACAGGCGCTCCCCATTCGGATATACTTCGTCTGATGAAGTTCTTCTCAAGCAACTCCTTTACTTGCTTGCTGAGCTCCCGTCTCTCACGCGGAGCCATGTGCCGAACGGGCAAAGAAACAGGCTTAGCATTATCCACCAGATAAATGCGAAAATCAATCTCTCGTTTAGGGGGCAACCCCTTAACTTCTTCAAAAACATCTGGATAATCTCGGACCACCCTTACAGACTGAAGGGTTTCCTCGGACGAGTCGAGAGATTCAAGATAGCACAACATGACGGGATCCTTCGGATTGCATGAAATCTCTAAGGTGTTGCCAAGGCGAGTCACAAGCCTCACAACCCTATGCTCACAATCAAGAATGGCTCCATGTCTAGACAGCCAATCCATGCCCAAAATCAATCCGTATCCCCTGAAACCAAGAACATACGCACTACACAAGAACTCTACACTGAGTATAGAGATCCTCAGATCCTCACATATCATAGATAGATGAGAAGAACCCCCAATGGGATTCGAAACACAAACGGGATCATCCACTAAGCTAGTACTAAGGTGCAAACTATCAACAAGATCAGATGAAATAAAGCTATGTGATGCACCAGAATCAAACAAGGTACGAACTGGAAGATCGGAAACATAAACAAGGTTCTCAACAGAAACACTACCTCGATCGGGAACTGGGGTGGTATTGAGAGCATGAACTTGCCCTCCTGAAGGTCCAGCACGCTGAGTCTGACCCTGCCCTTTCTTCTTTGGGCATTCCTTGCTGAAGTGTCCAGTCTCACCACAGAAAAAACATCCACCACTAAGCTTCCTTTTCTTCTTCCTACAATCCTTAGCAAAGTGTCCAGGCGCACCACAGTAATTGCACTTTCCCTTGCCTTTGTTGTTGTTCCCCTTCTTGTTCTTGCTCTGATTCCCCTGACTGCTTTGACCACCTTGATTGCCTTTACCCTGAGAATCAGTCTTCTTTGCTTGAGTATCACTCGACTTGACCTCTTTCTTTCCATCTCCCTGAAGTAGAGCCATATCGACCAAACTCTCAAAAGTAGCCCCATGCGGAATATGTGACATCGCCAAACCCTGCAGCGGCTCATTCAACCCTCTAGCAAATCGAAGAGCCTTCTTCTCAGGAGTGTTCACCATATCCAAACCAAAACGGGCCAGCTGATTAAACTTGTTCACATACTCCTTGACAGACATATCACCTTGCTTTAATGCAATGAACTTCTCCATCTGTAAATTCGCCTCAGCAGAAGATAGAAACTTAGCCACAAATCTAGCCCTCAAATCGGCCCAAGTCTCGACGGGCCTCGTCCCATTGGTGACCTCCCACCAATAGGCTGCTTCGTCCTTCAAAAGCCACACTGTCAATAAGATCTTCCTCTCGTCATCAATCCCAAAGATAGCAAACAAGTCCTCAGTGTCTTTCAGCCAATTCCTAGCTTCAACAAAAGATTCCGTGCCTAGGAAATTCTTGCCTCCCATCGCCTTGAAGTCTTTACAAACCTTCGTGAACTCAACCTGAGGATGCTGAGGGGGAGGGGGAGGAAGAGGAGCCTCAGCAACTGGAGGAGGAGGAACAGGAACCACCGGAGGAGGGACATTAGGGGGAGGATTCTCAACTACAGGAGGAGGAGCGGGAGTAGGGTTTGCGGGGCCAGCTGCCGCCCTAGCTTTTAGAAGTCTCCTATACCAGAGTGGTACGTTTACTCCATCCGGGATGGCAAGATTCTCAGCCATACTGAAACGAAAGATAAGATAAGATTAGGTCAAGGGAACGAAGGATAACGCTAATGGCTTTTTGGGGAATAGCCCTTTTAAAATACTAGACTTGGAAAATACTTTATACTTGTTTTGAAAATAGTTTTTTCAAAAGTCTTTTAAAAACTTTTTGTTCTTTCTTGTAAACCATATGCTCTGATACCAAATTTGTAACACCCCACCTCCGCTAGGGTCACTCTTTTGGGGGCACTAGCTTCTGGGGGGCGTTAGAACTGGGTAAGCATGCATAATGATATATCAAGGCAGAACAAGAACATAAATGTATATGTAAAACAGAGTAAGTGAGAATAAAACAGCGGAATATGTCAAACCATCTCAAAACAAGTCTAGTACATCATAAAGTCAACTGCCAAAATAAACATGTCTAGTACATCATAAACAGAAATACTGAAATACATAGTGCTATCCCCAAAATAATGATGATAAACCATAGCGAGCTCAATGTCCAGACATACATGAGCTATCCAGCAAACAAGCAAGCGATCCAAGCTAAGCACCACTATTCCCTCCCTGAGAACCTAGGGGGGGGAAACGGAAGAAAAGAAGCGAAAGAAAACAAGTCAGTCAAAAAGACTGGTAAGCCCTACTACGATCAGTCTATAAACTAATAAAGTTAACATCATGATGGAAACTGAGATGAACATACTGGCAATAGATAAAGGTGTCATCACATAAAGAAGATTAAGCTTTGCACCACAGTGTACTAGCAAACTAACATAACAGGTATTGATCCCTCAACCCAAACTTTGGCCCAATAACATGAGGTGACCTTAATACAAGGTCCAGCCCAACGGTCTAGTCGATCGGCTCCCTATAAACCTAACACGTCAAGTGTTGGTGTCCATACGGCCCACATATGGTTGTAGTCAGACTGTGCTGGGTCCACCTTCGGGTGTATCAAGCCCTCGGGTGTCAACCCCAGACACCTAAGCAATAATGCACAGTCTAAACCTACTGGTACCCGTGCCTTGAGTTTGTCCAACACCGGACTACGTGCACGTCCGTAGCCCGCCTGGACCCGCACCGCTGTACCACTCAGCCGTCGCTTTGGTCGCTTACATCCGTCCAGTAATCGTGCCCCGCCCTAGGCTAGCCTCTAGGGTTGTGAATGATACCAAACTGGGATTACTGCTGGAACAGACCACGTTGCTAGGGTTTTCTAAGAGGGTTAAGTGTGGTTTAACCCCTCACTAATCATGGATTAAATTAGTTAAGTGTAACCAACAGTTCACCACTTAACCCCATTTAATCCCTCGTATCCCCAAAATTGGTTAAGTATTAGTGGGCCATGACTTAACCCTAATCATGAGGCATCAATTAATTTAATTGTGCCTTAACCTCTCACATTAGACTTTGTTGCGGTTACCTAGTTAAGCCGGTGGGTTCCGGGTAGATTTACACCACAACTTGGTCTAACCTCGGGTCTTGGCACCACATGACCAACTTCTCACATTGGATCCTATTGTTTGTAGCCACTAGTTAAGCCGGTAGGTTCCGGGTAGAATTACGCTACAAACTCAACCCAACCTCGAGTTGGCCACACTTATGTTTTCTAAGTGTCATGTCCACTTTATTTTCAAAACATAATTACAAGTTTAACAAATACTTGGGTAGACCTAACTTAATAGGTAAATTCCCAAGGGGTAGACCTAACTTAATAGGTAAATTCCCAATCTTATATTTTCATGTATTTTAAGTTTTACCCAAACCCCCCCCCCCCCAACGTCATTCTATCGCTTACATATTCGTCATAACGCATAAAGGATAGAAAGAGGGAACTTGGCACAACATACATGATGAATCTTACATATCATAATAAACATGCATAACATGTTGGACTTGCATAACTTAGCATAGTGAACTTGCATAAACATAAATAACTTGTTAAACTTGCAAATCATGGCATAGTGAACTTGCATAAACATGCATAACTTGTTAAACTTGCAAATCATGGCATAGTGAACTTGCATAAACATGCATAACTTGTTAAACTTGCAAATCATGGCATAGTGAACTTGCATAAACATGCATAACTTATCAAACATGTGTAACATGGCATAGTGAACTCGCATAAGCATGCATAACTTGTTAAACTTGCAAATCATGGCATAGTGAACTTGCATAAACATGCATAACTTATCAAACATGTGTAACATGGCATAGTGAACTCGCATAAGCATGCATAACTTATTAAACATGCATAAATCCCAACTTTCATCACATATTAACTTTAGAGTTTCTAAAATGAAGGTAAGAGGGCTTACAAATATTATGAAGACACAAATCTACAAGTAAAGATTGAGAAGCCCTTTATGCAAGCATAAAAACCCAAAACAAAGCTCCAATAAGAAACACCCTTAACAAAAATCCCAAAAACTCTAGCTTAGCAAATAAAACTTGCAACTTGATGGTGTATGCAAGCTAATGATCATTCATACAACTTAGAAATGCTTGTATGAACATCATAATCTTCATAGGAATGATTTATGAAGAGGGTGGAGGCTAGGGTTTTTAAGTGGAGGCCATTTGAGAAATCAATTTGACATAGTTTGGTTGCTAGAATGAATAATGGGGTTTTAGGGTAGGATTAGGGTCATATTTATAGAAGATTAGAGTGATATTAGCCTTAGGATTAACCCTTAGTTGAATTAGGTCCATCAGATTTCGGAATTCTCCAGAACCAAGCCACACAACCAAACCCAGATCAGAAATGGTGCGCCAGGCAAAACTGCCCGGCCACCCCGTGTCGACAGGGCTGTCGACAGGGCAGTCGACACCCTTAGACCCCTGTCGACATGCCTGTCGACTTGGGGGTCTTGGCGGGACTTTTCCCGCTGACGCCAGTTGTGCCCTAACCCTTGTTTTTAACTTAAAATTTAAATCTGTTTTTAATATGGAAATTTCTGAAAACTTCAATGGGCCTTAACTGGGTCATACGGACTCTGATTTTCGAAAACTCGGACTCTATTTCGCGTATTTTTCCGAGACGAACGCAATGGCACAGCCCGTTTCCCCTTGATTCAGATTTTTAAATTAAATTCTGCCTCAATTTATATCTTAACAGGTTATTAAAAATACAGGTTGTTACAAAACTAATTAATTTAGTTCATCCTATATAAGCAAATAGAAATGGAGCAAAGGCTAAATATGATCGTAACTACACATATGATGACATGATATGCTGCATGTATGCATGCTCATTTACAGAATCAAATCCCTATACCCAAAATCTGTTGTGCCTTTATGCACAACCAATAAAAACTCCCTGATTTTCACTTTTTGCAATTAAATCCTCTTTTTTTCTTTGATTTAATTGTAAAAAGATGGAAATCATGTTTTTTGATTGGTTGGGTCGTTAGATACTCTATAACTCAACGTTATATGGGCTAGCACATGTTATCTACATTTACATTAACGTTACATATTTTTGGGCCTTGACCCATTTGTCTAATTTTGTATATAAATACAAACCGATGCTTATGCACAACTTTTTATTGAAATACAATTCTGAGAATATTTTCTGCTTCAATTCTATTTCTCTGTTGCGTTTCTTGATTAAATCATCCCTGAGTTTTCACAAATCCAATATGGTATAAGAGCTGACACTTAGCAGCATATAAGAACCACGTCCAATTCTTGTTTCATCTCCTGTCTTCACTTTCAGATTCTGATTCAGGCTTATTTGTCAAGTATTTGTTCTCCCATCAAATTCTATTTTCATCATTTGGGAGTTAAGAAGATTGTATCGAGATTCAAGTACCCTGCCATTAACTTCATCAAAGTTTGGCTGCAACATTGAATCTCAATAAACAATCTATCTTTGGAAATCAAGAAAGCCAGTTCAAGAAATTGAAAACTCCTTTCAAAATCAGATCAAAATAGAGCCGTCCAAGTTATAAACTGGTTGAATTCTGTCTTGAATTTTCATCAATTTCTAAAAGGAATTTTTCAATTACCTGAAAGCTCAATCAATTTCCAATTTCCGAAGCCCTCTTTCATCATTCTGACATGGTTGGAGATAACCTTTCAGAAACTGGGAATGATGATTCTTCTCACCCAGTCTTGCTTGGTCAATCCCCAAAATCCACAGCAATTGTTACCGGATCAAATGCCAGCAATGAGATTAGAACTGTTATCCGCCCTCAAAGCCAACTATTAACAATCAATCTTAAAGATGACAACTATCTCCTTTGGAGAATGCAAGTTGAAACTCCTGTTGAAGTGTATGGTCTTGAAGGCTACATTCGTGGAACTATATCCATCCCTCCAAAATTCATCACTAACAATGAAAATAAGATTATTAGTGATGGTGAATATACCAAATACTTTAGACAAGACAGACTCATATGTGCTTGGCTACTTCATCCATCAGTTCAAATCTTTTCTCATAAGTTATAGGCTGTAAATCAGCAAATGAAATTTGGTTAGCTACAAAAAGGGTTTTCAGCAACCAATCAGCAGCAAAGGCTATGCACTATAAAAGAGAACAGCAAAATATAAGAAAGGAGAAGATGAACCAATGAAAGATTATCTTGCAAAGATAAAGAAACTATATAATCTACTTGAGTCTGCTGGTCGCAAAGTCAGTGAAGATGAACAAGTGTTAACTGTTTTAAATGGACTAGGAAATGAGTATAAAGCGGTAGTTGCTATTCTAACTACAAAGAAAACAACTCCAGACATAAAATATGTTCATTCAACACTATTATCTCATGAGTCAGGAATTGACTATAATAAATCCATTAGCAGTGATTTGTCCATCAATTATGCAGCTAACAATAAAAACAAGAATTCAAAAAGTGAACAAAATAGTCAGAGAGGGGGTTTTTCTGGTAGGTCAAGAGGAAGAGGACGGTATGGTAACGACAATTCAAGACCCAAGTGCCAAATTTGTGAAAAATTTGGTCATACTGGAGCTAAGTGCTATTTCAGGTTTACACAAGGTTTCATGCCTGGACAATACTCTGGAAATTCTAAAAATTATGGAAGTGCAAACCCCACACAAACTAGAAATACATCTGAACAAAATGATGGTACAAAAAATTGTCAATTCAGTGAAGCTACAAGACCTAAAGATATTTCAGATGATGCATGGTATCCTGATCCTGGAGCTACAAACCATGTCGCTAACAACTTGGAAAACTTGAACATTGACAACAAAGAGTACAGATGTAAGAAACTTGTTTGTCTAGGTAATGGTGGATGCATTAAATTAACACACGCGGGTAATGCACATGTCAAAGGGAAAAGACAATCATACCTACATAATCTGTTGAGAGTTTCATAGACTAGAAAAAAAATCTCATAAGTGTATCACAATTTGCAAGTGATAATGGTGTATTCTTTGAGTTCTATCCTATGTATTGTCTAGTTAGAGACATACTAACCAAAGAAATTTTATTACAGGGTGAAATAGAAAAGGGACTATACATATTCAATTCTGTTATTTGCAAAAAATCTGCTAGTACTAATAATAATACTTGTAATGTCACTGAAATTGTTTCTGTTATTAAAAGCAAGAATCTATTTGATATTTGGCACAACAAGTTAGGTCACCCTTGTGAGAAAATAGTTAAGAAAATATTGCTTGATAACAAAATTCCCTTTGACACATGTACATCTCCATATGTGTGCACTTATTGTCAGTTTAGTAAAAGTCACAAATTACCATCTACCAATTCTGAAATTGAATATAAGCATCCGTTGGCTATGATTGCTTCAGATTTATGGGGTCCTGCACCCATAAATTCTGACTATGGTTATAATTACTATATTTCCTTTGTTGACTCTTATTCCAGACACACACACATATTTTTTTTGATGTTTAAATCAGATATGTATAATACTGTCATTAATTTTATAAATATGGCAGAAAAACAAACTAACTATCAATTAAAAAAAATTCAAACTGACGGTGGGAGTAAGTACAAAACTTTGGGTGATTACTTTCACAAAAAAAGAGTTATACACAGAACTACATGTCCGTACACTTCTGAGCAAAATGGGTTAGTTGAAAGAGAACATAGACACATTGTTGAGTCTGGTTTGACATTGCTTGCTTAAGCAGCAATGCCCTTAAAATTTAGGCCAGATGCCTTTATTACTGCAGTTTATTTGATCAATAGATTGCCAACCAAAGTTTTAGATGGAAAATGTCCTCTAGAAAAATTAGTTGGGATTAAATCATATTACAATATGCTTAAAACATTTGGACGTATATGTTTTCCTTGTACTAGACCTTACAACAGAAATAAATTAAATTTCAAATCTATGTCATGTACATTTATTGGTTATGGAATAAGTCAAAAGGGATACAAATGTCTTGATGAGAATGGCAAAGGTATTGTTAGCAGAAATGTAGTGTTTAATGAACAAGGGTTTCCATTTAGAGAACACAACATTAAAACTACAAGTAAAATTTACAACAAAAAAGGAAGCAATACCAGATATACCTTTGTACACTGAGGTTTCAAATGATATGGAGACCGAAAGGACCAGTGGCTCTTTAGAATCTCACATTACCACTAAGGTCAGGTCAAGAGGCTAATCACACACCCAATTGCTTAATTCAGTCTCCAAATAGCACTGCAAGGAGTACAAGTCAAAGTGTAGAAGAAAACTCAAGCAATAATATCAACAACATTATTGAAAATGAAGGGAACACTACACAAACTAATCCAGTTGCAACTGGACATCCTATGGTTACAAGATTTAAAAGTGGTATTTTCAAACCCAAAATATATGTTGCTATATCAACTAGTAATGAGCCTGAAAGTTTCAGTCAAGCCATCAACAATGAAAAATGGAAATTGGCAATGGATGAAGAGTTTAATGCCTTAGTGAATAACAAGACATGAGAACTTATTCACCTACCCAAGAATAAAAACATAGTCAATTGCAGGTGGACTTATAGGTTAAAGAAAAATCCTAATGGCAGCATAAACAAACACAAGGCAAGGCTCGTTCCCAAAGGTTACACTCAAGAATATGGTTTTGATTTTTCTGAAACTTTCTCTCCTGTGGTTAAGCCAACAACTGTTGGACTTATCTTAACTATTGTTGTTTATAAAAATGGCACAAAAAGCAGCTTGATGTTAACAATGCCTTTATAAATGGCAAGCTGAAAGAGGAAATTTATATGCAGTAGCCACCAGGTTACATACAAGACAAGAATCTTGCATGCAAGCTCAATAAGCAATATGTGGGCTCAAACAAGCTCCTAGAGTTTGGTTTGATAAACTAAAAGAAACGCTTACTAAAAAAGGCTTTCAGTTTACCAAATCAGACAATTCATTGTTTGTTAACATCACTGCTAATTCATCTACATACATACTTATTTATGTTGATGATTTAATCATTACAGGCAATGATGAGAAGCAAATCAGTGATTTAATTAAATATCTCGACCAACAATTTTCTCTGAAAGATCTAGGTGATCTTAGTTATTTTCTAGAAATAGAAGTAACCAGAACTAGCAAACAAGGCATGATCCTAAGTCAGAAAAAGTACATTGCCGATCTGTTGGAAGGAGTTAAAATGTCAAATGCCAAGTCTCAACCTACTCCTATGATAAGCAGTTAAAGTTACTCTAAACATAGGGGGAACCAATACTAAATATTAAAAAATATAGAAGCATAATTGGTGCTTTCTAATATGTTGCTATAACCAGACCAGATTTGTCATTTAGTGTTAATAAACTGTCTCAATTTATGCAGAATCCTTTGGATACACACTGGAAAGGTGTTAAAAGAGTGCTGAGATATCTAAAGGGAACTACGGACTATGGAATACACATTGACAAATGTTCAAAGCTAGACATTGTGGGATATAGTGATACTGACTGGGCTGGTGATGTTGATGATAGAAGGTCTGTTATTGGATATTGCATTTATTTTGGGAACAATCTAATTTCATGGAGCTCTAAGAAACAAGCCACAATTTCGAAGTCAAGCAGTGAAGCAGAATACAGAAGTGGGCAAGTGCCACTGCAGAAATTACGTGGTTACATTCATTGCTTAAAGAGTTGCAAATTAAAACTGATAAAGCTACGCTATGGTGTGACAATCAAAGTATAGTATATATGTCTTAAAATCCTATTTTGCATTCTAGAACAAAACACATTGAAATAGATATATACTTTGTTCGAGAACAGATCACAAAGGCGCAGTTACAAGTTTGTCATGTTCCTTCATACTATCAAAAAGAAGATATTCTCACAAAGGCTTTATCAAGTAATAATTTCTCGAGGCTCAGATTTGAATTAAAGGTAAGAGAAATTCATACCAGAGAGAACTCAAGTGAGAAGCGTATTTCATCGAACTCACTTCAGTTCCACCTACCAACAAAAACCTCTGCTCCATCCTTGTTGAAGAGTCTCAAAGATCAAAGAAAACCCCAATCCTGCTCTCGAGTTACCTTTCTCGAAGCTAAAAATTGCTGAAGCTAATGTATCTGTTGAATCGCCATGAATCTAGGGCTTGAGCCGCCATTAATTTGGTTCGTGTTTCCATTTCCTAGTCTCAAAATTGCTGAAGCATGTATATTTGCTGAATCGCCATGGAGTTAGGGCTTGAGCCGCCATCGAATTGTTTTTTTATCGCCCTGGTTTGGATCGTCGGGGGGTATTAGAATATGTATAACTCAAGGTTATATGGGCTAGCACCCGTTATCTACATTTACATTAACGTTACATATATTTGGGCCTTGCCCCTTAGTCTAGTTCTGTATATAAATACAAACCGATGCTTGTGTACAACTTTTTATTGAAATACAATTCTGAAAATATTTTCTTCTTCAATTTCTATTTCTCTGTTTCATTTCTTGATTAAATCATTCCTGAGTTTTCACAAATCCAATATGGGTATAGGGAGATAGAGAATTCTAGGTATAGGTGATTTGCTCTACACATTTACTTGTTACGGATCTATGTCACTGTCGATAACGAACTAATTTGAAAAGTAGTGCATACACTTGCATATGGAGATCCATGCACTACTTGGCATAAACGGTTCCCATTAAATATTCCTCTCCTTTTCATCATTTAATCAAGAGCCCTACTCATTTTCGCATATACTTGATTTTTGATAAATGCTGCAATGGAAATGGCAGACTAACGTACGCGAGTCTGCACATTCACTTATTTTCAGTAATTATTATAGCTGTATCATTGGACAGGTGCAGCATTCTGAGCAACGAATGGAAAATATTGCTCCATGCCTTGATTAAGATATACATGGGAATATGCCTCTCTAATTTTCGCAAATGAATTCCCGATTTTTTTGTAGATATTATTGATGGATAAACTCCTGGGGTTTCAAATTATTGAAATACTTAAAAAAATACCCAATCTAGTAGCTATCAAAGACGAGCAGTTCATGTTGTTAATTATTGATTAAGATTCACTCCAAGGCACGAAAGATTCGCTGTCTTTCAAGAATGTTTTCCCCTTTCTAAATCACAAATGGGTTGATTGTAAACTTTCTTTCAAGATACAATGGAAATTATTTATGTAAGTTGTTATTACTTGCACAGATCAGAAGAAGCACTTAGAAATAATTTGATGATGTATATGATAGAGGAATTCGAGAAAGAGAATAAAAGTGAAGGCGTGATGAGGGAACACTCTATTATATAGGCGACAAAACATCTGTTCGTCTACAGGACCGTCCATTAGATTTAAATGGCAATGACCGTTGTCTAATGGTTATTCGCATTGGCTGTTGAATTCGAATTCAACAACACACAAAATATACCGTTTCGGACGGGGCGCTGCCCCCTGGACACCCGCGACCAGACTAGGCAGGTTGAACCCCGTTAGCGGGGGTGTTGTTCCCGCACCCCCACCTTGGGGGGTTGCCATCCCCCCGGAACCCTCCGTAGGGGATCATATTTCACAAAGGTTTTGGAAAAACTTTCAACATTCCCCACCTTTTTTTCAAAACTTCACCTATAAACCAATGTCTTAAGCTTCACCATAGAAAATAGGACATATATGAAAGTAGCTTATGGCTCTGAACTTTCACTTAGTGTAAATAACTCAAAGTTTGTCAAGGTGCTGTGGTGAACGTGTCTTGAACCAAGGACCCTTTTTGTGACTTACCGGAGTCATCACACATTCTCACCTTCTTCATTATTAATCTTGCAAGGATCATTAGTGCTGCAACCTATGATTACCCTGCTGTTTTATTAAAAGCGGTAAACTAACCTCCGAGTGTTGTATTTGATAGATGTAACTTGTATGTCAACATGAGTTTTCATTTACTCGGTAGGAGTTTATATAGTCACAGCTATTGAAAAAATAGTGCAGTGTACTTTTCAAACTATTTTATGCTTGTAAATGTACATTGACTTTTTTTTTTAAAGATTTAGATACCAAGATTATAAAATTAATAGTTTAGCCCTAATTTTATCAACCGAAGTAGTTATAACTTCAATTGTAGTTATATCATTGACAATTCTTGTAAGGTGACCACCATGGAAAATTCTTCTGACTTTGTCAATGATATAACTTCAATTGTAGTTACATAAACTCAAAACATATTATCAAACTAATTGTTCAACTATATAATCAAGCCGACCAATTGATCATACTATCATAGTTATAACTTCAATTGTAATGTATTTTTCTACAGCTATTATTGTTCTTAACACCTTTGATAGTCAAAATAATCACCCAATCAAACTTCAAATGGTGTTTCTTCCATTTTAAAATCTTGAAAAGACGGTTGTAATTCCTAATCCAAAATAAAATTGGCAATTCAAAAGCGTTTACCTTATAGAACCAATATAAAGCGAAAAACAAGTTTGTTAAAGAAGTATCTGGCGTAATAAATGATCCTTCAAATAAGGTAAACAAGTAACACCAAAAATAGCTTCAATTTTGAATGTACAATAGGCAAAAGAAGCCACTTTGCATGCTTGTTGTTTTCTCCAAAAATGGTTCAAACACCAAGGGTACAATGAATATACTTCATCAATATGGTTAGAAGATAACTGGAGCCGCACTCAACAACAATTAAAAGTAAAAACGCAAAGGAAACAAAATGGAGATGAGGTTTTATAGTGGTTCAGCCTTGCGTTAGGCCTATATCCATTGTGAATAGAGTTTGCATTATCATGATGATGATTACAAGACATATCAACTCTTGCACTTTATACATCTTTTCATCCACTCAATATAGTTTCAATTTACATACAAATTCCGCTTAGGTTCGCGAGATTCGATGGAGGAATGGAAGCATAAGTGATAAGTGGATGAAAAAGAACGGATAGGCGATGGACGAGGAAGAGGATGTCTTGGATATTTCACTCTTATCAGATTTTGATAGACGCCATGCCTGAATGGATGAAGGATCTTCGGATGATGATGATGGCGATGGCTGAAAATGTTTAAGGAATGGCTAAGGTTGGAATTTAGCAGCACTTCGTGGTCGTCGGATCCCTCCTTCTTGGTGGGGGGTGTGTCCTTTTTATAGGTGAACCCCTGTGGAGATTTGAACTTCAATTCATCTGAGTCGCTTGTCCTATTTATTACGAACATGCCACCTCCCAGTTGTAGCCAGCTGTCGACAGCTGTTTCCAGCTATCCTGCTGGAGCGACTGCGTAGGAACGAGCGATGTGTTATCACATTTGAGGCCTCCGCACATTTATCAACCGACTGAAATGCTCAAATCTGATGATTGACGAGCGGTTGATCAAAACCTGTAAAGCTGATGCGTGTGTGATTGCTCTAATTATGGTATTAATGACAAATCACGGGAAGAGCGTGAGTGCATGGTTGTAATCGCATGAGCGGATGTGCGATCCATGGATGGTTTCGCGGTCGAATATCTGTGGAATGGGTCATGCTACTGAAGCCGGTTCCCTTCTTTGCCTTGTACAATTGATTTCTTTGATGCGAGAATAAGCGACTTTCTTGATATGAGCAGTCTCCGTAGAGCATGCGGGCCTCACAGTTTTAGGTAGTACCATCATTAATGTGCGACCTTTCTGCATAATCGTGTTGCACCTTGTAACTATCCTTTGCTCTCATGTTCGAGCCGTAGTCCATGTTTGACTTTGTTACGCACGTATGATCTTGGTTGAGGCATATATGTACAAATCTTATGAGTGCTCGTCCTATGGTTCTAGTGTGGACTTAATTCTTCGATGCGTATATGATCCTTAAGGAATAAATATTTGCCCCTCGAAGTTTGTAATTCTTAGCTTGCGAAGATTACATGCTTCAAAATAATGAAATGTAACATTAATTGACATATTAAGTGCAATTCCTCGTGAGACGAGCACACTTACTAGCGTTCTGTGCTTATTGGATATTCTTACGATCACTCGTGTACAGGCATAACTGTTTTGCTGACTCGGTCTGACAAAGTTATCGCATCATTGTAACCCTGAAAGGACCTTTTAGTCCTCTTTAAGTATCGTCTCTTAATTTTTCTGCTCTTTATGCACTCCATTTTCCTAAAAAACTTGCTTTATTGGCGGCTCTGCTGTAGGAAATTCCTCATTACTTCCGATTACCACCTTTCTTAATTTGCTATCTCGCCCGGATTCTGTTAACTTCGAGATTTGTTAAAGCGCTTCTTCTTTCTGATCGAACATGCTTGCTGGTATGTAAATAAATTTCTCCTTTAACTCTTCTTCTCGAGTTAATCCAACTTGCCCCATAAAAGTTCTTGATTTGCTTTTGCTGGCTAAACCGTCCTTATAATGCTGTAATGGTAAACCACATTGCATACCTTTGATCTTGTTTGTATTAATGGTAAGTCTTAAGAACTAGGTATGTTTGATGGAATGCTTGGTTAGAAGGGCATATCTGCTTAAAAGTTGCTCTTCCTTTACTATTAACAATCTGGCGGAAGCTTACTTCATGTCTATCTACGTAGAGATGCAAATCAAAAACCAAGCTAGTCAAAGTCTTAATGAAAGTACTATGTCTGAAGAAGCCATAAGTTCTAGTCAGGTGGCTGAGGTTGCCCCAACTGTTGGCTCGGTTAGTCAGATTTATCCTGAACCCGGACTCCTTGAATGGGTGCCTTCTTCCAGTCGTAAATCGACGCTCCCATTCGACTTGTATTTACAAATGTGTGCTCGTTTCAAATTCCCAAAAGATGAAGCTAGGTTTTCCAGGAAAGGAGATTCGGCTCATCGTCCTCCCCTTATGTATGTAGCAGTCAACCATCGTATGTTGTCCAGCGGAGCGGTTCCTTCTTTTAACTCCTATTTAGAGTCCATCTTGCGGTATTTGGCCATTGCCCCATATAAATTGCATCCCACTGGATATCATATTTTATTGGGGCTATACATAATTTTTATGAGAGTTAAACAACGAGCACCTATGTTTCAGGACATTTGTTCCTTATACGCATTCAAAAGAAAGGAGGAAGATGGTCCTTCTTTCATTTCTATGGAGGGCAGATATTGTAGGATTATTACAGGCTTAACAGATGGTGTCAAAGGGTTTCCAGACCAATACTTTTATGTTTGTTGTCCCTCGAGCTTCAATGGGAAGTGAATGGAAGGAGGTAACTGCCCCAACTTCGAGTTTTTTTACGGTTCTCTTTCTATCTTGCAGCAATTCCTTCCAACGAAGGCCTCGTCCTTGACCAGGCTCTTTTTGACTCTTTGGTTGTTGTTGACAAAGCTGAGAGGAGTAGAAAAGTGTTGCTTTCAGAGGAAAACCTTCGCAAATATCAGATATTCCATCCTTCAAGGTCCATTAAGAAAACTTGGCTTATACGCAAAGTGCCGTAGGAAAATCCTTTAACAAAAAGAAGCGCTTAATCCTGGGTGATAGTAGCCAGTCTTCCCCGGGATCTCCCTTTCCTCCAGTCACTAAAGAAAGTGAAATATATGGTACGAGGGATGGTATACTCTCCGACAAGATTGTTGAAAATCCCTCCCCCCCTTTTTGCCCAAGAGAAGAATTCTACAGGAACTTTTGGAGGCTTGGGAGGTTTAGACACCATCAACTATCTTAGTCAGGGCAATACTATGACTTCTGATCCTGCATGATCTTCCATGGAGAAAACCCAAGAGGCTGCCCAATGGCCTGGGGAGGCATTTGACTCAGGAGCTCCTCTTGACATTGGTTCTTTATCGGATGTGCTCTGAAATAACTATTATAGGCATTTTCTGCACACCTTACACTTTCTTTGTATGCTTGCTGATGTCTCGTTTCATTCCCTTGGACAGGTATGGTTATGCTACACTCGGTCTCAGTTAATTTATTCCAACATGCTGGCTCTGTTGATCCATAAGGTCTTCTACAATCTCGCCTTTACCTTCATTTGAAGCGCTCCCAGTCATCCTTGTGTTCTCAAACTCAACACATTCTCGAACTTCCGCTGACTGATTTTTTAAGGAGGGAAGAATCCAATTATGTAGGGGCATCAAATAAGGGCGACAAGAGTGGACACCTTACAAAAGTAGAAAAGAAGAAAAGGAGTAGGAACGTCCGTGGCAAAAGTCGAATTCATGAACGTTCTTCATCATCTGATTTTTTAGACCTTGATGTCCCTACTTTCCCCGGGCGATCCATCATTCCAACCCCTGCTCAGATACAGACAATTCTCGATCGACCTTCTTAGAGGGTTTTGCCTGGTAACTTGATGCTTAAGGATCGTTTCGGAGGTTGAGATTTAAGAGGAATGCATTTTGACTTATATCTGCATCAAAACGATAGACGAGATGCTGTTGAGGGTTTAAGCACTATCAAAAACTGCATGATTACCCAGTTTAACACCGCAAGAAGTCAACTTGAAACATAGAGTTGAATATGGCCATGAGCACAATTTATAGGCGGTTAGAACATTGTGCTAAGTTTGGGTATGAGTTCAAGAGGTTGAATGCCCGTCATCTTGACCATATTGACGTCTTGGAGAATGAAAAGGCTGGGTTGGTTCATCTTATTAAGTTTCAGGAATCTGAGGTCGCCTCTTTAAAAAGTGGGAGTGTTAGAGTGAACAACTTGGAGGCTAGAAATGAGGAACTCAAAAGGAGGCTCGAGGCTGTAAGGGGAGAACTTCGAGAGGATCGATCTGCCCAAGAACTTATGGAATGTCAATTGGCTTTGGAGAGGCGAGCTTCGGTCTCTCATCGGCAAGAGAAGGCTGTTCTGGAAGGCAAGATTAATTCCCAAACTGAGGCTCTTAGAATTTTGAAAGAGAACAAAATCGAGTTGAGCGAAGAACTTGATGAAGCCAGGATTAGGGCTGACAATAACTTGTTCCAATTTAATGTTTACAGTGTTATGAGTCGCGAAAGCTTGAGTTACATGAAAAAGGAATTTCCACGGACTTTGGCTCTTGTTTGAGAACAAGTGCTCTCATACTCTAGTGGTGTCGATGACGAATTTCTACAGGAGAATCTCTTGGAAGAAGAAGATCGAAAGTCTTTGGCCATAGGTCAGAAGATCGTGGCAGATGAGCGAGCTCGATCGTCCAGGGGGAAACCGTTGGCTGTTACGTCCCGTAACCTGTCCGGTCTTATCGATATCGGAGCTTCAAGCCCTCTACTCTGCGAATTATTCTATCCAATATGCTGTCGGTATTCGACCCATTAGGGAACACACCACTCAAGAGGATTGTAACGACCCGAAAAAAGTCGATCCTGATTATCCGATATACAACACATATCGAACATCAAGGGTCAAAAATACCGGGTGGTTAATGAAAGAAATTAGAGGGTGAGAATAGATAAGATAGAAACTTATAATAGAAGAAGAAGAACATACAACATCAGAGTAAACACGAATCTCACAGCGGAACGAATAAAATATAACATAACTTTGAAATAAAACATTGTACTTGAATATACATATCATTATCAAGTACATCCCTTACAACACAACGGAATAACAATAGCTATATAATCCTGAAGCCTCCTGCTCCCAGCTCTTCCAGTATATCTGTAAATCCCGACTACTTGACTGCCCGTACAAAATTGGGCACCCAAGAGTTTAGGGAAAACAAACAAAATAAACTCCGGGTCAGTCATGGGACTGGTATGAGTAAACCAGTTTAAAATAGTTTGAACAAGTAAATGGTATCTCATAAGACCACGCCGTATAATGGAACGGGTTTTTCCCTTATTAGAATCCAAATTATCTTTATATCGAAAACCTTTTGATATTATAATAATGTCTATCAACCATAATATAATAACCATCTACCAGAAACACTTTCATCTCACGTTCTACATATATAGTATACAATCAAAACCGCAAGCACGTATTGGGTAATGGATTTCCAACTATGACAAGGTATGGAACCACCTTTCGCTAGTGTACCTCTAGAAAGGAATACACTGGGTTCAACAAGAACATCTTGCAACCCGGCCACACATGACCGACCACTCATTTCGCTTGAGTCTATCGAATGTATATCACCAACGGTTGGGATCAGCAACCGTTTCCCGAATGGGACAGCATTAACAATAGATTTTTAGAAGTAAATGAAACTCCAGATCAGGTGATTATACACCCTAATAGGTGCGACCTACATAGCCATGCTGCCTGCCCGATTTTTGTCATTTACCGGATGTGAGGCTAGAAGCTACGCTTATCTTTTTACATATCATATCTTCATTCACTTAGAATGCCACATTGTCATACCCGCCAAATCACAAATAGATTTATCCAAAAATAACACAGGTATACAGCTAAGAGAAACGAATTCCTCCGCCACCAAACGTGAATACGTTTGAATAGATCAACTTACGCGATGTATTGGATATACTCTGTCAGACCTTCTTCCATACAAGTTGTCCTAGGACTGGACAAACCGAAGGCACTATTCAGTATATCCATCTTAGGCACTGTTATCTAAGATTTATACAACAACCCTTGCGCTTTACTCCGTCTTCAATATATTCAGCATCCTTGATTTGTAATGATTATGCCAATACGGAGTAGTTCTTCTGATATTAATCCAACCGGTCTCTCCATATTAACAACGTTAAAATGGTCAAAAACTTCGATAGTCGGTGAGTTAACTATCAAAGAAAAACAGGTGTGCAAACAACGATATTATTTCCAAGTGGAAATTTTATCAATCAATCATCATTTAACATTCATCTTTTTAATTCATTAATTACTTATCTCATGTTTCCATATATTCTAAATTCATATCTTCTATTATCAGAAAACATTTCTGATTCTCGTTTGGAAAACATTTCCAAAACTCCTTCACTATCAAACCTTACCATTCCTTAGTTAAGAAGGAAGTCAATCAAGTTGGGTTATAATTACCTCTCAGACCATAACTGAACAACGTTTTAACTTCGAAATGGTCAAGGTTTATCTTTTAAACCTTTGACCAACTTCCTTACGTAACTCTCGGATTCTATTTACGAATCCACTTCTTTATTGAAAACTTTGGTTATAACGATAACGTTATAATCCCTACTTTCGAAATATCTAACTTCAATTATAACTTTTATTCTTTAATGTGAATAAAAAAATAAACCCCTAATTTATAAATAAATAAATCTTGATTTAAACACCAAAAATTATAAGTACTTTCCTGAATTCGATATAATCGAATTCGACGATTAACTCCCTTTGAATAACTAATATTCGATTAACTCACTCCGAATAACTAATATTCGATTACTTTCTTTCGAATACGCTATATTCGATTTAACTCCTTTAGAATAAACTATATTCGATAATCTCACTTTCGAATAACTAAATTCGATTACTCCTTTTAACTTGATTCGAATAACTAATATTCGATAACTCCTTTTAGCTTGATTCGAATAACTAATATTCAATAACTCCTTTTAGCTTGATTCGAATAATTAATATCCGATAACTCCTTTCAACTTGATTTGAATAACTAATATTCGATAACTCCTTTCAACTTGATTCGAAAAACTAATATTCGATAACTCCTAATTCGACTTACTCCTATCGATTTATTCAAATTTGATTAACTCTATTTAATTACTCTATTGGTTAACTCTAACTGGTTAACTCTAACTAGTTAACTCTAACTGATCAACTCTAACTGGTCAACCCTAATTGATTAACTCTAACTGGTTAACTCTAACTGATCAACTCTAACTCGATTTCTCTAACTCGATTTACTTTAACTCGATTTACTTTAACTCGATTTCTCTTAATCGATTTACTTTAACTCGATTTCTCTTAATCGATTTACTTTAACTCATTTAACTAAAATTCGATAACTCCTTTCCTATTTGTCTATATTTATTTCATATAAATATTTCCTTTATATCCTGCCAATTTTCCTTTTTATATCTCTATTTATTTCATAAATAAATATTTCCTAATACTCTTTTATTTATAAAATAATTCCCTTTTTATCTTTATTTATTTTATAAACAAAATAAATTCTTTTTCAATTCTATTTGTAAATGTTTTACAAATATTTCTCTTCTGTAACTTTCTGTTTATTTAACGAATAAATACTCCTCTTTATAAAATCATTTGATTTTATAAATAATTCCCTTCTTATAAAATCTCTTGATTTTATAAATATTTTCTCTTTAAATAAATTCTAATTCATTTTATAAATGAATATCCTTTTTATAAAATCCTTCGACTTTATAAATAAATTTCCTTTTTCTTTCTGTTTATTTAACAAATAAATATTTCCTTTTCGATCACATTTGTAAGTGTTTTACAAATATCTCCTTTTCGATTTCTCTTTGATTTTATAATTGATTTCTTTTATAAAAATCCTTTTTCCTTTTATATATAAAATCCATTATATAACTAATTTATTTTCAAATTATACTTTGAAAATCCCCCTTTTTACATTCCAGTATTCTTACGGTATTTAACGTACCATATAACCATAATAGGTATCATTCAAACATATAAAATCATCACATATTTCATATCACATCATATAACACAATATATGAAACAAAACAGTATTTAAATATTGAGGATCCCAGTTGGGTCCCTCCAACCTATTTCCCTGCATCACAGATGTTAATCAACATAATAAGATCGATTTCATTTCGATATGAAATATTATGATAAACAGAATCAATATTTGATTAATGATTTATATAAATATCGTTATCTATAATTTCAACCAACACATACGCAATTCAACCAAACAGTTAACACACAGAAATCAACAGATGATTTAACAGTTCAAAAAATATGTTATAAAAATATAACAGTTTAGAGTTGGTGAGTTTTACTCACATTGGACGATCATCGTTAATAACGATAACCATCACTCGATTTGATTCAGACGGACAATTTATTTTTCCATAAATTGTAATGACCTCCGATAGACTTCCAGTCAATTCCATCATGTAGTGTCCGTCCATACGATCCTAACACAACTGACGGTTCTCGATTTCGATTCCTTATGAGCTAGATATCGCATAAACAAGTTAATACATTAAATTTAAAATAAAACTTGAATTAAAAATCCTAAATGGGCCTTACCCTACAACACCAGCCCTCCCAATCAACTTAAAACCCGACCCGCCATCCTTGCCTTCCCCTAAATTTCTTGCCGGTACCTGCTCCTAATCAAATGGCCATTCACGATTCTTCAAGCCACCACATCTCCTTTTCTACTCCACTAACCACCAAACCGAAACCACCATTTTCTTTCTCTTCAAAATCTCCTTCTCCCCAACACCACACATCCACACTCGGCACCTCCATGTCAATCGCGTCTCAAGATCCCTACACGCCCCACGGTGACACCACCGAACGATTTCATCACCGATACCATCCCAATTTCACACACAAGTTCTATTCGATACGCTGAATCCAGAAACAACATCGAATTCGAGCATGTCTTCTTAGTTTTGGACAGAACCCGAAACCTAGCTACTTGAGCACCTCGCTGGAAATATTCTTGCAACAAATGATACTTCCAAACCCATCAAAACTTATATTGGATTGAAGAGAAACTCACCAGGGATCCATACATGTATGAATTTGGATTTATATAATTTCATATGATTTTAGTTTGAATTTAGAAGATGGGGGTTTACTGTTGGAATTCTTTCTGAGTAGCGGCGCCTTGTTTGACCAAGGAATACTGAATTAGGTTAAGAGGGTTAGGAGGATTATTTACAGGAAAAATTTAGATATTTTTATATTGATTTTTATATTCGATTTTTAAGCAAACACTGATTTTATTTGTCCTCTAAAATTCCTGTAATCACATATGATACCCAAAAATCACGAAACTGGACCTACGACTAGTTTGACATTACAGTTCCAACGAAACTGGTTTCGTCGAATTCCGACTCCGTTTTCTCACACATCGTATTTTTAACTGTCAAAATATCGAATGTTTTGCACTCTAAAAACTCGTACGGCCACACAGTGATTCTAAAAATCATGAAACTTAGAAGCTAGCAATAATTTGATATTGCGGATCCAACAATATTAGTTTCGTCAGATACCAACTTCGTTCGCAAAAGTGGCTATTTTTAAAGCTCTAAATAACCCATTTAAATATATAAATATATTTAAATATATAAATATATTTAAATATAATTAAATTAAATATTTATAAATAAATATTATCGTATCTATTCACATACAATATCATACAACTCCAAAATATCATATCAGAATTTACAGCTCGATATTCCAGAATTTCAGATTATAACAATATTCAATTTATATGGAAAATGCTTTTATAACGTAAATAAAGCGTTGCAAATTATAAAGAAATTCCACAGCGACTTTTCTAAAATTTGATTTGGACATAAAACAAAATCTACAGGATGAAATCTCAATTTTTCTCTTTCACTAGAAAAATATACTTTACCAGCCCCCAATGTTTCTCGTTTCATAGAAATCCGACATAAAAAGGCTTCTGTATATTCGCTTAAAGTTCGAATCGCCAAATCGCGAACTACTGCGCCATTTCGAGCTCGATTATAATTATATTATAATTTATACGTTCAACCATCGTTAATTAAATATATTCATCATAGTAATTCAATTTTAAACTGAATTATATATATTGAATTTCCCAATTCACACCATATCGCCATTTCGGCCAATTCTGATTATTCCAAAATTAAATGTATTATTTAATTTATTATTTTAATTAAATATTCACCATTATTTAATTCAACAACCATTAAATCCTTTTAATAACCTTTTAAATAATTAAATAAATTAATTATTATTTCGGTGAAAATGCGGGTCATTACAAGGATGTTCTTAAACAACGCATGAGTCATGATGATACTTCTTTAAATGACTACGGGGTCGATTTTACACATCCAGTGACTCCAGGTAAAATTGACATCTATTAGTCCATGCCAGATTTGGTACCTTACCTCTTCATCTGGGTTTGCTGAATTTCGTGCTTGTTATCCGTTTGTACCAGGTCCGCCCTCGCCACTACTTTTGTTTGCTAGCGGTGCTGTTGTTCAAACTACCACTGTTGATTCTGTTTTAGTGTCAACCAATATTAGTCCGCGCACCACACCTTTGCTAGGATACCCAACATTACTTGACATGTACGACTTGGAAGAAGAGGATGAAGCTTGGAATACTAATGCCATGTCCGCTCTGACGTGCAGAAGGAAATCCATTGCAAAAAGCTTAGGATTTATCACCCTGTCATCACCTGATAGTCCTTACGCAGACAAAAGAACATAAGATGGATGTTAAGTAGTTGTGACCCTTATGTTTTGATCTCAACTTATTTTCTTACTATCCTGTGCTTAGATCGGTTGTATATGCAGTGCCGGTCCTCGCCTAATATTTTAAGCTCGTATGCCTACATTGTCATGTTTGATATTATGATGGTTTCGTCATTCATTTTATCGTGTTTGATATTATGATGGCTTCATCATTCGTTTTTATGGGAGACAATATCGTTTAGGAATTTGTTCTTGTTAGTCAGACGATTCTATTGGATGTTTGTTTCTCATTGTAGCATCGCAGTGAACTTGCGAAACGATTAGTTTTTTATGAATTTTCTTATTTGTAGCCGCGACCTCATTTTTGGTCAGTCAGCTTGTGTTCATTAGGTTAGTATTTAATCATATTTCCTGCTAACCTGGTAGCACAAGCTCTTCGGGGATTAGATTTTAGATACACAGGGTTATTACATTGTTTTCTTTTGGGGTGCCCCCATGGGAGGTTTGTGTTTCAATTTTGGATCCAAGTTCGGTCCTGTTTGTTCTGATTTCTCTAGAAACGAAAAGACCTTGTTGGATACACTCTTTCAGCTAGGATTTCTGTTTTTGTTACCCCCTTTCAGCTAGGATTTCTGATTTTGTTATGATCCTTCCCGCGCTAGGACTGGTTCTTCCAACCTAGTTTTTTTAAAATCTTTATGCTTCGTCCCGGGGGATGGACACTAAATCTGCTTATCGTTTTTTTGTTCGATTCGAAGAATTTGTGCCCTACACCTAAAAAGGTGCCTCTTTGGGGATTGGCAAAAAGATATTTCAAATCCATGGGAAAAATTTATTAATGTCTTTGTATTTTCCTCAAATCTTGATGCCAACTCCTTCAATGAATGGTTGGTAAGGGTTTGGTGTGTTTCATAGTGAAAAGTGCAACTTTCTGACTTGATGTTCATTTATCATGCTTTCCATTATTTTCCCTTGAGCAGCTTATCTTCTTGAAATGATATGCTAATTTGGCATGATGTTCCTGGTCTTTAAGTTGCTTTGCTTTGAATGTGCTTTGGGAAGTTTTCTATAATGGTTTGATTGAGGATGAGCGATTGCTCCAACCATGCCTGCAATTAAGAAATTGGTCCTTAGTATGGTCTTACCATCATATCATTTAGATCGGCATATAACTTTTGGTTTATATAACTTTTATTTAATACACTATAAGTGATTCATCTACTAAGAACATCGCAAGTAAAAGAGGGGAGTAAAATGGCTACTTGTTCTTACGTAGTATAGCAAATTAAAATAAGGAGATCAACTGCCATAATTAGGGTGCTGATAACTGATTCTCAAGTGAATGCCGGCTTTGGATCGGTTTGATCGACCTTCTCATTGCTCATTGCATGTGGAGAGTTGGGGCAGTGTTCATGCGCTTGTACGTACTGTTGCAAATGATTCTTCCTGACCAACTCTTCGATTAATGACTTTAGATGCCTACAATCATCTATGTTGTGCCCTGGATGGTTATGTAAACGACAAAACCTTCCCAATCTTAGAGCATTATCTTTAACTTGTATTTGTTTCGGGATCGGATATTCCTCTGTATCCTTGGTTGCTATGAAAATATTCGCTATGGTGTCATTGAGGGGAACGAGCTCAGAATTTTTAAAGAAGCACAGCTTCTTATTGGCCCAGTTATCTTTTCTTTCATTGCTCCTCTTCCGACTTCCAAAACTTCCCTGTGCACTATCTTTCATGTTTAGCTTGTCGCACACCGAGTTCTCTTCAATGCTCATATATTTTTCAGCTTTATTAAGTATATATTCAAGTGTACTTGGCTTATTTGTCTCAATCCATCGTCCTAACTTGGTCTTTTTACATACGACCCCCTTCAAGGTCATCAGAACCAGTCGGGGCCCATAATTTTCAACTTCGGCAACTGCCATGTTAAAGCGAGAGAGAAAATCTTTGACAGACTCTCTTGGTCTTTGTTGTATTTCACTTAACTCCATGACATCCTAGATTCTGGCTGCTTGGAATTAGAATTGCTTACTGAATAATTTGGCCAAGGTAGCGAAGTTGTCCACAGACTTCGGTGGCTGCTTTGTCAACTAAAGGTACGCCACCCCCTCCAAATAAGTTGGAAAATATAGGCATTTGATCTCGTCGGTGGCGTGCACCCGTCCATATGCTGATCATATTTGCACAGGTATACATTGGGGTCGCTTGTTCCTTCATAGGGTCGCAATGTCAGAGGCTTAAATTCCTGTGGATGTATAGCAATTTTAATTCTTTCGGTGAGTGGGGTCTCAGTAGGAAGAAATTCCCACTCCTTTCGATTGTCCACTTGTTTCAAGTTCTTTTTCACGATTTCACATGCCATTTCTGAATTATATTCCTGTTCTTTTTTCTGATTCATGGAACGAGCAACTTCTTCCTTTCCAATTCCTTGCCCAATGTGTAATTACAATTTGGAGTAGGGGAATATGGGTTTTCCTTCGAGAGGAATGCCTCTTTCGTAGTATCATCCAATCGTGGAAAGGTTATACCCTCGGAAGAATTGTACATATGTGCTTTAGCTTTCCCATGGTCTAGATCAGCGTGATATGTAACTTCCCAAGTAGAATTTCCTTGTTTTGTGCTTGAAGCAGATGATTCTGTATTATAAGCTTGACATGTTCCTGCAAGTAGAAAGTGAGTGGCGCTCAGCCTGGCTTTTGCAGTAGCGGCTTGAATAGCGAACATTGACTCAAGTTTCTTCATCATTGCACTGTTTGCGATGGTTATCTGGCTCGTCAATCCCGCCATTACTTCTTCCAATTCTCTTTTCGTTACAGCAATCTCAACTCTTGACAATTCTCCTGTCTTGAAATGGGTGGCGGGTGATGTGAGAATATTAGTATTGTCGGTGGGGCCATTAACTTCGCGGATGGTCTCCTTTGGTATACCCATGACATCAAGCAAAGTTCTCTGAGAAGATCTCGTTGAATTTCTGTAGGGAAGGACTCAAATACGGCCCCACGGTGGGCGCCTAATGTTTTCACCAAAAATGGTTCAAGCACCAAGGGTACAATGAACGTACTTCATCAATATGGTTAGAAGATAAGTGGAGCTGCACTCAACAACAACTAAAAGAAAAAATGCAAAGGAAACAAAATGGAGATGAAGTTTTATAGTGGTTTAGCCTTGTCTTAGGCCTACATCCACAATGAATAGAGTTTGCATTATCTTGATGATGATTACAAGACATATCAGCTCTTGCACTTTATACATCTTTTCATCCACTCAATTAAGTTTCAATTTTCATACAAATTCCGCTTAGGTTCGCGAGATTCGATGGAGGAATGGCAGGATCAGTGATAAGTGGATGAAGAAGGACAGATAAGATACGGAGGAGGAAGAGGATGTCATGGATCTTTCACTCTTATCAGATTTTGACACACGCCATGGTTGAATGGATGAAGGATCTTCGGATGATGATGATGGCGATGGCTGGTAATGTTTAAGGAATGGCTAAGGGTGGAATTTAGTAGCACTTCGTGGTAGCTGGATCCCCCCTTCTTGGTGGGGGCTGTGTCCTATTTGTAGGTGAACCACTGTGGAGATTTGTACTTCAATTAATCAGAGTCGCTCGTCCCATTTATTACGAACATGCCACCGCTCGGTTGTAGCCAGCTGTCAACAGCTGTTTCTAGCTATCCCGTTGGAGCGACTGCATAGGAACAAGTGATGTGTTATCATGTTTGAGGCCTCCGCACGTTTATCAACTGATTGAAATGCTCATATCTGATGGTAGACGAGCGGTTGATCAAAACCTGTAAAGCTAATGCGTGTGCGATTTACCGAATTGTGGTACTAATGACAAATCACGGGAAGAGCGTGATTTCAAGGTTGTAAGCCCTTGAGCAGAGTGCGGTCCATGGATGGTTTCGCGGTCGAACATCTATGGAATGGGTCGTGCGACTGATGTCGGTTCCCTTTTTTGCCTTGTACGATCGATTTCTATGATGCGTGAATAAGCAACTTTCTTGGTATGAGCGATCTCCATAGAGCGTATGGGCCGCACGGTTTTTGGTAGTACCATCATTAATGTGCGACCTTTCTGCATAATCGTGTTGCACCTTAAAACTATCCTTTGCTCTCGTGTTCGAGCTGTTGTCCGGTTTTGACTTTGTTACGCACGAACGATCTTGGTTGAGGCATACATGTACAAATCTTATGGGTGCTCACACTATGGTTCTAGTGTGGACTTAATTCTTCAATGCGTATATGATCCTTAAGGGACAAACACTTGTGCATTCAAATTATGAATGTATAATAGTATTTAAGATAATACATCAGTGTTTTCATTCCTAACTTGTTTAGAAAACCGTGCAACCCAATATGTACAAACATACGCTCTTGCAACTCAATTATAGCATGCTTTAAAAACTTACTCGGTAAACATTGCCTTTATTACTTTCCACTGTCGAATGCATTGCTATTCCATGTTATCATTGTTTCATCCCTGTTTCAACCACCATTTCCTCTAAAAATAGTAAATACATCTACCTGATAATGGGACACCAAAGCTTTTTCTCTTTCATCTTCTAACTCCCTCGTTTTTATTTTTTCACCAATTTAAGACACATTTTAATGGACCATTTCACAAATTTAACACCTTTGTGAAAAATCAATCACTCACTCAACTACACTAGTAATCAGCATAAAAAATTATGAAAACAAAAACTATTATCCGACAATAACATAGCTTAGTTCATGATATCTTTAGTATTCTTCTCTTTCCCCCCACATACCTTCGTCCAATGCTTTGATTATTGATGAAACAAGATGCTTGTCTTTGTTTTAGAGGTGGAAATCAATTCAGTGCTTGAAATTGAAGTATTGTTGGTGGCTCGGTTTTTGATTTGGTTGAAATATTTTTTAGGGAAGATGGATATCACAAAGGTGATAAAATAAAAGAGAATGGGTAAGAAGAAATACAAGATTTATTAAAAACAGTGCTGGCGGATGTTTGGTGAAGAAATTAAGAGAAGGGCCTGGTTAAGAAAACAGGGAAACACGGAAGGGAAGAAACTAAGAGAAGAAAGCGGTGTGTTATTTTGACTTCAGAGAACGAGTAAGCCAAAAAAACGAGATTTTAGGGGAGAAGAAGTAGACAGGATTGCAAAGAAAACATTGGGAAAATTACGGGAAGACGACGAGAAGAGAGAGCAGAGTATAATCACATCGCTATATTTATGTTCCGTGTAAAATTGGCATGGACAAATTGATTTTGCTCTGTTACAATAGGAGAACCTCCCTAACGGTCGGTTTGATAAACAAATTCGAAAGTTAAAATTTGAATAAATAAATAGTGCGATTATATTGCAATAAAGTTTGAATCTTTCGACGGTTACATTTTTTTTTTAATTGGTGGTTTGCCTGAAAAGGATATTGAATATATTAAACAATTATGTTTTCAAAAAAACAATTTATGGTGATGATGAACGAACAAATTTCTAGGATCTTAATTTTTTAAAAGTTGATGATTTGCTTAAAAAGTGCATTGAATATATCAAACGGTTATGTTTTACGACTGCAAATTATGGTCGAAACGATGAACAAACATTTAGGATTTAGTTTTTTTAAATATTCTATCTAATGTTCATTTAAAATTTGAGTTGTATTATTATTTAATGAGATACAAATTTATGAAAGATTTTTATTTGATAAATCATATTTTTAGGTATTGTTAGGTTTGATAATACATATGGAGAAGCGTTTAAATTTTGTAATGAAAACCTATTTATACATCCTCCTTTTAGCAATATTAACGGGATAATTTGAATTGGTTGAAAAAGTTTATTAGATCCTAATTTAAGTGACATTAAATGCCTAATTTTTTGGGGATATTAGGTGAAATAAGAATTTAATATATTTTGCACTACAAGAAAAACTGGAAATAGCAACGGCAAAATCTGTTTCCAATCCGTCGTTATATTGGTCATAGCGAAAGATTTCTTGTATAACACTGTTGTAGGAAAAAACCATGACGGTAATTGTATCAAATTTTAGCAACGGAACATAGCATGAGTTTTTCGACAGTTTTTCGCCATTATGCTATTTATATAATAAAAATATAATTATATTTGTTAATTCAATTTTAATTTATTTACCGGCTTTTTTACTGATGGATAAGTAATTTACAATAAATTGTTATTTACAAACGGCATTGGAAAACCCTTGCAAATTAGCAAGGGATTTGCGACAGAATCTGTTTTATTTAAAATATTTTTGCAGGTACTTTGCCGGTAATCCTTTGCAATTTAGTTTTCCATGTTTGTATTTGGCTTTCCTTTTTGTCGGTAATTTGTTGCTATTTCCCTTCTGATCTGCCAGTATGTATATGTACATATGTATATATGCTTATATATATACATATTGTATTTATATTTATCAAACTAATGTCATTCAACTGTGAACACTGAAATAAATAACATACAAAGAAAACCTAGATTTGCAAAAATAATAATAATCCATAATCACATTTAAGAAGAACATCATCCATAATCCTTCCTCAATTCATACACCAAGGTGAATTATTAACAGCAAAACTATTCAGTTGGTGTTAATGTTATCTCATACACAAGCACATACCGTCCATAACAGTACTAAAACCATAATGTTATATTTACACTAAAATAAGTCTTAACATACCAAACAATTCTACGAAGATGATGACGATGAAGGCGCAAGCAAGCATGTCATGGCTCTTAAGTATTGTCATCACCTTTGCCATTTGCACTTCAAAGCTCCCCCTGTCAGCCAAAAGTCATGAACCCAAGATGTCGTATGTGAATTTTTATCAGTATTTGTTAAAATACCATAAACTATTAGGATAAGTTCTAACAAACGCGTTCCTTGATCTACATTGAGAGAACCACACAACTGTTTTTTATGCTAGTCATTCATGATACTTGTTCACCGGGAAAAACGGTACTTAGTGTTGTTTTACAACACAAAGGAAAAACAAAACAAAAATAACTACAAATAAAAGAATGTAGGAGATGTACTTTTATGGCTATCTAAAACAAAATAGACTTTCTTATAAGTTAGTTTTTCAATTTTTTGGGTTAAACTTCCAAATTTAAATTCAATACTAAGAACAGGGAGTGATGTATAAATTAGCTCAACCAATAATGAAACTAATGGATCTAGGAAACAATCATTAGCTTGACCATCATCCAGTCTCGATCTAAAACTATGAATCTTAGAAAGGCATGTAACCAAAAATACCCTTATATAAAATATTATGCTAGTTGTGTGGTGATTATTGAAGTCAAAATGCAGAAAAAGTGTGCATGTTTTGACAGACCATGTTATAACCCAAATACTGACACTTGACAGAAGAAGGTGTGTGAACAAAAGAGCCTTTAGTATAAAAGATCGCTTACCTCTGAAAAGAACGCCCGATAAAGCACGAACTGCGCTGAGTCATTTCAACGGTTTGTATCCGAGATGAATTGTTGCGCTTTTGAATCATGTCACAGAGCATTATGTATGGGTGCTGCAAAATCCATTGTTGGCGAGGCTCATGCAGCCATTGTCATTTATATAATGGAAGTCTAATGCAGTAGTCTTTGGAATGGGATCATAGGTTCCTTGAGAATGGGAAAGATATAAAATATTATGAATATCAAGTTTAATACTGAATCTATGTCTAAACATATGGAGCATTAGGTTGGAGAATTGATATATATATATATATATGTATGTATGTATGTATATTTATATGTATGTTTCTCGTAAGAAGAGACATACAGTGCAGGTCTATCTGTTTCGTTCATTTGCATCGGATGTTACTGTGTATTTGAACACTTGGATGAGTATGCACGTTTGACAGCAACAAAGGAAATTGTAAACAAAAGTATCCATGAATTTGATCCTAATAAAGGAAATTGGTTGAACATAAGATCAGATTGTTCCTAACATTTCCAGCCAAGAAAGCATGAATTTGTTGGAAAAATCCTTTAGCCGACATGCATCTATTGAATCATTCGTCAATCTTCTTCACTCCATTCATGCAAAGGGAAACACCTTCTTCCGTATCAATTTTGGAAATTTGAAAAACAATCCTGAAAACATGTATTTCTACGTTCTATGTTTGACTATGCATGTCAAAATAAATAATTTCTAAAGATAGCCATACCATATCCCATAATATTATTGGTGGAAAATATAGTCAAGCCTTCCTGGCTACCGTAATTGAACACTTTTTTTAACCTGTTAACGATATTTTTCGTCAACACAAAAGATAGGTCAATGGGAATGGACCTAAGGGGAAAATGGGTTGTACAGCCTTCACAGGTTTAGGTTAGCTCGCCGTCCGTAGGTATCAAGGCCTTGGGGAAAGGGATCACTGAACCCAACCCTTGATGAAGGATTTTACAGATGGTAGAAAGGAATTTTACACAAAGTTTGGTGGAAGATATAAGCTTGTAGGAGGGCCTAGGTTTGTAGAAGGGTTCAAGCACATAGAAAAGGGGGTGTTTCATCCGATCTACGGAAAGGTTTGGATACAGATTCATGCGTATGGAGGAGACGAGCAGTAAATTGAAGCAACGATAAATAATAAATAGTATGATAAACTCATAAGAAAATACTATAAGTATAGATTCACTCTTTATTAATCCTTGATTTGGAATACATGAACAGAATAGAAGAAGTCCTCAAACTGATCTAAGTATTTGGATTTAGAGAAAAAGAGTACAAGAATTAGAATGAGAGCCTCTTGAAATGTGAACCCTGGGGTCTTATTTATAGAGAATTCGGGTCCTCTTCTTTTGTTGGGTTATTGGGCCTACAGGAGCCTCAGTCAGCCGCTTTTCTCCTTGGTCTCGGATGTCTGGCTTTTGGTCGCTTCGCTGCGCAGATTATAGCTTCCGCGGGGAAGGTTTCGGTCAGTTGAGACTTCTTTGAGAATGGTAGGAGCTTGTTGTAGTAGCTTTCCGAGAGGTATCTGAGTCCTCCGGTTGTATGCTCTCGGTTATAACCTTCCGAATGTAGGCTTCCGGCTTTCTCACGAATACTTAGAGGATATTGCCCTCAATATGTACATGGATAGTTGTCGATTCGGAACCACTGTTGGTGTCCGTGCTAAGTAGACTAGCCTGGATATCCTGTATCCCTTTTAGGGTTCCTGTTTGCCTTTTGTTGGATTTTCCGGGTATAGCCTAATCTTCCGGAAGGTAACTCTGGGTGACATTCCTATTGTTTATCAATGTGACCTTTCACTGTTTGTGCAGTAGATGCTTCGGAAGCTGATTCTGGATAATCTTTATGCATCTTAAGCTTGATACCCTTGATATCTTCGCCTTCTAATGTATCGGTATGAAGAAGGTCAATACCGACACTCCTTTTGGATTCCAATAAGCGGAGCTCTTGTCTTCCTAACTTAGGTGACCTTTCGCTACAGAACTCTCTACCAGGTAGACCATGTCAGATACATCCTGTCGGATAAGCCTCGCTGGCATTTTGTGAACTTTGAGCTTCTTCCTCCTTGGAAGGTGCCAGCTTACGCTGCTCTCAAATCATTATTTCTTGCTTTTGGCTCTTTCTAGTGTCGGTCTCTTGCTTTTGGAGGATCCTTATATGCTTGCGGTCGCCTAATACTCCTTAACTATTAGTTTGTTTCAGAGTTAATTTTGGTAGTAACATTTTCCCCGCCTAGTGAAAGGGTATCTTCGACTTTTCAAGTTAAGCTCTTCATATCTAAGAGGCTACTGAGCTTTAATTGTGCAGGATTTTTGTCCTTTCTGCTACGAATTATGCTCGTTGATTCGACTCCAGATGTGCGGTAGAGATGGAAAAGTGAACTTTTTGCTGAAATAGGAATCTTCTTTTCGTCTCCCTTCTTTACCCTGCATAAACATTTTACTCAAGTGAGTCATCGAAATTTATCACACTACCTTCCAAGGTTTCAGATTTAACTACTCGTGTGTTTTCTTGCGACAATCTCAATTGTTGGTTTGGATAATGCTTCGAATTGAGGTTCGATAGCCCTAATGTAGATTAAATTTCCAATGATTGTTTCAAATGATGTTTAGTGGTGACTTTTAATAAGTTGTATCCATCCCCATCCATTATCGGGGTTCTGAGAAGCAAGATTTGTACAAACAAATAGTTGGTAATAGAGGGCAATCTAACTTGTTGACGTCAATCATTGCAGTCAATATCGTTGCTTAACGGGTTAACAAATTTCTATGTTTCTTGTTTGCCTGTATGTCATTTGTGTGTAATTATCAAATAGAAATTAGATTAAAACAAACGTTTATGTTACGATGTTACCTTGAAGGACTATGTTTGAGATTCAGCAATCGGGTGATTCCAGGTTGATCAAGTTTTCTAGGTTTTGTTCAAAAGAGGAGCAGCTTCTAGCGAACGAGCTTCAAATTGTTGATGCAGTGGGTGAAGTCCTTTTCTCTGGTGTTCAACATTTATTGGGGATGATCCGTGTTCGCCTCCCATGGCCTCTACCCACCTTTGGTGTATATCTAAGAAGAGGACAGCCTCGGCTAGCAGAATTAGTTCTACCAAGAGACATAGGAGAGCAAATTCAGTCTCTCGTCTTTTCGGTTATGAGACCGTTGAGTCGCCTGGTTGTTGGTCATTATCTAGCTCCCTCACCCCTTTTGTTAGGGACACCCCCAATATGTGTCCTTCTTCCATGGTTACCACAGGAAGCTACTTTGTTGTTAGCCTTCTAAGATCTGATTCTTCGGGTTTGAGAGAATGCGATTCACTTTCCCCTTCTTATCGACAATGTGACCCTATAAATCTTCTGTTATCGACGTCAGACTTTGATAGTATCGTCAATTCTGTCTTACCTTATGTTGATGGGTCCGATATTCCAAGGTTTGCTTTTATAGACTGGTCTGGTTTTTGTCTCTATCTCATTAAATGACAACTCCTAGTCCATACTCTTGTTCTCCTAATTATTTTTATCTGTTTAACTTTTGCAAGTGTTAACTTCCACATTGTTTCCTTTCAGATATCCGGTGGTTTGAACATCGCCGGGGCAACGACGGCTTCGTTATCTCTCGAGATAAGAGAGCTTAAAGAAGAGAAGTCCACATTAGAGTCTAAGATTTGTGACTTAGCTTTAACGAAGAGCAATAACGAGGAAGATTGTAGTCAGCTGAGAGCGTTTCTTGAGAGGGAAAAGACTGAAAACCAAATCTTAGCCACCAATGTTTTGACCCTTAAGCGCGAGCAGTTGGATATGTTGGCAGAGCATGCAAGGGAACTGAGAGTAAAGGTGGCTACCCTTTCCGATGCTAAACGGATAATTTATGAAACCCAAGACAGAATTTCTTCGGTTTTGAGGGTACATCTTCCAAATATAGCAGCCGACTATTATGAAAAGGCCTTCTCTTTGGTCTACCGTGATAACTGTAGCAAGTTTCCGGAAATGGATTTTCCTTCTCTCCCTCCATATCTTCAAAGCAGGATCTTGGGGCGAGTTAGGATGTCCGGACATGATATCGGAATTTCTAAAGGGAATAAGGAGAGGGTCAAGGATCTTTTATTTATTGAGGAGCCGCCTGATTATCCAGTGCATGGAAATGGCAAGAATCCTGCTTCACTTAATTGTAGTGATGACATAGGCGGTCATAGTAATGAATTTAACTTCTAATGTGTGCATGATAAGGATGGCAGGAAGGAAGGTATGTTTTTGGTGTTTGTGGGTGACTTCATAGGCCTCATGAGTGCTAAATCATCTCATGTTTCAGTTACTTCACGTGGAAATGGTGGGTTTGCTGAAGAGATTGATCTCCTAAAACCTGGTGAGAAAGATCAGACTGTACGTACAGTTTCTACTATCCCTCAGGTATGAACCTTCATCCTTGAGTTTCTTTTTTACTTGTGGGTCTTGAACCTTAATGACTCATTCTTATGGTGATGAAGATCCTGTTTCCGTTAATTATTCTGTTTCTAAGGATGATCTGCACTCTCTCTAGGTTGAGGAGGGAATTCGTTACAAAAAATCCTATAAATCTGGTAGAGATTGTTTTTTGAGAGAGCTCAAGCATATTTATATGAAGTACCCTCAGCTATCTTTCAATTTCTTGGGGAATGATAGAGAGATGATATTAAAGAATCTTGGGGCCCACCATGCTAAATTAATATGTAATACGAAGGATATGAGTATTGGAGAGAAAAATTAATTTGTTATATCCCTTATAACTATCATTAATTTGTATGGACATGAATCACATTTGTACTCATTTTTCCTCTGTCATATTTAGTTTTGTGGTTCAAATATTGATATCTTCTGACAATCGATTCTATAAGCGGTAGCTCATTTGTTTACATGAATACGTAAATTCACTTAAAGACACTTCCTTTTACATAGATAAGGGCGTTCGATTTATTTCACGCCCAGGAGAATTCCTGGAAAATCTTTTATCGATGTTGATGACAGATCTACCCTGTCTGGGGAACTACTTGCGCAACCGTTGAAAGAACAAATAGGTATATTGGAGGCTCAGATAAAGCAAAAGGGTAAAAACATCCTTGAAGTGAAGAGGGATATAAAGACAAATCATTTTATTGATTTTGATGGAGAAAAGGATGAACTTCATGGTCTAGTCATCAACGTAGAGGAAAATCTTGACAATGTATTAACAAACTGTAAAGAAAGGGAATCTAACTTTGGATGTACTCTTGAAACTTCTACCACTAGTTTCTTGCGATCTTCGATGAGGTCCGAATCTTCTGAGCTTGGGAAAAGGGATCTTACTTTTAGATTGGATCACTCCTTCATCGCTAGATGGCATAGATAGGTTATGCCCCACGTGAAAGGCTTTTATTATAGGAGAAGTGCCGGGGACAACTTTCGTCATATCGATCTTTACACTTCCAAAATTAAGCAATTACGAAACGAGAAATAGTCTTTACATAAAGACGCTTTTGACTTGAAGAAGGAAAACAAAAAACTTCATGAAATGGGCAAGGATTTCAACCGAGCTCTAAAGTGGCAGCATAAACCCTCAGACGATTCATGCGTGGTCATAGAAAAGATGCGAAAGGTTGATCGACTTTTACGTACCGCGATTCATTATTCCGCAACTTGTACCTTGTCTCATGAAGAAGAAACATTTCATTAAGGGCTCGACTATTGTTTATACGCGATCTTTAGTACCAAGATATAGGTGTTTTCTCCTTTGGAGATGTATTTATCCTATAAACTTTCTTGTAAACAATTATGTAAGATATGAAGTATTCAGCATTTTGCCAGTCGAATATAATACTCAATAGTAATGGTGTTTATGAATAAAGGCATGACTAACCACGATATTACTTAACACGTGACTGCGCATTTCATTGTAAACATTTTTTTAGCTATGGTTATGTCATGACAGGGTGTACGTCTCCGATGTACTTCGTTAAGAATTTGTCTTATAGACTTTTGTATAACATCCTATGCTCTCAGTAGGGTTAACAATATCGAGGTGCATAAGACATGAAACATCAATATTGCTTATTTGTGTTTTTTGTGTTAGTTCAAATATTTGATATACTCGGATAATGAACTAATGAACGTATAAATTAAAGACACTTTCCTAAGCAAGCGAGAAGGCCATAAGTTTGCACCTAATGATGGTGGAAATGCGCTTTCAATCCGAATTTGAGTTGGGGCGAGGGTTGACTAACTCCTTCTTGTCAAGCTTTAAAAATCCTAACCAATCCAGATCTGGATGCCTTGTGATGAGACCAAAAACCTACATCTGGTTGTGATTTGCGCCTAGGCTCGACGTTGAGATGAGACCAAGTTGCTTCTTCCAATATTTGTGAAGAACTAAATCAACCCAGATATGGGTATTAAAGTTTATAGACCATAGAATCCCTTTCGGCATCAATAGAAGTCCTGAAATAACCCTTATTCGGGTAATTAAAGATTGAAGATCGGGTATCCCCTTCCGGCAATAAATAGAACTCGCGAAATAACCCTTATTCGGGTAATTAAATATTGAAGATCGGGAATCCCATTCAGGCATTAAATAGAAGTCCCGAAATAACCCTTATTCGGATAATTAAAGATTAAAGATCAGGAATCCCCTTCTGACATTAAATAGAAGTCTCGAAATAACCCTTATTCGGGTAATTAAAGATTGAAGACCAGGAATTCCCGTTCGGCATTAAATCTAATTCCCGAAATAACCCTTATTTGGGTAATTAAAGATTGAAGATCGGTAACCGCCTTTCGGTATTAATTTTTTGGTGTCCTCCTTGAATTTGATTCATGAAGTAGAGCTCGTATGTGCTTCCTGAGCCACCCTCTGGGCTCTTGATGTCAAAGCCGAGGATATACGTGCTTTCTTGACCACTCTCTGGGCCTGTGCGTCCGGTGCGCTTGGCTAGCTTATCCACAAGCAGTACCCAAGGACTAACCCGACCTGCCTCCAGGATGCACTTTATCCTGACCATCGTAGGTGATGATAAGGTCATAGAAACTTAGATGGGACCATTGTAGAAACCGAACTAAAGTTTACTCTTTTGATGCTCCATACTGACTATTGTAGGTACTGATAGAGTCTTACGCACCACCACCCCTTCGAGGGTTTCCTTACCCTGACCATCGTAGGTGATGATAAGGGTTGGCGTCCCATTCTACGGGTAACGCGGAACATAAGCAGAGGTATGATGTGCTTAGTTCTAGAAGAGGAAGGGCGCGCTAATTTTAGATACACCGCCACAACCATTTCTGGTGTGAAAAGGAGGCTTATGCTTTTGGTGCTTTAACCTCGCCTCCTCTGATTTGGGCATGGTGAAAGACTAGCACGCCATCCTCCTTCGGGGGATGCCTCGTCTTGACCAATTTGGTGTTGATAAGGGATTTAATCCATTTATGGTTTAATCCCTTTTGGGTTTCTTCAAGTTTCGAACGGAGGGTTTTCCATACCCTTGGGTGTGTTTAATAATCCTTTTCCTAAGGATTTTTACTGAACTTAATATGATCTTTTCACAAATTCCCGTAATTTGCCTTGGTTGATGAATTTGATGACTGTTTCCTCAAGGGTTCTGCAATGATTAGTTTCATGTCCATTCATCATGTGGTAATGGCAATAGGATCCTCCTATTTTCTTTTGCATTTTGGGTCTTTTATTTGTGAGTGACCAATAGTTGAGTTCGTGTTTGGTTAGGAAGCAAATGTTTTCCATCGAAGTGGTAAGGTAGTATCCTTTGGGTAATCCTGGCATAAGTCCCTCTTCCTGCCGCTGGGGCTTAAACCTTTTATGACCCAGCCTTGTTGTTGTACCTATATCTTTATTCCTCCTTCGCACAATGTACTGAGGTTGGGATGTCACCCTTCCAGACCATTTGTTGGTGAAGTGGTCAATATCATTCATTATTTCTTGTTCAAATACCATTCCTTTGATTTGCTTGTGTAGATTTCTTCTTAGATGAGAGAAAATGTTAGTATCCTCCGATGTATAACCACTTGGAGGGGGTATTAATGTTTGTCCTATATGAGAAAGGCTATTAACCTTAGTGTCTGAAGCATATTGTAACTTTTCCCTTTTTCTCTTTATTATCCGCAAGGCTTCCACTCTCAGCCAATGTTCTTCTGCCACTCTTAGGTCAGTGATTTCCGGCTTATCCATTCGAGATTTATAAAGCTCTTGTCGGGACCTTTACCCGTAACTTTTCTTCTCGAAAGCTTTTTTCTAATTCCGAGACGGACTAACACAGGTAGATACGTGGGAAGGTTAACTAAAGGAGCGGAGGTTCAGGCCCTCTTTCTAGCGCCAAATGTTAACGATATTTTTTGTTAACATCGAAGATAGGTCAATGGAAATAGACCTAAGGGAAAAACGGGTTGTACAGCCTTCGCAGATTTAGGTTATCTCGCCATCCCTAGCTATAATAGCCTTGGGGAGATGGATCGCAAAACCCAACCCTTGATGAAGGATTAGACAGATGCTAGAAAGGAATTCTGCACTAGGTTTGCTGAAAGATCTAAGCTTGTAGGGAGGGCCTAGGTTTGCAGTAAGGGTTCAAGCGAATAGAAAAGCAGGTGCTTCATCCGATCTGCAGAAAGGTTTGGATATACATATTCATGCATATGTAGGAAATGAGCAGTAAATTGAAGCAACAATAACTAAGAAATAGTATGATAAACTCATAAGAAAATACTATAAGTATAGATTCACCCTTTATTAATATTTGATTTGGAATACATGAACAGAATAGATGAAATCCTCAAACTGATCTAAGCATTACAATTTAGAGAGAAAGAGTACAAAAATTAGAATGAAAGCCTCTTGAAATGCGACCCTTGGGGTCTTATTTATAGACAATTCGGGGCCTCTTCTCCTGTTGGGCTATTGGGCCTATAGGAGCCTCAGTCGGCCGCTTTTCTCCTTTTTCTTGAATGTTTGGCTTTCGGCCACTTCGTGGTGTGGAATAGAGATTCCGGAGGGAAGGTTCCGGTCAGTTGAGATTTCTTTGAGAATCATAGGAGCTTATTGTAGTAGCTTTCCAAGAGGTATCTGAGTCATGCGGTTGTATGCTCTCGGTTATAACTTTTCGCATGTAGGCTTTCTATTTTCTCACAAAAACTTATAGGAGCCTGCCCTCAATATGTACGGGGATAGCTGTTGATTTGGAATGACTATCGGTGTCTGTACTAAGTACACCAATATGGATAGCCTGTATCCCTTTTATTGTTCCGGTTTGTCGTTCGGTGGACTTTTTGGGTATAGCCTAATCTTCCGGAAGGTAAATCTGGGTGAGCTTCCTGTTGTTTATCAATGTGACCTTCTGGTGTTTATGCAGTAGATGCTTCAGAAGCTGGTTCCGGATAATCTTTATGCATCTTAAGCTTGATACCTTTGATATCTTCGCCTTCTGATGTATCAATATTAAGCAGGTCAATACCGACACTCCTTCTAGATTCCAGTAAGCGGAGCTCTTGTCTTCCTGACTTAGGCGACCTTTCGCTACAGAACTCTCTGCCGGGTAGACCTTATCGGATAGATCCTATCGGATAAGCCTCGCTAGCATTGTGTGGACTTTGAGCTTCTTCCTCCCTGGAAGGTGCCGGCTTATGCTGCTCTCAAATATTTTTTCTTGCTTTTGGCTCTTTCTAGTGTCTAGCTCTTGCTTTTGGAGGATCCTTATGTGCTTGCAGTCACCTGATACTCCTTCACTGTTAGTTTGCTATGGAATTAATTTTGGTAGTAACAAAATCGATACAAAAAATTACATAAAAAGTTCAGGTAATAATTTAACATATAATGTTAAATATATTGTGCTATAGTGAAAACCCATAAAATTCACCAGCATCGGCTCAAGTATCATAAAAAATTGATAAATTACGGCATACATAAACATCATAGTACACCACATTAAATCTTGGGTATTATCATGGGAAAAAGGGGCAATGTATAATGGAAGTTTTTTTGATGCTTTGACGACGTATGTTCGTTCCCATTGCAAATTCCAGTGGCGACCTTCGTTCCACTCAAAATTCCTCCAAACCCACACATTTGCATATATGGATGAGTACACAATGGTAGAACCTATTATTCTCACGGCCATGGCTCAGAAATTTCATGCCTATAGCCAATTTTGAAGCTTGTAGCTCATGCACACTGTTGGGTACAACAATGTGTTGTATGGTTTTTGTTTGATGATAACAAATATATAATTTTATTTAAATGTGTTTGTAAATGTATTATTTTATATTACACTGTTTCATAGAAATACATATTTATTGAATAATATACTATTATACACAATTGAATATATTTACAGCATATTTATTCAAGTAAATATTTTATTTCAATATCCGAAATAGTACAACATTCTAACTCCACTATTGTATGTTCAGAGTTATAATATTTTACATGAAATTTTACTACTAAATTTTTTTGAATTTGATAGACAATTTGATTTGAACACAATAAAATAATATTTTATATCAATCAAATTTATTATTACAAATATATATACAATTTTCTCATTCTGTACATTCGTTCCTCACTACAACACTCTGACACTCATATAAAGTTTACATACTCATATACATTTGCTAACGCCGTTGCGTACACTCACTGACTCAATACTTGTCTTCTGTCTTCTTGTAATCATAGCACTTCATAGTCAGTCTAACCAATCATCTACATACCTTTCACAAACTTAAAAACACACAGTACACTGCAATAGAAATAAAACGGTACACATGCAAATCTAATTTTTTTTTTAATTTTTTTAATTTTGCCTTAGAATTACGGTGTGTTTCTCATCATTTTTCTGACTCAGTCCGATATGCAAGGACAGGAATATTATTCTGAATGGCTGCATATACACACTTGTATAAATATACAAGTGCGCACTGCCTCGCCAATCAAAATGCACTATAGCAACCGAGGAGCAGTCACGTGGACCAACTCGACTCAGTACATGGTACAGTACACGGTTTAAACATGGTGCAACAGTAAACCGTACAACATATCAACTACGAGCAACATCGCAGTGACAAGTGCACAGTGAACATGACAAATTACAAGTGCAAAATGGTTGAGCACAAGTCAAAATGGTGCACAAAAAAATTCAGCAACATATATACATAGCAACATGGAACCAAAAGTGCACAGTTAGTGAACAAGTCAAAAGCTGGCACAAATGCATGATCAATGCAGTATGTACAAAGACTTAGCAGCATATACATGTTTATACAAGACAACAAGCTCAAGTGAATATTGCTGAAGAATAGTTGAGCTCATATATTCATGTTCATACTCAAGGCACATAATACAGTATGGTGCAAACATGCTGTAACTACATGGAACAACAAGGCAAAACAGAATGTGATAGAATACATAGTGTCAAAATAGTCGAGCCAGTGTACAACAGCATGGTACGAGTTTTGTGTTCAAGCCAGAATACAGCAATTCAAAGATGGTATAGTAAATGGAGTAAAACAAGTTAGTTGAAAACAAGTTTCTTAACAAGTTGATAATAACATAAGTTCATATCCGAGTGAAACAGAAATGAATACTGCTGCGTATATGTGTGCATGATGATCAAGTTCAAATCTGTTCAAGGGATAACAACTATTCATATCAGCTCATAGCAGTTCTAAGACGAGTGTAAACAAGGCATGGTCAATTATAAAGCATCTGATCGTACCAGTTTTTAATGAAGCAGTCAACATTAAGGCAGGTTCAAAATCACGTTTGTAATATTCAATCAAATTCCATAAGTTATGGAGTTTTCAAATTCATAAAGAAACAAATGCGCAGTTTTATTTTTATTTTTATTGTCGACAAGAGATCAATGGGGCAATTTTGGAAAAAGTTTCAAATTTTAAAATTTGTTTTAAATGGGCAAGAAATCATCGCAATATATTCAACCAATCAAAGGAAAATAAAGACCAATTCAAAGTCAGAAAACCTCACACAAAAAATTTCTCATATTTTGAAGATTTCAAACTCCAAAAATTCAAGGCTTCGCAGAAAGCAATTTTCCATAGAAATCACAAGAACAATTCAAAGCTGAGGATTTCAAAATGCCCAAAAATCTCGTATATATCAGATCAAATCATACATTAAATCAAATCACAAATTTAGGATTTTTAATCCTATAAATACACCCATCACCACTAGCTTTTAATTCATCCAAGATTGAACAAATCAAAGAAAATTTCGAAATCAAAATTCATATTAGAAAAAAGAGTAATCTTGGATCAAATTCAACGTTCAATCAAAGAAGAGGAAAGCCACTAGAAATTCGAGGTCATCACATGAGAAGAAGAGGCAGTCTAAAATTCGAGTGAATTAAAACCCTAGATCCAACCGCCATCGCAATTTTTTTCAGAGATAAAGAGGAGATCGGGCTCAAGTGAAAATGGATGAAGCAAAATAAAAATATGACCAGCCAAGTTATCAAATGGACACGGACTTAAGTTTTTTTAATTAATTTAAAACAAGGGTTTAGTTTTTTTAAGGGTTTTAATTTTTAAATTGTTTTTCAATTTGTAATCGTGTTTAAAAGTTTTCTAGTTTTTCTGTAAATCTGGGGAGACGAATAACGGGTTTGTAATTCGGGGGATTCTGGTTTCATGGATAGAAATCAATGTAGGGTTTTGAGCGTAGGATTAGTGAAACTAGAGTGGTATTGTGAGGCTTTTTGTGTAGCTCCTAGTACAAACTGGGGATAAGTTTTGAGCACATGTTTAGGATAAATAGGCTGGGAATTGTCGCGAGTTTACGGGTGTTGTAAGCATTGTAATTGTTGACTAATACCTAGTAGAAACCTTGGGGAATGCAACAGTAGGCACAGTTTTGCCGAAGATGGGTATATTTGTGTGTTATTTATTTTCCACATTTACTCTGATTATTATCTATGATTGATATTATTTACTCAACAATTAATGTGATAAATCCTATTCACCCCCTCTAGGGTTAATTTAGATCCTACAAGTGGTATCAGAGCTGGTATAAGGTAACTGCATGATAGGGAGTTCTCGCTCTATGATCAAGTGGCGAAGTATTGACTCTTGTCCCTACGTGCCCTGCTGGGTTGTCCCGTGTCGAGAGGCAGGACGTAAAATCAGTGTCTGAGATACCTTTGTTAGCCACCCGGGTGGTATTAAAATCCTCGTTAATGGAGATAACAAGTGGTATCAGAGCAAGGTATTTCTTATTTTATTTTAACTCTAGAGTCCTAAATCTATCTAATAATGCTTTTTCTGAGGGTCAGTCCATAGCTAGGCCACCAATGTTTAATGGAACTGATTATGCCTATTGGAAAGCTAGGATGAAATTTTTTTTGAGTCCAGCCGATTATGATGTGTGGGATATTATTGAAACGGGTTATTGATCTCCCATTGTTATTGTTAATGGTGTTGAGATTCCTAAGTCAAAAGATCGGTGGGATGTTGATGATAAAAATTACTTTCAACTAATGCCAAAGCAGAGAATGCTTTAATATGCGTTCTTAATAAAACTGAATTTAATCGAATTTCTCATTGTGACACTGCACAGGAAATATGGCATACATTGGAGGTCACACACGAAGGAACATCACAAGTTAAGGAATCTCATCTTGCTCTACTCAGCAATAAATATGAAAAAAAATTATGCGCAAAGACGAAGATATAAAAGAGATGTCTGGACGCTTCTCATCACTGGTTTACAATGAAAAGGCTCTTAGCAAAGCTTATACTGAAGTGGAATTGATCAGAAACATGCTGAGAGTGCTAACAAAGAATTTTGAAGCTAAAGTGACGGCGATTCAAGAATCAAAAGATCTAAATAAAATAAGCATGGAAGAGTTGACTAGAAATCTGATTACTTACGAGATGGAGCTAATCCAAGGGAAGAATGAAAGAATTCTGAATTAAAGAAAAAGATGATTTCTTTAAATAATACTGTTGAAAGTGATGATGAAGACCCTGTTGGAGAGCTGGCCATGGTTTTTAGAAAGTGAACAAAAAGAAATTACAAGCCACAAAAGAAGAATTCAAAAACCTACAAGTCCGGAAGTTCAGATAGTTCAGACGATGAAGTGTTTTGCTATAATTGCAAGAAACCCAGACATATCAAACCAGATTGCCCATAGCTTAAGAGTGAAAAGAAGAAGAAGTTCAGAAGAAAGAAAAAGGCTTTTGCTGCTACAAGGGACGATGAGGAAGGAAAAGAAGTTTCTGACAGTGATGAAGAGGAAGGAAATTTGTGTATTATGGCATGATCTGATTCAGAAAGTAGTGAAAAGGATTCAAGCGAGGTATCCAATTTTACTTATAAAGATTTAATTCTAACGTGTCATGATCTCACAAAAATCGTTGATTCTCTTGAACTAAAAGTTAAGAAATTGAAATCTGATAGGTCAAAACTAATTCAAGAAAATAACATATTAGAAAGTAAACTTGAAAGGGTTAGGAATTCACTATTTTCTAAATGCGAAAAATGTCAATTTTTGAGTAATGTTCTTTTGAATTTCAAAACTGACTTTGAATTACTTAAAAGTGAAAACGTGAATTTGAAGAACGATAATCGTTATTTTGAGAAGGAGATTGAAAAACGTAGAGAATCTGAAAAACATGATTTTGAAAAGCGAAAACAATTTGAAATTGAAATTTATAAGTCCAATGCTAAAATCAAAGCACTTGAAAACAAAAATTTGGTTTTAAAACAAACTGATGCTAAAAAGTGGAAAATCGCTATTAATCGTTGCTCAAATTTAAAGAAAGAAAATAGCGATCTTAAATTTAAAATTAATCGACTTGGGTCAACTTTGACTAGATTTTCTAAAGGAGAGAAATCGTTGAATAGCTTGTTAAAAAACCAATTTTTTGTTAAGAATAAAAAAGGACTTGATTTTGGATTTGATCAAGTTCAAAAACAAAATTCTAGAGATTTTAAAAATCCCTTAAATGACTTTGAAAAAGATCAAATTGAAATTTTGAACTCTAATAATTTCAAATGGTTTTTAAATCATAAACGAAATGAAAACTCATTTAAAAACACTTCAATTAAACGAATTTAGATCCCAAAAGATAATAAGATGAATTCAAATAAGATTAAACAAGTTTGGGTTCCAAAAGGTACTTTAGTGGATAGTAATGGATTGTTATATAAACAGGATTGGGTACCAAGACGTGTAAACGAAGTTAAGAGTGGTAAAACAACTTTTGTTAGACCACTCGATCCTATAAACATCTAGGTGCCGAAGGATGCTAAGGAACAACTGTGCTTAAGGGGGATAAAATTTAAATTGTTCCATATTATTGAATTATTCAAGTGTTCCTTAGCCATAGATTTCCGAGTTGGAGATTCATTTGTTCACATCGATTATGGTAAGTCAGGTGTGATCTCTTAACTCGTGATTTTATTTTATTTTCTTTTTGATTTTCTCATTGATGCTGATTTGTATTGACACTTCCGTGGTATTTTTATGCATATCTTGAACATTTTTATTTAGAATTCTAAATTTTGTGATGTTCTGGAAAGCTAATGAAATTTAACACATCTTTGCTGTTTTGAGTTTCTTGTTAATCACTTTGGAAAATATTGAAAAACTGAACTCAATACGACGGACTGCTTGAAAGCCATGATTGATTAGTTGTGAAATTTTCATAGTTTTTGACTTGGCTTGATTATTTTGTTTTAGAAATAATTCGTCATTGATTACTGAATTTCATGGATTATAATATTTGAATTTGAATTTTAAAAATAAATTTTTACCAAGTGATTTTGAATAATTTGATTTTGATTTGAATCATTGACTGTCCTTGTAATATTTAAAAATAGACTGAAAAATTCTCTTGTAGCTCTTGCTTCGAAAATGATTTTATGCTGCTCTGATAAAGGAAATTTATTTATAAAATTCCATTCAAGTGTATTGGTGATTGGACGATAGGTTGGAAAATTAGTGACTAAATTTCATAGATAATTTGAATTAAACATATAAGTGATTTTAAAATTGTCTAGAAGCAACCAATATTAGAAATATTAGAAAATTTTCACATTCTACTGATTGATTTTTGAAAATGATTTTCAGCTTGCATTGATATTTCGAAAACCCCACTTGAAACTGATATTTTCAATTTAAAATTATTTTTGATTATTTATTCAAAAATTGAGATTATTGATCGATTTGAACCGTTTTTGGAACTCATCAAAATTATTAATAGATTTATGAAGTTGTGATGAGTTGTGACTATGATATAATTCATAACTAGAGCAGATGTTATTTTAAAATCTCATGATAATTGGACAGATTTTATAATATCTTTGAATTAGAGCTTATTCCATGACCATCTTCTATATCTACCTTATTTATGTCATTCACCATGGTTTTGTTTAATTTGGACAGTTCAAATTATTCTTGGAAATAAAAATAAAAATAAAAGAAGAGAAAACAAAACATATATATATATATATGTATTATTTATCCTTGGTATTCACTCCCATTTAAAAATCCTCATGGTAATGCGTGGGTGAATTATCTTAATCTTTATAAGCTTCCATTCTCACTTAAAAGACCTTTGGGTTGTGCATGGATGGAACTCATTAGAGAGGATAAAGTTAAGTTACTACTAACCCCATTTTATTGAACTCTCCTCATTTTATAAAATCTATCGTAATCCATTCGTTCTGAAAGTGAAATTTGCTTCTGATTTAAAGTTTATTATTATTTTTGTTCGATTAAATGGGATTTATGATGTATATTCTCTCTCTTAATTTGAATTTATATTTATGGTCTATTTTCCTCACTATTTCAGTTTATATTATTCGTTTGATGATAACAAAAGGGGGAGAATGGTCAAGATTTTGATTGATGAATATTTAATTCAAGAATATTTTAAGATTGGAAATTGAATATCTAGGGGGAGAATGGTAATTTCAATTTATTATTTATGTTTTCCACATTTTGTTAGACCAAAAATTGGCTCTAACACCCAAATTATATATGAATTCAACAAAATAGAATCAAAAAGCAGTAAAGAACACGCAATTTATAGTGGTTCGGCGTTAACGAGCCTACGTCCACTTTGTTTTCTTTGATTTGATAATTTGAATATGAATACAGCAAGAATTCTCACTCAACCTCACGATTACAATTCATAAACTCACTTAAATCTCTCAAAAATGGGCTTTAAGAGATGATTTAAATCTGAATATGATTGTAGAATTCGGCTATGGAGGAAGTATGGACTGAGAACTTGCCAAAAGATCCTTTCAAAGCCTCTAGGTAGTGTATTTATAGGTGAAAGATCTCCTCGAAGTGGCTCCGGTTCGGAATTGCGTGGCATTCATCCCTTGAGAGTCGGGTTCGGAAGCTCTAAGATGGCTACAGCGCATTGATCGAGTAGGAGATCGCTGAAGAAATGGTCGGATCTTGTCCGCGTCTTTAGGGGATATTCATAGCAACGGCTACAAATTCGAAGGAAAGAAAGGGGTTCGGATCAGAGCCTCCGATCCGATCCAGTTTAGTCCGCTTGTTTCCCCTTCATGCTGCTGATGTACTCATCCGATCCGAACCGTTGGGCTTGCTTGCTTTCTTCTGTTGCCGCTGGAGTGTTCCTCCGAACCGAACCACTGAAGCCACTTGCTATCCTTTGGTATTGCTGACATATTACCGATCCGATCCGATGTAATAAGGCCACTGTTGTATCTCTCCGATCCGATCTGAGGAAGTGTCTGCGCTCTTGATCTTTATTCACCTCCTGCACTATCTTTCTCTGATCTGATCCGATTGGTGTCCTTCTCGCTATTTGCTCTTTGTGTAGCCTAGTTCACAAAGTAGGCTAACATTTTCCCCCCTCGAAGTACACTCTTATCTGAGATAAAGTGTGCTTCGAAGCAATTTATGGGACATCCTTTGAACCAGAGTCATCGAAATATTGCCTTCGGTTCGGATTCCGATCTGGACGGATCTCCTTCAGTGGCACATCCGAACAGACACACCAGTATCACTTTCCCATGGATCAGCTGGCCATAGGGCCTTTGTGGGCTTAACTTCCGGTCCGAACGGGTTGGGTGAGACTGGGAATAAGAGTGGTCACTGCAATTCCCTATAAGAATCCTCCTCGTCTCCTTCTTCCTCTTCCTTCTTTATTATTGTCTTCCAGCGAAACTTGCCTTTAAACCCTAGAATATTAAAAACTCTGAAATTCTTCTCGTTTTAATCCCCGAATCCAATACATAGGTAGCTTTATAATCTTGAATCTCCTCTTTGTAATTTCTTTTAACTTAAATTCGTGCTTTTCTTCGAACGATTCCAGCAACGTATTCGACGGGCTTCGCCGCCATGACCACCTCCACTCCGTCGCCGTCGTTAAGGGTGTTAAGTTTCTCTCGGGGCGACGGTGGTGGTGGCTAAAACCCTTTATTGAGTGTTCGAATGAAACAGTTCTTGATTTCAGTTAGGATCTTCAACGTAGGATCAAGCCTGACCCCAAAGAAGAGGAAAAAGGGAGAAAAAAGGTTCAGGGGATCGGTTCGGGTGACAGGGCGGAGACGAGAAAAAAGAGAGAGGAAGAGTGCAGAGGATCGGTTCGGATGACACGATCGGGTCGGACTTGCAAGCCAAGAGAAGAACAGGATTTAATTGACTGGACCGGATCGGAATGTGAAACAAAGAAGCGGAGAAGCATGGCTGTTCAAGTCGATCCGGACCGTCCAAGAGTTCACCTCCGAACCGATCCGATTTTGGTCACTGGGCATCAACTCTTGTCTCAGGCTAGCATAAGGCCTTCTCCCCGATCCGATCCTAGTGTGTGCGTACGAACCGAACCGAAAAACAGCTTCAGATTGTACATAAAACCTTGCTTAGCTGGTTAAACCAATTCCTAATATATCCTTCAACCTAATGGACAGTTAGGATAGTGCCCTGCGAACATAAACGAATATCAAGAACTGTTTTGAATATCATTGCTTCCTTGGACTTTTATGTTATGCTTTCATGTATTTACTTTGCATCTCTGTCACACATAGCACACACTTTAGTTCACATACACACATGGGGGTCACGGGCAACTTTACTCTAATCCATGCCATTGTTTCTTCAATAGTCTAGCGATCATGGCCGAAAGACGTTCTTCTAGATTAGCAAAGAAGACGGAAAATGCAGAAACATCTGAGAAATATACGCTCGATGACATATCTTCTTCTTCAAACCCTGAATGGGATGATGAGGGCTCAGATTATGAAATAGAAACGCATAGCAACGAAACATCCTCGGACAGCGATGCTTCTCTGGGCTATGAGGAGGAAGGAGGGATTGGAGATTGCCGAGCCCCTGACGAATTTGAGTTTGCCATTATCTTGGAATCACCCAAGGACTCTGTTGAATCAACGATCGACAATGATAGACTTGCTCGTATATGTCTAAAGAACGGTATATTAAGAAGGGATACTCTGGTACCGTCGAAAACTGGCCATCCTCACAGTCCTCCAGAAGGGTTTATGGAAATCACCCGATTGATGTGCATGGTCGGGGCTATCCCACCATTTACCCCTTTTGTTGTCGACTTTCTAAGACAGATGCGGATTTCCCCCATGCAGCTGCACCCTAACTCTTATGCTTACCTATATAACTTATATGTAGCATACCGCGAGATCTTAGATACAGAGCTCACTTTTGACGACGTTCATTTCTTTTATAACTTCAAGCATCGGACTCGAGAAACTTCTTCTTTCTCTTACTTCGAATCAGTCCCAAAAAGGAAAATAATTTCAGCGTCGTTTAGCAGCAAGGCCGGCGATCCCAAGCTGGAATGGTTTTATATAAGGCAACAACCGGGATGTGCTAGGAGATGGACAAAATCAAGTAAAGCATTGGTTTTCTAAATCTCAACTCTGAGTGTCCATGCCAATACATTAATCCATTTTCTTTTTGTTTGCAGTTGATAATCCCAAACAAATATCGGATCCAGTGTATTTTGATCGGATGCATCAGCTCCTCAATGGTGACCGAAAATTTCTAACTATTGATGAGGTCCTCAAGGACGAATATCATCATCACCACGGGCTACTGTCCATTACCCGTAGCATAGGTCACGGGTCAGGTCCATATGTATATATCCCTCCGGTGGATGTAATTCCAGTTATGAGTGAGAGCTCGAAAGTCCCCACAATATCCCTTTGAACTCACCTTCTCCAACTTCAACTCAAGACGATGAGCTGGCTAACCTACCTGAAAAGCACCGTGAAGGGTACATCACTCCTGGGGATGCTATTTCTCCTGAGAAATCACCATCTCCTAAAGAAAATCCAATAGGCGCTTCCCAAAGAGATGCCGCTACTGTTGATGATCCTACATTTCAGGGCTTGGGAGATCTCCCCCTTCCTGACACTATTTACACTTCCGAGGAATTTGGCACGAATCCTTTAGTTTTTACTTCTTTAGAGGAGACTACTCCTGTCAAGGCCAAAGAGCCCACTCGTGCTGGCTTGGCTTCGGACTCTGGTTTGTCGGGGGGGGACACCACTTTGGATGCACTTAACACAATAGCACCCCACTTCACAGCACTTACTTCTTATGAGAATACTAATTCTGAATTCCACTTGTATTGTTGCGCAGGTACAATGCCTCGTGCTCACTATGACATCAGGAAGCTACGCCGCAGCATGACCAGACCCCCTCATGATGTTGAGCATGATCACCGCGAAAGCCACGGTAGGGAGGATAGAAGGCCTTATGATTCTTATCAGTCACGGACCTCGCGCTTTCGCTCTCCCGTTCGGTCGGATCCAGAGCGATACAGAGGCTACCAAGACCATCGAGGAGATGACACGTCGTAGTCAAAAGATCAAATCTCTTCTCAAGAAAAACGTAGTGGGGAAAGGAGCCAACCGAGTGATACCGACCAGCGAAGCAAGCGCAATGTTCCTGCTAAGCGGCCTAGAAAGGGTGAGGAGGCCATTGAGCGCTCCACACATAAGGATACCAAGCTGACATTCCCCGCACCTCTACCATTGGATGCTGAAACTGCAGTTAAGCGGGCGTATCTGGAGGAGCAGTTCCCCGAACACTATTTTGAAAACTTGACTTTCTTACCCGCTCTTGAGCCTATTTCCTCAAGGTGGGCAGACGAGGCCAAAGCAAAAGTTGATGCAGTCGAAAAACAATATTCGGAGATGTTCAAGTACTCGCGCAACCTCTCCAGAATTATCCGAACTCTAATCACGGACACTAACTCAATGAAAAAGACTGCAGAAGCCGACGCAAAGGCCTTGAATAATTTGGGGAAAGACCTTGAGGATACACAGGCCCAACTTGCTATCGCTCAACGGGACGCTGCCAACTTCAAGCAGCAATTTGAAGAGCTACAAAAATGTTATCATGACTTGCTCGATTCCCATACTCAAGAGCGCTCGGAGCTGAAAAAGCAAGAAGAAAACGCCAAGTCGGATAACGCCAAAATGCAACTTGCTTACGCTGCCCTTGAGCGAGAAAAGGCCGAGTTAGCGAAGAAGAACGCCGAATTGGAGAAGAAAAACGCTGACTTGGCTTCCAAGTTGATGGAGGCCGAGAACAGGGCTGCCCTAACGGAGGGTAATGTTGAAAGTGTCATCAAGTCGGCCGAAGAGTCCCGCAAGCAGCTTGCAGAGGCCCAGGAGGATGTGTAGGGCTTCGGTGAATTAATGATCGAATTTTTTGCACATATAATCCGTCACCGACACATCTCTTGAATCGAAGATTATCCGACACCTTGGTTCACGTGTGGAGCCAAATTGTTGAATGGGAGAAAGAAGAACTCAAGGTAGATTCCATCGACGAGGACATGCTCATGGAAAAATATCTACGAGATGACGAGCCGGCACGTCTGGCTGAGGGGCGTCGCCTGATCGCTGCTGCCATGGAGGAGGAAAGGCGGAAGGCTAAACAAAAGGACATCATGGAGGCTGGTTCTTCTTCCACTGCCGCTGAAACTTCTGAAGTAGAGGGATATGACCCCGGAAACCCGGCGATCCCTCAGGCATCTCTTTTATCCCCTATTCCTGAGACGGTGTCAGAGACGGCAGTTACTCCAGCTGACAAATCATCGGAATGTATTTCTACTTTTCACCCCAATTCGTCAAACTATCTCCACTTTCCATCACATAGTCGGGCAATCGATGAAGGATCCTTTATTTTCTCCCGAGTTGATAACTGTTGCTTCTCATTCCGTAGGTGCTGAACCGTCCGAGAAGACAGACGTGCCTCAGGGGACCACCACCGGATCAGAATTCGCGGAGAATGCCGAAGGAGAAAAAGATAAGGCTGATGCTCCCCATGATGACGAGATGATAGCCGCCTTGAAAGATGATGGCGTTGGCGAGGAGCATGAGGAAGACCCTGAGGTGGCTATAGTTGGGGAATCAAGAAGCGCTGATGACATCATTTTAGCCGCATTGAAAGCCGAAACAAGACAGACGTATGCAGCTTAAAGTTGAAGACCTGGACCCCGAAAGCCTTAAGCCTCTCGCAGTGGTGGATGCTGGATCAAGGTTAGTTGTTAAGCTTTCGACTAGGTCTATTACAGAAGAACTTGCTAAAAAGTCTTCTCTTGATTCCAACGTTCCGACTTCTCGGAAAAAATCAACTGATTCCAGTACTTCAGTCTCAGGGAGGAAAAAACCAAGGCGCGTTTTAACTGATGCTGAAAGAGAGGCGAAGGATGCTCAGAAGGCTGCTAAAAAATCCAAGTCCACTTCAACGTCTAAGTGATGAAGTGTTTTGCTTTATTTTGGTATTTAATTGGCCCATAATTGTTGCAGCGAGTGTGGCCCTCGCATCTTCTTTTTTGCTTATTTTCCTGTACAAACTCACACATTTGTAAATAAAAATAATTCATTTCCTGCAATGCCTGTTAGTTGTTAGTTCAGTACTTATGTAAAAATACATATGCCTATCATGCTAATGTCATGTAACGGAGTCACGGTGGAGGGGAATATGTGTGTACATGTATGCCCCAGTCAATCTTGAGTAACTGAAGGAGAACTATTCAAGATTAAATTAAAGAGTCCGAATGTCCCTGATTCTCTGACGGGGGTCACATTCCTTTCGTCTTTGATGCCTGTTCTTTTCTGGAATCTTTTATACTCTTCTATCTTATATCCAGGTTAGAGTTCTTGCTTAGGTGGTCTCTCATCTGGGTGCACCTTCACGCCTCAGAGGACGTCGTCTTCCCATCCTTTATATTCTCTCTCGATTCTTGAGAGTTAGAGTTAAGAATGTCGTCTTCCCATTCTTTTATGTCTTATTGTACAAACAGTCGTTTTGTTTGTCCCCGCATATAGGTCATCTTCAACTTTAGTTTAACATTTCATGTTTCACAGTCATAACAGAATAATAGTTGAAGATATAAATAATGCAGGAAAGTAAATGACACACGATATTTTATAGTGGTTCGGCTAAGTCGTAGCCTACATCCACTTTATAATCTTTTGTTCACATAAACAGACTTTTTAAGGCAAGTCGTGCCTATTTACATAGCTTATGAAAACAAAAGAAATGACATTTCATATTTAGCTCAGATATCGTCATAAATGCTGAGCGTTCCAGGCTCTGGGAATCTCTTCACCGTCCACGGTCGTTAGCTTGAATGTTCCTTTATCAAGCTTCCGTTGGATGGCGTACGGTCCTTCCCATTTGGGACCCAGCCGGGTTGAAGGCGGGAAGACTCGCTTCAGTACTAGGTCTCCTGGTTCGAAGTTTTTGAGGCGAACCTTTTGGTCATAATAACGTGCCACTTGATGTCGATGTCTTGAGGCACGGAAGTCGGCTTCATCTCTTTTTTCTTTAATCATATCAAGAGACTCTAGGAGGAGCGCTTTATTCGTCACCGGGCCATATTACGCGATTCGATGAGAAGGGACTTCCAATTCCACCGGGATCACCGCTTCAGACCCAAATGAAAGTGAATAAGGAGTATGGCCAGTAGCCGTCTTAAAGGTCATCCTGTATGCCCATAAGGCTAATGGAAACTCATCTACCCATCTGGCTTTGGCCCATTTCAGTCGCTTATTTAGAATTTATTTAATGACTTTATTTACGGCCTTGACCTATCCATTTGACTGCGGATGAGCTACTGCAGTGTATCGCTTATCAATTTTGTATTTCTGCAAAAGTTTCTGAACTCTATGCTGTCAAACTGCGTCCCATTATCAGTTATGATGGTCTTCGGTATCCCAAATCGACCAATAATATTTCTCACCACGAAACTGATCACTTTCCTTGTCGTGATGGTTGTTAAAGGTTACACTTCCACCCATTTCGTGAAGTAATCCACGGCAATGATCGCATACTTGGCTCCTCCTCTGGCAATGGGTAGCACTCCAATAATATCAACTCCCCACATGGAAAACGGCCACGGACTTACCATTGACTTGAGCTGAGTAGGAGGCGCTCTGGGAACTTTGGCGTATATTTGACATCTGTCGCAGCGTCGTGAATAAGCAGGTGCGTTTTTGTTCACGGTAGGCCAGAAATATTCGTACCATAACACTTTCTTTTCCAGGGTTTGGCCCCCAGTGTGATCTCCATGCTCACCATCATGCACCTCTTGCAGTACACGCTTGATGTCGTCGTGTGCGATACACCGTAGTAGGGGCATTGAAAACCCTTGACGATAAAGGACGTCGTCCTGTAAAATGTATCTTGTGGCCTTACGTCTTACAGCTCGTCTTTTGCTCTTTTCCAATGGGAGAGTTCCGCTTTTGAGAAAGTTCTTAATTGGTGTCATCCAGGATTCTCTTTTTGGTTCAACTTCCAAGGCTAGCTTTACTTCCATCAGGTCGAAACTGGGTGAATCCAACACCTCTATCGGAACCATTTCAGATTCTTTAAGACCCTCTGAACTTGCTAGCTTTGCCAATCGATTTGCTTTCTGATTTTCAGCCCTTGGAATGTGTGTTATGCTATAACGCTCCAAACCTTCCAACAACTCCTTTACTTTCTTAAGATAAGTGATGAGCCGAGGTCCCTTAACAGCAAATTCTTCCCGAACTTGACATACCACTATTTTGGAATCGCAATATATATCTAGTGTCTTCACTCCCAAATCTTTGGCGAGTTTCAGCCCGACAATCAGGGCTTCATACTCAGAGTCATTATTGGTAGCAGCAAACTCTAACCGCAACGCCTAGTAGATAGATCGTCCTTCAGGAGTTATTAAAACAACTCCGGTGCCGAACTTTCTATCATTCCTGGCTCCATCCGTATATAATCTCCACGGACTAAGCTCTAATTCTTGATCCAAAGTAGCTGTCTTGTCACCCACCGTTTCTTCTTCAGGAATTGTAAATTCATCTATGAAGTCAGCCAAGGCCTGCCCCCGTATTGATCTACGCGGCTGAAAATTCAAATCAAACTGGCTCAGCACAATATTCCATTTGAATAGTCGCCCTGATGCTTCAGGTTTCTGCAATACTTGTCTCAAAGGTTGGTCGGTATACACAACTATTGGGTGTACCTGAAAATAATGGTGGAGTTTGCGGGAAGCAATAAAGAGGCTATAAGCAAGCTTCTCTATCTTTGGGTAGTTGTGTTCTGCAACAGCGAGTTTTTTGCTTTCGTAATACACATGCGTCTTGACATTTTCCTCTTCACGTACTAGTGCTGCACTGACGGCGTGAGATGATACCGCCAAGTAGACGAACAAGTCTTCATGTTGCACGGGCTTTGATAATATTGGAGGCTTTTCTAAGAAGTCTAACAGATTCTGGAATGCCTCCACACAGTCGGGGGTCAACTCAAAATTTCAATTTCCCCATTTTATGGGACCGAAGAAAGGCACACACTTGTCTGTTGCTTTGGCGATGAACCTGCCCAGTGCTGCCACTTTCCCAGCTAAGCTCTGAACATCCCTAATCTTTCACGGCTCCTCTATATTCTGGATTGCTGCTATTTGGTCTGGGTTGATTTCAATTCCTCTGGAGCTCACGTTAAAGCCAAGGAACTTGCCTGATGCCACGCCAAAAGAGCACTTCAAAGGGTTCAACTTCATCCCATAACTTCGTAGTATGCCGAACATTTCTGCTAAGTCTTTCGTATGATCGGAAAATTGCTTGGATTTCACTAGCATATCATCTATATAAACTTCCATAGTCTTCCCAATTTGATTGTAAAACATGCGGTTGACCAGGCGCTGATATGTGGCTCCCTCATTTTTTAATCCAAACGACATTACGACGTAACAATACAACCCCAAGTCTGTAATAAAGCTTGTATGCTCTTGATCTGGTATGTGCATGGGAATTTGATTGTACCCGGAATAAGCGTCCATAAAGGATAAAAGTTCATGCCCGGCAGTTGAATCTACTAGTTGATCAATCCTGGGGAGAGGAAAACTATCCTTCGGGCAAGGCTTGTTCAAATCAGAGAAGTCGATGCATGTTCTCCACTTCCCATTTGACTTTTTAACCAGGACAAGATTCGATATCCAGTTGGGATACTTCGAATCCTTAATGAATCTGTTACCTTTTAACTTTTCTACTTCTTCTTTCAAGGCTGCTGACCGCTCTGGGCCCAACATCCGTCTCTTCTGCTTGACTGGTGGGTGCTTTGGATTAATGCACAAGGAGTGACTCATGATGGCAGGCGAAATCCCACACATGCCAGCGTGGGTCCTGGCAAACACATCCAGATTTGCCTTCAAAAAATCAGCCAATTCTTTTGCTCTAACTGGATCTAGTTACGAGCCAATCTTTAGTACTCTTGTTGGGTTAGTTTCATCAATAGATATGTCGATCGTTATTTCATTGGGAGTCGCTTTCATGTCCCCAGGCTCTCTATCCTCTCTGGGATCTATATCCTCGAGCACGTCTGAGGGCGACTCTCTCGGGGTAGGGCCCCTTAGTTGCTATGCTGAGGCCCCCTTTGGGGAGGCGGAATCGTCTTTAGCATCTAAATCCAGCCCCTTCATCAGCATCTTTAACTCTGCCACGTAACAAGCCCGTCCCGTGGCTTGGACGCCTCTCATTGTCCCAACTCCCGAGTCAGTCGGGAATTTTAGCAGCAAACACCAAGGCACAATACATGCCCTAAATTCGGCAAGGGCTGGTCGGCCTAGAAAGGCATTATAAGGAGATTCCAAAATCCAGTACTACAAACGGCAGGATCCTTACTCTCTGGCGATCCCCCTGCCCTAATGTGACTGGTAGTTCCACAAAACCCATTGGAGCCGTAGATACTCTGTTAAAACCACGTATCCATCCTTGACATGACTTTAAGTCTTTTGCTTCGAGCCACATTTGTTTGAAGACTTTCTTGAAGAGGATATTGACCGAGCTTCCGTTATCCACTAACACCTTATGAACCAGAGCGGGGCCAATCATCGTGGTTATCACCAGCGGATCGTCGGTTGGGGATATAACTCCAAACTCATCTCTATTGTGGAATACGACATCATTGGACATCGTTTTTTGCTGCTTTATCGGAGCGACGTCCTCAAGGCTGTTGCATTCTCCCACTTCATAATGTTTGGCGGCGTTGACGTACTGGTCCATTGCTTTAAAACTTCGATCAATCAAATGAGGCCCGCCTATAATGGAGTTAATGACGATCCTTTTACCCTTTTGTTGAGCCGTGGGTTTTGAAGCGGGTTGTTCTTGATTCGGGGCTTTCCCCCCTTGCCCCCTGTCCCTTGGGGCAGCTTTGTACTCATCCAACTTCCCTTCTCGCAGCAATTTTTCGACGATGTCCTTCAAATGACGACACTCGTTGGTGGAGTGACCGTGTGTACCATGAAACAAGCAAAACATTCCTATCTCAATCTCCTTCTCTGTAGAATCTCTGGGTGGTGGCTTTTTGTATTGCAACACGCTGTATGTGTCTAGATAGATGTTTTCCAATGTAACATTTAACGGTGTGTAATTTTCAAAACTCTGGAATCTGGGTCTTTTATTAGAGCTGTTCCCACGATTTCTATTCCTTCTATTGACGTTCCCATTTCTGTTGCCATTACCACCACTCTGGTTGCCAACATTTACTTCTACTTTTCCTGAACTATCACCAGACTGTTTCACAGCGACATTGCTCTAAATACCTTCCTTCGAGGTCCCTTCGGACTTTCTCTTCCGATTTGCCTTAGCTTCTTCTCGCCTCAGGCGAACATTAGCCTTTTCACAGAATAACTCTCTTGTAGGAGATGGTTTCCAGCCAAGTAATCCCTGAATTCTGTGTCGGGATCTACTCCTTCTATCAAGGCCATCTGGATAGTGGGCTCATGGGGATCAGTGACTTTGGTGACAACCAGGTTGAAGTGATCCAAATATGATTTCAAAGATTCTCCTGGGCCCTATTTGATTCGTGACAACTCTATGAAGGTCTTGGACTTTTGGGCATGGAGTCGAAACTGATTCATGAAACATTCACTCAATTCTGTGAAATTGGACACCGACCGAAGAGGAAGTCGAGTGAACCACATTAATGCTACATCTTCAAGACAAATGGGAAAAGCTTTGAACTTTACGACATCGGGAGCTGCTGCTGCGTTCATAAACCATGCATATCTCATTAGGTGCTGCCTTGGGTCTGTCCTTCCTGAATATCGATCCATCTGAGGCAAATTGAATCGTCGGGGGAACTGATAATTCAGGATGTCATCTGTGAAAGGGGTATGACTTCGCTCGATCCCCAATCTTTATTAGTATACCGCCGGCTTTCCGACATAATCTTTCGTACCATTGCCTGTACATCGGCATTAGTTAGTGTCTGCACAGGCTCTCTAGATCTGATGTTCGGGTTACCCCTGGGTTCCTGATCAGTGGATAACCTTCTGTTTCTTGCGGCAGCTGCTCTACGTTGCTCTATGTGCTCCCGGTCAATCTCTGGAGGTAAAGGTTGGAGGAGTTGATGCTGTGTGGGGTTAGTAATATTAGGATCCCTGGGTAACACGTGGGATCCACGCATAGGTAGCAACATAGGTTGTTGTAGACTCGGGACATCAGGACCCAATACACGGGCATCATCTTCTCGGCATCCCAAAGATCCGAAGGTCAATTGATCTAGGTTCTGAGGTCGTTCAAGCGGCCTCCTTTCGCGAGGACGTTCCTCCTCCGAAGAAGACGAATCATCAATAGGAATGTGGCGTGGTGGGGAAGGAGTCCTCTGCCTCCGGAGCTCCTGTAATTCTCTACCCATGGTGATCATGTTTTCCTGCATACGAAGGTTGTCACGCCTTTGGGGTTCCAATGCTTCTTTAGTGCTCTGAAGCATGTCGAGAAAACGTGAAAAATCTCCCTGAGTAATGGGTGCAGATGGATCAGGCTAGACATTGGTCATCGTGGCTGGAATTGGAGCATCAAATGGAGCTCGAGTAGAAGTTCCAGCTTCGTTCTGATTCGGATCGGATTGGCCCATAGCAGCCTGGTCGGGGCGGTTCGGATGGAGAGAGTGAGAGCCCCCAGCACCATCAGTTCAGATCGGGTCTTCAGGTCGGATCGGTGTCAACATGATCCGGTTTGCTTCCTCTCGGTTTGGATCAGCCCCTCCGATCCGATCCGGATTCTCCCGATTGGAGTGATCTGCTCCAGAGCTTTAAGCGCGTGACCTTGTTAACACAAGAGCTTGTTGATTTTCTCTAGTATCATTTCCCTTAGCACCTTGCACTTCCTTTCCTTTAGTCTTAGCCATAATGCTTGATTCTTCAACAATTAGTCAACAAGTACTGAAGGATGTCGGAGAGAAGGGATTAACTTCTTTGAACTTGAGGGTTCAAATAGTATAATGGTAATCTCGAAAAAGCTAAGAATTCGAATTTCTCAGTGAAAGAACCAAAATGTTAGACCAAAAATTGGCTCTAACACCCAAATTAAATATGAATTCAACAAAATAGAATCAAAAAGCAGTAAAGAACACGCAATTTATAGTGGTTCGGCGTTAACGAGCCTACGTCCACTTTGTTTTATTTGATTTGATAATTTGAATATGAATACAGCAAGAATTCTCACTCAACCTCACGATTACAATTCATAAACTCACTCAAATCTCTCAAAAATGGGCTTTAAGAGATGATTTAAATCTGAATATGATTGTAGAATTCGGCTATGGAGGAAGTATGGACTGGGAACTTGCCAAAAGATCCTTTCAAATGCCTCTAGGTGGTGTATTTATAGGTGAAAAATCACCTCGAAGTGGCTCTTGTTCGGAATTGCGTGGCATTCATCCCTTGAGAGTCGGGTTCGGAAGCTCTAAGATGGCTACAGCGCATTGATCGAGTAGGAGATCGCTGAAGAAATGGTCAGATCTTATCCGCGTCTTCAGGGGATATTCGTAGCAACGGCTAAAAATTCGAAGGAAAGAAAGGGGTTCAGATCGGAGCCTCCGATCCGATCCGGTTTAGTCTGCTTGTTGCCCCTTCATGCTGCTGATGTACTCATCTGATCTGAACCGTTGGGCTTGCTTGCTTTCTTCTGTTGCCGCTGGAGTGTTCCTCCGAACCGAACCATTGAAGCCACTTGCTATCCTTTGGTATTGCTGACGTATTACTGGTCTGATCCGATGTAATAAGGCCACTGTTGTATCTCTCCGATCCGATCTGAGGAAGTGTCTGCGCTCTTGATCTTTATTCACCTCCTGCGCTATCTTTCTCCGATCCGATCCGATTGGTGTCCTTCTCACTATTTGCTCTTTGTGTAGCCTAGTTCACAAAGTAGGCTAACACGTATATAGGGGGAGTTCAGTTGTAGGGGGAGCATACAAATAGGGGAATAATATATTACATGTTCAAACACATTTAGCACATTCAAAATCTTGTATATGTTTGTCATCATCAAAATGTGGAGATTTTTGGGTACAACAATGGGTTGTATGATTTTTGTTTAATGATAACAAACATATACTATTATTTAAATGTGTTTGCAAGTGTACTATTTTATATTACACCATTTCACAGAAACTACATTTATTGAATAATATACTATTATACACAATTGAATATATTCACAACATATTTATTCAACTAGATATTTTATTTCAAAAACTGAAATAGTACAATGTTCTAATTCCACTATTGTATATTCACATTTATAAAATTTTACATGAAATTGTACTACTAAATTAATTTGAATACGATAGACAATTTGATTTGAACACAGTAAAATAATATTTTATTTCAATCAAATTTGTCTATTACAAATATAAGTACAATTTTCTCATTCTGTACATTCGTTCCTCACAACAACACTCTGATACTCATATACAGTATACATACTCATATACATTTGTTAACACTGTTGTGTACACTCACTGGCTCAATACTTGTCTTCTTCCTTCTTGTCTTCATAGCACTTCACAGTTAGTCTAAGCAACTATCTGCATACCTGTCACAAACAGAAAAGCACACGGCATACTGCAATAGAAATAAAACTGAATACATGCAAATCTAAATTTATTTTAATTTTTGCCTCAGAATTACGGTGTGTTTCTCATCATTTTTCTGACTCAGTCTAATATGCCAGGACAGGAATATTATTCTGAATGACTGCATATACACACGTGTATAAATATACACGTGTGTGCTGCCTCGCCAATCAAAATACAATATAGCAACTGAGGAGCAGCCACGTGGACCAATTCGACTCAGTGCACGATACATTACATGGTTCGAACATGGTGCAACAATCAACCGTACAACTTATCGACTACGGGCAATATGGCAGTGACAAGTGCACAGTGAACATGACAAATTACAAGTCCAAAGTGGTCGAGCACAAGTCAAAATGGTGCACAAAAAATTTCAGCAACATATATACATAGCAACATGGAATCAAAAGTTCACAAGTCAGTGAACAAGTCAAATGCTGGCACGAATGCGTGATCAGCACAGTATGCAAAAAAACATAGCAGGATATACAGGTTTATACAAAGAAAACACGCTCAAGTGAATAATGCTGAAGCATAATCGAGCTCATATATTCATGTGCATACTCAAGGCACACAAAACAGTATGGTGCAAACATGGTGTAACTACATGGAAAAACAAAGAAAAACAGAATGTGACAGAATACACAATGTCAAAGTAGTCGAGCCAGTGTACAACAGCATGGTACGAGTTTCGTGTTCAAGCCAGAATACTTCAGTTCAAAGACGGGCAAGTAAATGGAGAAAAACAAGTCAGTTAAAAACAAGTTTTTTTTAACAAGTTGAGAACAACATAAGTTTAAAGTCGAGTGAAAAAAAATGCATACTGTAGGGTATATGTGTGTATGATGATCAAGTTCAAATTGTTCAAATGGGATAGCAACTATTCATTTAATCTCATAGCAGTTCTATGACGAGTGTACACAAGGCTTGATCAATTATAAAGCATCTGATCGTATCAGTTTTTAGTGAAGCAGTCAACATTAAGGCAGGTTCAAAATCACGTTTGTAATATTCAATCAAATTCCAAAAGTTAAGGAATTTTCAAATTAATAGAGAAACAAATGGGCAGATTTATTTTTATTTTTGACATGAGATCAATGCGGCAATTTTGGGAAAAGTTTCAAATTTTAAAATCTATTTTAAATGGGCAAGAAATCATCGCAATATATTCAGCAAATCAGGGGAAAATAAAGATCAATCCGAAGTCAGAATACCTCACGCAAAAAATTACAGAATAGTTTGAAGATTTAAAACTCCAACAATTCAAGGCCTCGCAGAAAGGAATTATCCAAAGAAATCGCAGGAACAATTCAATGCTGAGGGTTTCAAAAAGCCTAAAAATCTCGTATATATCAGACCAAATCGTATATGAAATCAGAGCACAATATTAAGATTTTTAATCCTATAAATACACCCATCATCACTGGCTTTTAATTCATCCAAGTTCGAACAAATCAAAGAAAATTTCGAAATAAAAATTCATACCAGAAAAAGGAGTAAGCTTGGATCCAATTCAACATTCAATTGAAGAAGAGGAAAGCAACTAGAAATTCGAGGTCATCACAATAGAAGAAGCGACAACCTCAAATTCGAGCGAATTAAAACCCTAGATCCAACCACCATCGCCATTTTTTTCTAGAGATAAAGAACAGATCGTGCTCAAGTGAAAATGGATGAAGCAAATAAAAATATGGCTGACCAAATTATTAAAGGGACAAGGACTTAAGTTTTTTAATTAATTTAAAACTAGGGTTTAGTTTTTCTGAAGGTTTTTAATTTTTAAATTGTTTTTCAATTTGTAATCGTGTTTAAAAGTTTTCTAGTTTGTCTGCAAAACTTGGCAGACGAATTACGGGTTTGTAATTTGGGGAAATCTTGTTTCAAGGATAGAAATCAGTGTAGAATTTTGAGCGTAGGATTAGTGCAACTAGAGCGATTGTGAGACCTTTTGTGTAGCTCCTAGTAGAAACCAAGGATAAGTTTTAAGCGTAGGTTTAGGACAAGTAGGCCAGGAATTATCGCGAGTTTACGGGTGTTGTAAGCGTTGTAATTGTTGACTAATACCTAGTAGAAACCTTGGGAAATGCAACAGTAGGCAGGGTTTTGCCGAAGCAGGGTATATCTGTGTGTTATTTATTTTCCGCATTTACTCTGATTATTATCTGTGATTGATATTATTTAATTACTCAGCAAAAACTAAGATAAAACCTATCCATCCCCCCTCCAGGTTTAATTTAGATCCTACACATACATGTTGGAAGAGGATGAAGGTATTGATGATAAATTACAAATGGAGCAGAAGGAGATAAAAGTGGCAGAAAATCTAGAACTATAGTCCCCAACTCATTTCCGAAGCAACAACTATCAGACTAGATAAGCCATTATCCTCCCATGATTCGATGTCATCTTTCGTTGCCTTTGTACCTGAACTTGTGGATTTTACTATGGAGGAAGCATTGTTGTTTGGTGTATCATTTTCTCTATTAAAAGAGCATGGACGCAAGCCTGTTAAATGCTCAGCAGAAATGTCAATTTGTTGTCCATGTGTTCCTTCACCAGTAACTGATATATGCAAGGAATCTTTGCTTTCTTGGGTATCATTTACACCACTGAAGGAATATGGATGCAAATTTCCAAAACCTGCAGTAGAAACAACATTTTCTTGACTGCTTGTATAATTTACTACTTGATATTTTTCTACAATGGAATCTCCCAGTGGAATAGGCTTGAGCAGCACAGATGTACTATTATCTTTTACATGTATTTTATAGGAAGATTCAATACTGCTTTCAGATCTTAAATCAGAAAAGCGTACTTGGACTATCGTACGGCAAACTTCTTTACTGAAGTAGAATGCCCTTGATATATCTAGATTGCTCTATTTAGTTTCAAAATAAATATTGAACACATAACCGGTTCCTCCGACATGTTCTGCTACAGCACCAGCAAGAATACCACCAACCTTATCCACAACAAGCACGTCAGAATAAGCATACACATTAGCCATTGAGAGCAAAAGCGATAGTGTGTCCACTCTAAGAAACCCAATTCTGTCACGGTATATTTTGAAATAAGCTTCACATATGCTTTGTGCGCTGAGCCGGCCCTGGCCCAAGGCGATCCAGGCGGCCGCCTAGGGCCTTAGGGTGGCGGAGGCCTCAAAATTTCATTATTTCCTCTATATAAAATAGTTTATGCTACAAAATTTGAAGAAGTGGCCGGGTGATAGAGTATCATGTGTTGCAATTCAGGAACCCAGGTTCGAATTTCAGCGTTGCATTCTCCACTTGCCCATGCGTTAGAAATTTTGCCCACTGCATTTCGTTTAGAACTTTTTTTTCTTTTTTCTGCCTTGGGCCTACAAACCTTCAGGGCTGGCCCTGTGAATTGTGGGCAGGGCACTTTAGGTGCATATTTCTTTTGCTTTTTGAGTTCGTATTTCTCTTGTGAGAATGCTGTTTATTTTCAAATGTTGAACTGCTAGCAATCAGAGCATCCACTATTTCATCCCCTATAGCACCTTCACATCGCATTGCATCTATATCCTTACTTGAAAGGCTTTAGGGAAGAGTTGTTGTCAATCAACCCTCGATTGTCTCTGAATTCATCTTCAGATCAGCCATCATTCTCCTGCTTGCATGCATCTGGAACACATCGCGCAAGAAAAGGACCCCTCGCTCCGTCCTCAACCCGAAAGAAAGATCCAAAATGGCATCCAACCAAAGAATTCAATGGGCATTTCTTGTTTTCGATCTTTACTGGTGCATTCGGAGGGAGGCGGGCGAAGACGAGACGATCACCGTCATTGATGTCGAGAAGAACACGACAATTTTCCAACGTTGTGTGAGTCAGTTTCTGGCATGGAGAATCTATTTCGAAATCTGGAACTGGGGGATTTGGATTTGGCAAATTCTATTCGAACCGCCATATTTGCTGAGTCTCCCGCTAAATGTGAAAAAAAATAAAAAAACCGCAGTTTTGCTGAATTTCCCCCCTTTTTATAAAAAAAGTCGAAAATGCCGTTCATCGCAGTCCAACTGCGTGGTTCGTTCATGTAACAACCCGTATTTTCAATAACCTGTTATAACATAAATGGAGGCAGAATTAAACTGTAAAATCTGAATCAAGGGAAACGGGCTATGCCATTACGTTCGTCTCGGAAAAATACGCGAAATAGAGTCCGAGTTTTCGAAAATCGGAGTCCGTATGACCAAGATATGGCCTCGCGAAGTTTCACGGAAAATTCCCAAATTAAAGTATACTTAATTAAGTGAAATGGGTTGCGCAAAGAAATATATATATATTGATATATATATATATGTATATATATATATAATTGAAAATTAAATAAATAAATATGCAAAAATGTTCAAAACAGCGAATTGGGAGAGGGGAATAACCGAACCGGCCGATTTTTGAGGTCGACCCGAGCCTGCTGGGTCGACTAGGGGTTAATCCAGGGTGTTTGGCTGTCAACCCGTGGGCCGATTCGCTCAAATGCAGATTTTGCATTTGGATGGTTCTCATGGTTCATCTTTAATCTAAAGGCCCTAAATGGTTCCTACACTTGACTTCTTCCCCAAGACATGCTTTGATGGCTTGGATTGAATCTAGGTTTAATCCTATGGCCTAAAACACTTGCCTAATCTATAAATAAGCCCCTAACCCTCTCATAAACCCTCATTATTCACTCATGTAACTAAACTATGGCAAAATTTCTACTCTCATGGCCTCCACTCAACTATCCTAGCCTCCACTTCATTTCTATGAGAGGTTTCATGATCATGAGAGTGTTAGAGAGTCCCTATGTTAGTATGAGAGCTTCTCAAGTTGATTCCAAGGCAAAAGCTATGATCTTTGTTCATAAAGATGGTGTTTTTAGTAATTTGGTGCATCCATCTTTGGGTTTTTGGGTGATGGCATGCATAGGCTTCATCATAAGCTTTGGTTTAATCGATTTAGGCCTTCATAGCAAGGTAAGCCCTTCTCCTACTATTAGATATGAACTTTAAACTTAATATGACATGTTGTAAGTGGGTTTAAACATTAGTATGTAACATGCTATCATCTTATGCAAGCTTATAAAGTCATTACCTTGGTCTTGTGGTCATAAAGCTTTGACCTTTATGTTGAAATGTTGCATTATGCAACATGAGAACCCTTATAACCTTCATGTCAACTTGCATATGAAGCCATAACCCTTATGTGAGGTCATATGCGAGTTACTTGCCATCATTCCATGTTGTTTATCACCATGATTCGCTTATGTGCCAAGTTTGGGTTTATGCATGTTTTTGAGGCTTAACAATGGTATATGCAAGCTAATGAACACATTTGTGCCTCATTCGCCACTATGATTAATTTGTGGCTTAATATCCATCTTTGTCATGCTTTTGCCAAGTCTCTTCTTTTAATCCATTACGTTGTTGCGAACGTATATGCTAGTTTAAAAGCGTTGGGCTATGTTATGGGTAATTTCTAATGGCATGAAAATACAACTTGAAAACATGACTTGAAATATAACATGAAAGTTGACATGTAAGTATGCATAAAACATAAGCTTGGGAATTTACCTATTAAGTTAGGTCTACCCTTTGGGAATTTACCTATTAAGTTAGGTCTACCCAAATGCTTGAAAAACTTGTAACATGTTTTGAAAACATGATGAACATGACACTTAGATAATGTAAGTGTGGCCAACTCGAGGTTGGGTTGAGTTTGCAACATAAAGCTACCCGGAACCGACCGGCCTAACTAGTAGTTGCAAACAATAGGACCCAATGTGAGAAGTTGGTCATTTTGTGCTTGAACCCGAGGTTAGACCAAGTTGTGGTGTAAAGCTACCCGGAACCGACCGGCTTAACTAGTAACCACAACAAAGTCTAATGTGAGAGGTTGAGGTGCATTAAGTAATTAATGCCACATGATAGGGTTAAGTTAATTTGATTAATGACTCTTAACCAAATATGACATGGATAAATGGGTTAAGAAAATTGATTAGGCTAATGATACTTAACAAAACATGACAAGGTTGGGTAGGTTAAGTAATTTGATTTGCCTAATGACACTTAACCATTTTTTTTTATACGACTAGTGGACGGGGATTAAGTTAACCAACACTTAATCAATCCAACATGATAAATTGGCAAGGTTAAGTAAGTTTTCTTAATGACACTTAACCAAGAGATACAGTTAATGGATGGGGTTAAGTAATTAAGACTTAACTAATCTAAACACGGTAATTAGATGGGGTTAAGTAATTGACACTTAACTAATCTAACCACGGTAATTAGATGGGGTTGAGTAATCCACACTTAACTAATCTAAACACGGTAATTCGATGGGGTTAAGTTAAACACTTAACCAATATAAACTTGGTAATTCAATGGGGTTAAGTAACCAATACTTAACCAACTTAACGTGATAATTTAATGGGGTTAAGCAACTTATACTTAACCAATTATACATGATGATTCGATGTGGTTAAGTGACTTAAACTTAACCAATCTAACTCGTTAATTTGATGTGGTTAAGTGACCTAAACTTAACCAATCTAACTCGTTAATTGGATGTGGTTAAGTGACCTAAACTTAACCAATCTAACTCGTTAAATTGGATGTGGTTAAGTGACCTATACTTAGCCAATCTAACTAGTGAATTTACGGAGGTTAAGTTAACCCATACTTAACCAATATAACATGAAAACATGATAAGGCTAAGTCACGAATCACTTGAATACGCTTGACCGATTTGACTCGGTAATTTGACAAGGTCAAGTTAATTTATATAATTAACCAATCTAAAATGATAATTAGACGAGGTTAAGTTATGGATTGCTTAATATACTTAGCCAACTTGACACATGGTTTGTAGGGTTAAGTCTTGGACTTGGATACTTAGCCAATTTTGACATGGTTTGTAGACGGGCTAAGTTATGAACTTAAGTGACACTTAAGCCATTAGATAAACCCTAATTCGGAGGATTAGGTAAATAACCATAGTTATAAAGGATTATGGAAATAAGGCTAAGTGGTAAACCTTAGTTAAGGGAAACTAAGTAATAATTCTTAGTCAAGGAAATTTGGACCATTTCTTAGATAGATTAGTAACCCGATACGTTAGGTCAACGTTTAAGTATGCGTGTAGGAGCAGGCTATCTGATTTAGATAAAGGCTCCAACGAACTGGGTAACGAAGCAGCGGCTTCGGGGAACGTGAGGATATTCTTGGGATCCCTCTGTGAGCTGCCAGGTCATTATACTAGGCTCACGAGAGGTTGAGGTCTGCGGTAGAAGAACCAAGAATATGCCTTGGTTGTTATGCGAGCGACCTAAAGACTGGGGTGGATAGCAGTGAGTCGACGAATACATAAGGTGCCCGAGATAGCAAGTTCGTCGATCATCTACCATTTTGAGTCAAGCGTGTACGTACGGAAAGGCAGGGAACACCCAACAGACCATAATTTGCTATCTAATTATGGGTGAGGTAGGCCGTAGGATGTGGGCTGGCCGGAGTGTAGTTCTCATGCAAGATTTTCTCTTGTGTTGCCTTTCACTAGTTGAGGGAGGGGTCTCGTGGGACCATAGCCACGTGTAGAAAAGCAGACCTTAGTATCTGCATCGGCAGATAAATCTAAAGCTCCCGACCGAGTCCTGTATTTCTTGGTTTGTCCTGTGACAGGACTCGGATGGCACGATGTGATACATGTGCATACAGTTATAGAAAAACGATTCACGATGAATGCGTGGGAAAAAGGGCGCGGTTGAGGGTTAGCGTAATCCCTAGTGGCCTAGGTGGTTTAACCCAAACCGAAATACGAAAGCGTGCAATAGGTAAGCGTAATCCCTAGTGGTGCTAGGTGGCGTAAGTCCTAGTAGTTCAAACGATGATTCATATGGAAGAGCCTAGCTAGAACAAGGGTGACAGTCCAAACGATTTCAAGGATAATACGACATGAGGAAGCCCGTACGAGGTACGGCAAAGGACTGAACTTATATACATGGAAAGAAACATATGATTTGAGTAACCTATATATGCGATATATTAGGTTGACATGGACCATTACACGATTTTGAGTAAGGGACATTCATGGTTAACACATAACAAGGCTGGGATACTAGTACGGAGGGTGCAGAGCAAATATACATGTTAGAACCAGGAAGAATATACGGAATAGATACCGTGGGATGTTAGACGGGGTAGATACCTTGGGATAGTATACTTGATAGAAGTCTAACGATATGATACCTTGATTTATCATGACACCGTAGTTTATCATGATACTTTAGTTCAGTAGTTTATCCTGTTATTTTGATTTAGCTTATCTATCTTGTTATCATGCTCATGTTCATCTCAGTTTCTCATGTCAGTTAACTTTACTAGTTTCTATACTAATAGTAGATAGGGCTTACTCAGTCTTTTTGACTGACCTGTTTTGTTTCGCCTCTTTTCTTCCGTTTCCCCCCAGGTTACAGGGAGGAAACAATGCTGTTTAGTTCGGACTTCTTCTGATTGAAGGTCATCATGGATGGCTTGGACTTCTCTTGGCTATGGCTACTTTACTGTTTTTACTTGGGGAATAATTTATTAAAAAGTCTTTATGCTTCTTTACTATTGCAAGACAGGTTTTGATGTACTCTGATGTAAAAGGCTTTAGACCTTATGTATTCATGTTATGAAAGATTGATTTTACTTCCGCTATTTTATGTGTTCTGTCTTGTGATATTTCTGTGCATGTTTACCAATAATGCCCCTCTAAAGCTAGTGCATTCCCTTGCGAGTGACCCTAGCGGAGGCGGGGTGTTACATTTGGTATCAGAGCAGAAGGTTACCAGACAGGGCAAAAGTTTTTAAAGACCTTCTGAAAACTATTTGAAAATCGTTTACAAAGAAGCATTTTTCAAGAAAATTTTCTTTTAAAAGAAAAAGGCTATTCCCCAAAGGCCATTAGCACTATCCTTGTTTCCTTAATTGAGTCTCTTTTCCTTTCTTTCCTCCATCTGTAGTCACAGTAGTTTTAACTGCGACTAGTCTTTTCTACCTACGAAAGTGCTTTCCATACGATGGAGGTGGTTCTCGAGAGACCAGTGGCCGCGTTATAAGAAAGGATCGTGAGAAAGAAGGATAAAGGATACGAGCTTAAGGATGAGCAACTTGTTGGTATGGCTTAGTCCTCAAAGGAGGGGGAAAGATAAACAATGAAACCCATGACGAGAGAGTACCTTTGGCATGGTGGAACGGGACGGATAGTTAAGTATCATGGGACAAGGACAAGATCATCGGGAGGGCAGTAGTATGTTCTCATTTCTAGGGTACCTCGGAAGGAGGGAAACGATCTTGTTAAAGGTTTAGCTTTTCTTCTCTATCATCCCGTTAGGACTTTGTTTTGATCATCGTATCATTTAAGTCTGCTCAGATAGTTGAGTCTCTGCACCTTAAGTACTAGCGTAATAGAGAATCCCATTTTTGTCTCAAGTCCTGTGTGGAATCGGTCCATTTATTCATGACTTGTTTGGATTTGAGAATGTCTATGCCAAGTGTTGGGTTTGGAAATAATGCTTATGTTTATAAGCTATGGATGGTTTATTTCACTTATGCATGGGTTATAGAAATCACCCTAGTAAGTGCGTTTGATAACCTGGTTGGCATCTGTTTACTTTCAAGAGAAAGTTCTTCTACGTGGAATACCTTGTGGTACGAGGTCCAAGATTCACTAGTGAATTTGGGAAAGCTTGCATGAGATAATGAGTACGCAGTCATGTTTGTGTCAAGTATTCTAGGAAAAGGATAAGTGCAAGTGGAACGAGAGGCGACGAAGAAATGAGTTCCAGCTCATGTTATGGAAACAGAAAATAAGAAGCTACGAAATCGCGAAGTTAAAGGACGGTCCAGGCACAATGGAATCGAGCTCAAGAAAATACGACTTTGATGGTCAAAGACTAGATACGCGCATGATATCTCTTTTTGGGAGTATATCCTTGATCCCTGTTTTCTGTAGAGCTTACTTGTAGGCTATCTTTTGTGGACATCCTCTTGGTCCTATTTTCTGTTACAAACCCCATAAGGAGTTTGTCTTGTTTATTTTCTCGACCCTGTTTCAGGGAATCCTAGGTAGAACCCTATGGATGTAAACATGTATTTGAAACATGTTATGATTGATATGGTTGCAAGTGGTTGCAAGTGGTTGCTCGTGGATGCGCGAATACACATTAGATACTAGCTCGACTCGGTCACATTTCATATTGCATATGCACGAGTATTTATACTTGTTTATGGATGAAATCGAATGTATTATCATGTGGTTGTGGCATATGAATGAATGATTGTGCACGCATATAGTATCTATATGACTAGGACTATTTGCATACATGTTGGATTCATGGCACTATACATATTTTGCATTAGAAACATTATTCAGGCCTGATCATTAGCATTAGCTAAGGAACATGTACACACACGTTTTGCATATATTCATACAGCATTAGAAATCATCTAAGGACAATGGTTGCTTGTGGATGATGTTTTGAGTAGATGGACGATGGATGGTAGGATATGTTCTTCCTAACTTGGAGATTTCGGGGACGAAATCCTAAAAGGTGGGGAGAATGTAACAACCCGTATTTTCAATAACCTGTTATAACATAAATGGAGGCAGAATTAAACTGTAAAATCTGAATCAAGGGAAACGGGCTATGCCATTACGTTCGTCTCGGAAAAATACGCGAAATAGAGTCCGAGTTTTCGAAAATCGGAGTCCGTATGACCAAGATATGGCCTCGCGAAGTTTCACGGAAAATTCCCAAATTAAAGTATACTTAATTAAGTGAAATGGGTTGCGCAAAGAAATATATATATATTGATATATATATATATGTATATATATATATAATTGAAAATTAAATAAATAAATATGCAAAAATGTTCAAAACAGCGAATTGGGAGAGGGGAATAACCGAACCGGCCGATTTTTGAGGTCGACCCAAGCTCGCTGGGTCGACTAGGGGTTAATCCAGGGTGTTTGGCTGTCAACCCGTGGGCCGATTCGCTCAAATGCAGATTTTGCATTTGGATGGTTCTCATGGTTCATCTTTAATCTAAAGGCCCTAAATGGTTCCTACACTTGACTTCTTCCCCAAGACATGCTTTGATGGCTTGGATTGAATCTAGGTTTTATCCTATGGCCTAAAACACTTGCCTAATCTATAAATAAGCCCCTAACCCTCTCATAAACCCTCATTATTCACTCATGTAACTAAACTATGGCAAAATTTCTACTCTCATGGCCTCCACTCAACTATCCTAGCCTCCACTTCATTTCTATGAGAGGTTTCATGATCATGAGAGTGTTAGAGAGTCCCTATGTTAGTATGAGAGCTTCTCAAGTTGATTCCAAGGCAAAAGCTATGATCTTTGTTCATAAAGATGGTGTTTTTAGTAATTTGGTGCATCCATCTTTGGGTTTTTGGGTGATGGCATGCATAGGCTTCATCATAAGCTTTGGTTTAATCGATTTAGGCCTTCATAGCAAGGTAAGCCCTTCTCCTACTATTAGATATGAACTTTAAACTTAATATGACATGTTGTAAGTGGGTTTAAACATTAGTATGTAACATGCTATCATCTTATGCAAGCTTATAAAGTCATTACCTTGGTCTTGTGGTCATAAAGCTTTGACCTTTATGTTGAAATGTTGCATTATGCAACATGAGAACCCTTATAACCTTCATGTCAACTTGCATATGAAGCCATAACCCTTATGTGAGGTCATATGCGAGTTACTTGCCATCATTCCATGTTGTTTATCACCATGATTCGCTTATGTGCCAAGTTTGGGTTTATGCATGTTTTTGAGGCTTAACAATGGTATATGCAAGCTAATGAACACATTTGTGCCTCATTCGCCACTATGATTAATTTGTGGCTTAATATCCATCTTTGTCAGGCTTTTGCCAAGTCTCTTCTTTTAATCCATTACGTTGTTGCGAACGTATATGCTAGTTTAAAAGCGTTGGGCTATGTTATGGGTAATTTCTAATGGCATGAAAATACAACTTGAAAACATGACTTGAAATATAACATGAAAGTTGACATGTAAGTATGCATAAAACATAAGCTTGGGAATTTACCTATTAAGTTAGGTCTACCCTTTGGGAATTTACCTATTAAGTTAGGTCTACCCAAATGCTTGAAAAACTTGTAACATGTTTTGAAAACATGATGAACATGACACTTAGATAATGTAAGTGTGGCCAACTCGAGGTTGGGTTGAGTTTGCAACATAAAGCTACCCGGAACCGACCGGCCTAACTAGTAGTTGCAAACAATAGGACCCAATGTGAGAAGTTGGTCATTTTGTGCTTGAACCCGAGGTTAGACCAAGTTGTGGTGTAAAGCTACCCGGAACCGACCGGCTTAACTAGTAACCACAACAAAGTCTAATGTGAGAGGTTGAGGTGCATTAAGTAATTAATGCCACATGATAGGGTTAAGTTAATTTGATTAATGACTCTTAACCAAATATGACATGGATAAATGGGTTAAGAAAATTGATTAGGCTAATGATACTTAACAAAACATGACAAGGTTGGGTAGGTTAAGTAATTTGATTTGCCTAATGACACTTAACCATTTTTTTTTATACGACTAGTGGACGGGGATTAAGTTAACCAACACTTAATCAATCCAACATGATAAATTGGCAAGGTTAAGTAAGTTTTCTTAATGACACTTAACCAAGAGATACAGTTAATGGATGGGGTTAAGTAATTAAGACTTAACTAATCTAAACACGGTAATTAGATGGGGTTAAGTAATTGACACTTAACTAATCTAACCACGGTAATTAGATGGGGTTGAGTAATCCACACTTAACTAATCTAAACACGGTAATTCGATGGGGTTAAGTTAAACACTTAACCAATATAAACTTGGTAATTCAATGGGGTTAAGTAACCAATACTTAACCAACTTAACGTGATAATTTAATGGGGTTAAGCAACTTATACTTAACCAATTATACATGATGATTCGATGTGGTTAAGTGACTTAAACTTAACCAATCTAACTCGTTAATTTGATGTGGTTAAGTGACCTAAACTTAACCAATCTAACTCGTTAATTGGATGTGGTTAAGTGACCTAAACTTAACCAATCTAACTCGTTAAATTGGATGTGGTTAAGTGACCTATACTTAGCCAATCTAACTAGTGAATTTACGGAGGTTAAGTTAACCCATACTTAACCAATATAACATGAAAACATGATAAGGCTAAGTCACGAATCACTTGAATACGCTTGACCGATTTGACTCGGTAATTTGACAAGGTCAAGTTAATTTATATAATTAACCAATCTAAAATGATAATTAGACGAGGTTAAGTTATGGATTGCTTAATATACTTAGCCAACTTGACACATGGTTTGTAGGGTTAAGTCTTGGACTTGGATACTTAGCCAATTTTGACATGGTTTGTAGACGGGCTAAGTTATGAACTTAAGTGACACTTAAGCCATTAGATAAACCCTAATTCGGAGGATTAGGTAAATAACCATAGTTATAAAGGATTATGGAAATAAGGCTAAGTGGTAAACCTTAGTTAAGGGAAACTAAGTAATAATTCTTAGTCAAGGAAATTTGGACCATTTCTTAGATAGATTAGTAACCCGATACGTTAGGTCAACGTTTAAGTATGCGTGTAGGAGCAGGCTATCTGATTTAGATAAAGGCTCCAACGAACTGGGTAACGAAGCAGCGGCTTCGGGGAACGTGAGGATATTCTTGGGATCCCTCTGTGAGCTGCCAGGTCATTATACTAGGCTCACGAGAGGTTGAGGTCTGCGGTAGAAGAACCAAGAATATGCCTTGGTTGTTATGCGAGCGACCTAAAGACTGGGGTGGATAGCAGTGAGTCGACGAATACATAAGGTGCCCGAGATAGCAAGTTCGTCGATCATCTACCATTTTGAGTCAAGCGTGTACGTACGGAAAGGCAGGGAACACCCAACAGACCATAATTTGCTATCTAATTATGGGTGAGGTAGGCCGTAGGATGTGGGCTGGCCGGAGTGTAGTTCTCATGCAAGATTTTCTCTTGTGTTGCCTTTCACTAGTTGAGGGAGGGGTCTCGTGGGACCATAGCCACGTGTAGAAAAGCAGACCTTAGTATCTGCATCGGCAGATAAATCTAAAGCTCCCGACCGAGTCCTGTATTTCTTGGTTTGTCCTGTGACAGGACTCGGATGGCACGATGTGATACATGTGCATACAGTTATAGAAAAACGATTCACGATGAATGCGTGGGAAAAAGGGCGCGGTTGAGGGTTAGCGTAATCCCTAGTGGCCTAGGTGGTTTAACCCAAACCGAAATACGAAAGCGTGCAATAGGTAAGCGTAATCCCTAGTGGTGCTAGGTGGCGTAAGTCCTAGTAGTTCAAACGATGATTCATATGGAAGAGCCTAGCTAGAACAAGGGTGACAGTCCAAACGATTTCAAGGATAATACGACATGAGGAAGCCCGTACGAGGTACGGCAAAGGACTGAACTTATATACATGGAAAGAAACATATGATTTGAGTAACCTATATATGCGATATATTAGGTTGACATGGACCATTACACGATTTTGAGTAAGGGACATTCATGGTTAACACAAAACAAGGCTGGGATACTAGTACGGAGGGTGCAGAGCAAATATACATGTTAGAACCAGGAAGAATATACGGAATAGATACCGTGGGATGTTAGACGGGGTAGATACCTTGGGATAGTATACTTGATAGAAGTCTAACGATATGATACCTTGATTTATCATGACACCGTAGTTTATCATGATACTTTAGTTCAGTAGTTTATCCTGTTATTTTGATTTAGCTTATCTATCTTGTTATCATGCTCATGTTCATCTCAGTTTCTCATGTCAGTTAACTTTACTAGTTTCTATACTAATAGTAGATAGGGCTTACTCAGTCTTTTTGACTGACCTGTTTTGTTTCGCCTCTTTTCTTCCGTTTCCCCCAGGTTACAGGGAGGAAACAATGCTGTTTAGTTCGGACTTCTTCTGATTGAAGGTCATCATGGATGGCTTGGACTTCTCTTGGCTATGGCTACTTTACTGTTTTTACTTGGGGAATAATTTATTAAAAAGTCTTTATGCTTCTTTACTATTGCAAGACAGGTTTTGATGTACTCTGATGTAAAAGGCTTTAGACCTTATGTATTCATGTTATGAAAGATTGATTTTACTTCCGCTATTTTATGTGTTCTGTCTTGTGATATTTCTGTGCATGTTTACCAATAATGCCCCTCTAAAGCTAGTGCATTCCCTTGCGAGTGACCCTAGCGGAGGCGGGGTGTTACAGTTCACGTACCACGCAGTATGACTACGTGGTACCTTAGCTAACCTCGTAGACCATCTACGATGTTAGCTAGGGTACCACGTAGACACACTGCGTGGTATATGAAGAAACCACATAGTTGGACTACGAGGTAACCTGAGGACATGAAAAAAAAAATAACGTTAAAAGGGTAATTTCATCAATGAAATTTTTGATTGAAAGTGGGGGCAACTCAGCAATTTCGTGAGTTTGAATAGAATTTTCCTTTGGATTTTTTGAACTAAAAATTTAAGAATACAAATTCAGGGCATTGGGACACTCACCAAACTCGCCAGATGTAAATAGTAATCTAAGTTTCATCATTAAATTAACATGTTTAGGTTTCACCAAATTGTACAGTTAACCTGCTCCTTCTGTATCGAAATCGGATCCCTAACTTTGATTGACCAATAGGGAACTTCGCTTCAGGTTCGGCCTCGACAACGTAGTGGGCGTTATTGGTTGCAATTTCAGGAGGAGGACTCTGAGATGGGTGCGGTAATAATTTGGGAAATTTTGGTTAGCGGCTTCTTACCGGGTTTGGTTTTGATGATAGGACGTTTGGAGACTAGTGAAGATGAAAGATATCTAAGAGAGGAGGGAGCGGTAATAATTTGGGAAATTTTGGTCCGGAGCCAAAATTTTGGTTTTTGGAGCCGAATTTTCGTTTTGGAACCGAGGTTTGTGTGCCTTAAACATATAACGCCGTATGTAAATTAGCATTAATGTTAGGATGTTAATAAATGTCCAAAAGATTAAATTTGTAGTAGAAAAGTAAATGTGTTTGTATTTGTATTAAAAATACTAAAGATTATCTAATATTCCATAAAAGAATAAGAATACAGACATGGTCACAACCGCATCCTATAAGTATTTATTCAAATATAACCAAGGGTATAGATAATTTTTCGTGTATTTTAGTAGAGAATATTACAGTCATTAACTATTACCTATAAATTATATAATATTAATTATTGTAAAATATTAAATGTTAAATGCATATATCATAGTTATATAATTTATTATTAACACTACTCAGATTACCATTTTCAATTAACAATGCGTGCACATAAAGTGGTTGTACAATTGTTTATAACATCTAAGCAACAAAGGTTATAAATGAATATTTAATAATCATAATTAATTAGTTGATATAAATTTCTATTGCAACCAAGCGAAAAGAAACAATTGTTAAAATATATTCATTACACAACAAGGAAAACACAGTTACTAAATATACATTTATTGCAAGTTTCAAGAAAGTGCAATATTATGGAATCATCTCCTTTGCACGATGATGGGGCTCGGCCAAACAACGACGAGTAATGAATATGCATTGGTGAATATTAAACAACGACGGGTGATAGATGGAAACATGGGGCTAGACCAGAAAACATTGGGCGATGCTCTGCCAATATAATTGGTGTTGGTTAGGAAAAGTTTGATTCGCGCAAGACGATAGTTTGAGGAAGAGTTAAATTCTAGAAGGGAAATAAGGATGTTTAGAAACTTCGGGTTTCAAAACCAAAAAATTGTGGTTCGGGCCAATAAAAATTAGATTTAGGGCCAAAATTCCATGTTTGAGCCAATAAAAAAACTTATATATGCTAATTGAGTAACACCACTTTACATTTCCTAAATTTTAAAATATTTAGAAAAATAAAACTCATAAATGTTAATGGAAAAAGATGCACTATTTTTAATATTCAATATTTTTTGAATATTATTTGTTAAAAGTTAAAAATTTCCAAAATAATTTAAAAAAACAATTATTGTAGGGTCACGGGTTCTATTCTCGTCTTGCGGGGTTGAACCCACTTGCCATTTAGTATGTTATTTACTAGCCGACTTATTCGCATAGTAACCGATTTTGAAGGAAAAAAAATTTGCACATGTTAAAAGGCGCATTTACAATAGGCAAAAATATGGTATTAGAGCAGGTTTATTAAGCAATACACTTGAGTGGGGAAGATGGGTAAATGAGGATTGAGTTTCCAAATGACGCAAGTTCATGTGTTCAACCCAATGTACCTTTTTATGGGACCTTCAATATGGCATCCACTGTGTTTGAATCGAATACAGTTTTATCAACATTCAGGATCAAGCAAACGCCCCCAAAAAGATAGTTACATTTGAAAACCTATAAATACACATGGAAGTAATAATATGCACAATAATATTTTTATTTTTCAAATTTGAAATTCTTAAACATTTCAGAATTCTTTGAACTTTTGAATATTTTACAAAATTTAAGATTTAATTAAAAAAATCATTTTCGAATCTAATGAAAACTTCAGACTTTTATATTTAAATCTATGAATAATTTTAAATATATTTTAGAAAGTTCCTAAATTTTGATTTCTTAATTAATACATATTAAATATGATTTTAGTTACAATTAGCAAATATTATCTACTAAATAATACATATTATTTCTCAATTATTAAAGGTTACATACTAATCATTAATTATTAATGGTAAACTATATTAAAAAATAAAAATTAATTTAAATTATTATATTGTAATTATTAATTAGTCAATATGTTATCAAATATTATTAATTATTTATTTATTATTAATAGCAATTTTCTAATTTTTGATATTAATTATTATTCATAGAAATTATTTAATATGTTTTGGTAGTTATCAATTATTAAGTAATAACTACTAATCACTAAAATTAATTGCTATTTTTTTAATTATTAGTCATTAGTTATTATTTGTTAAGTATGCATATTAAAAAAAAAAATACATCATGGCTAAATTGAAATAAGCCTTCACAAATTCTAATTCAGAAATATGCATCTCTTGCAAGTTCCCTCGAAAATCCATTGCAATATAGCTTCAAAACGCTTCCGTTCGTAATATGCTTCAATTTGCGATGAAATTTAGTGTCAAAATTTATCCTTGGGTAAATTGATGCAATTTGAAACATTTAGTGGCGAGTATAAGAATTGTTGGTGATTATGTAAGAAAATTTAAAATAGAAAAAACATATAATTATCCCTAGCAAATCGGATGCAAATCCATCGCAAATATAACAACAGAAAAATTCCATCACTGTTTTTTGTCGCTATATTTAACTTTTCTTATAGTGTAAAAACTCATAATAACTCATTTTAGGAAGTTCACGGTCGGACCAAAACTTTACGCTTCTGAGACAATTATTAATATTTATTTTTTATATGATAAATCCTATTTTTATGCATTATTATGTTTTGATAATACGTTTGGAGAAGCGTTTAAATTTTGTAATGAAAGCCTATTTATTGAAAAAGTTTATTAGATCCTAATTTAAGTGAAATTAAATACCGAATTTATTGGGGAGATTAGGTTAAATAACAATTTAATATATTTATAAACTCATAGGCAAGTTCATTTTAGGAAGTTCACGATCGGACAAAAACTTTACGCTCCCAAGACAATTATTAATAAAGATGTGGTTTTTAAAATCATGAAAATGTATTATTGATGTCAAAAATGGACAACAACACCCAAGGTGTAATTCTACCCTTCTCAACCAATTAAAATCTAGAAAAGATTGGAGCCATAAACACAAAAGGCAAGTAAAGACAGCGATTTATAGTGGTTCGGCCTGGAATTGGCTCACGTCCACTTTGAAGAGAATTCTCATTATTACTGTCAAAGTTACAAGGTACATGATTTTTGTTATTTCAATCATTTTTTTTCTTTTTACAATGATCTTCTCAATTTCTTCTCATTTTTACTTTTGATTCACTCGAATTCACTAAGGAAATGATGAGATGTCTTAGATTGCGATGGTTGTTGGAGTAGATCTACAACAACTTGAGAACTTATATGATTTTAGCAAATCCATGGTCGTTGAGATGTTGAATCTAAGCTTGGAGGAGGATTAATGGAGGTTTGAATGAGTTAGAGGTGTATAGAAATCTGTTTGGCAGCACTTCATGGAGAGAAAATTGGGCCCCTCTAATGGTGGAAGTATGTGGGTATTTATAGGAGTGGAAATGAGGTGGTATGGTGTGAAAATAGTGTGTGCTAGCAATCAGGTCGTCGGAACGACCTAAGGGTTGAGTCGGTTACAACCTGACTTCTTTCCCCTTCTTCAAGACATGACCTGCTTTCCAATATCGAGTAGGCATGAGAGAATGACCATGACGCCTAGGTCAGTTACGACCTTAATCTTAGGTCGGCTACGACCTAGCACTCTCTTATGCCCCAAGAAATGACCCACGGTTTGGAGAAGATGGCGACTTGAAGGGAGACAAATTACCTTGGATGTAGCTTTAACAGTCTGTTTTGTGATGATTAGCCTCGAACGACCTGACGCCCGAGTGACCTATGAGATGAACAACTTGCCACATCACAACCTGACCTAGTAATACCAAGGACGACCTAACTCTGAGCCATATTTTACGGGTCAACATTTTCCACTTGAAGTTTGTATTTGTTGAAAACAATACGAGCTTCGAACTACACGAGTCTATGCTTTCTTGGATGCTAGGTCGTTGTTAACATTTTTCGAAGGAACCCTTCAACTTGTATAATCTCAAATCGTTAATCTTACTAGATTGCTTGGGCTTTGAATTGAACCAAGCTCGGCCCAATTGCACTTTAGTTTAAGTTTTAGAACCCTTTTTATACCAATAATACTACTCAGACCGAAGGAATTTCTATCTGAATATGCGGCACCTCACAGAAATTGCGGAGGACCCACAACGAAATGTCAATTATACCCCCTAAATTCCTTAAATTTGTGCAAATCGTACTTTTAAACCGAAGCTTTCTTCGGTTTGAGTAGCATCTTTCTTTTTATACTGTCACTGTCCACTTGTCTCCCTTCAACCAAATAAACTTGTTAATGGCGGCCGATCTCTAGCAAGCTATCCGATTTCTTCAATTGACACTCAAGCCTAACATCTTTAATCGGATCCCCGTTGCTGTTACAATCTACCATCGTTTAAGACTCTGACAAACACGATTACATCCTCGATCAACACCAATTCGATTCAATTCAAGACCAATCCCTTTGAATTTGAAGCTCCTCATTGTTGTCAAATGTCTGAAATCCATCACAAGTGATTTAAAATCTAGTTTGATCCTCATCTTGTTTTCTCTGACTTTAGGGTTTGAATTGAATTTGAGGATTTGTATTATGGATCCGGTGTAGCCTAAATTGGGATTGCTTATCTTGATTTTCATGGGCAACTTTTGAATTCATGGCGTCAGATCTGAATTTGATTTTGCATGGTCGATAGAGAATTGAAGTGTTGATTAATTTCCAACTTGATGATACTGTTGATTTCTATTGTCAATAGATTGGGGATTGAATCAAACTTTAATGACTGTCGTATTCCAGTCAGGTTAATTGTTTTTCTCTTTTGATTATTGATCGATCATGTCGTAATACGATTCTATCAATGTTGAACAATGTTTGCAAATCTTATGTCAATCCTTGTTTTCTTTCCTACCTTCGACAATGCTGTTAATGCTATTCATTGTTTCATCACTTCATTTGTCACCATGCATTTTAATATTTCTCGATCTTGTTTGAATTCGATGTAGTTGCACTTACATTGTTGACATAATAATTGTTTATTGATTGTGTTCATAACTGATGATATGTAAATTTCATTTTGAATTTTAGTTGAATATTCATGTATGATTTCGTATTGCTTGAATAAACACAGAATAACTTGGAGGTCCTTTCTTTGACTAGTGACTATAGTTAGCTAATTCGGGGTTTAGGTTCCATTGGAATGTTTTGCTAACTCAGGTCATTAACGACTTAAACCTATGAACGATGTACAACCTTGTAACGTCCCAGATCTTTTGGCCATTTTAATTTGGATATTTAAATCGGTTTAAATATCGATTTGATAATATTAGTGAATCTTATTGATATATTTCAGGCCTTAAATCTTTTTCAAACGACCTCCAATTTCAATGAAACGAATTTTATTGGAATGCGTACAATTAATTATTGTTATATTTTCCATTTGGAGTCAATCGGAATTGTTTTATCGGTGAGAGATATTTAGGGATGAGCCGACAAATTTAAAATATCATCGTTGACCAAAAAGAGTCTGTTTTCGACGAAATTAAAATCGTTGGAACCGGAATGATGAGACATAGCGGTGTAATTATTTTTGTTGAATTTTGAAATGGGTGTTTATCAGTGCAAATATTTAACTGTAACGTAGATTTTACAATAGAATAATATAACCGCATGAAAACCAAAGTATTAAGCAAACATTATGCGCCACTGTTTGCTGACAAGGAGTAAATATATTTAAATATTCAAACCATTCCTTCGCTCAAAAGGTTTACAGATATGAGATTTGCTATTCTCAGTCGCCCAAGAAGCGACTGTACACGGAACTCGCCCGACTATTGGATCAAAAATGTAAATGTAACCCAGTTGCTCCTGGAAATAATAGAAAAATGAGTAAAGTAGCAATGCTTCAGCCAATCACAGGAGCGACTGACCATTCACTCGCTCTCCGCGAGTGAGCATAGCAATTTCCTTACAGATATATACTACCCCAATTCAACCTAAAATATCGCACAGTAAAACTTTAAAGCTTCCTTGCTTTCACCTCACATACCACCTATCAGTGTAGCTAGAAGACCTACCTAGCTTGAACACGTGCCGACCAAGTTGCCTACGAAAATAAATAAATAAAAAGTTTTTTTCAATGCCTTCCTCCCCACGGTTCTCACTATATAAATATCCATCCTCTCCTGACTTTTGTTTCAGTAAACAACACTGCCTCTATTTATTAAACTAAACTAATTTTCCATAAGAGCACAACCAACAATGGCTTGTTCACTTACTAAACAAGCCACGGAGCAACCAGGTGTGGCTTGTTCACTCACCCGTGGCTGGTCTGTGGCTAGTTTTGAGCTCCTCCGTCGCTGGTTCACCCAACAGAGGCTGGTTCTTATAACGGCAAACTGTTTGCCGTTATAAGATTATAACGGCAAACACTTTGCCGTTATAAGATTATAACGGCAAAGTGTTTGCCGTTATAATCTTATAACGGCAAACAGTTTGCCGTTATAAGAACTAGCCGTTGCAACCAAACAGCTAGTTCACTTCCTCCCTATAAACCACCCTACCTCCTTCTTCTTCCTCCTCCACACAACCACTCCACCTTCCCAACTTCTTCATCAACAAAATGTCTTCGTCTGCACCCAAGCGAAGCGGAAAAAAAACCATAAACAAGAAACTCATGTCCCAACCGCACTCGTCATCGTATGCGATGCAACGGTCAATCCAACAACATCAATCGTTGCAGCCATCTCACGAATATGGCTACTCGCCGTATTCAAATTATCCATACCGTCCACCGTACCAACCGCTCGATCATCCTAATTTTTCTCCCATCCAATCGTCCGTCCCGCCACAGTTTTACCAACGACGGCCCGGGGTAGGCGTGTACGACGATCATTCGTCGTATATGTCAATGATGATGCAGACCGAGCAAAGTCAACAACCTCACCTAACTCCGCAACAGACCGAGGTTCGTGACCGCGAAGCGATGCAAAATCTGCAAAGACAGTTTTCGTATGGGTATGTCTCTCCTACTACCGAAGAAAATGTTGGGACTTCTACGGAGGAGGAGGAGGAAGATGCAAATGAGGAAGTAAATGTTACAAATTCTGAAGAATTGAATGAAGAATACGTTGCACCTATCAGTCCCGAATATAACCAAAAGAAGAAGAAGAAGGTGAAGTCTTTAAGGAGCATTTTCAGTAAACGACACCAAACCGAAGTTGAATCGGAGCCGAATCACGGAATAGAAGATATTGAGGATGATAATGCTGAAGGGGAAGATATACCAGCGGATGGAAGAAGAAAACAATGTAAGTTTACTTCCGAGCAGTACGTTTCACTTGCTAAATCGTGGATACGCATTTCACAAGATAGCATTGTTGGAAATAATATGAAAGGTGAGAAATTTTGGGAAAGAGTAGCAGAGTTCTACAATTCGTTGGAAGCGAGGAATAGAACATGGGCATCACTTAGAGGCGGTTATAGAGTTATGAATGCCGCGTGTCAGAACTATCTTGCAATACTGACAGCCTTGGAGAACAGACAGCAAAGCGGTGCTGCACCTTATGACGTTGTAAGTAGCGTAGATTACTTTGAAAAATAACTTACTATACTATGATCGATTAGTTAGAAATGACATACGCTCATACAATATCCACTTTGTGTTACAGATTGAAGAGTCACGAAAGGCCTACCAGCAAAAGTATGGTCATCCATTTAAATTCCAAGACTGTTATGAGCTTCTATCTAGGTTGCCGAAGTGGAAGAACCCCAGCAACTTCATGTTTGAGCAGCAGAACAAAGCTAGAAGGATGAACTACTCTGATTCTAGTCCAGGAAGTGGCCCGAGTTCGCAAGAAAGAAACCCTTTATTTGGAAGTAGTGATGGACGACCTGTCGGCAGATCCAAGGCAATTCAGCTGGAGCAACGAGGTGTAGAGTTTGCTAGATTTATGGAAACAATGGAGAGTTCATCTAAGGCAACAAAAGAGCATAGAGCTCGATTTTCGGTGGAAAGAAACCGTAGCGACGAAGATTTCCAAAAGGCAGTTAGGGATGATCGAGAGCTCCGCAGACAAGAACATGCGGAGAAACAAGCCATGGAAGAAAAGAAGCTGGAGGAGCAGAAAGCTTTGGCGCGAGAGAATAATTATGTTAAAATGATTACATGTGATTTTAGTAAGCTTACCCCTCTATAGCAAGAACTAGTAGCCGAGCAGATTGGAGAGTATAGAAAAAACAAAGGAAGCAGAAGCGGAAGCGTTAGTGGCTCGTATATGGACTAGCTATGTATGTTGGGTTAAGTTGTAATATGATTGTGAACTGTTTGTAGTATTTATGTGCTGGTGGGTGTTTATGTACTAGCTATATATGTTGGGGTGAGTTGTAATATGATTGTGACCTGTTTCTAGTATTAATGTAGTAGTTGTTGTTTATGTACGAGCTGTATATGTTGGGTTGAGTTGAAATAATGATACAATCTACAATATGATTGGAAACCACATTTATTGACTCAAGTACGCACTGATAGATAGTTCAAATGATACATAGTACACGACTACACACTGATACATAGTTCTAGTACCAACTACTGATTCCGACTATTCCTTCCTTTATGCGCCCACAAATGTTCCACCAACTGGTCACGCAATTGGAAGTGTGCAGCTTGATCTTCAATGTGTTGAACCATATCAACATATTCTTCCATTGAGTTTA